>JAODJW010000046.1:13958367-13976501 GCA_026777045.1 Hyperopisus bebe
TCTTCCCTTTCTGACTATTACACAGCACAGCATTTACCTCCTTGAACCTAGACACTGGTCCACCACCCAATTAACTGTTCT
Source organism: Hyperopisus bebe (assembly GCA_026777045.1). Lineage (NCBI taxonomy): Eukaryota > Metazoa > Chordata > Actinopteri > Osteoglossiformes > Mormyridae > Hyperopisus > Hyperopisus bebe. The sequence continues at coordinate 13,958,449 of JAODJW010000046.1, forward strand.
AAGCTTACGTTGGGTTTTCTAAAGTCATAAGCAGGTCGGCAGGGTGGTTACACGCGCAAACGTATATAAAATGTAAATATGTTCACTAGTCAAATATAAAATGGAGACATCAGGCAGCACGGGTCTATCTCCCAGCAAAGCCAGGCTGCTCTATTGATTTTTCTATGATCATTCCTTTCCCCTTTTCCTATTCTTTTAATGATGACAGGCTTATGTTTTGCCCAGGCGAATGTACTGTAATTAAGAGAGGTGAACTCACTGTATGCATGGACCATTGGCTAGTCTATTGACTCTGACTGCCACCACAAGCAATTAAACTTGAGCTGATTGCCTTCTCCGATCGCCAGCTTTAGGAGGTATGTGGCTCTCTACGGGTCACATAAATCACACCACTCTAGATCTCACTGTGATTGGTTAAAGAAGTGGAATGCAAGCCCCTCCCTTGCTGACCCAGGGGCACGTGGAATTCGGCAAAATCCAGACGTGCAAATGTAGTTGGTCACCGCGTGTTAATTTTGGGCTGTGTGTGACACGGCACAATGCAGCATGAGTACAGGAAGTGAAACCTTACAATGCAGCATGAGTACACGGAGTGAAACCTTACAATGTAGCACAAGTACAGGAAGTGAAACCTTACAATGCAGTACGAGTACAGGAAGTGAAACCTTACGTGAGGAGAAACGGTGTGATGAGGCACATTGGCTGCCTTATAGAGCTTGACTCCGACTGCATGGTTCAGCATCGCTACTGTTACAGGACACTAATAAAAAAAAAACTAATCAAACAACAGTGTACAATAATATAAATGGGCCAGAGTCAAAGGAGAGCTATTTCCATGTAGTTCTGCTACGTGTCTGTACAGTTTCATCCTCTTATTATAGCTAATAAGATTGTTCCCTCCTTGTTGTTGATTGAACCCCTTTTGAAAGGCAGTAAAAATTGCTTGATTATTCATCATTAGCATGCACTTGTGTGGTGTTACTCTTGGCATTCGGAGCGGACCTGCTTTATGGGTCACATAAATCAGACCACAGTTTGATGGTCGGCATACCCAAAGCCGGTGAGGACCTTCTTTTTCTGCTCTTGCATGATAGGACATCCAGTCTTGTGACGGGACTGAGCATACAGTGACCCGAGGTTAGGCTTCAGAGGGTTTTGCCGAAATGAGCCGCTGGCAGAGAGCACCGCGGCAGATGCCATCCTCACATCAACAGAGGAATTACCGAGGCCCCCCTGGAATGAGGCTGTAGATATGCAGTGAGCGTTCAGCACATTTTAAGGATCGTGTTTCCAGAGAGATATGCTTTGCTCCTATTTTCCTTTATTGAGAGCTTGTGTTCTAAGAATGTATCCCCTTCCTTGCTGATGATGAGGCCTCCTGCATGAACTTATCAAAGGAAAAGCACAAGACATCCTATATAATAAACTTTCCCCTGTATGAATATGCACACACTATATGGACAGAAGTATTGGGACACCTGGTCATCACACCTACAGGCAGGAATTTTTATGACATCCCATTCTAAATCTGTAGGCATCAATATGGAGTCAGTACCCCCTTCGCAGCTATAAAAGTTGCCAATCTTCTGAAGACTTTCCACAAGATTCTGGAGAGATCAGATGAGAACGGCCAGATTCATTACAGCTAGTAAGAAAGTCACAAGTGTAAAACTAACAGCTCAGCACAACAATGAAATGGTTCAGAAGTCAAACAGAAATAGTTCTGGAGGTTAGAATTTGTCACGCAGGGACACTCTGAAGAGGATTCAGGATTGTCGCAGTGTTTTCCACCCATCTAATGTTAGACTTTGGTAGTTAAGAACTTTTAACTGTTTACCAGTGAATCACTTCAGTACCATGCCCTGAGCTTTTAAGGCTGGCTTTAGAGGAACCGCTTCATTGGGTAATTAAAATGTAAATGAAGTTCAGTACTTCTTTGGTTTGGCTGACCTATTTAGCCATTTATTGCAGTGTCCGATGTTGAAATTAGTGGCAAATGATTGGTGGCGTTCCCCTCCCGTGATCCCGAGGGGTTTCCATAATTTGATGGTGAGAAACAAGGACAGGCAGCCACAAGATTGCACATCAGAGGCAATTTTGATAAGCCCCCCTGGACGGGTGTTGACAGCTTAAATGTCCCGTGCCTTTTAGGGCCTAACTTCCCCTGACAGTCGATTAAAACATGTGTTGATGGCTCCTTGTCAATTTCCACCAAGTCCAGGAGAAAGTGCGGTCTGGTCACCTGGCATGTCATGGTGCAATGCCCGAGGTAGATTTCGGGGCTGTCCCTTCAGGGATTAGCATCAGTTTCTCTTTGGTAAGTTTAATGGATCTGTCTTAAAGGACGCCATCTCAGTGTACCTTCCCTATCACAGGGAGTGTAGTGAGAGCTGCCAGCAAGGTGGATGGATCTTGCGGGAGCTTCATCACGCACAAATGATGAGCAGGATAACGCTGGTATCCATCCCCAAGGCTCAAGCACGTCCAAATTACAGATGACACCATGATGTCTGCGTTTTGCTTTATTTATTTTTTAAAACATATAAATGCCTGCTTAAATTAAGAAAAAAGAGCTTTAAACATGTTTGCGCATCACTACACAGTGGAATACATAGGATAAACTTGTATTGTAGTAGTGATCTGCACCACTTTTGTGATAGTTTTAACAAATCTGACCCACATGACTGGTTGGAAGATGGATCGATGCATGACGGATGGAAGGATGATGAAACGAATAATTTCAGAAAATAATTATGTATAAAAATTGAAATATATATTTTAAAAATTATATATATGTATTGGTTAAAGTTTAATGCACTGCACATTATTTTGAAGCGTGCCCGCCATGTTTTTTCACGAGACACGTTTCTTTGATTTCTAGGTGTTCATTAGCTGAGAGCGTCTCTGCCACGCTTCTTTGCAGGGTGCCACATCCATTACACTGCTTTCATTCCTCAGGAAAGGTATGACTGCGTTCTTCAGAGCTGAGCTGACCCTGGGAGATGGCAGGAATAATTACAATGCGGCCCTTAATCAGACCTCGCGATTGATTTGTACGATTTTTCGGTGTAAAAGGCTAAATGTTGAGCCAAAAATGATCCACATTAGCTCCAGGCCCTGTTTTCATTTGTTCCCCCTTTTCTCATTATCCAGCTGAAATGGTACTGATTAAGCTTAAGCCAGACACACAAACCAGTTCTCTTTCTTTGTCACTGTCTGTCTATCACTTCCTTTCTCTCTTTCAAAGGTGCTGGGTCTCTAATAAGTAATCAAAAGATGATCTCTTGACCTACGGCGAACATAGTTTGTATTTTAGAGGCTAAATCTGAGATCGTGTTGCGGTCTTCCATTAGATGAAAGGAGAGGTTCTGTGTTACAGTCCAGACATTGGGGATATTTGTGTCATGTCTGCTGTGCTTATCTTTCTAAACTGTTCACATCTATCCTTCTGGATTTACAGTGAACTGGCCAGAGAAGCATACAGTCAAGCAGATACTGGAGGAAGTGCTTTTCATTATTATCTTTGTTGTCTTTCAATCTGCTCCCTGAACTATTTAAGGGAAATGTTTAATTAATGTGTTTATTCATCTATGAGAATTTGAGCTCTATATGGAGGGCATGTAGGAATGCATTTCATATACCCTACTCTGAACCAATTGTCTGTGGATCTTTTTTTTCCCCGGTCTCCCCTGAAATTTGAGGAAGCACTTCTTTACACAGCATGTATTTAGTATGGAATAGTCTTCCTGCTAGTGTAGTGGAAACCAAAACCCTGGGTTCCTTTAAATCACAGCTAGATAAGATTTTAACAACTCTTAGCTATTAGTTAAGTTCTCCCCAAACGAGCTTGATGGGCCGAATGGCCCCCTCTCGTTTGTAAATTTCTTATGTTCTTAACTGCCAAACAGGCAAAGTTAAACAAAGGAAGTACGAATAAAAGGAAAAGGCAAAATAGATGCACCACCCACCCCCCCAAAAAAAAAAAAAAACTCAGAATAAGGATTACAATGTGTTGCGTTAGAGATTAAAATCAGTTATTAAAATACTGGGCACACGCTTACAAAGGCTCTGGTGCCTGTGAGACTTGCTTGGGACTGGGGATGGAGAGGAGATGAACCTTCATGGTTGTCAAAATAGGAACATACAGCAAACTGTAAACAAGAAGGATTCCTGGGCTGCTGAAATCAGTGATAAGATACATATTTCAGATTACAGGTAAGATGGGTAATACCTATTGAGATCAGACTCCCAGCTGGTCATGCAAGCCAGGTAATTTTGCATGCCCTTACATCATAAATGTGTCATTTACCTCAATAAATCCCCCAGCAGGTGCATACAGGGGAAAAGAAAACATGTATCTGAATGTCCAACAGCCACAGAGTTTATCAATTTGCACTTATTTTCCCTCTGTTACTTTCATTGCAAAATGCCCATTCATCATAATAAACAGAGCTGAATGTGGCTTTACCAAGCTGTGGAGAATGCTGCTGCAATGACCATTTGCGTTGCAACGGAGTCGCCCCCTACTGGGAGTATAGCAAAATACCATTCCCATATGCCCCAGACTAACTATTGCTGATAATTGTACACCAACTTTGTGACCAGTTCATTACTACTGGTTAGTATGCCTCTTAAAATTGTGTTCCCACTGGTGTGCATGTGACCAGCATCACCATAAACCTAACTGGTTATTTATATGTGTATCAAAAACCTGTCTCGTCTGAAGAGTGATTGCTTCCGTAATACAGGAATGGAGCTGAGGACTGTAAATTCTCTTATTTTTTTTCTTTGAGTTTCTGACCTTGTCTTCTTGCCCAACAGTACACACATTTTTTTTTAACAGACTGCAGCAGTGAATTAATCAGATAAGTGTGCAATGTGGCTTGGAGCGAAACAGTGAAGCTAATCCTTAATGCGGTTGTCTTTGAGACTAATGTAGATCTACACCTATTTCTCCGAAGATGATTTATCTCGGGCCATCCCTCTGAATTGAATATGCTGAGAAATTGATAAATCAGGTGTGATTGGCTCTGGAGAGACGTCACATGACTCCGGGAGATTGGTAGAGCCTATCGGCGCAAATCTATTCAAACTATCGTCTACTCTGCCAGAGGAACAGATGTTGTCAGGGCACATCGACATCCACCTTCATTTAGTGGAATGGGGATGTAAATGTTTGGAACAATTGCTGGAGGCAGGGATGTACTTGGGGGAGAAAGGGTGGTGCGTGATGGTTAGTCTGTTTGGTGATTGACTGTCCTGAATCAGGAAGCTTGATAATTGTGGACATCGCAGTGCCGAGCTCATGTTAAGCCCGGTCAATGTCAAGCTACACAACATTGGTGTTATTAGGCAATTTAATTAGCTCTGCCTCACTCTCACATTGATATTTCAGGAAAAGGGTCTTTCAGGCCTTTGAAGCTGAAACTGTACAAAAGCAAGATTTAAGAAATCTGTGTCCTGTCTCGTCTGACACCAGTGCTGTCTCAGACAGAGTCTGGGTTTATTTTAGCCACCGTTATGAGCCGATGGGTTTGGCGAACCAAGCAAATGGAGAGCTCAGTTAGGGGCACTGCAGGGCAAACATACTTTGGCTGCCTTCGTCTTGTCTTGTTTAGCTGGCCCGTGTTTAAAATCTTCAGTGCTCTCATTTCTGTTCTGTTCAGACTCTAGACCTCCCTGCACTGAACATCAGCTGGGGGAGAAGCTCCAAAGATGCCTCAGTGCAGCAAATGAACTCCCAGGAATGAATATAATTTCATGCTTGTTAGAGGTGCAACCTGTCTGACTCTCAACCTGTCCTATGGCCATGATTAGTGAGGGAGGAAAAGATTTCAGACCAGAAGCAGTCAGCAGTTGAAATGAAAGCGGTGTGGTTCACTGCTACTGGTTCAGTGCCAGAAAATGCCTTCGCTTCATCCTGTTTGTACACCTAGGGGAGAGACATCAAAATGTTACGGATCTTTGCAGAAGTAGGAATGCTTAGTTCCCTGATTAGCTTTATAATCTGCAATTCTTCAGATTTCATCATTGCATCTAGAGTTCAATACACCCCGACCCAACAGATTGCAATGGAATAAATTAACTTAATTTCTCCATACTCCTGGAGTGAGAAAATTGGATTGTAAGTGAACCTGTTCTCTTAAAAATGTTCCTAGGCTTTTCACACAATCCTCCCTCTCCTGGAGTTGGAGAAGCGGAGGATTGTAGCCTCAGAATCTCATTACTCTTCCCCACCATCCTAAAGATGTCAGCTATAGATGCGCCTTGGAGTCCATTGAATTGGGGGCTAGGAAACAGGAGCTCCAAACAGCAGAGGTAGTTGAATTGAATTAAAATTTCTTTTCTTAATACACATTTGCTGTGATTTGTGATGAGTGCACTTAAGCCTTCCCTTCTGCCTTTGGCATTATAAAGAAATCTGTTTTTTTTTGTATTGTTTTCTAAGCTCTGAAAGGCCATTTTGTCCAGCTGTGTTTGCAGGTAGGATATTAAAAGTCTGTCCTGGGAATAAGTGAAGTTGGCAATGTGCAAACATGCAAACAGGATGCAGACACCTTTCCAGGTGTTTAATGAGTAACCTGCCAAAACTGGTCCTCATTTTCTTCCAGCTTGAATATAAAGTTGATTCTGTCCATCCTAAAGAAGCTGTGACATGTAACTTGAAGGCTTTTACACACACACACACACACACACACACACACACACACACACATTGCGGGTAGAAGCTTCAGGTAAGCAGCGAGATTATACATACTTATTGTTTTTCTCAAACATTCATTATATACTTCTAAGATGAACTTTTATCATAAAACAGTTACGAATTGCTTCTAGGAAAATGAGGTCACTGTAATGTCTCTAGATGTGATATATGATATACAAGATAAAATTCAGAAATGATTAAATGATGGGAATCAAGATGTTATAAAGGAAGGATTTTTTATAATAAGTCAATTATCTAATAATAATACTAATAATAATAACAATAATAATAATAATAATAATAATAATGAAATTAACGATGCATGACACTTCTTTGTCCAGATGTTTCTCTTCTATAAGTGCTGTGCAGATTCTCCAGCGCACTCTCCGACGCATGTTTGCTGCTCATAAGAGAAGCTACCCACTTGAATCCTGCCTTGGTGATTTATATACTGTACAGTCATGAAGAAATTAACAACAGCTTTATGGCAATGACAAATTAAATGGCCTTTTGCATTCTCCAGAATTTAAATTGCCAGATGCCACTGATGTTACTATCAGATCAGACACACATTAATATTTATTACTGAAGAGTTTTCATTGCTTCATCCCGTCAAACGTGGCCAAGTTATTTTAGCACGACTACAATGGTGATTCATTCCAGTTGGATGTAGCTGTTTTGACAATAGACACTGTACATAGTCCTTGTGGACAACAAGAAACTACAAGAAGAGCCAATTACTGTTTTGATTCATATTGTAAATGGTTCTCTGTAGCTCCTATGATTCATACTTTTATCCTTTGTGTCCGATTTTCTGAAGACTGGCCAGTTTTAGATGAGCTGTCACTTTGGGATTAAGGGTGGAGAGATGAACAGTTACAAAATGGTAGATGGTTTTGCATCACTTCTTGTGTCTAGCTGATCACAGAATAAGAGCGACAGAGAGCATGAAGTTAAGGCAGATTCAAAGTGGAAGGAATCAATGAGTACAAAAGCTTGGATATATTCCACCCCTGGTCTCTCTCAGTTTTGATAAATAGATTAAGATACAGGTAATATACAGATTCCGATAATAACCTCAGTAACGTTTAAGAAGTCCAAGATATTTAGTTTCGCTTCGTTTGAGATTGCAGGCTATATTTAACAAGTAAAATAAAATGGAATAAAATGAAAATGTGTATTCTGTCATCATCAGGCTGGTTTGCTGATGAAACAGTTCAATCAAATCTGTAAAACTTCTGCGCCCAGCACCTCTAGGATCCTCCCTCAGCCTGACAAACAGGGAGACATTTTTACAATCTCAATAATTCTCCGTGAGCAATGTGCTCTAATCTCACGTCGACATGTTTGCACTCAGTAAAAACTGTTCCTCTGCATGGCGGCCGCTTCTCCGCACAATTCATGGAACCAGATGTCCTGTAAACAAACGTAAAAGGTCCCGCGGAAAATAAATATATCTGCTGCGTCTGTAAGAGGCCCACCTGTAGTCATTTTCGTATTGCGCTTCCAAGGTGTATATCTGTTGTCACCTGGACGTGTGGGACTGGCTTGGGTTTCTCTTATGTTTGCATATATTTCCTCCTGCAGTTTAGGTGGATTGTTGACTTGAAATCACTCGTATCTGACTGTGTGAAGGATGCATTTGTGTCTGAATGCCCTGCAATGCGCTGGCATCCTGTCTACGCCGTACCCCTGTTGTAAAGTGGGATAAATGGTTATTGAAAATGGGTGCATAAATATGAAAATATGCTTATATGTACAAGATCTCAATCCGAAATAGGACACCTGGGCATATTTACATCACCAGCTGGGGAGGACTCTCAAACGAGGAGCAATGTCTTTTTGTTAATATGTATTTTTCTCCTGGATCCCATGGCCATTAAAAGCGCAGAGTAATATCATTGATAATCCCATTTAAAATGGTGCTCTGTCTAATGATGGATACGCCAGTTTGAGAGGAGCCATTACCTGCACTCGTTGCTCTGATGCTCATATGTTTAACGACCATTTTCAGCTCCATCAGGTTGGAACCCTACTGGGTTTCTGCTTCCTGAGAGAAAAAACAATAAAACAAAATGAGGCCATTTTTTTCTAACCATTCTCAACATGTTGCCATCCTGCCATGTTTTTCCATATCATGCTGTCGCGATGTTTATTTTTCCATCAACCTTTTAGTTTGGTGTCAAATGCAGCTTGCAACCTAGGAATCATTCACATTATGGAGTTCTTTACGTAAATAGTTGGTGCCTGAGGTTCTTTTGTTTTTGAAAGTCAAACAGCTGAAAAAAGAATCAGGCCCAGCTTTGAGCTGAGATATAAAAATATTAAATGTTTTTTTTTTTGGGCAGAGAATATCCTTTAAATTGTTTCCCCACATAGCGGGATGAGTCTCAAAAGGATCCGGGCCCAACGTTGTTCAGAAATCGCCGCAGATCCCTAAACCGGATCTGACCCGGTTTCTTTAGGCACAACGGACCAATACTGGTCCGAATCCGCTTTCTGGATCTGAAACAGGTAAGGGCCACATATGGCCCAGGTTTACATTGAATGTTACCAAATCTGGCCTGTATTTGCACCAGGGTCAGAAGGTATGCAGAGGGTATCCCTGGTAAGAGGCTCAGTGGGTCGATCTGCAGTGATTTCTGATCATCTGGCCTGGATCCTGTTCAGGCTCATTTAGCTATACGGATCTTTATCTATCCGGGCGCTAGGAATATGTATAAAATTTAATTTCTTTATAAAATTGGAATGTTGTTGTCTGCTTTGGTTTAAAGATGTAACAGCATAGTGGAGGAATACCAACTGCCCCCTCAAATTTTCTTTGAAAATTATATGCTGCCACCCCCCACCCCCCTAACCATTGCTGCCAATTGTATCCAGCAATTTACCTACTTTCAGTCCTGTGGTCTCTTGGAATGTAGAGGCATTATTTCTCATTATTTATTCAAGGCCTCAGAATGGGTGAAAGCAGCCTTATGATGCTTTGCAAACAGTGTCTCTACTTGTCCACATCTTTTTTCAAAGAGGGCCAACAGCATCTGGTTGTACTGTGTTGTGTTTTTAACAGTTTGGGGTATGCAACAGACAGTTAAAATTCAGTGTGTTAAACTGGCTATTGGATATGTTATACCTGTAATGATTTGTACTTTCAAACATATAAAAGAGCATGCAACACAAGATTATTCACTGTTTACGTTTCATGGATGCATATGAAAGACATTGGAATTGTTACAGTCAGAGTAATATTCAGGGAGATACAAAATGAGCAGAGCAATCATTTGCCCTCATCGTTAATGTCAGCAGTTCTCACCTCAGGAGAACATCAGCGTTTACTTCTGGCCAGCGCTATGCATCTTCACATGCAGCACTAACAATGCGTGCAGGCACCTTTGACCCACAGCTATTTGCTGTTGTGCAGAGTGTTCTGTTTATGCAAACCCGCATGACGAGTCTTCCTGCAAATGAGACTAATTACATCTGACTTCGTGGAGAACCAGAGAAGATTTTACCTCTGCCCTGACATGTGTAATTAACCCAAAGCGGTGTTTCCCTTGATAAACACGAGGAAGTGACCCTATAATTAACCTATGGGTGCGGAGTTCGTGGTTGAACCAATGGATGAGAAAGGGAATAAGGATTAAGGGTTTGGATGAAGGACAGGGGTGATTCTGGGATTTTTAAGGTGGAAGGCATAAGAGAGACTGTAATTCATACAGAGGGGCCAGCCTTAACATTAGCTAATGATGTGTTTAGAATCAGTCAGTGACTGGGGAGGGGGCACTATGGGGGCCAATCAGCTTTCAGCCGGAGCCAGTGACCTTGTTGCCCCGCCCCTGTGCATGCCCCTGATCGAGGATGAGTTTTGGATCCTGGGGAAGTCAGGCATGATGCATGTGTTTATCTTATATGCTCAGGTCTGGCCAAATCGCAGCAGAAGAGCTGGACCTGAGCGTGAGGGATCACCGTAGACACCAGCTCCAGGGATGCTAAGCAAACCGACCTGTTCAAGCGTTGGGGTGGTGGGTTCCAAAGAGTCGTCCGTAGTGCCTTTCCAGAGGCAGATGAGGAGGTTCTCACCTCGGCGTAACTTCGTCTCCTCCCTACCCTGGAAATGATCATCCCAACTGGTTAATCAAGCCGAGGAACCCCCCCCCCCCAACACTGAGCCCAGCTTGGTTGCGAGTCTCTATAGGAAATCAATGCTGTTTTCATTCGGCTGAAGTGGGGACTGACTAACCGTACTCCAGCAGTGATAAACATCCAAAGGACAGCAGATGTGAAACAATCTCAGATGGATAGCTTTTGGATTCCTCCATAATAGGATTCGAGGAAAGCTGTGCTGAATGGGCTTCAGCATGTTTAATACATTTTGGAATGACAAGGTCAGGCAAAGGTGGTGCAGAAGTGGCAAGACCATAAGGTGGATTTCCCACTCAAGGCTCTCTTTCTGCTGCTCAGGAGGGGAGGGACACTGCATCTTTTACTCAGCAAATTATCTTGTTGACTGAATTATTTCCCTTAAGATTGCCTTAGGAGCAATAAATGATATAAAAAGTTTTTCAAAATCAGTAAGTCACATTATATGCGAAAAATACAGAATATATGATTAGTGGTGCAGAAATAGAGCGCTTGCCTCTGTAGAGCTTGATATAAGACAATGCTTGCATTATATATAATATTAAATGCTGCTGAACTGTCTGTGGTTCACAAAAATAATTTCCCGCTATAAGATTTCAAGGCTGAAGGCTTAAGGCTCATCTTTCGGTGGTGGTGACATCATTTTAATGTCCCAAATAAATAGAAAGATGAATCGACTATAGTCTCAAAAAAACAATACATAACACAAGGGACAAAACCCTGCATTATCAAATATACCTTTCCCTACCGAGCTTGAGCATAAAGACTTTTGGATCGATTATAATGTTCACCATATCCTGGTAAGTAGTGATTGTAAAACTAATTCAGGCAGTCCCTGGGTTACCAATGTCTGTCTTACGGATAACTCGTACTTGTGAACGGACTGTCATAGCAGCTATTATATTAAAGATTTGTGGCAAATACAATGGTTGATACTAACAAAATCATTGCGCAGCTTCAGCGATTCCTTGACTCCAGGTACAGAACTCTATGATGCTACTTTTATTACTACTGTGTAATAGAGCCAATTCAGAACCTGGGGGCTGTATAGTATAATGTAGAGATATAAAAACAAAGGTAATATGTTGGTGGTTGAAGTTCTGCTGCAGTTGTAGGATTTCGGGGCTGGTGTGTGGCTCAGAGGGTTTGGTTGCTGTGTCTGTGGTTGGAAGGTCACTGGTTCAGTCTCAGAGTGGAAAGTGTGATTTTGATGTCGGGGCCCCTGAGCGAGGCCCTTAACCCTAATAGGATAAAAATTGGATAAAAGTGTCTGCTAAATAAATAAAATGTGATGATGTAATTTGATGATGTAATCTGCAGGTTGTTACTGTATGACATTTTCCCAAGTACCCCCCTCCCATCTTTGTGTCAGGTCTTGTCTTTGTGGAAATCCATACTGCTATGAATTAATAAATAAATTCTAGTGCCTAAGACGTTTTCCCCATTCCTGGGCTGACAAGCATCTATCACTGGTCCCCCCCCCCACCTCCCTTACAGCCAGGCCACGTGGCTGGGGACCTGGCAGACTTAGCCGTCCGTATGTCTGCCTGCGAATGAGGGTGGCTGGATGGTGCCGTCATAACTGCCTGGACATGTGACCATTCAAATCCCCCCAGCAGGTCGCTGCTGTTGTACTGAGCAAATAAGACCTTAATCTGATCATTTTCAGTGAGCTTTCTTACTGGGAAATTTATGAAGAGTTCTGCGGACGTCTCCAGCATCAGATAAGTAAAAATGAAATGTTTTGCCCTAACCACAAGGATCCAGATTTTATTATTAAATCAAATCAAGTTCTTTGATTTTTCTTTCGCCTATAACAGTAAACTGAGTGATGTTTAAGAGTTCTGGCAAAGGCTGTAGTGTTAAAAAAATGCAATATGAAGGACATGATTCAAAGTATGTTGCCATTGTGGTATGAGAAGACAGGCAAATCTCAGAAGATTATGGGATGTGAGGAAGATGGGGGGGCAAAGCCCCACCCCCCAAGTCATCGCGCTAGGGAATGGGAAGGAGAGGAAAGGACAGCAGTGGTACCCTGATGTTGTCCTGGCAGGGTCACCTATGTGTCTTAGAGATCTTGGGGGGTGCTTGTATACTCCGGGGTGAGGGTGGGGGCATACATACCCTGGTAAGAATAATAAGATCAGATCTTCCCCCCTTAGACACATGTGTAAATGAGGTCACTGGGGTCCTCATTAGGCTTTTATAGAGCAGCTCTAGAGGGTGCTGGGGGGGGGGGGTATGGTGCCATTCCATTACAATGGCAGGTTCCTGTGTGGCACGCTAGCGTGCATCATGCTGCAAGGGGCGCCGTCAGCACTCTCCCGAGGGAGATCCACTCAGGTGGCAAACGGAATTACAGCCGGCTTGCTTTATTTGCCTTCTATCAATCAGGAGTTAGCACAACTGGGCAGCAGATCTCATAGGTGTCAGAAACACAGGCTGGCAGACATTGAGTCAGACCCTCGAGAAGGGTACTTAGCCTAAATTGTTTCAATAAAACATCAAGCATTAGAGATGGATAAAAAATAAACAACTATGATATTTATGTAATAAGTCACATGCACATCTGTGATCCATGAATGTTTTAAGATCTGAAGAATATAATTTATGGACATCGCAGCGTATCTTTCCATGCAGATGTGCTTGATGGACCCTTGCACATATAACGGCACGAATCCTGTCATGTCTGCGAAACACTCACATCCATCCGCAGTGAATATTACTGTACGGCAGAGAACCATAAATAATGACGACAGAAGCGATCAGCCACACGCTGCTCTGGAACCCCCCCCCCCCCCAATGGATTCCTCATGTCTCCCTTTCCGTCTCCGCGCGAAAGCTGCGAGCGTCGCCGCGATCCACGACACAAGCGAGCCCTCTAGCGTCACCGCGGCTCAATCTGCCTGACGTGGGAAGTGTCATTTACCGTGAAACTTTTCCACAAAATGCAGCATTACCGGAGGCTACGTGGCGAGCATGTTTATGAAGGGCACGCCGAAGTAGGAACGGAGCACGAGGGGCAGGAGCGGAAAGAACGAGGCCTGAGCCGGGAGACTGACATTTCCGCAGATGATTATGTGGGAGCGGGAGAAGAGAGCGATCGATGTCAGCTCGGGCGAAGCTGTCACGGCCCGGATCCATTATAAGCGGCAGGCTCTGACAGCGCACTTTTAAACAAATGTTGTCAAGGGCTCTGCCTGTGAGAATACAGCTAATCCCACGTCATACTGCTTCCTGCGGTCTCGCGGCCTCGGGGGCAAGCGCGCGACATAATAAGCCGGAGCTGATTTGCCAGTCAGACCCGGCATTACGCGCTACTTCCATTCGCATGCAGTTTGCCATATATGGGGGTGAACAGCATGTTTGCGAATAAATGAGAATAGTTCATGAATATTTTAATAATTATGTATTAAACGTTATAGCCACGAGAAAATGACTTTGACTTACTGGATAATAATGAGAACATATGATTAACGTTATAAATCAATGAGTGAAGGATCCTTTCCCAGAATGCACCGGGAAAGGGACTCACTGGATGGGAGGAGAGGAGGGGGGGACTATCAGTAACGGGGGGTGGGGTTGTAAATGAGCTTCTCTGTATATTAGTTTATTAGCTATCATACGTATTTATGATCATAATGTTAAAAATGCAGTATGTGCATTAGTCGGCATATTGAGCTATCATTTAAAAAAATACAGAATAAACTGAAAAAGTTATTTAAAAATTATTTATATTTGGCATGATTATTGCACTTATCACATGGTTAAACAGTATTTGATTTTTTTAAACAACATGTAAGTGAAAATTAATAATGTATGAAAATGGCTTATTACTACAAGTAGTATTCTTGCTTATTCATTTGTAATGTCCCTGTGAAAATCCATTAATGTCAAGTTATTCACGGATTGCTTCTTACACACATCATACCTTTAGCAGAGTCTAGCTAGTAAGTGAAGTTTTGGCTGGAGTACAATAAGTGAAATAAGTCAAAACACAAAAACACAGAACATAAATCAAGGTGTCATGTAGGAATATTTCATTCACTAGAGAAATGTCTGGTCAGAGCAACTAATAACAATTTGGGAAATTAAGAAAAAAGTTTAACATTGTACGAAGCAGAGCTGTGGCCCTGGTAAGGTGTGATTTGTACAGAAGCAGGCAGTGCTGGGCTTGGTCTGTATTTAAATCCTGCTCATGCCAGTACTGGATGTGTGATTATAGATGGATGGATGGATGGATGGATGGATGGAATGCAGTAAAGCACTAAACATATAAACATAGTGACAGTTTTTCCCCCTCCATTGTGATCTTAACAAATAAAATGGGCTTCGCTTAAACTTCTCTTGCATCTGACCTGTTCAACTGAGATTTTTTGTTGAAACACAAGTAAACCCCACTAGATGCAGTTAACAAGCACAAATACAGATGTGAGACTTGGCAGCGAAAAACTGCAGGGCTTGAAGTAGCGGTGGACTTTATAGGACCTGCAAAATATTTAAAAGGTACCAAGGTGCTGACAGGCAGAAATATCATAACACTGGCCGACATCTTGGGATAGCAGATCACTTTGGTGATTCGTTCTCATTTGTGACTCCATTTGAACATAACCCAGGACCAAACAGCAAACAGATACACTAAAAAAAGAGGAGTGTGCTAAATGTAAGATTATGATACCATTGTGCACCTTACAACAAATCATTAGCTAATTAGAATTTTTTGTAGAGGTTCTCCAGATTCAGGTTGGAGGACTGGCAGTGTTGGGGAAGTTACTCAGAAAAGTAATCCATTACAGATCGAGGTGGAAAATTCAGCTCCAGAAAGTAAAAATCCAGACCAAGACTCTTTCAACCAACCAGTTTAGACTGTGACTCTTTATACTGAACTGGTTGGTTGAAACAAAAACTTGGTCTGAAGTTGTACTTTCTGGACCCAAACTTTCCACCTCTGTCTGTAATGGATTACTTTTGTGAGCAACTTCCCCAACACTCAGTACTGGGTATAGGTACTGATACTGGGCTTCTGTGGTGCTGCTGTTGCTCCAGTTCAGCTTGTTTTCATTCTAGAATCCCAAAGAGGCACTGAAATCTGATTTTTTAAAGGCTTTGTGTGATACGTTCTGTGGCCGACTGCAGCTCGGAGGCCTCTTCCTGAGATAAGTGTTCACAGGTCTGCGCCTCGTCCATATCCTTCATCTTCTCCCCCCCCCGGCCGCTGTGTCACTTCCTCCAAACCCCATTGAGTCATGGTGTCAGAGGCTTGGCGACATACACTAGTACACAATAACCACATAAGCTATTTTGCAGAATGGGGGGCCAGTGCCAGGGGCATTGGTCTGGTAATTATGTGGCACGCATGACACTAGGGGCGCCTTGGATGGTCCACAATGAATGTGGCCCAAACTGGGCGAACCAGTGTGGGAGAATTAACAAAAAACAATTGGAACTGTTTATAAAAAAAAAAAAAAATTGTCTGGTCATTGCCTGCCCATTGCACTGAAATTGATTATCAAAAACGGACACAAGCACTTTATCTGTTCAGCCCACACACTGTTCCATATACGTGGGGTATAATTGTATTCGTGATAAACTGACATGTTCCATTGTTTAGTGAGATCGCCTTGGTGCATCCCCCTCCCCGGCCCGCATCGCTGTCTCCCGTTGGCTGTGCTGGTGACGGGTGTTGCCCCCATCAGCATCTGTGCAGGGACGGCTGCAGAGTGCGTTATTAACTCAGCGGTGGCTTGAGCAGCACCGTACTCACGTGGAGCGGGAGTGACACTGGTGATACTGTGTGCTGTGACACGGCGTGAATGTGTCCGGCAGCTCGAGGCCGCACACATGAGCACGCACACAGTCAGGTTTGTAATTATGTCTTTGTGGGGACTCTCCATTCATTTCTATGGGGAAAACTCTAATCCCAACATGATGACCTTAACCCTGCCCATCCCTAACCTTAACCACAAGTTTTTTGGTATTTTAACTTTTTTGATTGCATTCACAGATCTTTGTGGGGTACTGAAAAATGCATACGATGTCAAAATAAAAGGTTTTTATCACATTGTGGGGGACATTTGGTCCCCACAATATAATATAAACCTAATACACACACACACACACACACACACACACAAACGTAGCAGCTGGTAGCTAATGAAATTTGAGGAGGTATGAAGGTAACACGTTTTACAATATATACAATTGTTACGAGTGTATTTGTTCTTCAGTAGTTACTGAGTAACTACTAAGTATTTGTGTTCCCTCAAGTAAAGTATTACCCCTCTATGGATTTATATCCATCCATTTCCTGTAACTGCTTGTCCTATTCAGGATCACAGGAGTTCAGAGCTTATGATTACAAGGCAAGGACCAGCCCAGGATGGGGCACCAACCCATCACAGGGCACACTCACACACCATTAACGGACATGGGCACTGTGGAGGAAAGCCCATGACAACATGGGAAGAACATGCAAACTCCATACACATGGAGCGATGATGGAGACTCGAACCCAGGTCCCAAAGGAGTGAGGCAGCAGTGCTAACCATGACATCACCATACCACCCCCGCTATGGATCTTGTTGTTGTTGATGGTGGTGATAAAGATGATGAAGATAATGACAATGCCTAAGCTCATAGTTCATAGTTACAATGACTACTGCTGTGACCACTAAAGTTCGGGCAACACTGCATGAAGACACTTGGATAATACTGAATAATCCGGAATTAAGCAATTATGCGGTATTTTTTTCACATTTTAAAACCACGGATGATTAACAAAGCCGAGATGTAATTCCTCATAACATTTCTCATTTTCTATGAATTATGCATTGAATTATTGCCAATGGTGTAGAGGCTTTGCTAATTAAAAATGTGAGATCCTGTACGTTCATTAATGTTGCGGGAGCAATTGGTCTGAATTCTCTTCAGAAAATTACAATTCACAATACCAACATAACATATTAAGTAATTACTTAGTTCTTTTCTGAAGCATATTTTAGGATTATCACCATGCTAATGTCCCTGGATAAGCAGCTAAATATGGATGGATGGATTGATGAATGGAGCCATAATGCTAATATGCTAATATCTTTTATAATGATGAGGATGCATACCAAATACTGCCACACTGAAAAAGCTCGATCTGAATATCAGAAGTCGAACCGTGAATGCTGACCTAATATAAATTGTACGCGCCAGGAAATGAGTCATA
>JAODJW010000046.1:13985250-14011480 GCA_026777045.1 Hyperopisus bebe
GAGTATCCCAGCGAGAGCTATACCGGAGTATCCCAGCAAGAGCTAAACCACAGTATCCCAGCGAGAGCTATACCAGAGTAACCCAGCGAGAGCTATACCAGAGTAACCCAGGGAGAGCTATTCCAGAGCATCCCAGCGAGAGCTATACTAGAGTAAGCCGGTGAGAGCTATACCAGAGTATCCCAGCAAGAGCTAAACCACAGTATCCCAGCGAGAGCTATACTGCAGTATTCCAGTGAGAGCTATACCACACCTCTCTAACACAGTAAGAGCCTAAGAAGACAACTGTTTGAATCGACAAGTAAAGTGCAACTCTAAGAATGTTCAGGGAACGTAGAGAGGTGCAGGCTGGTAAAGACGTGTCAGATATGCATGTATCCTCTGAGTGACATACAGGGTAAACAACAGACATATTCAAAAACAAATTAGTAGAATACAAAAAATAAATAAATATGAAAATACAGACTTCCCTGCCTGGCATTCCTGTCCCAGAAATTTACGTAATCCATTGTGCTGCCGCATGAATAATGACTCCCTTGACTGAATAAAACAACTCAAGTTTTGGGTCTTGGAGAACTGAGATAAATCAAGTAGCAAAGGAGTGTGTGTGTCTGATTTAGAAGGTGGTAATTAAGTCTGTTTGCTAGCTTTGCCACGCTCGACCATTAAATATTTCAACTGATGGATCTGTTTTCATCAGTTATACAGAGATGCAATGTGCACCTCAGTGGGGGCTTTGAGTCGGAGCCCATTTTTCAAACAATCCTTTCAAAGGAGATCATTATAAAACACAGAAATCATATAATCTTCCTTGTTTTCTTCTTGGTGATATTGCCATTAAGAGCTGGAGTATGTAAGATATGGAAAAGTATAACTAAACAGTTCTGACAAAAGCCAGGAATTTTGGTGTTGAGCTACAATTAATTTAAGTATCTTTTGCATTTCATGTTTGACACCTTGCCATTTAACTCCATATGGTAAAGGAAGCTTTATAGTATTGATCGGGGAGAAAATTTAATAAAGAGTAATTAGCATTTTGGGGATTAAGGGAGGTGCATTGTCTGAAAAGCAAAGCCTTGTTTGCACCTCTGGCCATGTTTCAGGGATCCTCAGTGGAGATGGATCTCTTTGGATTCAACAAAGCTACTACTGAACTAACTGTAATCCTGAATCCATAGTTCTAAATTTGCAGCTCAAGGAATATTCCTCACAGCTCTGTTTTGTACCACGTTACTGTTGAATTAATATTGCTGCCGGAAACCACTGGCCAAAGGAACCCAGGTTTAACTGTGACATCACTCTTGACCTCTTGGATAAGATCTGGTGGTGTTAAATAAAAGAACATGGTATGGCCGGTTATTTGGGTTCTTATTGCAAAACCTTTCTAAATATGCAGTTTCTAGCCTAGATTGCTTTCTTAATTGCTTTCTTCCATTATCATGAAAGCCACCATTATTGTCTTATCTTATTGTATGTGCCTGAGTATAGGTCACATGGTCAGATAATATCGCGGACTGACAATCATAACATCTTTTCGTAACGAAACGGGCTGCACATTGCTGGAGGGGAGGGATGTAGTCATGATGTTTCATTACTACTTAATGAAATTGACTGGGTCACACATACATCTGATCCTGCATGCGTGCTCCATTTTGTATGTGAAGTGCCCATTGTGGGCTGTCTTATTCGTGGTTGTAACTTAAAGTGGAATGTATTTTTTTTGTAATATGGCCAAAAAAACAACTAATCCCGTTACAGGAAAAAAAGCATAAATATTCAGGTTCAGAAGTAATTTTTATTTGGAAAATCAGTCGAAAATGGAGCATCCAAGCAGGATGTGATGTGGCGGGACTTCGTCTTTTACACTTATACAATACAAAATCTAAACACTATATATTTTTTGATGAAACACAATAATAAAAATAATCATTCAGTTGTCACAGTTTATCTGCTATATAATGTGATTTTTGATTTAAATTCTAAAT
The DNA here is from genome assembly GCA_026777045.1 of Hyperopisus bebe. Lineage (NCBI taxonomy): Eukaryota > Metazoa > Chordata > Actinopteri > Osteoglossiformes > Mormyridae > Hyperopisus > Hyperopisus bebe. The sequence continues at coordinate 13,987,236 of JAODJW010000046.1, forward strand.
TATTTAAATTCTGCATCTCCATAATATCCTTTAGAAATTGTTTTGACTGGAGTTTGATAGAGGGCTTCACAAAACTCGACAATTGGTGGCAGGATTAAGATCAAAAGCAAAACATTTAAACCAAAGTACATCTCTAAATATCTTTCTATATAAAACTTGTAACAATGATCACTTTAAGCTATGTAAGTGGAGAGATTACATTTCAATCATTATGTATCCAAGGGGGAATACCAAGCGTGATGTAGTGCAGCTCGTACTCTGGAAAATTCCAGAACATTTGGTAAGTCTTCAGAGAGATTACATTTTTCTTACAATGATATTTCCTCAATAAAACATTAATGACAAAATGTATTGTTTAATACGAGCCTGTAACATAAACAGAATTTCTTATCAGTTACCTAAAGCTACCCACTTAGTTCCAAGGTGCCCAAATATTTATTCTAATGACATATGCACAGCTTGCACTGTATAATAAATCTTGTCCACAAATTAATAAAGGGAGGATGGGTATTAGTGCGATTTACCTTATATTTTTTTACACAGGGATGTAAGAGGAAGCAGATCTTTTTATGGGAATCTGCTTGTTCTGTGAGATAGGGTTGATGAAATGCTGTTTGTTTGCAGCGATGGTACTGTAGCTGCTGTCAGAAACCAGTGGTTTGTGGGAGATGGGCCTTCAAGGCACCGCAGAAAATCACCGATAGCTATGCAAAAGAAAATATATAAACAATTGGTCTCTTTTAATTAAAGCTGCACTAAAATTAGACCTGTGTCCATTAAAGTTACAGAAATGCTGGGGTGTTGTTTAACTGTACTGAGAAACAAAAAAACACAACAGTACAACTGAGTAGATCAAAATAACATACACTGAGGGAGTTTTTAAGTAACACAGCAAAGATGAAAGCTGAATTTATAAGGCTGTTGATTAAAATAAGTAACATACCAACTTATGGTAACAAAAATAAATTTAAAAATACTAAATGCCATGCTTCTCTTCTGCCTTGTTTCTCTCATCGTCTGTCTTGCCACAGTGCAGTAAATTGAACTTAATCTACGTGAACACATTTTTTATTTTTTTTTTGGGGGGGGGTGGGGGGCAATTATTCTGTCAAAGCTGTCAAAAGTAATAGGAAGTTGGCTGGCAGAGTGATTTGTCCTGCATTAGTCTGGGTTTTTTTTTCCCCCTTCCGACTCATGTTGCCGATGCCTGGGAATGCTTTGTAATGAATTTTGGTCATTTCCTGGCTGATATTTACAACATCTAACGGAATGGATTACTTCATTTCGGACTAGACCCTGAAGGAACACAGCACATGGGTCCAGTGCAGCCCTGGTACCCACGTTCGGAGATGGGGGGGTACGTAGCCGGGACCTGCGGGTGTGCAGGTCCTCCAGAGGCCTGCGCTGGACTCCATCTCATCGCAAAAGACCTGCCTGAATGCTTGGGGCTCCGTGGTTAACACCCATAATCTAAACCTATAGCTGCTGGTTCGGAGGGTGTTCTGTGGCTTATTGTGTTGGGACCCTGTGTCTGTGATCAGAAGGTCACCAGTTCAAGCCCCATGGTGAGTGCAGTCATTTCACTGTCGGGCCCCTCAGCAGGGCCTCTAGCTCCCGATTACTGCAGGGACGGGCTGACTCCGCTATCACTCATATATGCATGTTACTTTGGGTAAACACATATGCTAAAAAAATAAAATGTAAGAAATAACCGTCAGACTGTATATGTACTTCAAAGTTCTCTGGATCGCATGTGTGTGCGTATATCAGCAGACACTATGCTCTCAGTATTTACTGATGGAGTACACGCCGCATTGCATGCAATTCTGAGCCCGCTAAGTCCCGGTTACTCAACAGACTGCTCAGTATATATATTGCAGCATGCAGTGACAAATATGCGTGTATACATAATAAATACGATACCAGACTCTTAGCTAGATGAGGTCATTACTCAGAACCATAAATTACAATAAAACACAAAGCTCAAAATGATAACAATATTATCTTTATTAAAATATCCCCCCACATGACTACTGCAAACGGTGGGTGGAGGAAGCACCCTTTTAAACAATGGGAAGGCAATTATAGCCTAATGGGAAGGAGGCAAGCGAGTGCCTGGGTCTGGTCTGTGCTGAAAAGGTGTTTTAAATAAGTCTCCCGACTGACTCTGTCACACATCTAAGAGCAAAACAAGGCCAGCAGAGAGAAATAAGAACATTTTAACCGCACAGCCTGCCAGGGCTTTCAGTGAAATAAAAGGCTGCACATAGCATTGCTGACTAGTAATATAACTAATAATGAAGTACAGAGGTAAAGACACCTACCTCAAAACCTGCGTATTTTTTTGTCAGATAGGGAACATCTATCAATCTTCTGATCCCACATCATGATGCACCCATATCACTATGCAGACACAAATCATCCATGAATAACCTGACTTTGTTATATTTTATTGTTTTAATGACAATATTTTTATTTCTTTTTTTTTGGAGGGGGGGTCTATATTGCTTAGCTGTGTTTATCAGTGTGTGCCTAATGATGCATTGGCATCTCATTCAGATGTTCCCCTGTCTTGTGCCCTGTACTCCACCAGAAGTAAACGAACGAACAAACGAACGAGCGAGTGAACAAACGGACAAACGAACAAATGAATGACGCTTTCATTGATTATGAGTCTGTTTCATAAAATATATGAAAATGTTATTCCTAGAAATAAAAGTAAGGTAAAAGGGTGTGCTTGTGATTGCATGATTATCTTTGTTTGTTAAGTGCTGGTGAAGGTGACAATGGCCGTTTTTTACCTTCATTTTTCATCATTTTGCAGCCTTTTCATCCCTCATTCTATCTCTGGACCTGCTCTGCTAAAGGCCACCACTTCAGCTGAGATTTCGCGTCCTCCTCGAACAATGCTGCTCTTCTACTCATTATCCATCTTTACTCAAAAATATGAAGAGCACCATTATTTAATTATGTCTCCCAGAACTTAGAAAAAACAAACACAAAAGATATACAAGTACAATTAAGGAAAAAGCACTCTGTTCTGTACTTTCTTTCTCAGGCACGACTTGCGATTGCTTGTATTTTCCACCCACATAGTCATATTGAGGAGTATATTAAAAAATCTCACAACTTCAGCTTGTTTGCTGCGATACCTCAGGCATGTGGCATGCCGAGGGCAGCCTGAGTCAGAGTCGGGCCGGACAGGGGTCTGTGTGGGTCTCCTTTACATGTCTGCATGTGTGTGTGGTGGCGGCTACCTTGGAGATCAGGCCTTTAGGATGCATTTGCTGGGAACTCACCAGATTTTACACTGCGTAATGAAAGCCCTTGGTTTAGAAACAGGAACTATGATCTATAATTAATAATAGTAATCCTTTATTCATTCCTGCAGGGAAACTTGGAAGATTTCTTGCTTGTGAGATACACAAACATATATACAGGTGACAGCAAGTTTTGAGGCCAGAGTACAGTGTCAACAAGCATCCAGTGCCCCTGGAGCAAGTGGGACTAAAAATGATAATATATGGGGTAGTTTTATGAGCAATATTGCCAGCAATTGGTAGCCAGGTGAAGCACAAGGCAACTAATGAAAGCAAAGGACAGCTGGCAACAACCAATCAGAGAAGAGCAAATCTATCACCAGGGAGATGGACACCAGAAGGATGGACGCTGAAGCTCCAAGTTGGTCACATGATCGGCTGCTAGCATTCTGATTGGAAGAGATTGCACCGAGACCAAAACTGTCCAGACAGACATTTGTTGCCCATTCTCAATGAGAAAGTGCCCAAGCCACATTGCTCAGCAACACTGCCAGGCAACATTGCTCAAAAAGTCCCCTGTATAACCTTAAGGTTTTTGGTCAAGGGCACAACATGCTCTGCCAGTCACAGGACTTGAACCTTCCAGTTCTGGGCACCGAGCCCCAAAAGAAGATCCAAATCGCTCATTCCAGCCTGTTGTTCTCCATGAGAACAGAGGCCAGGACTGGTGAGGCACTTGCTTCGGTGGCAGCTGCCCTGCACCAGGAGTGCTTTTCTCACAGTTAGCTTAATGAGCTGATAATTTGCATCTTTGCCCTGGGCGAAGATCGCAGGCAGGTAGGGTGGGTGAGCCCCGTTGGCAGACTGCAGATGGGCTGCTCCAGGGTTCTGCCGAGTTACACTAAACCTTTTACTTTGTTTACCACATCTGAGCATAATCCCATCCAGCGCTCAGCTGTTTTTCATCTAACTGATATCTGTGAACTGTCATTCTTTTTTTTTTCCTTTAAAAAAAAAAAAGCACAATACCTAAAAGAAAATGCTCTTTAAACATAAAACGCATAGTTGTACATAGATGAGTTTTGAGTTTGCTTCAAAATAACAGAAGACTCTTCTCAGGCGTCTTAATTTACTAGTTTTTTAAAGTGTATGTCAGTGAACTTGTGGGACTACCACAGGTCATTAAAGTTAAGCAGTTCTGTGTTTGCGATGCCGAGGTCGTGTGCACCAGGACTTACACACTGAACCACAGAGCCTTACGCTGGCTTCCGGAGACAAACACGAAGAGGCTTAAAGGTGCCTAGTGGCAGCCCAGATAGGTAGACTCTCATTTAAATGCAACACATCCAATGGGCGAGAGTGAAAACCATTTGTTTTTTAAACCTACAGGCCCCTAAACAGACTTTTGAAAGTCACAGCATTCTATCAGTGCAGAAAAATAAAGCCCCCCCACCCATGTAACTGTTGGGGGTTTGGTTGGCTTTCTACCAACAAAGAAAAAGTAAAACGTTGATTCATCTAATCCTGCCTTTCTGAAACCCTTCCAAACTTACGCGCACATTTTACTCAATAATGTGAATATTGCATTTCCTTTTGGGAAATTATTCCCTGAAAGTATCAAGGACTTCACGAACAAAGACAATTTAGAGGACATCAGCTACAACCAGAAAAACTGTGTATGTTCAGGAAGACTAAATCGAAACTGGATTTTTCAGTGAGTGAGATGTGACGTGCATATTGGATCAGGAACAAAATAAGATTTAAGAAATTAAAATGAATTTTTATCTGTTTTTAATTTCAGTTCATTTAGACCATTCAAAGTGAATTTGCTAACATATTTATTAAGGAAGTGATGGAAGTACAATATAATGCAATTTTAGCGATTAATTGCTTAATTTGTAAAGCATAATTCTATGAGAAGTATTCAGTGAGGCCTTTAAAACGACCAGGATCTATGAGATATTTTGACTAAAAATATGGCCCGAGGTGGTAATGATGGAGCACAAATGATCTCATACACAGCTAACAGTGCTGTTCTTCGCCTCAGTCTTTAAAGTGACCTTGACAGATCGAAGTGTAAAGTAACGAAGCACAAATATTTTGTTACCGTACCTTTGTAGTTTTTTTTTCTGGAATTGTTCAAATTTAAGGGGTAGGTTGCTTAGATCAATACATTTGTGTATGTATAGTACTTTTTACTTTTGGTAGTCAAATAATTATAAAGCCAGGTATTTTTTTACTTTTACTTATGGCTAGTTTTATTTGAGTAACTTTTTGAGGTAGCACCTGTACTTTTACCTCAGTACCGCCAAGAGCTAATGGAAGTACTTCAGGAACAAGTTGCAGCTACCAGAGTATGTTTATAGGTAGACTATTTCAGTTAGCTAAAGTTAGCTATCAATTAGTGAAGCATTAATTGCATAAGGTGTATGTAAGGTATATATATTTATATGCATTCCCCTCTGTTATGTATATTTTATACAATCCAACCAATAATCACAAACAGGGACCCCCCCCCCCCCCAAGATCTGTCATTTCTGATTAGGCAAGTAGCTGGCCTTATGAAATTGGTCTTGCAAAAAACACTCCCTGGGACCGTACTGTTGACTCAGTCCTTCTGAGTGGCGGCCAAACTGTCACACACTCATATTAAATCAAGATTTAGAGCCGTGTGCTAATCATGAAATAACAAAGCTGGTGTGAATGCAAACCCGGCCAGACAGTTTCGGAGCGGTGTGAAGCCACCATCTGCCGTGAGTTTGTTGTTGTGATTAATGAGAGAGGCCTGAGCCCAGGCAAAATCAAAAATGTCACCTGTTCCAGGACAAATAGGATATCTGTTTTGTCACGGTGGACAGCTAGCACATTCATTCCAGTGTTTATCCTCATAAATTTTGACTTAATCCCACATTTTTTCGCACGTTAAGCACAATCCAATGTGAGCATGTGTTCAGTATAAACACTGTGTTTGATGTCAACTACTCACATGTCATTACTGCCATTAAGAAGCCTGCATCTGAGGTACAGATACTTAGTGGCCTTGTTCCTTTCACCGAACTGGACTCAGTTATTTCCTACAGGTGTTTAGTAGTGATGACACTTCTGATGACATCTCTATAATAACAACCGAATGTTTATGCACACTGGCATGGTATCTTGTCACATTACTGTTAATAGAGCCACATTATCCAACAAATGGGCATTGCTGTCACTGGTGTGAGCTCCTCTGAATGAAGACAGCGACCTAAGAGTGACAGCCATCAATTCTTCTGATTGTGTTTTCTTTCATGAACACCGCCGTTTATAAAATCAGTGTGTTGCGCAGCAGTTAGGAGGCTGCGCTTTTGATCAGATGGTTGCTGCATCAAATCCCAAGAGTCAGAATAGTGATTTTACCGTGGGGCCCCTCAGCGAGCCCCCGAACCCCCCCACTGCTACAGGGACTATCTGACCCTGCTTTCTCAATTTCATGTCACTTTGGATGAAAGCATCAGTTGAAAAAAAGAGTGAAAATTAAATAACTGTTGAAATATCATTAAATTCCTGCATGGCTGACAGAAACAAATGATACCCTAGTGACAGTGAGTAAGTGCCGATGGCCCTCTGGCCGGGTCACAGTGACTTTGGGCCTTTCCTTCCTCCGGGCCTCTTGCCCTGAGATGATAACCCCAGACAGGGGCTCACCGGCATCTTCAGTCCCTCCCCGTCGTTTCTCCGAATCCTGATGTTTAAATCTGATCAAAGTTAATTTTATTTGACATTGCACATTTTCATGAGGAAAATTGCTCCACCATGCATAACATTATTTTCCTCGATGGTGAATGGGGAAAAAAATGAAAACAATCGGAAACCCATTATCTCCGGACCAGGAGAAGCAGGTGATTCTATAATATACCTGCCTGTCAAATTACACTAGAAAATGTCCCGATATGGTGATACTATATGAAACAGTATTACTGGTAGCCAAACAGCACTTTAACGCTTTTAGGTGATTTAATAACACCCATCCGTCTTCTGTACCTCTTTTGCCAATTCAGGGTCATAGAACTTATCCTGGAAGCTATGGGCACAAGGCAGGGAACAACCCAGGATGTGGTACCAGCCCATCGTAGAGCACACACATACAGTTTGGTAACTCCAATTCACCCTAGCATGTTTCTGGATTATGGGGGGGGGGGGCTTTGGATAAGCTTTGGATCGCTTTGGATAAGAATGTCTGCTAAATCCATCCATACATTTTCTGTAACCGCTTGTCCTATTTAGGGTTGTGGGGGTCTCTGCTAAATACATAAAATATAATTTGAGGATTAAATATAAATCATTCTCTATAATGCATTATGAAAAATTTGATGGTACCAAAATGCACGATTCCAAATTTGAAATATTACCTCCATATTTTCAAAAGCACTGGGGAAGAGTTCTGATGAAGTGTCGTGCAATTGATTAATTTCGTTGCATATTTATGATATTTAATTATCGCTTGCAGAGACGGCCAAGTGCAGCTAGCATTGTTAGATTTTCAAAGCGACAGGGTTTTGCACTTCATGAATGAAAGTGTGTGCTGTTCACTTTAAATGAACACCAGGAAAAATGGCAGCAGGCTGCCGTCATTCTGCCCGCATAGAGTTTTAAATTCTTCTCTTTTCTGGACCATCTGCTAGCAAGTTGCCGGGGGCAACCACCAGTGAACAGAGAAATGCTTAACTGGAGGTGTATTTGTTCTATTCAGTTAATTATCTGTGTTTTTGAACTCGGGTTTTTAATTAGGCTCCTTTTGTTTTGTCGTTAAGCTATTGATTGACTGGTCAGTTCACAACACTCTGGTAATTGTTGTATCTACGAAGGAGGCAAAGAAGATGCCTGCAAGAACTTCATACTTTAAGCTTAGACTTTCAGGCTTGTGATTTTACATTAGTGTTGCTAGGGATGCACCGATACCGATCCCGGCATCGGGTATCGGGCCGATACTGCACTCATACACTGATACTCGTACTCGTACTCAAGAACTTCATACTTTAAGCTTAGACTTTCAGGCTTGTGGTTTTACATTAGTGTTGCAACTTCCCTCTGTGTATCTGTATTATAAATAACAAGCCCCCTTGGTTCTAGAAAGGGATGCCAAATTCTACTTAATTTGCTTTTGTTTTTTAAACAATGTATTGCCATTCAAACACCAAAGGCCTGTTTTCTGCCATGAAATAACAATATGGGAACAGAGTCATTTTCAAGGCAGGTCATGTGACATCCTCGAATTGGAAAAAAAAAAAGCAGAGAAGTACTGTTAAAATAAAGCTCTCACTCTGAAAGACGTCAATCTTCAGTCTTTTGTGCAACTTGACACATTGACTGTAATTCATGCTTCCAGGGCTCCTGAAAGGGTTTCTCTCCCACTCTCCATCCTTCTCTCTCTCTTTTCACTTTTTCTAATCCTGCAATTGTGCCACATAATTTCAGGTTTCGATAATCTTTAGTGCTCACTCTTTTGAATATGCTTCTGTTATCTCCCAGCAATGAACTGTCTCTTGGTTGGATTGTGCAAGATATTTCATGACTTTAAAGGCTTGTCATTCTCCTGACGCCACTAAAAGAGAACACTACCATTGCTTTCGCGACCTTGGGGATCGTATGAGAGTCAGTCATAGCTAACGGGACGTTACTGACTCTACCCATCTGAAATGCATTTATAAAATAATTATAAGGTTCATAATGCATTGTGACTCAGTACTGTAGCTCGCATTGCTGCCTCACACCTCCATCGGTGAGAGGGTGGGGGTGGGGGGGGGGTGGATTCCACATAAGTCCAAAGACATTTGATTAACTGTCTGCCGTGCACAATTCCATGCATGTTTGATAGTGTAACAGACTTTCTTTGTAAAGGAATTCATATATTTGTATCATTCTTATTTCATTTTAAAAATGATATGGAAGATGAAACATCCTTCCCTTATCGGTAGATCATTCTTGACAAACCAGTAAATGAAAAGCTTGTCATTAAATTATATTTAGTTATTTTGTCTCAGTTGTATCGTATCTTGCTGACCACCCAAATAATGACTTGAACTTAACTCCTACAGTGAAGATCTGACGTTAACCCAAACCCAGCATAACCAGTTCAGTGCACATTCTGGTTTTGGGTATGGAAAGTCTATTGATGGATGTGTTTACATGCGGAGCCCATTGCAGCACTGAGCAGGTGGACAGATTAATTTGGTTTGATGGACCCAGTCATGCACCACAGCGTGGGTGGAGGGTATGGATTGATCTAATGCCATGCGTTCGGGGGGGGGGGGGAGGAGGATAACCTGCAGTCTTGACATGATATGGATCCTCCACTCCCCCAGCCCCCAGCATCCTGCTCGAGGGGGGAGGGGCTGTGCGGCCAGCGAGCAAAATGACCCTCCAGAAATCATTTATGGCAAGTAATGAATCCATTTACTCCATGTGGTGTAGCGTCCTCCTTCTGACTGAAGAACAGGACAAGCAAAATACTGACGCAGTCAGCTCAATGGGAAGGAATGTCTTACAAATTTAAGTGAACTGGAAGCTCAGGTGTATGAATCTGTACAGAGAAAGTCTTCCTGTTCTGCCATTTCATTGGCTCCTTGACCCCTATCGCTCGATTGTCTCAGCAGTACGTATTAGCCATGTAAAATGAAGTCTCTGTTTGAAAATTAGCGCAGCATGCAGCAGTAGCTAAGCTGGAGGTCAGAAAAGCAATGAGGAGCTGAAGCTGCGGTAATGGGAGGTGAGGGACTGGCTAGCGGTACCTGGAACTGATGACTGTTTATGCGGGAGCCTGACAGAATCAAAAGATTTAAAGGGGCAACTGGGCCAAAAATTAAAGTGATACCCGAAAGGAAGGGCATGTTGTAGGACTAGGGGGGCACCAAGACCCCAGATGATAGACAGATGGTGGAGCAGGGGCCTCTGCAGGAGCCATGCTGAGGTCTTAGCGTTAAAGTGGTGACCAGCGCCCCCCAGGGGGCATTTCATGTACCTCACACCGCAACCTTTGATCAAGCTAAATGGAACAGATCAGGTGCCTATTCATCAAGAGTGAGAGGAAATATATGAGCCCCCAAAGGGAGGGGTGGGGGCACAGGACCGTACGTGTCTCAGAATGTGCTCCCCATGTCAGAATGTGCTCCCCACAAGGTTACTAATAAAGCCACTGGAGGACATAAATATTAGAAATACATTATATATTATATTCTCCATGTCTCCATGCAGCCCAACTGATATTTTATATATATAGATGATGATGAAGGTATTTTACTCTTGCATATTGCATATTGCACATTTCCACTACATATCTTATATTAGCATGTCAGAGTGCCAGAGAAACACATATTCTCTCACAGTTTAATGCTGGAGATAATAATGATTGTAAAGAAGTTGAGATACAGGGAACCTCAGTCCCTCCTCATTATTATGATGATATGCATTCGTTTTTGCTTTTAATGGCAATTTCTCAAGAATGCCAGGCGATAACCCTCCCAAATCTCGATACGGGATCTGCTTATCAATACGACTGTTATTATCATTGAACTGTTACTATTTTTGCATACCTTGGGATACTGAATGCTAAATGACTGGTTGGTGGATAGATGGATGACTTTTTTTAAATATAGGAGAGAGACAGTCACTCGGTGGGTTATGGGTTCAAGTCCCACCCCCACACTTATATAGTTAGGAATAAAATAAACCGGTATACCAATATGGCCCATCGTGAATGACGGGGAAATGGCTGAATAGAGGGACATATGAATTTTTAAATATATTTGTCAGGCTGACTTATTCAAAGGGAAACTCATCATGTTCTCTAGCAAGCGTATTATTCAGGCAAATGAGGTCTAAATACCACAGAAAGATGCTTAGCACGGAATCCTGACCTCGAGGCAAGCAAACGAATTTGGGATCATTTGTAACATAAATTACGGCCACAATACACCAGAAGGGTCCTAATACCTGCAAAGGAGCAGTGCATCACAACAGCGCCACCTTTCCCCCCCCATAAACGAGCAGATCTTTCATAGCACATTGATGGGGTCACAAAGGTCAGAGAGCACCAAACACACTATTAATACCCATTGATAAGTGAGTGCTGTTGCATTTTGCATTGATCAATCTCCTGCTTTAAAGGTTAACGTTCTCCCTAGCTATCCTTAACACCGTATATATTCTCATCCTTACCACATCAGATCGTCAATCGGGGGTCGGAGGTCAATAAACATATTTGGGTTTTCATAATAGTGCTTTGAGTCACACAGTGTTTGAAATAGCTTTCACATACAGTATATCAATTAATAAGTATTTCAACCTTGCCGAAAGGAAAGGTTACAGTCCACCATGTGTACTTACCTGTACACCCTATGCCCATTTTAAGCAAGGACACTGGTAATAATGAATTATGTGGCTACAGCATTATGAGCAGCATGAGAGCAGGTCAGGAGGTTCAGATGTGTGATCTAAGTGATGTGGAAAGTGATGTGATTGCATGCGGCGGACGGGGTGCTTCCAGTACCTCAGAAACAGCCACCATCCTGGGATTTTTAGTGTTTCTATAAGATGGGGTGGTGAACAAAAAGCATCAAATCCCTGGCATTTCTAATTAGTTTCAAATGTGGTGGGATTCCTGCTGGTTTTAGTGTCTCTGAAACAGCCACCTACAGTCTCAGTCACCAGTGATTGGAGCTTACAGACAATCACATGATTTAAAAAAAAAAAAAATCATCAAGTCAATGGCAGCTCAGTTGCCGAAGACACCTTGTTAATACAAGAGTTCAGATGAGAATGGCCAGGCTCGTTAAAGCTAACAGGGAGGCCACAACTGTAAAAATAACAGCTCAGTACCACAGCGGTGAGCAGAATGGCTTCTCCAAAGTTCACAAGCCTTCAAGTGTTTCCAGAGACAAAATGTACCTGGTTATATGTAAGGGGTGCCTTATAAATTGGCCGTGGAGTGTTCACTGTACTACACTCCATTTCTGATCTTCCAGTGAATTTGGGGTAATTTAGCACAAGGAATAAAAGGTTATATAAACAAGTTCATTGTTTGAGTAAAAGTTTCTTAATGCTCCAATAAAAATAAAATTCCACAAATAAAAACATGTAGGTCTGCAACTTAAGTAGAATTTACGCCCACTGACACCCACCTCATAAAGTCACATACAACTTATTTCTTGTTTTTAGCCTTAAAGTTGTGGGCTGTTCATGACTCAGTTTGCAAAAAAAATACATTAAAAAGTTTTGAAATGTAAACCAACATTTACATTCTAGCATAACATCTTTAAAATGTAGGCTGGTGGGGGGCTTTTAATTGCATGTTTTGCTGTGTGGGTGTTACAGGGTGTCAGATTCTCAGGTTGCACATGGAATGAATTTGAGGAAGCACTTTACATAGCATGTAGTTAGAGTATGGAGTAGTCTTTCTGCTAGTATACTGTAGCAGAAGCTAAAACCATGGGTTCCTTTAAATCACAGCTAGATAAGATTTTAATAACTCTGAGCTATTAGTTAAGTTCTCACCAAACAAGCTTGATGGGGGAATGGCCTCCTCTCATTTGTAAATTTCTTATGTTCTTACACTGTAGATTTACAGGGTGTCAGATTTTTGCGTTGCACACAGATAGATTCTGTGACAGAGGTAAGCAGGGCCTTGCAAAAGCTAAAATACAAATCCGTTAAATGGAAAAAGAACTGAAAAGAAGCTCTTTTGATTTTGTTTAAATTTCAGAATGTCTTTTTTTATAACATACTGTACTTATCATCAACAAAAGCTGTAAAAGTATTTTAAAAAATTGTCCTGGACTGCTGAAATGTTTTACGAGCAATTGATGTGCTGCAGTAAATATGCCCTGAAATTCTGTAGTACGCACTGTAAATATAAGGCCTTTTCGCCGTCTTTCTTCCATAACCACTTTTTCGTTCGATCTGGAGTTCGATCCCAGCAGACACTGGGGCGATTCTAGGATTTCTAAGGTGGGTAGAATTGGAGGTGCTAATAATTCATGCAGAGGGGCGGATCTTAACATTAGCCAATGGTATGTATTGGTGTGAATTGGTGAGTGACAGGGGAGGTAGCACTGTGGCGACCAATCTGTTACCAGTTGAGACCACTGCCTGTGTGACCCCACCACTGTTTGCATCACTGCAGGAGACAAGACAGGGGACACCCTGGGTAGATTGCCAGTCCATTTCAGGGCAAACAGACACACATGATTGCAAAGTCACGAGAAATTCAGGGATAGTAGGTCCCCTAACCACATATTTTTGGACTGCAGGAGAAAAGTGGAAACAGCAGAAACTTGGAGAAAGCGTGCAATTTCCACATTCAGAGCCAGAGGCACAAAAAATACCCCCCCCCCCCCAGCCCTGGAGCCATGATGATACAGTGATATCCGTGAGCCATCATAGAGCCCTATAAAAAGCTGTCTACTGTGATTATTCTCACTCGCTCGCTGTGGTTTCCCTCTCATACGTAGCAGACCTCTGGAGGAGCTTTCTGTTGTGCCTGCATTTAGCTGGCTACGGGTCAGTGTCCTTAACTGCTTTGCTCTCTGCTGCCCCTAGGGATGGAGCCAGAGAAAGACGTGCAGATGACAGTCCTGCGTGGGACGTGACTGGGAACACAGATCGCGACAATCCTGGCATAATGACTCTTCCTCTCCCAAGCAAAGCTCCTTCCTCCACGTTCCCCGGTATGAAGTGAGGCTGACGGACCTGAGAAGCAGATAATTGGTTTCTGGAAGGAGGCTTATATCTGTGGCCTGCCAGGGGCATGTACTGAGCTTCTGAACAGGATGGTGGTCAGAGGATCGCGGCTCATGGCAATGATGACAAGCTGAGGTCATCAGGGAGACCACTCTCATCAGCACCTTAAAGCTCTGTATTTGAAGAGCTGTGCAGGCATTTATTTACATTAGTAAGCGCTTTTGCCCACGGTCAGTTCATGTTCATCTTAATTAGCCTGGCAATTATTCTACAAGAAGCTCAGGTCAAAAGAATCTGGATCGCATCCTCTGTTTCTCTCTATTTTTTTTTGAAAACTTCATTCTATTATCGGCGGCAAGCGGAGAGAGGTGAAGAAGTTTGCGATGCGAATGAAGGGGTATGATCTTCCAGAGCGTGGTTATAAGCTTTTGAAAGTGTTAAAAATAAATAAAGACCCAGAGAGATAAAAAATGGAGAGCAGCTGGACTGCCGTGGGTAGGCCGGGTGAGGAGAAAAAGGTTAAATATGATAGATAATGGGGGAAAATCACATACACGTGTACGGGTTATTAAACTGGATCTGGTGAGAACCAGTGGGCTGGCTGTAAATTAAAAGCACATTACCGTACTATAAACCGAGCGTGTGATGAAGTGAAATAATGGTGAAATAAATGACATACTGCGGCCTGTATTATTTATTTATTTTTTTCCTGAGGAAGCTTCTGGTGTAAACAGGAGGTCACTAAACGCACCGCCACAGTGGGAGTCTACTAGACCTAATTCACTGGTACACTCTTGCGGGTAATAAAACACCTGCTCTGTAAAAATCGTGAGGTTTGTTAATCTGTGTGATTAGCGGAGGGCAGAGCGAGGAGAGATGGGCATGTAGCTGCTCTTCACGGGACCGTTGGGAGACATGCATGCATTTACTTTTCAAAGAACACTCGTCGCTCACAATCAGACACGTGCACGGTGTCGAATGGCGGCGCGTGAATATTCATGCTCATGCTGGCGCAGGTGTAAATGCGCATGCCACTCGGTTAAAATGCTAGGCCGCGAGAAAATGCTCGGGCCAATTCGCGACGGATTGACGAATTGCACCCTCCTCCCCCCTTGTAAGTTTTTCAAATGCACATAAATATGCAGCTCAGTCAGTTTAGATTCTGAGTCGAGTGATTTAGCTGGCTGGAGTTTACACAGCCTGCCTTATAACTCTTCCTTAAGAGTCAGAGAAGCGGAAAAACCTTACCTGTCGAACCCATTGGTCCACAAGCTGACAGATGGAGGGAACGTGATAAGCTGTTTTGCAGGCCATACAATCAGATAAAGCAGCTGTGGCTTCTGCCCTTGTCAGGCCATAAATCGAGACTTTAATATGAAATCCAAGAAACCTGCATTTGCACGGTAGCTAAATTGCGCCTAGTGATGCTCGCGCGGTATAAGAAAAAGTCTGCAGGATATCTTTAAAAATTTTGCAAACAGTTGTACGGTGGGAAGGTTTCTTACATAATAAGTCATTCATGTTCTTGTGATATCCATAGATAAAGGGTAGTGTGAGGAATGCCTTAACTCATTTAACATCAGAGGACGGTACGTGCTGACAAAGTTGTCTTGTAAACATACTGTCTTGTTGTAGGAGAAACATTGTGTGTTTTTAAAACTAACCTCTCATCAAAAACATAAAATGTGGTGTGTATACGGTGTTATGATAAGGCTATTAGTTTCATCTCTGCACCTCAAAAGCAGGCTGTATTTCTACAGATGAAATGCAGCCTCTGTCACCCCGATCTTTGTAATTGGTTGTAATGAAAAAACAAAGGCCAATGAATGTCTTCCAGATGGGATTTAGTGAGACCTGTCGGTCTGGGGATTCGTTATAGTTTGTAAGTGAGTGGATGGCATAAAGGAGTCAGAGGCTTCCTGACTCCACGGCATAAAGGAGTCAGAGGGTGCCTGACTCCACGGCATATAGGAGTCAGAGGCTGCCTGACTTCACGGCATAAAGGAGTCAGAGTCTACCTGACTCCACGGCATGAAGGAGTCAGAGGCCACCTGACTCCACGGCATGAAGGAGTCAGAGGCCGCCTGACTCCATGGTATGACAGAATCAGAGGCTGCCTGACTCCACGGCATGAAGGAGTCAGAGGCCGCCTGACTCCATGGTATGACAGAATCAGCGGCTGCCTGACCCCATGGCTTGAAGGAGTCAGAGGCCGCCTGACTCCACGGCATGAAGGAGTCAGAGGCCGCCTGACTCCATGGTATGACAGAATCAGTGAATCTGTGAGAAAACTGCAATTCCCTGTTCAGGCCTAGACATAATTCATAGCTTTAAACATAATGGTCTAAACACTGATTTTTATAAATAAACAGCTCTGACTAACTTACCCTCAGAGCGGGTTTTCTTTTTTCCTCACTTTTAAGGTACTTTCAGCGTGTTATATATATTTTATCTCTGAATCATCCAGTTTTTTGAAAATCTCTTTTCTGGCTCTAATGCACATATATATTTTCATTCAGTGTGGTAAATGCTATGCTTAAGGGACAAGCGATAGACCCAGATTGCACAGCTCAGCTAAGGAAAAGGGGAGCAATGGTACTTTTTCATATTTAATTTGAATGCAGATAGTCTGTCCATCCAATATGTGTAACAAACCGGTTTCATCAATTTGGTACAACGCAGGGCACAACTTCGAAGTCCATCTATGGCTATATAAACATTATAAGCATTCTACACAGTCAAATACACGGATACCTCCCTGTCAGCACTGCATGCAGGTATTAGCTTTTTGGGTTGAGGGAGGAATACGGAGTACCTGGAGGAAACTGACA
Organism: Hyperopisus bebe; assembly: GCA_026777045.1. Classification (NCBI taxonomy): domain Eukaryota; kingdom Metazoa; phylum Chordata; class Actinopteri; order Osteoglossiformes; family Mormyridae; genus Hyperopisus; species Hyperopisus bebe. Next base: position 14,004,040 of record JAODJW010000046.1, read on the forward strand.
TTACCTCAGGGCTACATGAAGGCTGCACTGAAATAAACTGAAGCTTAATTCAAATGAACAGACTGGGAGACAATGTCCATATATTTTTCTCCAAAAAATAAAAAAATAAATTATATCTGGAGGGGAAGGGATGGCGTGTTTCTAACACAGAGAATAATATACAATGGCAAGAGTGGATATATATTATCGTGCACCAGTGGGAGGTAGAGCTGGTCACGGGGCTGGATTGGACGCTCTCTTGCATGGCATTTGATTTTCAACCCCAGGCCCGCAGATGCCTCTGTCAGCAAGTCAGGCAGATTTTGGGCACTGGTGGTACCAGGGTGAAGATACTGGACGTGTTCCGGTAAGGTTTTTTTTTGCAGCCAATTTTTTTCTTTTTAGTTGTTTTTTATTTTTTTATTCCTTTAACGTCACAGTTCAAGTCTTCTTCTTTAAACTGCACCATAACCCCATTTTTATGTTGGGGCTTTTAGGCAAATGCGGGCCTTTTGTTAGCTAGAGGCTTGCTCTTGCGCTCCTTCGTATTTTATTAATTTGCATTTGTTTAGCAGATACTTCTGTTCCGAAAGCCTTAGATGTGAGGATCACAGAGCAGGGTCAGCCAATCCCTGGACCAAGTGGGGTTAAGTGGGGTGCATGGCCCAGTAGTGACATCACTCTGCAGGTCACGTGATCAGTACCAATGTTGGATTGCACATTGGGGAAGGTTAGGGTCTGCACCCATTTAGGTTCAGGTTACTTTATTTGTACCCATAGGTAAATTTACGGGTACAGGGATTGTGTTAGATGGTTTATTTATTGATTATTAGGGGTTCCAACCACCACCATCCCCCCATAATTTGTGCTTGAGACACTGTCCTCGTGAATCATTTTGTATAGTGCAACAGACTGGCAGTGATGGAAATACAATAATACAATTTAAGAATGAAATATAGGGTGTGGAAATGGTGGGTAGACTGAGTACAATTTATAGGCTGTGCATCTGATCATACAGTTAGTCATGTGAGCTGTTTTATCTATCTGCATGCCATGCGTGATGGGTTTTGGGTATAATTAATTCTGAATCATAAGAATGATAACTTTATCTGTGAGGTGCAGATCAAAAGGCCCGGCTCAGCAAATACTCTGCTGCCTCATTCTGGAACCAAGCTGAATGTTCCAGATTCCTAGCTTTTTTTCTGAGGGAGATGTTTGCACAAATAACACAGCAGAAACTGATAAAGTCAAACGGCTCTCCTGTCGCTGCTGGATTTCCTGTGGGACGCGGTGGCACCTTGATGGCACCTTGATTTCGGCGCTGTTCTCCTGCACTTGAGTCAGACCCGGTGTCAGTCAGCATGTCATTCGGTTCACAGGCCCACAGAGCTTATATCTGGAGACTGACATAAGCTTCTCTCTACTTTTCTACTGAATGACACCTGGTCCTCCCAAAGGCTGTAATAAATACAATGGCGTAATAAGTGTAATGACAATAATCAGAGCAGAAAACAAACTAAAACCAAACAGCAAATTTGCTTTGGGGCTTATGGTAGCGAGTATCATGAAACCAGAACTCGGGAAGAATGCTGAAAGTGGGGCTTTATATTGGGGCATCGACAAGGAGGAATTGACAAGCAGGATCGGAGTTGGGGTGCCGGTGCAGGAGAAGTCGGGAGCCGGGGGAGGCAGACCGACACAGTCAGGAGGATGTGAGGGGAAGGGGATGGGGAGTGGAGTTAGGAAGGGAGACAGGAGGGATCAGAGGACAAAGACAGGAACTGAGGACAAAGACAGGAACAGAGGACAAAGAAAGGTACAGAGGACAAAGACAGGAACAGAGGACAAAGACAGGAACAGAGGACAAAGACAGGAACAGAGGACAAAGAAAAAACCAGAGGACAAAGACAGGAACAGAGCACAAAGACAGGAACAGAGGACAAAGACAGGAACAGAGGACAAAGGAACGGAGGACAAAGACAGGAACAGAGGACAAAGACAGGAACAGAGGACAAAGAAAAAAACAGAGGACAAAGACAGGAACAGAGGACAAAGAAAAAAACAGAGGACAAAGACAGGAACAGAGGACAAAGACAGGAACAGAGGACAAAGGAACAGAGGACAAAGACAGGAACAGAGGACAAAGAAAAACTTTTGGCAGCAAAAGTTTCTTTGGTTAATGAAGTTGTAATCAAGTTATACATAATAATGAAGTTACATGAAATGTTGTGAACAAATGTATTTATGTCCAGATGTCTCCATGGTAGAAATGCCTACACACCTAATGTTCTTCTTAAATAACCATGCCTCTCGTGACCACACACTGTTTTGTATGTCATCTCCTTCCTCCGAGTCCTTCCTCCAAATTTCTCCAGAGGTCAGTGAAAAAACACCAGTGGTAGGCCTACTTAATTAAAAACTTGCTACTTTGTTATTTTGTTTCGAAGCCGCATATTTTGCAATGGCTGTCTTCAGCTCACTCTATAAATGAGGATATACGTGGCCCAATATAGGTATATGCTAATATTAAACACTGTGTGAAGAGACACCAAATATGCAAACTAGAAACAGACAACCAAAATGAGGAAGAATTAGCTTGTCTTTTTTCCAAATTCATGATCGTTGCTTCTTTTATGTTGTTGTTTTATCTTTTTTTGCTATTTTTCAAGATGCGGTATGCTGTCTTTGTTTTCTGTCTGTCCCTCCCACTCTTTTCATGTGTTTTTCATCTCTGTAAACTCGAAGCAATAGATATGAAAATATCTTCGTAAAAAAACTCCCATATACTGTAAACTCAAACATCACATCAGCAGTATTATAATAGTCCTATATTTGCAGTACAAATGCCAGTCTAACTTTCCTTTTGCTTACAATTTAGTTGCAATACATTTAGTTGGGCGAGGAGCCCGGATCCAACATTAAACAGGAGTCAAGTAATATTACCAAATTCAGCTACTCCTGATACTGCATTGTCCACAAGCAAATAAACTCATACAAGAGGGGAAAAAAAACAGAAAAATGAATGGGATTTAATGCAGATGGACAAATGACTTAATGTCCGTACTTCTTGACAATACACTGACGTGTTTTGGTTAAAGGGGCAGCGCATGGTAATGAGAGATAAACTGGTCTTGCTGCGTACTGTACTTCTGTAATAAATGCACTGGGAGCAAGGTCATGGGATTTACCCCGGAGCACATCATCACCACCACAGAGAGAGATGCAAGCAGCAGAAGAAATGAATAAAGAATGAATAAAAATTCTGGTGCATGGAAAGAGGAGAGATGGGGGGCAGGGGCAGACTGGCAGCACAAAGCAGCTCAGGAATTTAATGCTGACTGGGGGGATCCCTTGGTATGTTTTGCTGTTGACTAGGGAGGGGGGAATTCCCAGTGGTGTGTTTTGCCATTGACAGGGGAGGGGGGAGGTCCTGGTGTATTTTTGATCAAGAATTATCCAAATCATCTTGTGATCGACCTGCAAACGCGATGGCACTGTCAGGGTGGGGCACCCCTGGCATGCAGGCTGTATGATGCCAGCAGTGGGAAGGAAAGTCTGGCCTCCACAAGACTGGACCACCGGGAAATTTCCCAAACTTGTGAGGGCCATTCCGTACGTGATGGGGGCAACTGAATGATCTGGAAGGAGAGAAAAAAAAAATAGGCTACATAAATTTTATTGATCTCAGGGGGAAATTCTTCTGCATACACCAGCAAGGTTCATAGAGCATAGATGAACATGCATTTACTGCAAAACCAATGTAGGTGCACAGACGAGTACACAGTACACTATTAGGCTTTTGAAAAAATGAGAATATTAATGAAATTTCACAGACTATACATAGAGATAAATATGGGAGAACAGACCTGCCAGTGGTGTTAGCCCAGTTTGCTGAAGGACTGGCAAAATTTTGGTGTAGAATTGGCTTTTTTTCTGGGGGGGGGGGGGTCGCCATGCTAACATTTCCGAATATTTCCTTTATCTGACAATGTTTTTTTCACATTCAGCCTATTTTTTAAATTTAACCAGTAGATGACTCTACCTGTGCCATGTACTACTGTAGCTGTGATAGAGTGTGCTATGCTAACGGCTCCAGAGGCTGCAGTCAATAGAGCACCATCTATAGGGAAAGCAGGGTGGCGCTGTGCTATGCTAACGGCTCCAGAAGCTGCAGTCAATAGAGCACCATCTATAGGGAAAGCAGGGTGGCGCTGTGCTATACTAACAGGTCCAGAGGCTGCAGCCAATAGAGCACCACCTCCTTCAGCGGCCACCCCCTCATCCGTCTTCCTCACCCGAGTGCTCCCACCACTTAGCGCGTCCTATGCGCCGCCCTGGGGCTGACACGGCCGGGACAGAAGCTGGCCCCAAACCGCCACATTAGCTCTGAGGCCTCTTTAAACATTTGTGACAGTCTGTGTATAAGCTGCGGAGCTACACACCCGCTCAACCTACTCTTCTTCATTTCAGCCTTCATCATTGTTAACCAGACCTCCACTCCCATGGTCTCGGAGCAAACGGTCAACCATACTTCACTCTTCATATTTCAGCTGTGCCTCATTTACTTAATTGTGTGGCACATATTTCCATTATAGCATTTGTTTATTATGTCGCTGTTACTTAGTCTAAGTGCTGTCTTCTTTCTGAACGATTTTCCATTCAAATGTCACGGAGCTACCGTGTGAGTTAAATTTAATTCGTGCAATAAAATTATTCATCGTCTAGGTATTTTATTGCAGTTTAATGTAAAAAAAAAACTGTCACAACAATAAGTGATAAGGACATTTCAGCAGCATTTTGATAAGGCAGGTAAAGCGCAGGTAAAACTTAATTTCCCTCATTCCTGGAAGCAGATGTATCGCGTCTGGTAACTGCGTTTATGATGCTTACGGTCTCCTACTAGCCGGAGATTCGCGGTAAATATCCGTTTTATAGCGTCAGCGGACGTCCTGGTGTTTATGGCATCGTTCCGGTTTTATTTTCAAACCTGGAGGACAGTAATGTCGACTCGTTTAGAGAGTCATGCGGGAAAATACATATGAATGAGCCCCGATCGCACATGTGCGGTATCGTTAAATGTATTATCGCGCATCCCATCATGATGGTCCGTTAACCGAGAATTTACCGTAATATACGCCGCGGCAGTTTACTAAATAGCCGCACAAATGCGAACTTGCAAACGGCTGAATGTGCACAGTGAATATTAATTAAAAAATATTCCTGTTGTACACTAAAGATCGCATGCTGTGAAATTAAAAATAAAAATAAATTTGAAAAAATCTAAATTGTAAGCTGTCTTATTTCCTCCAAAGACAAATAACCTAAAATAAAGGACACTTTTTTTCTTGGGTCTCATAGTATGATCCACTATTACAAGGAAACCGATGTTTAATCAGTTTTCAACTTAGACGCTCAGCGAAATCATCCATTTGCAATTACGTTGTCCACTTTAACATTCGGGATTGTCGGAATGGATGATCTCCAAGGCATATTAGCAGCCGCATTTCCATGTTTATGAGCTTTCGGTACATTAAGGTGTAATTAGTTTCACACGCGTCTGGTAGCCCGAAACAGAGGTGTGAAAATCAGGAAACCCGCACTGAAGACGGCAATCATACGCCGAGACCAAACGATACGGAAAGTCAAGCATTTACTTGCTTTTTAAGGGCAACTATAACTGGCATGTATAAACTCCGCAAATATGCCTGATTTACGATACCAGGTTGTTTTTATAAATTACTCTTAATCTTGAACGTGGAAGCGCTGTGCTGTAAATAAGTATTTAGAGCGTATAGGCGTTTTAAGTGAGGTGGCCATGAAGCCTGTGCAAAGTCAGTTAGTAAAAAATATTGATTTCTCTGGTGGATTACTTGTAAATTCTACTTTAATATTCACTTTCTAAACCATAAGAGGGAAAGACTTTTAATTGTGTTCAAAGGGGCGGAAATGTTTACCCGTTAATCTTCATTAAGCTTATTTTTACAATGGACGGTCCGAAACACTGGAAAATCATTCTGGTATTTATTGTTACTTTCGTTACCTACTTTCCACCTTCCTACTGGTATAAAGTATGAACGACCGAACACGTTATTTACATCCATATGATTTGTACTAATGTTTTCCTTCAATAGGCCTAATTTTTTAATATAATTTTTGAAGTCACTTCAATTAAAATCACAGAAAATACGAACCACGTATGAAAAATTGCTGTGTTCATAGTATAAAATATAGCAGTATACATAAACTTTGGCTCATGTAAATAGACATTACCATTCAACTATGAAATACGTCTTTTTAATAATCACTTTTAGATTTTCTAAAAGTATTTTTTAAAAAAATACTTATTGGGTTCTTTAATTATTGAAACACGATGCTGAGAGCTGCAGTAGTGCTAGGAGTAACAAGGGCAGTAATATATTGAAGGTTACTACAGCGACACTGCAGGTCAAAGCCGGGGCAAGCTGATCGCGTCTTCATCTATTCCCCTCCAGGGTCTGACAAAAGGAAAAGACTCTTCAGCGCTGATCATCATCGCTCAGTTCCGACATTCAAACGTCGTGAGAGAATTTACGTTCCTTGTCAGCTCTGATCACGTCTGTTGTCATTTTTTTTTTTCCTGCATGGGAACATTTTCACTTCACAGTTTGAGCTGCACCTCACCTTGTTATAACTGGGGTGTTGGGAGTGTGTTATCTTGTAATAAGGGTGGGGGGGCGTAAGCAGCAATGATGGAGAAACAATTTATTCTTGGGGGGGAAGAGGGACGGGGAGCAAGGTGATGGAGAGCATGGTGAGTGATGAAGAGGGGGTCTCTGGGAGTTCAGGTCAGAACCTGAACTCACTTGATCATTGGGTGTCAAGGGGTTGAGCTATTTATTAAATAATAAAAAAAGCAGGAAAGGCTGCATCCGCATTGCTTCTATGGCTGTCCATGGGTAGACCGCGTAGTTTGTGTGTGTGTGCATGTGTAGGTGGGCGGAGGGAGGGGCAGCTTTCTGAAGATATCAGTGCTATCTCTGCCCTATCAGATGCTGTGTCAGGGAGCGCTATTGATCGTGAGCTCGAGTTTGTGCCAGAGAAATGCGAGATGGTGCCAGGCGCCCAATCTGACTGAAGACGAGGGCCGAGGTGATGCCACGGCCATCTATCTCCCTGCATTACATCTTGGCATTGTGTCTGTCCGTGGTATTTAGAATAAAACCTTAACACTACCATAGCTAAATAGAATTTGACGTAGAGAACACTATGGCAAAACTTCAAACTAGATTCCTTGTCGAACAGACCTCCCTTGTCAATATAAACATCGCGCCTTTGTCAAAGCCATACATTCTGTATACACTGCGAAAACTTATTGGCTACAATATATATATATATATATATATATTGCATATACACTCACCTAAAGGATTATTAGGAACACCATACTAATACGGTGTTTGACCCCCTTTCGCCTTCAGAACTG
>JAODJW010000046.1:14011580-14027923 GCA_026777045.1 Hyperopisus bebe
ATTGGTTGATTAGATAATTGCATTAATGAGAAACTGAACAGGTGTTCCTAATAATCCTTTAGGTGAGTGTATATTAATATATTTTAATATGTTGATAACACATAATATCTTGTCCTGCTGATTAACAGCTGTTACATTGATATGATTTTTCTTTTCTTTTAAATATCAGAATCTGAATATCTGCCCAAGTAGTGGGAGTGATGAAAACTTGTCAAACGCTCGGTGGAAATGCCAGGAATAACAGCACGTATCCGGAGGCTGGCACTAAGCTTTCTGCTGCGGGATGATAAGGTTCGTGCATCTTCTTGCTTAGGACAGGAATCTGGAGCTCAGTGGTACACGAACCTTTGTCATCCATCTATGTCCCCGAGGAAATATATAAAGTACTTTCCACCACTTGAGATAACTGTTTTGAGATAAATCATAACTTTTTTATTATTATTATTATTTTAATGTCCTAATGCAAAATACACATTTATAACCTTCTGCTCCCAGAGCGTACTGCAGTTAAACAGTAAATTTAGTTCAATTCATAGTCGTTGTACTGTAGATACTGCTCCCAAAACGTCTGTATGATTTTCCCAGAGAATGTCTGGTGACTTCAGACAGTATAAGCGCAAGTTAAAGAACTCAAATTAATTATGAAATCACACATAAAACAAATTAGCATTGCATAAGCTGTATATGTATTGCGTTATGAGATAAGTGTTCCAGTGCAATTCAGAATATTTAAAAAACAAATGAATACTAACGTCACATCTAAATTTGAATATAAATACATACTATGTCATGTTTCCTACCATAGATACTGTTCTTAATGTATTAATAGATTATTGTCTGTGGCCCTGTTTCTGAATATCTGGCTGAGCCATGTGCAATAAACCTGAAAACCTACGATACGTCTCAGTACAAGCCCGGTTGTCTGTATCAGCACTCTGATTACTCCCGGTTCAGCTCACGGGGAAAACAACGTTTGGATAATCGACAGCTCTGGTTTTACAATAAGCCAGCTGTCGGGGTTTGAGGTGGTCGATCCAGAAGGTGACACTTTACCCCTGTTCTCAGATGTAGATCAATCTCCGGAGAGAGACGGGCGTGGGGGGTGGGCAGGGAAGGAGGTGGCGTGATTCAGTTCACTTTTACTGCTGTAGTGTGGCAGCTAAATCCAATCCCTTTTTATGCTATAAACTACACGCTTATCCTGCTCTATAGGGCTACTGCTTAGGACGCTGTAAAACCAGCATATGGCTGAGGAATTCCAATAACCAAGGAGGATTTTAAAATATCCTTTTGTTTCAAGATTATGGTGCGTGAGATAACAGGAAGGGCGCTGCTCAGCTGGCCATCCTGGGAGATCCCATGGCACGTGAGCTAAGCCAGGGCCACAGAGATCAATACACAGCTGAATTATGGGATCGCTCCGCTCCATCTTGTTCAACTGAATGGCAAAAAAAAAAAAAATACTGTTAAACTCTTTTAGACTGACAAAGGAAGAAAATGCAAATGGAATGAGTTTATTTAACCGAACATGGATCTGCCTGTGGAATTGTTGTACCTAGAGAACACTCTCATCACTCCGTTAATCTTCTGGACTGTTTAAAGAATTTTATTTTCTTTTGAAATGCATGGGACACAAAGGTTGTTTTCATTCAGTTACATCACAATCTCCCCCTTTGTGAATTGCGCCTCTTCATTTTTCTTATTTAGAATGGCTAATATCAGTTATTTATTTATGTATTAGGCTAATCTGTGCTGCTTTGTATCTCTGTGTGGAATTAGCACATTCTTTCTTTGCAGGAGTTCGTTCTTGGGATCCCAGTTTCCCACCACAGTCCAAAAGCATGATTTTGTGTGTATGTGCTATGCGGTGGACTAGCCTCCCTTCGGGGGTGATGCTTGGCTCATTTTCTGTATTTCCTGGGGTGGATGAAAGGATGGATGTAAGGATGGATGGATGGATGGAGGGGCGGGCAGGCAGTGTACTTTCACTGAATAGCATTGCGATCATACATTTGTAAATTAGCCATTTTTTTGTTTTTATTGCATTTAGTATTTCTGCCCAAAACTTTTGTTGTTGTTTGTTGTTCTCTTTATATTTATTTTGATATGCAAAATTCAAAAACTTAAAGCCTGTTCAGATGGGCAGGGATAAAACTTCTGGCCCAACATTTAAAAATTTACAGACATTTGAAAGCATTGGAGAACATGTCTGTGTTGTGCTTTGGCCAGAAGACTAAAAGAGAAAAGATGGCGGGGGGGGGGGCTGTGATTCTTGTGTGCAATCTGTTGTTCTTCGGCTGCTTAAAATTATTTGAGCTCAACTGAGAAAAATGTGCATTTTTCAGTCTTGCTGCCCAATAAAAGCTTATGAATTTCCTCCTTCATCAGAGAGTTTGTTTTTGTTGCGTGTCCATTGGTGACATTTTGTTAAGTTGGCCTTTTTATGAGCGATTTATTGGGCTTGCCTTTGGTTTTGCTTGTCCTTGTGTACATGACCTCATGCACAAACAAAGGCATCCATCGTCTCTGAGCATCAAGGACCCAGAAGGACACCTTAAACAAAAGGAGATAAAGGGACGTTGACAGAGTAAGGACGGACTGGTTAAAAGGGTGTTGATTAATTTTCTGTATCCATACATGCAGTGCGTGTCAGACCAGTGAAAGTAGAAAAAAAAGAAAAGAAAGAAAGAAAAAAAAATCTTGAATTATAACTATTATTACTTGAAATTCCAGACGTAGAACACAATTTTAAATTAACGGAAACGTTTTCGGCTTATAAACATGAAAATAATGTCTTTGAGTATTTAGGTGCAAATGCGAAAGTTAAAGGTGCCAACCGTGGTATAAGCAGGTTAATGCACTGCAAGACGTGCAACCAACTTTGCACTGTGGCTTGTTGCGCTTTAACCTTTACTTACCATCGGGTGTTTTAATTACGCAGTGCAAACTTACCTGCTCACACATGCGTGGTCGTATTTGGAACAGGTGGCAGTTTTGTGCAGAAAAAAATAAGAATGAAAAATGCAGGTTTTTTAAGGAAATATTACTACCATATGAAATATTGCCCCGCAAGCTTAAAACTGGCTGTTTAGCTTTAATTTGGAGGCGGTGGCGTTAGTGGAATGATGCGGTCGTAAGCGTGGCCCAAAGCCCAGGCACTTTCTGAGGGCACTTTTCTATGCAGCAAATGTTGCTGATTCAAACTCCGCAGTGCCACGGCCGGGCAGGATCCCGGCAGGCAATACGTGGCCCATCAATAAAGGAATAAATTGCATCAATGGATGTTAACATTTTAAGAAGCTAACTTTGGAGTTACGAGCCACAGTTACTATGATTTAAGCATTCGTTGCTTCCTTGGCTGTGCTGCGGCCCTCTGGAAATTGATTCTCTGTGGTAGTTTTGCCGTAAAAGTGAACAAATAAAAATGGAGTGTGAATGCAGTATTTCCAATCATTATTCCGGACTCGCCTGGAGCTCAGGAGTATAGAGTCGTTTAAAATTGACGTGTCCTTGCAAAGTTAATCTATGCTGAGTTCCAAATTGCCAATTTACACTCTTTACAGCAAAATGTTGCATTGTTACACAATTTAAGCCTGTCGATTTACATATGAATTATTTCTTTTCGCATGTATTTATTATAAATTCAAAGGGCTGTAAGTTTTTCTGTTTATTCATGTGCCACAGCTACTGAGATGGTATAGAAACAAAAAGTAATGAATGATGATTTTAATGACTGCATAATTGTGTTTAACCAACAGTTTGTTCCTGTCTCCGGTGAAAAGACCCAGATTAAGACCCGCTGTCTAATTCCAGATTGTTTTCAGTTTTAATTCACAAGATTTTCAGGGAGAAGTGCAAAATAAAAATAAAACAGGAACGAATAAACAGAAAAATAATGCAAGCATGTGGTGTGTTATTGTCTGCTAGCACATAGATCCAATGGTAAATTTAGCCATAATGCCCCAGATACCTCAGAACAGAGGCAAAGTGTCATAATGCCCCAATTCCAGTAAGTGTTCTCCCTTCACTAATGTGAACAATATTGATTTTCTCTAGCATATTAGGAAAGCAGATGTACAGATTCTCGGCGATGATAACTAGTGGAATGCTAATCGCAGCGCTGAGAGCATTTAAGAAGCAAAAGGTGAAGATCAGAGAGAATGGTAGCTAGGGAAGTTGGAGTGAAATCGTCAGAAGCTTCTTTCTTTCCAAGCGTTGGGGATGAATGCAGAGAATGCTAAGCGCAGTACGCGGTGTGACTGAGCTGCCTTCATTTGTGTATCCTTTTTACTACGCCAAGTGTGTCCATTACCATAATCACCCATCTGTCACTCGGGCTCAATTTGTGTTTGACTTTATTTATTTAGTTATTCTAAACTTAAATGATTGGTTTTGATTGAGAGTTTGGAAGTACATCGCAGAGAGAAAGGAGAGCTAACAGTGTGTCTGGACGGCGTCCATTTTGTAGATCATTGTATTGTGTACGTACAGTATACATGGAGGAGTTGATGCCAAGGAATTGCAAAAAATAAAGTACATGGCAGTGTGGCTAGGATTGACTTATGAGGTTTGATTTTCAGTTGTCAGGTGGGGGTTGTGTCTGTTTCTTCAGATTTGTTTTAGATTTCTTTTTTTAAGTAATGTCTATTTTGTGGCAAAAGACCCACAAGACCAAATTATATGATCCTACATCACTCATTAAACATCTTTGTTTGCTCACTAATTTGGATGAACTTACAGAAATATTGTGCAGAGTGGTGACCATCCTGATAAAAATAAAAGATGTAATACCACGGTTGTATTCTCACCTACTTGTCAGCCCTCGTAAAATTTTAATCACGGGCCGGTCCATTTATCAAGCCTGGCGTGTGAGAGATTTCGACCCTTCTGATGGCGACAACCGAACAGCGTTCCCCCGTTATTACTAGTGGACCAAAGGACACCTGCAGTCAACCCAAACGGTGGCGGAGACGGAGGACCTCTTCAGCTGTGTAACGAGCCCAGAAGATGAGAGTGCAGATAGGGAGTAAGGAAAGGGTCTGCTACAGCGCTGTCAGGCTCTCGGACACTTTTGTGTGACTGGAGACTAATAATGCTGTCCTTCAGAGGGAAGGGTGCTTTTTTTTTTTTTTTGGCTGAACATCTGTCTTTGACCTCCTTGAGCTTTATAGGGGTGTGTACAAGGTGGCTAGACAGTGCCCCCTACAGTTTTTAAGAGTATGACATGTACAAAGTGATTTCTCCAGTGTTGATCATTAAAAAGAATGCAGGCAAGCTTTGGTCTCTAAGAAGTCTTTACTTTTTGAATTATTTCAGTAATAACAGTGAAGGGGAGGGTGTAATGTATGAGACGACTAATTGCAGCTTTTTCTCTGTGTCTGCAAAAGCATGTTGTTTTCTTGGTTTTTAATATAGTAAATTTACCCTTTATATCACCTCGGATGATGTGCAGTAGAGCTTTGCAGGCCCCTGAGAGGACTGGTGTTTGACGCACTGTTGAATGCCTTCAGTCAAACTCGACACTGTTTCTCAAAACCCTATGGAACAATTTAGCATTTTTTTTTTTCTCGGTTGCGTGAGAGGCACGCCCCATGCATGAATCTGCACTGGGGAGACGACTGTTCCTTCTGACGCATAATAAAAACAATGGAATGAGCAGTGGCCATGTTTGGAAGCTGTGTGGAAAAAGTCTCTGCCTAAGAGAGCTCCACAGTCGGACGTGTGTCTCTGAAAGTAAAAGGCAGCGTTCCTGGCTCGGCTCAGTTCAGCACCACAGACAGCGACATCTCTCGTTTTGGCCTCTGCACTCGTGACAGGTTATGTAACCCTGCTGTCTCCCCCCATCCACCCCGAGCCCCTAAGAGCTGATGAAACTGGCTGGGCGGCAGCTCATCAGGTCAGGCCGTGATGCTCCTGTCCGTCCTGCTTCCAGACATACAGCTGGGCTGGATCCAAGTTAAACCGGCCACCCTTTCCTTCTCTTTCTCTCCCAGGAATTGAATCTTATGCCCCCTTGTTTTGCGGTTCTGGCATTTATCTGTCCATCTTTCCCTTTGGTGGACAGAATAGTGGTAGACACTCGTGCATAAAAGTGAAAATTCCAGGAACCCAATGGAGGAACTTTACAGTTAGCCAGCTAAGGACCTGGACTGGATTCATTTCAGCATCGCAGTGATGTAAGAATGCTACCCCGACAATGACACAGGGGCAGGGAATGTGGTGCCGGAGACAAGGCGTTCAGTGGGGCATCGATATATTGCCTGCTCCCCGCTGGGACGAGGGGATGTTTGCGGCACTGTCTGCCGGGGGGAGACACAAAACCACACCAGACATAATTTAAAATCCCGATGTTCCCTATTATACAGTCTGCTATCTTTGAGAAGTGTTCCTGAGAAGTGTGTGTTGTCGCTCACGGTTTGATTTGGTAGTCCGGTGCAGGTACGATACTGACGGAGCTCCCAGAAATGGACCGATGGAACTTAGGGAGCGTGCAAAAGATTAAAAGATGGATGAGACAGGATACAATGCTCCATAAGCTATGAACAAATAAATCCTGAATAATTATATTGCTCTATGTGCTGGGCGTGTCAGCATGAATACACTTTGCATACTTATATTCAGGATGCCACAGTAGGCTGGTACACTTTACATCAAAGGAGTTTTTGCTTATCTGGTTGTCACCATGACAACATGGCATTATTGTGACACTATGTTAAAGCTGCAGTGACAGTAAGTTCATTATTATGACTACTGCCAACATCACCACGGCAGCGTACTAGTCAGGTAAAAAATTGATTATTATCTACAGTTATTATCATGCATTAATATATATAAATGGGTCACAGCACATTTAACATACTTGCCTTGACCTTGAAAGGAAATCTAAAATAGATATTCCGCACTAAGGTGAAGAGGGATGGCATATTCTTCATCTCTCCGTCTGCTCATTCATAAATCTGTTACTGATATTTGAAACTGTCAGTTGTGTTGATGCTTCATCTTGAGTCTGATGTGTTCTGTTGGGTCTGATGTTTGGGATTCAGATTGGTTTGAGTTTAACTGCCCCGCCCCTCCCCCCCAAGTGAAAAGCCAAGGTGGGGAAGGAAGGAGACACACCAGAAAGGGCAAGTCTATGATTTTTTTTAAAGTGGGGTCATAAGAGGGGTCATAATTCATAGAGAGGGGCAGCCTTATCATTAGCCAATCATATGTTTTGAATCGGTGAGTGACAGGGGAGGTAGCACTCTGGGGGCCAATCATCTCTCCAGCGGGCAGTATCCCTGTGGCTCCGCCCCTGTTTACCCCTGCAGAGCAGCTGGATGCAAGAGATCAAATTATAGAGCCCGTCAGCCTCTTGTGCCTCAGGCACAGACTGGTAAAACAAGAAAATAAAAGTATGATATTCCTGCTTGAACAACTTCTTCCCACTTTTTTAAAGACAGAGGCAAGGAGAACCCCTCAGGAAAAGGGGCCCCTTCCTCTCTGAGCGAGTCCACATCTCCCTGGTCTGAGGGGTGACATTCACTGGCTTGCTTACTTATTCATGTGTGTATTCACCGCTCCTTCCTTGTTGCATGCAGGCTCAGGATCTTTGTCCCATGCAGAAGCTACAGGTACAGGGAATGGAAACCCCCAAACAGGGAACCCACCCATGACACGCAACATTCACACGCAACAGGGAGAACATGCAACAGGGAGTCACAGCAGAGACTCAAACCCTGCTCTCCAAAGTTACAGGACAACAGTGCAGAGCACACCGCCCCCTGCAGCTGATACCCCAGGTGGAAATTATAATAGCATTGCAATGGAATTAGACATCATTACGCCGGGGCTCAGCGTGGAAGCAGACTTCAAACACTGACATCTGTGTGTACTTGGGAAGGGAGAAGGTCAAGTGAAATACAAAACTTTTCAGTTTCATTTTCCTGTGTCTCTTTTTTTCAGTAAATGTAGGGTTGAGTGGCTCTTCGATAATCCAGGTGGAAGTATTTGCAGTTTCTGTTGCAATATTTGGCCTGCGTTCCAAAAAAACGATGCGTAATAGACACACTCAGGCCTAATGCCGTTTTTCCCAGCCTAAAGCCTCCCTTATCTACCTTAGGAAACCACTATAAAGGGCAAAACAGACACTGAAACTGATGGGGGGAAGGAGAAAAGCTGAGGAAGCTGCCCATTAAGCTGGCTCTCCAGCCAGAGCGCCGGAACTCACACTTCGAAATTACACATTATCACCATTATATTTTATACACACACACGGTCCCTTTCTCCTTCACTTTGGTGAGAGGAAGATCCATAATACTAATAAGAATAATATTTAGCCATTATTCACAATGCAAAGTTAAGGCAACTGAAAAGTTTAAAAGTTACTGCAAGAAGCGCGAGATTTCACGGTCTCAGAGAGAGCTCCGTGGGCGGGGCTGGCTGCTGAGATAAAGATGCATAGCGTACCCAAGTCAAGATGCATAGATCCCGGAGTTCTTTTTTTAACCAAAAATAACTTTTAATATTAAAAATATAGTATGCATACATGCTAAAAAATATTAAATAACACTATTATTTATATACTCTGTGATTCTATGTGATTTAAATCAATTTCACTATTGTTTTTAGCTTATGCGAGTTTCTGCAGTTTTTCTGCAGTCTTTAAAAATACTCTCATTTATCTGTTCATGGCTAACTCACAAATAACCAAAGCTGTTAGTGTCAAATCACAGTATACAGCTGCAAATCTGGAGGGGTGACTATACAAGAAAAATGGGTACAACGAAGTAAACAACGAAGGTAATATAAAATAAAAATAAAATAGATTATAAATTATATTAAAGTATACGTGAATGTATACATATACAGTGCATTAAAAATAGATATTAAGGTATACATATCTATGAAAGGCATGGAACTTCTCACCAAAAACCTGCAGAATTGCCTGCCAGATGTTCCCCTGCTAGGGTAGCCTTGAGCAAGGTACTCACCTTGAGTGGCTGCAAATGCATCTAAGCAGGATTATGGCAACTAGAGTCTAAATCATTTTATGTATAATAATCAAAAAGCATTACTCATGGCAATGGCCTCTAATGAAGTAATTAATAAGAACATAGTTTACACTAATGAACAGGCAGTGTGAGTGGTTTATCCGTAAAATGTGGGGGTGTGTCCCCCAGGAAAGACCCTGACCTTCCAGGAAGGCGAGCTAAATGGGCCTGCAGTAATTTATTTACAACGCAGATGAGATGAAAAAATCGGGCAGCGAGAGGCATGGATAACCCAAAAATTAAATATGAAACACCCCCCAGCCCTGATACCGGCCCAGCTCCGTCACCATGGAACTTGGCGGGGGGTGGGGTGGATCAGAATATTGAATATGCAACAGACCGGAATCTCACCGTCGCTGTGTCTGAATGTGCTTCTCAGAGGGCTGATGAATTACGACGCGGTTCTAAATCACATTGCTTGTGCCGCCTAAATGTATATTTCTATCGCATTCATTTCCAAAGCAGACTGTTTTAGTCTCATCTGTTATTCTTTTTATTTTGCACAGTAAAAATTAGACTTGGATTGAATAGAATAATCATGGCTGTATCTTGTCCTGGCCTCCAAATCCCCCCTCCTCCCAGAACAACCACAGATATCCATTCCCCCACCATGCGCTCAGCAGGACAGCTATGTCATCTGAACAACCAGAGGTGTAGCCAAGGTAAACAAACAGAGGAGAGAGGGAGGAGGCTGCCTCTGAGACCGCCTCGCATGTGCCTCGTTAGAGAGCGAGGCCCAGTCCGTCTCCCACTGCTTTTCTTTCCATGGTGGTGATCACTCTGCACCACAACATAAATAAGTAAACAAACAAGCAACCACGTAGCTCCATGAAGAGCCGCACGCGTCGTGACTCTCGTTAAGCCCGTGGCAGCCTTTCCCCTTCGGGGGAACATTGCAGGGCTCGGACAGCTCCCGCATAGAGGAGATCCCCCGTGGAAGCACCAAGGGGGATTTTCTCTGCTGTGTCAGTTCCGCCCTTCGAACACAGGGTGCTAGGGGGTGCACAGCCGAATGCGGGGTGCGTAGATAACGAGCGCAGGCTTTGCGATGGCGTGCAAACCACAGCCGTTTCTGCTGTCTCACTCATACAGTATATGTCGATGCAGCTAGAAATTAAGTGCCAAACAGTATCCTGTTCCTCTTCTCTTCTCTATTCCTGGAGTTTGCATGTTCTCCCCATGTTGTGTAGCCTTCTGCTCATGGTCCAAAAACATGAGGCCGGGTGAACTGGCATCAGTAAATTGCATATGTGTGGTGCAATGTGTGTATATGTGTCCTATGATGGAACAGTGTCCCATTAAATGCACCCCCTACCATCTCCCTGTGGGATCAGTTCCAATCTTACAGCAGCCCTGTACTAGATAAGCAGGTGGGACGACTGAAAACATCTTTTATAAAAAAACACTTTGGATAGACAAAATCTGTCAAAACAAACACCAATGGCTGCATATTCTATGGTTACAGAGGGACCTAGATGTTACACAAATGGACGTTTTTTTTTAGTTATCTTTTAAATCAAGACAGAGATTGTCATGGCATTTACTCCATTCAAAGTCTGAAAAGCATAGTGAACAAATTGTCATTCACTATCATTGTAAAAAATCTCTCCAAACGCTTGATGTATCTGAAAGTGTGTCTCACAAAGAAAGCTGCATAGCTTATAAAAATCACTTAAAATCAAAACTTTATGCTATTGAATTTTTAAAACAGAAAATTCTGACTTTGTATGTGTGAGCACAGCAGTCCATGGCAGAGATTGGTGACAGAATTGCACTGAGTGACAATTGTCTTCACACTCTGGACTGAAATTAATCCTAGATCTTTTTAATTGACAAATTTCCTTTTCAAATTCGTATTTGAAGAGTTAAGGTATGAATCATCTACTTTGTAATGGACCGAAATGAGTGAATGTAACCACTCATCATTTTCTAGTGTAATCTGTGAGTAACAGTTTCCTTTGGCCATCTCCCAGCATGGTGCCAAATTTATATACAAATTCCCCGAGTTTATGAAATAAGCCATTGGATTTACTGACCTGATGGAATATATCTTTGAGCAAAGAGGAAATTCGTTGGGGAGCTACAAGTGGATTAATGAGCTGATCTGTTGATTTGACTTAATTCATTCAGCAAAGATTCACTAATACCATTGAGTTTCGGATTGATGTGTAGAATTATTGTGAATGCAGTGTCTATTGAGAATCCACTCTATGATAAGTCCACAATATTTTGTTATATAAAGTGATTTCTATTTTACTTTGATTTTACTTCATTTATCATTTGTAATTTTAATATTATTTGCTGTATTATTAATGACATTAACAAAAGTGGCTTAGCCACTGTTTTTTATGCAGATAAAACATTTTACTGAAGCTGTGAAGTCAAATGCTGGGCCAAAGGAACAAAAGCAGCTGCTTTCAGAACGTGACTCGATTGTGAAATGACCTGATCTTTCCACCCACACCTGTACCATCACATGGGAAACATACCAGTCAGCCACAGCATCCACTGTGAACCAAAACTTTCTCCGGTGATCTCTGGAATGTAAATGCGAAATTGATGATTCACATCACAGAATGCCCCAATGATTCATCCCACAACCAAAAAAATAGCTTCCCAGAGGCCTACGACATGAACATGAATGCTCACAGATGTGGGACAGTCAGCATGAAATGTCATACACTTAAATGCCATACACTGAAATGTTGAAATGGGGGTAAACCAGAAGAAAATCAACCTGCAGTTTAACATGAGGATGACAGATTCAAGCTCTTTGGTGTGAAGTCATTTTTTTCTCCGTTTATCTCTTTGAAATGCCAGCTCACAACAAGGCCAAAACTACAAAGGCAACAAAGGCGACATACAGTATATTTAAATGCACAAAGAGGATTATCGATAAATGCGCACCCCTTTGTTCTAGTGGGTTTTTGCTGGTGTTTGTGCTTTTGTTCTGGAGAATTCTCTCTATTTCAGCCATGGCATTGTGACAGTAAAAAAGTTAAAAGAAAGGGATAAAGGTCACCAATTAACCTCTGGGATGTGCTTCCCACGCATAAGGGCTCACAGCCCCATCACCCATGCTGATGGAACTTTACCTTATTTATGATCAAATGTCTGGCTTTCTTCCAACCGTTCTTTCTTCCAACAGTCATTTTTGTTTTCAAACAAAATAATAACTTTTAAAGCAGTGGTTCAAAAGCATTTTATCACTTACAAAGTCTCTTTGTGCCAATTGTTTGTGGCCCTCTTTAAAATATGAAGGCCACGGTGCTTTATAATTGTTTGCTTGCTTGTTTATTTGTGTATTAACAACTACAAAATAGATAACTTTTAGGTAACACGTACTCCCAATGGATTTCTTTGTATGCATATTTGAGATAAGTGTCCTAATCTTCCTGTTTACTGCCGAATTATACTCACACTGAGTACTAATCATCCAGTGTTTATATACTGCCACTGTGTGCTACCATTCTCTGTGTGTGTTATTAAAGATAATATGTCTTATATGCTATTAAACAGTTCTCCGGTCTTTGTCTGTCTCACATGCTGTTACAGTCACTTTTCTATGCGCAGGATAAGTTATGGGGAGCAGATTGCATAGCATTTGACTGACAATAAACGAAAGAGTTTGCTAGACAGAACCACACGTCATGCTAAAAGTAGATGATAGTTTTCAGAATTTGAAATGAGCAGGATATAATTAGCTCTTCTTGTTAAAGCTATAATTGCTTCCATTGAGCTGCACTGAAATCTGAGGACGTCACAGTAGATCTCCTGCCCTTTAGGTATTTGTGCATCCCTTGTTATCATTGTGTTTTTGCACATTTCTATAGCTTAACGTGTGACTGAAGTTTGTTTAACATGCTTCTCATGGATATCTGCCCCCCTTTTTTTTTTACATCCATCCATTTCCTGTAGCAGCTTATCCTGTTCAGGGTCACGAGGGTCTGGAGACTAGCAAAGCAGGGAACAACCCAGGATGGGGTGCCGACCCATCGCAGGGCACAGTCACACACCATTAATACTTACAAGCAATTTAGCAACGGCAATTAACCTCAGCATGTTTTTGAACCAGAGTACCCAGATGAAATCCCATGACAACAGAGGAAGAACATGCAAACTCCACACACATGGAGCCAAGGCAGAGACCTGATCCCTGGTCCCAGAGGTGTGAGGTGACAATACTAACCACTGCACCACTAGGCCACCTGCTATGTTGCATGTTGTCCATATGTTGTCATTTGGGGCAGCAAATGCTATATGCACATAAATTGGTGCTATATATGACAAATTGAAGGGTACAATCCCCTTCTGGGACTGAGAGTATTTTTTCTTGAGTAGACATCAATTAGGTCTGTGCACTTAACCATTACCCTGCCTGCTCTTAAGGAATAATTTGACCATGGGATCAAATTAAAAGTGTAAACAGAAGAAACTCCCCTATCTTTCTATGAAAGCCGCTCTCACTTCTGCACATGCATATGTAAATTTTCCTGGAGAAGGTGAGGCGGTCTCGTAGGTCCTGCAGGGTATCTGCTGTTACTTACATCAGCCTTGCTTCTCCATCACGGTTCCAGCCTCTTAAGTTTTCCTTTCCCCGATTTTATGCAGGATGGCTTTGGAGTGATGCTCAAAAAGAGGTGACATTCATTAGACGCTTTATTTACATCGCGGTGATGAAACGGGCCAGATTCAGAGCAAGCGCATGATCCCCAGAGGCTTCCTTGAACATCTGACATCCACAGGGAGTGTGTGAGCGAACACAATTATTCACACATCCTGAGGAGACCTTAAACAAGCCAAGGATTTAAGAGATCCTTGCCCCAGCTCAAACCTGGGGGCCACTGGCCAGCAAAGTCGTACCTATTTCCATACAGGCTTCTACGATTCGTTCACATATTACAGTGGCTGTCCTTTGAATCACCGATTTCACAGTTGTCTTGACTCTAGCGCCAGTGCTCAGTGACTCAACTAGAAGCTCATCCAGCCCAACTGGCAGTTATGTGCACTGAGCCATTTTACTCCATGATGACTGGGAGCCCGAGATGGGTGAGGGGGGCATGCATTTGGAATTTTTGTGGATGGACATGACCTGAGGAAGCCATTCAGAGGTGGATTGTTTTTTTACTACTCATCCAGTATAGGGCCCCAGATGATATTATTATTATTATCATAATTATTATTATTATTATTATTATTATTATTATTAGTAGTAGTAGTAGTAGTAGTAGTAGTAGTAGTAGTTGTTGTTGTATTGCTGTTGTTCTTGTTGTTGTTCTTGTTGTTTCCTAGCCATCTGCCACTCTTCCCGATGTAAGATAGGAAAGATACTCCAGTAAATTGTCAAGACACTAAGTGGCTGAAATTATAAGTTACTTTGCATTAAAATGAGGATAAAACAGTTGAATTCAAGACAGAATATTTAAAGATAATTAGAATATTCATTACATGTATCCATTGCAGGCCAATAACATGTTTGCTGCATGAATGAAGCAACCTGAACACAGAGGTGCCTGATTCTCTGTTGGTCATTTATTCACACTCAGGCAGGATGGCAAGAACTCTCACTTTCGTGGCAGATTCACGTAGTAAACATCCGAAAATGTACTGTGGACTTTTTATATTTCGACAAGCTATTTTTTATTTCTTAAATGCAAAAAACCCCAGACCCAGGTTCTGGAACGGCAAACAAAACCAAGCAAAAACAGAGACAGCTGCAAAAGAACAGACTGAATATCGGAACAAAGACACCAAAAGATCTACTAATTACTCACAATGCTTTGTGACTGAGATACCTGCTCAGGTATTGTAAGACTGGGAGGGACCAGACCCACTGGGTTTGGGTCAGGAGCCGCCCCTCACTTGCAAATGGGAACAATGCTATTTAAATGTTTCATAGAGTCTTGCATATTTCTAAAAACTGATGAAAATATGGTATTATCTACAGATATCAAACAGCATTCATCCAAACTATTTTACATGTAGGCTGTATGTGTGGGCATTTACTATCCAGGTCGGGGATTAGAGGCAAGAGCAAAGAGAGCTGAGCTCTTCATGGTGCTCTCTCATCGCTGTTGGATAAAAGACCTGGATCAGAGGAGCCTGCAGTTCCTCTCTCATTTGTCCAGCAAGAGATAGTGACGAAGGAGAGAATGATGGAGCACTATCTGTGAAAGGGCTAAGGCTGTGTCAGACTTAAGCTGTCCCACGGGAGTTTTACTTACACAAAAATGTTCCGAGGGCAGGAAGAAAAATGATTGGTTCAGAGATATAATCAATCAGATTGTAGAGGAAGTGGGTGCAAACAACTAGAGGAGGCGGGATTAACCAATCAGATGTCTTGGTCCCGCCTCTGTTTAGTTCTTTCTCTGAACCAATCATTTTTCGTTCGGCCCTCAGAACATTTTTGTGTAAGTAAAACTGCCACAAGCATCCCTGAGGACCTTGAAGGGGCAGGGCGAGCAGGACCGCCTGGTCAAATGGGAGTACGTGGCCAAGGTCTACTGAATATACTGCAGGCATGTAAGGGCACGGGGGGGATGTATATTGCTGAACAGTGTATCGAAACTCACACTAGTTACAGCAAATTTATTTTCATATTTATTTCCATTTATTATTGTCTTGCGTGCAACTTGTCACGATATGTCTAAAGCCATTTTTAAAGATTTTGTTTCACTGTATGCCTGCATATTTTGAAATGACAAAGTTTGACTTGACTTGATGTTTTACGTCAGCTGTGAATAATTTTGCAACCAAGGGAAACCGTATTACTCTACTTCTGATTCCACAGAAGCAGTGGCCATGGCTGATATTAACTTAATTGCCGGTAGTTTGTGATAAATATGTTCCGAGTCTGACAGCACTGGAGATTTTTGAAAGCAGATGTCTGCCGCTGATGCTTTAAAATCAGCCATGTGTGGCAGTATGTGGTTTAACATGGTGGTAAATGTGATGGCGGCCGCTCAGAATTCCTTTTTGAGAAACAGACGCACAGCATATGAGAGGCGTTAAACAGAGAGCCCCCCAATCCCACTCGTCACCCACCCCGGACCCCGAGGACGGATATGAAATTTGTGAGAAGCCCAGCAGACCTTGACACAAGCGACCGACAGACTTCAAATGGTGTTTCTGCTCTAAACGGACAGGAGGTGCTGTGCGTCACGGGTGGAGAGGCATCTGTGCCCAACATGACTCAGGAGATGCACCACAAACATGCTTTTACCTCATTAAAGTCAACATTACCCACAATCCCCTGCATAATGACGCAAAGACATGAGCTACAGACAGCTCAGAACAATGTCATGCGATGTT
>JAODJW010000046.1:14028023-14050228 GCA_026777045.1 Hyperopisus bebe
AACATTACCCACAATCCCCTGCATAATGACGCAAAGACATGAGCTACAGACAGCTCAGAACAATGTCATGCGATGTTCTCACAAATTCAGCTACTCGATTTCATTCTTTAGTTCTTATACTATAGTTACCTTTATCATTTACAGAAACTGAATTTTATTACATTGTAATCTTTAATTTAGGGGCCTTATCCCATTACAGTATACTCATTATTTCAGGCGTCAGTCCTCAGTAGCCAAATAAACAGGATTACAGAGTAACACGAATATGCAACCTTACAGATGAAGTCACACCGCCATAACTACTTCCAAAACCTTCAACGATTTATCGCATGACCCCCCAGTTTCACTCTAGATAAACTTTACATTTCAAGTCTGAAAACCCATGTTTCGATATTATGACTGACTGGCACTAGTGGAAAAATGAAAACGGTGCCCTAGTTTGATAGCTGGACTTTGAGCTGATGTGATACAAATGCTTCTAAAATACAAGCATTAATTTTAAATAGGCACTTATGGAACGCAACAGCGGGCTGAGACTCCATATCCCAGGAATCACGGGGGCGATGACAGGGGGCACTCAGGATTGGATGACCTTCCGCCATTCTGTTTTCATTCATTCACCAGAGCAGGGTTATGGGGGTCCAGAGCCTGTCCCGGACACAATGAGAGCAAAGCAGCGAATAAGCCGAGATTGGGTCCCAACCCATCACAGGGCACAAGGCAGGGAACAACCCAGGATGGGGTCCCAACCCATCGCACTTACGTTTTCAATTCCGACAGTAGAATATTCCCGATATGTCATTTTGTGACATCTTACTGTAATATATTTTAATATCTCTTATTAAATAGCATAAAACCTTAACTAGTGAAATACCTGCAGCAGAAACTGGAATGACTAATAATTTAGCACCATATGCCATGGCATCAAAGCTATTGGTATTACAGCACTGGTTCTCATAGGAATTAAAAAACAAGAACACACAGTGCAATAATACTTGACATCAGCTAAACAACATCGATGGTAATTACATTAATAACATTACTAATTTGTGCAGCGGCTGTCCAGTAAATATATCAAGTGCTTTGTATTTAATTTTATTGTGGAGGCTGTGGTTCAGGCTAAAGAGGTGAATCTTTAATTTGTGATGGAGTCTCCGCTAATTCACATGGGAGTACTAAATGAATTAGGTATCACAAACATCTATGCTTCATTGAGTGATATTTTCTCTCCTCCTGGACCAGAGGGTCAGCAAAGAGAGGGGCTTCCATAGCAACAGTGAAAAACCCCACTTTGTACACACGTTTTTACGAACGAGATCTTTACATTTTACATGCATTAGTCATTGCCAGTGCAGTTGATAGTACAGTGCTTAGCAAAACAGAATGATAACCAAGGTGTGAAAGCGGGATGAATGTAAACCTGTCAACCTGCAGAATTTAGGCTTCTTCACTCCCCGGACCTCTATTCAGCACCTCTTTCCTCTTAACCAGAGCCTTTTAATTGCTGTTTTCTTTCAATAGTTTTATCTGCTTTACTATTTTATTCATCTTCTGTTAGGCAACCTTGTGTGTCTTCATAGGTGCCGTAAAATTGAATGTATTATTATTATTAACATGCGAGTATGGGATTAAAACGATTAGTTAAGCAACTTAACAAATTAAGTTTGAGTTCTTCTGCACACAGCCAGGTTCCCACACACTTTTAGATTGGATTACTCTTTTTGAAACATTACATTTCTTCGCCACTAACAATTTGTCTTTCTAGGGACATTTACTGTTACAATTAAGGTATGAAAATGTTCAAAGTGTCCAGTTTTCCTGATGGTCCCAGAACGTTATCCCACTAATACAACTATGACTGCAAGTAAGACCTATATTGCAGTAACAGCTGAAGAGTGAGGTGGTAATACTGTTGCTTTACACCGTAGAGGTCATGGGGTTAAGACTGCACAGTATATTTACAGTATACAAATAAAGAGCGCTGTTATAAAATGATTATAAAGACTTTATTACACAACACTATTTTTCAGACTTAATGAACAAATACAATGTCCTGGTAATGATGTTATCATGCCGACATTGAGAGAACCTTTGCTAAAATGTAAAATGTTCTATTAATGTTACAGTAAGGATATTTTCTGCCAACTTTGAGAAGACCTTCACATAACATTGGCTAAAGTTCTAGGTATGTTCCCTGTTAGCTGGGTCAGCCGATGTTTTTGTCTAAAAAGCAATATACAAACAGTAATGAGAGAAGAGCGTTGATCAGTATCTTTAAAGCAATCCGGCTTAAGGGGCTTGCTCATTGGTCATGACATCACTGTACCAGCAATGGAACTTGAACTAACAACCTTCCAGTTGCACACTTAGAGTCCTACCCCTCAGAGGCACACACTGTGCCTCTCTTGAACATGGTATTCCTGGGTAGGATCAGATAATCATTATGCATATATGACAACATCAGTCATCCATGAGACAGAGAAAGGATGGATGAAATTGTAACTGACCTTCTCAAGCTCCCCACCTCTTAGGTGTCTTTAGTAGGGTGGTGGTGAAGATGAATATGCCAGCCCCACTGGTTTCCCCATAGACAGGTAACCCGTTCAGTTCAAAATATCAGTGGTGTCCAGCTAGAACAGAGGAGGCTTCGTATTCTAACAGCAATTCTGAAAGTGGAGTTTGAAGGTAGGGAGTGCACTCCACAGAACAACTCAAACTCTCCACTTTTTATCAAATGTGAGCTACAATTTTGTGAGCTGATATAACAGCAATGTATTTTATTCCACTTCTTATCTGGATTTATACCTTAGAAATAATACTTTTGAAATCCTCTAAGATGGGCAGAATTGGGAAATTATCTGACCGATTTTCATTTTTCGGGGTTCTGCAGTATTAGAATTCAGCTGTAAGCCCTAACCTGGGACTGATCAGCACCCATTGTGAATCTAAAGGGGAGCAATTTGCTTTTTCTCTCTTTTTTATGTCCTGGCTACATTCAATTTCTGAACATATCTGAAGGCAAAGTTTGGCGCCAAGACACAGGTGTGATTTATTAACCAAGGACATCCCGCACTTTTTACGTTGGCTGAGAACAATGAAATTCTCCCAATGTGAGACTTGCGTCCACATCCGCCAATGG
Organism: Hyperopisus bebe; assembly: GCA_026777045.1. Taxonomy (NCBI): domain Eukaryota; kingdom Metazoa; phylum Chordata; class Actinopteri; order Osteoglossiformes; family Mormyridae; genus Hyperopisus; species Hyperopisus bebe. The sequence goes on from JAODJW010000046.1 coordinate 14,031,163, forward strand.
TGTCGCTTCAATCTGTTGCCAGATAAACCCCATCAGGGATATGCTGTGTTCATTCACAGAGCTCCCTGTTCTCTTTACTTTTCTGACACAGGACTCCTTGTCGGGTGCTGTTTCTGTCAGAGTGAGTCTGTGGCGATTATTCTGCTTCTTCTTAATCCACAGAGTAATACTGAATACAGGTCTGCCAGGTTTGTTTCAGAAAGAGTAGAGTAAAAGTTTCTCAGAATTACATTTATGATTAACTATTTTGGTTGCAGACCTTGAGTAGCCAAGATAAATCCAGCCCGGAAAATCTTTTGGCGCTTTTCCACTGGCATACAGGAACCAAACCGTACTCGAGCTGTGCCACAAAGAGAGACTAGTTACAGCACGTTTCCAGCTCACTTCGGTTTTCCACTGTGGAAGGGTCAGCACAGTAATGACGTTACCGAGTTTGTAGAGTGACAGTGATGTAAAACTGCAGACACGTGTATTAGTTGTCCACACGGTGTACGTCATGATTTACTATAGCTAACTTCCTAATTTTGTAGCACATATATGAAAATCAGCATGTTATGTTAGCATCAAACGCTAGCGGGATTAGCATTTGCTTGTGTAACTTTGCATTATGAATCCTTTCTGTTCATCTGTTCTATAGCACTTTTTTTAAGCAGAAGGTTGGAATTTTCAAGTTCCAAGTGATCGGGAATGAAATACAATATATCATGATGTGCGATACTGTTAATAGTGAATAATATATAGAATATGCCCTGTTTTCTTTGGGTGCAGCTTGGGTACGACACAGGTAAGGCTCGGGTAAGGCTTGGGTACAGCATGGGTACGGCTTGGGTAAGGCTTGGGTATGGCACATGACATAATCCACATGGCGAGTGAATTATGAATTCATTAATTATGAAGCTTTGCATTCAAGTGTTTGATAGCAAAACCAACGTCACGTCATAATGTCTCATTCTTGTGGACAGCATATATAATAAAAATACATTAGTGATGGACAGCATATATAATAGGACAGCCAATGATCCACAGCACAGAGGCTTCAATGATCAGGGAAAGGACTGCCATTGACCTTACAGCCCTGAGATTTACAGATGACTGTTTCCTTGGACTTTGCATATGAACTTCTTCTATGGTTCCGTCTACAGTCTAGATCTTTCACATTCAAGGTTTTGGATTACAAATGAAGGCAAACTTTTCTTTCATAGTCATTGCAAATCACTGTGGAACGTCCAATGACAGGTGATAAGCCTTTCAAAGTTCAAAATCCAGGAGCGACAGCAGGTCGTTTTAAAGGGGAAACATAAATCATTGTACTTCCCTCTATTTAGCTATGCATAAAGGCCGACAACAAGACAGTGACTCAGCCTCCTTCATTTTAACATAAGCTTATTTGGTGTATCTAATCCCGTACATCGGTGTACGACAGATTCTTGTGTTAATGGCCAAGTCTTCACATTCCGACAGCCTCGAAGAACATTTTGCCATGAGTTACACTAATGGAAGAACATTATCTCAGCCAGAACCTAGGAAGGCAGAGCTGAGAGTTTCTGTACGATTATCACAAAGATGTTAATGGTCACATAAAAATACATGAGTTATGAAAAGAGTTTTTGAGGTACAAAAACCTGCACGACGTGGGTGTGGGGGCTAGACAAATGGTGAAAACACTTTTTGGTACAATTAACTCAATGAGAGCTAGACGAAGTCTTCTGAATATCCAGCATAATTTAGCTTTAATTTCCTGAATATGGAGGATGGAAAATGGAATTTTAAATTCATGGCTTCAGGCTTTTCCATCCAGGGAAGAGGTTTGCTTAATCCATTTTAATTTCTCCTGGTGGGGGACATGGTGGGGTTGCATTCTCTTGCCAGTTCCTCCCAGTGTTGTTTCACAAGACAGGGTCCTCAAAATTGAGCTTTTTGATGCTCTGGCCTGCAGATTCCCGTTACAGTTGTTGGGTAGCATGTGTGGGAGAATCTGCATTGGCCTTTAGGGGGGGCATTCTGGAGCATACTGGTTTTGAAATTGATTCAATTATAGCCCCACCTGCAAGCCGAACATCCAAATATTGGGTATGGAAGGCTGGTCTGCACCCCTGTTGCAGATTGACGAGTCAGCAGTTCCGCTGGAAGTTCCTTTTTTACCGGCTCAGATGAACACTTTATGCAAAGTGTGACTGTAAACCACTCAGAGTCCAGAGTTCATTAGTGAGTTGTGAAGTGCCAGATGCACCAACCCCATGGCCACGACCATTAATGGGGCGGAGGGAAACGTAAAGTCCTCTGTCGTTAAGTAGTGCCTGCTTTTAAAAAAATACTGCCCAAACTGGCTGCAAAGAGCAGTAAAACAATAATTTAAGAAAGGGAAACATGGCAAATGATGCCTACTGGCGTTGTGTTCTCCATTAAAGGCTCCGTTCAAAGAGGCAGAGTTTGATAAATGTTGTACCCTTTTTCCCGCCTCTAGGTCATTAGCCCTTAATAAATAATCCTTAGAAAAATCCGAGTGGGAGATCATATAAATGGGATGTGAACGGAACAACCCCATTCCGCTTGTGTGCCGCAGGTTATCGCGTCATTAGTTACCAGAAGTTCTCAATGCGGTTGACTTAGAGGAAGGACAAGAGATGCCTGTCATAGTTAGCTTTTTATTAAAACGAAGGGCTTTCTGTACTGCAGCTAGCTAATTGCAATGACCTCTACATTTGACCATAATCCATTTAGCTGCAGGATCTGACTTTGGCTGACCTGTCAGTTTATTTAATTGTAAATATTCCCTCTGCGTGGTATCAGCTTCGCCTCTTTGACTTTGCTTTGGACTGAATTAGAAATGAATAGAAGAAGAATTATAAACAAAATGCTCCCCCAACATCTCTGCCACATGAGTGATAGGCCTGCACCTGACAGGGGGTCAGATTCCAGTAGCCGCTGATATAGGTCAGTCATTCCTCCCCCTTGGACTGTTTGATGACTGAGCAAAGCCGCAGTGTTAGCAGTTAGCTTGGAAGCTAAGCTAGAAACGTCAGCCATCATTTATTCTGTGTCTCACAGCCAAGATAACAAGGTACTTCTTGTAGAAGTACCTTCTCATAGGCTTGTGCCACACATGACCTTGTGGCCTTTGCTTCCCAGCTTAGCTGGGGCAATTCTAGGATTTTTTAGGAGGGGTCATAATTCATACAATCATGTTAGCCATTGTTAGCCAATGGTATATTTAGAATCAGTGAGTGTCTGGGGAGGGGCCACTTCCGGGGCCAATCAGCTTTTAGCTGGGCCGGGTGTCCCTGTGAGCCCGCCCTTGTATACTCCCCTACAGCACTGTGTCCTTCATTTGATCCATCAGCGGGGACCGTGCAGATTAAGTAAGAAGCTTTTTTATGCTCTTTTATTTTTGAAGAAAGAAAGAATTCTACAAACTGATGGTGGCCATTTTCAGAATGCCTCAGTTCCTCACCCTGTCACTGACAGGATCATTTATCCCTTTAATTTTTCATGGCCGACCCATTGAAAGTGTATGACACCTTGAATAAAATATCACAGCAGACCTGGTGCTTCCCAGGATGGATAGACGGAGAGACACAAGGCCATCTTACTGGGGTGTGGGTCAAATGTTCCCTGACCTCACCAGGACCCCCAAGTATGTCATAGCTGTGATATACAGTACAATATAGAGCAACCCCCTGGAGATAAATTCTCTTTTTTGCTTACTCCATCTTGCTCTCCATGACACACATAGACACGTACGCAGGATAGAGCACCCCCTGTCCATGGCATACACCACAACATTAAAATGCATTTTGTGGTCTGGAGGCTTATTACCCTTGCCTTATCACACCCCCAGGCTTGGGGATTGACCCCACCTCACCGATCAGTGCGTAAGCACCATTCACGGTTTCCATGTGTCACACAGGTTTTCTGCAGCTACTGGAATTTTTTCCCACAATCCAAATACAGGCAGTTGAGCATCGACTCAGAACTGTGTATGACGGCGTGTGAGTGTGGGTGTATGCACTGTATGTACAAGTATCTGGACACTCCTACTAATGAGCAGAATTGGCTAATTAACTCCGTCTTTGCTGAAACGTGTTTATAATGAAACGTATAGTCATGTAACTAACACTGGCAGCAGAAAGGGTGAGTTTATTGACTCATCAATTGTAACGTGTCAGTTTGCCATACAGACAAGTGTGCACCCACACACGCCCACTAGATAAAAAGTACCACCCACAGCACAATTTGGAGACTGGAGCCCCCTCCGTATACCCAAATGCCCACCCTAGGGTGCCATCTTAGTATTTCCACTTACAGTATACCCACCCCAGCCCCCACCCCATGAAATTCTTGGGTCTGACTGTTTGATGTGTTTTGACTCTGACACTACAATCCTCCAAATCTCAGCCATGTTAGCGCTACTTGGGTCAGCCACAAGTGAAGTGATTGTGGTGGTCAGCTGTGATGTGCTGAACCACTCGAGCTCACAGAAAGGGACCTGAGCAGCCAGCATCAATACCCAACCTGAATGGCAGCGAGTCCCACCAGCAATGTTCCAGCAGTGGTGAGCCTGTTTCAGCCGAAAAGGGCAGACCAACTTCCTGGTGATTCCCTTGGTTTCCGAATAAGATGTTGCCTGGTGTCCACAAACTCTGTATGTGAGTCCTGTTTAGGGTCCTTTCCCACCCTGTGGTGCCTAAAGTAGACTCCATGCCCCTCAAAGACCTTAACCAGGATAAGGAATTGGAATAATGCAAGTGTTATTTCCAATGGGCTTGACACAAATCCATATTAAATATTATATTAAATTCTGTATTGTATCCCATTCTTTTTCCGTTACTTTTAAATACCCACTTGCTGGCAGGCATTTAAATTGGCTTTCTTAGATTCCACGTTCACATTTTATCCATTTGAATATTTTAACTGAAGCAATTTGGTTTAAGTGCTTTGCTCAAGGGGAAGAGTTTGCAGGATCCCCTTTGAGATATGAACCGACAACCTTTCGGTTACAAATCCGTGTTGCATAACTGCTGGGCTACCTGCTGCTTTGCTAAAATGGTTTCCTTTCAATTTTCCCAGAATGCACATGATGCTCCAGATTGTTTATGACCATGTTTTTTTTTTTTTTTTTTCCTACTCCATATCGAGAGCAGAAGTTTGCTCCGCACCAGCTAACCAGGCAATAATTTATTTTACAAGATGGTCTTGGCTTTGCGTCAAAATAAGCACAATGTGGCTCCCCATCGTGTTGGCAGATGTGAGAGTAATCAAGCTAGGATCCTAATTAAGCCACAAAGTAAACAGCTTTTACTTAATACTCTTCAGGAGAACGTGTGACCTCTATTGTTGCTCATGTCTTCAAACTGAAACCCACTTTCTATTGGGTGGATGGGCCCTTGAAATCTCATCCTCTTTATCAAGCCCACATGGCAACATCCTTCCCAGAATAGAAATAATTAGCTCACAGAACTGAAAAACAGAAACCCCCGGATAAGGAACAGCACGGGTTTCCTCACTTCCCGTCTCTCAGGGGTAACGTTATTGTCTGCAGTTTTACCGCAATCAGCAAGGTCAGCTATAAGGCAACCGGACAACTATTAGTCTCCATTGCCTTTGTGTCTGCGCTGACACAGAGGCTTATCTGCCTTTTAAGGGAGTAATCATTATCTATAAAGAAAACAGGTTAATTAGTTGTTAGGAAGCTAAGCTCAAGTCAAAAATTCTCCCAGAGGGGAAGTTTGTATTCTTGTTAGACTCTGAATCTGAATTTCTCCAGTAAAAATAAAATAGTGCCTAAAGGGATAAAAGAACCATTAAAGAAATTGAACTGAGTGATAGCTAGCTAGCTAGATAGATAGATAGATAGATAGATAGATTGATTGATTGATTGATTCCAGGTGGTTCTGGGGCTAGTTTTAAATATAAAAACTCATAATAAACACTTGGAATCACAAGACGGTACCTTGTTTACAGGAAAAGGTTACTGCCTGGAGGCAGGGACAGGTCTCCATGCCATAATGAGAGTGGAGCAGTTGGGGTAGAGATGCACACTGCATCGCTAACTGCGCTCAGGGCATTTCCGTGTTCTTCTCCAGCTACAGACGATGGGGAAAGAAGGTGGCTTGGCTGGATAATCATATCCATATGTGGAGGGTGGTGATGGTGGTGGGTGATGGTGGGTGGTGATGGGTGGTGGGTGGTGGTAGTGGTGGAAATCTCTCAAGCCTGCTGGGTTGAAGAAATGCCTCAGCAGGATCACTGATCACGTGGTTCATCCATTGTCTGATGGACAGTGTGCAGACGGGATGAATCGGGAAGCCATTTTTGGTTTTAATCTGCACACAAGTTCTCAAGGTGAAGGCCAAGCCAGGGATGCTTCCAAGCAGCTGTCTCTCTGTTGTGAGAAACATTATTAACATTTGAAGTAAGGCATTATCCAATCAAATTAAGATGGGTCTTTTCAAAACTTTCCACTTTAAGGATTAATGCTCTGCTGTCTTCTGTTCTACTTCCAGGCTACAGTACTGCTGTTTTTTCCAGTCGATACTAGATTTCCCGTACCCACCTCAACCTTTTAGTGGGAAACTGGCAGCTCTGAAGATGCTGGACACCTGCCCAGGAGACGCAGATGCTGTGAAGTGCCCCACTGGTCATTTTTAAAAGGGGAAAGTCTTTTACTCATCCCACATTAATTATTCACAAGGCGATATCTGGAATGCAGGTGGCAGGTCCGTTGTCCTCTCTTTACAAAGTCAAGGTGCCAGGATTTTGTGCATAGAGTGACAGGATGGATACCTGCATTCTGACTCTCCCGGCTGGGTGGTTGGAAATAAGAGGCAGAAAAACTCATTGAATTATGAATGATTTTAATCTGAAAGCTCACAGATCAGAGACGTGGGATTTTAGCATTCAGTGGACTGCCCCGTGTGGACTGAGAAGCCAGAAATCTTTGGAAGATGCCGTGTTACATTGGATGCTATTGTCACACAAGTGTAAGAACATAACAATGACAGAAGAGCAACCCTTTCAGATTCTTGGTTTGACTCAGCAAGGGCTAAGCACATCCATTTAGACATACATAATTTATCTAGCAGTTTTTGGAGACGACTTCTTTGGAAAAGTTAAAAGACATGTTCATGTCAAGGTTTACAGAGAAATTATGTAAATAGGAACCAAGATACAGTTGTACGCATGCATGCATGACTTACGACTTCTAGGCTAAGGCTAGATCTGTCTTCCATCTCTAGTTTTTGATTAATGTAACACTTTTTTCATTTGTTAAAAATTGATTTTTATCCCCGTAATCCAATCATGGCAATAGTCTTATATTAATGTTTCATCCTGTGCTCAGTTGTAAATGATTTCTATTAGAACATTTAAATCATTAGTTAAACACAAACAGAATTAATTTGTAGGTAATATTTCAGTTCAGGTCAAAGTGAATAATTTATTGGCAATACCAGTGAAGTCACATTCTCCCCATAATGCAATATGTAACTATAGTTTCAGAGGACATACAAATGAATTGTCCCAATTTGGGAAGGTTTAATCCACATTTATGATCATATTATAGATTTAGGTTTTAGCACTCTGATTTTGGAGTTGTTTGAGGATCACTGCTTCTATCTAAGCTATGGCTGTAGATGAGGGTGCATTTTTCTGTTCTGCTCTGAGATATGAAAGGCATTTTTAGCATAGAAACATCTACAGTATGTTAATGCAAATGCTTAGATGTGGGTAGTTCAGGTCCTGAAATAAAGGTCCAGACCAATATTTTCTTTCAACCAACCAGATGAGTATAAAGAGTCACCACCACACAGTTCTCAACTGCAAGTCATCTCGTTGTGCAATCCTACCACCTGACCACTGGATCCAATGCCTTCCACAATGCTTCAGACAATCTCTCAAGTCCTCCTTCCCTTCATCACCACTATCATTAATAGCTCCATAACATCTGATCATGTACTAATGGCATTCAAAAAAGGCAGGGTTATTCCCATCCTGAAGAAACCAACTCTGAATCTCTCAGACATCAGCAACTATTGACTGGTATCACTTCTCTCTTTTCTTTCAAAAATCCTTCCACGTTACTTGATATGATAGACCTTCTAGGTAGGAAGCAAACTATTTCCATGCTGAGCCATGAATTCCAAGACTCATAAGGATGGACAAGAGAGTCTTGGTTGACTGTGTTGAATACTGCTCAAAGGTCAAGGAGGATGAGGACAGATGACAGTTGGCCACTCTGGCAGCATGTAACTTCAGTCAAGACAGCAGTCTCTGTGGAATGTGCCATTTTGAAGCCAAATTGGTTAGGGTAGTGAAGGTTGTTCTGAGAGAGACAGAGAGGCAACTGACTGTAAACTGCACGTTCAAGGGATCCTTACTCTATGCAGACTCTCCACTGGTGTCCCTCAGGACTCAGTTCTTGGTCCTCTTCTGTTCTTCCTCTATACTAGATCCCTTGGTGAGGTCATATCCTCACATGGGTCCTCAAATCACTGCTATGCAGATGACACTCAGCTTATCCTCTCCTTTCTGACACTCATGTCTCCACTCAGATCTTGGCATATCTGGCAAACATCTCATCATTGATGACAGCTCATCAGCTGAAACTAAACTCCAGCAAAACTGAACTGCTGTGCCTCCCAGCTCACAGCAGTGCATCCTCACACCAGGATCTTGTGATCTCCGTGGACAACTCTTCGATTTGTCACCGCCCATAACCTTGGAGTAACCGTGGACCATCGCCTGTCCTTTTCTTCTCGCATTGCCAATCCTTCCCGCTGATGTCGATTTCTTCTTTTCAACATCAGAAGGGTTCGTCCATTTCTTTCCACACAAGCTACTCAGGTACATCCCTTGTCATCTCGAGACTAGGCTACTGTAACTCACTGCTAGCAGGTCTGCCTCTGAGTGCCATGCATCCTCTGCAACTCATCCAGAATGAGCCTGCCTAGGTTCTCCCACACCACACCATTGGTACGCTCCCTCCACTGGCTCCCTGTAGCTGCTTCCATCAGATTCAAAACACTGATGCTCGTCTACAAATCCAAAAATGGTGCAGCACCCACCTACCTAAAACAACTTATCTCACTCTGCAGTGCACCATGTTCTCCCTGATCTTCCAGCACTGCTTTAGTGGTCCGACCATCTCTCATGGTGCTAGGAAGACATGCATCTAGACTCCTCTCTGTTTTGACACCTAAGTGGTGGAATGAACTTCCCCTAGATGTCCTAACAGCTGAATCATTGGGTGCCTTCAGACAATGACTAAAAACCTACCTCTTTCGGAAGTACTTGGATTGGCACTTTGAGGATTACACTCTTATTATTAAAAAAAATGTATAACTTGCCAACAAGGTTTTAGAGTGATAGTATTCTTAGCTGGGTTCTATTGAACCCGTATCAGAATGTATTCACTGATGAGACTTCTAAGCATTTATGTAAGTCGCTCTGGATAAGGATGCCTGCCAAAAGCTCTACATATAAATGTAAATGTAAATGGATGGTTGAAACAGAATCTTGGTCTGGACTTTTACTCTCTGGACCTGAACTACCCATCTCTGCAAATGCACACCTTTCATTTCACGAAGGAATGGGAACACTGAAAATAGGGGTGATGAATTGCATATTCCCACTGGATCTTTGTCAAACAAACACTTTCGGAGTTTCACATCCATGCTTCAAAGATCTCCGTGGAAATGCATATTGATGCAGCCATAATTAGCCATGGGATCCATTTATTAAATGTCGCAGTGAACGACTTTTAATGGAATGCAAAGAATCTACACCAACAGCAGGCACCCAGTCCAAGAAAAGTTCTCTCTTTTGCAGCCAGCTCAACAGATCAATAAATTCCCTGTATGGTCAATGTGCTTCTTGTGCTCAATAACTAGCTTAAGCAATTAAGTTTAAATGGCGATCCATAAAACATTAATAAAGTCTTGGTTGATGCAGTTTATTGAGCTTGTGTGGTCATGATGTGCAACAATGGTGATGAGATGTGTAATCTATCAACTGCCTTCTGCTTATCCTGGTCAGCATTGTGGGATGAGATTCATAATACAAAATGACAAAATACAAACTATTTTACTTCAAGCTGACATTATCTGACCCACTTCTAGGATTAATGAAAATATTATAATGGTAGTCATGTTTTATTCCAAATTAATACTTCAGACTTTAAAGGACTAGGTGGATACTGGGCTGCCAGGAGTAACACAGAGAAATTTGACAGTGCCATCTCCACAACAGGACCTTTGCTCTGTGTGATTTCCAAGTTAACACCCTAGTGGGTGGCACAAAAGGCTGCAATTCCCATCTCACTGTGGGGGATGAGTGAACTCAGTAGCCCTACTTGACCTTCTGCCCTTCTGTCTCAGTGGGAAACTAGAAAAAAAACAAAACAAAAACAAGGAAACAGGGCATAACAAAAAGATGCCTGCAGGCAAACTCCACCCCCATTCCAAAATGTGTGGGGGGGAGGGTACAAAAATAAAGACAATTCCTTGCCAAGACCAACAGGTGTCGCAGCTTCAACGACCCAATACCAGAAGACGTCCTTCTTCGTGATCCCAGTCGGTGACTGACGTCCACCAGTATCGCTCAAAAAACCCATGCTGCCTGACACCAGCAGGAACTGGTAATTAAGCACCCGAAGTAAGCAATTAATTAGTTCTTAACAATGGGACTGCCCCATTAATAGCTGCTAAAAGTGAGCACTCTGGTGTTTAGTTTTATCATCATAAAACGTTTATGGCCTCTCAGACACGAGTCAATTACATGTGACTGAAAGAACCTGCTGTGTTGCTGGGGGCCGGAAAGGTTGGCCGGGGGTAGTAAACTCCCCCGAGCATAAAAGAATAAATATCATGAGTAAATACCAGTGTGATAATTAAGAGCGAGCAGCCCAGGTTGGGTTATTTACCACCTTCGACACTCCTGGCTCTAATCTATATATATATATATATATGTAAATAAATATATTCCGATAGTGCTCTTCTGCATCCTGTCCAGGGTGTCCCCTGTTGTGTCACCTGTGATTCGCAATCCTGTACTGTACTAACAGAAAGACGATGGATAACCAGTTGGATGTAGGATCGTCTGTTAGAGGTCGTCGTCTGCAGTGTGTCGGCAATGGATTTCACCACCAAGTCAGGTCTCTGCCGTCATTTATTTAATATACTGTATACTGTATAGTGCTTCCCTTGGATTTCTTACCAGTAGGGTGACCAGATAATCCATGTCACGGAGGATTCTTTGAGCTAGGGCAGGATTTGTAAACTACCATTTCAATTAACAGGACATGAATTTCACTTAAGCACTGAGCTCTTACTGTGTTCTGATTGGTCAGCCTGCTATAATCATGTATGTGTCAATAACGTTAATGAGAAGCACAGTTTTAAAGTAGTGTTTGAAGCCTGAAATAGCTTAAAGTGTCCTCACTGACATGGAGTATCTGGTTCCAGTGTCCATATAATTCCTCATTTGAACAGGGCATTCCCTTTGTAGCTTTAACATCTCTCTCATCACTTAATATCATTATATATATGTCAACTGAACACACGCTGAACTGGAATTCATTCCTTCCTTCCTTCATTCAATAGCTTAATGCTTTCAGAAAACTTTGTTTTTCAGATACGGTTTATCTTTAATTAACTGGTAAACATTTGTGTTTCCCTTGGAGAAGACCACGGATGGTTTTGTTTGTTGGTCGTGTAATAAGTCCAGCAGGTAGGACAGTGAGCATGACACTCTTATGTGTGTGTGTGTGTGTGTGTGTGTGTGTGTGTGTGTGTGTGTGTGTGAGAGTGAGTGTGCCATTCCTGCCCCCACTCCCACCAAATGATATTTACAAAGCTGAAGAACCTGGACTAAGGACCAGAATTGTGTCGGTTTAATTCTGGGGAAGGGGTCTGTTATAGTACCCATGAGCTTCAGATAAAATCCTCTGCTAAACAAGTGAGTAATTGTTTGGTTAATGAACTAATGCACAAACATGATTAATGGAGAATAATGCTGTTTCTGGCACCTCTAGTACTGCGTACTGCCACATCAGCTATGCAGGTCAGATCGCTGGTGGGAGTGTTTCGTTCTAGCCAGTCCCTGTAAGTGCATCTCGTTTTCAGGCTCCCTGTGACTACTGAAGCATCCTGCATTCATTTTACCTCTGCTGGTTTGAAAGTTTACTTGCCATCATAAGCTGAGTAATTCCTGATCAATTTGTGTATGTGTTTTTTTTCCGTCTATGCCGGGGTATTTTTTGTGTCTATTGTTAGTCTTGTCTTTATTCTTGTGAAAACATTTTTCTTTCTGCACATGATATGGTTCAACGGTGTGCCTGTCTCCATCCTACCACCCTAATTTTTGGCAGCACCGTGGAGGGCATATTGCTGCATCCAGGAGCAAATGTTGAGTAAGAGGGGCAATGTTGAATTGGAGGGGCAATGTCGAGTAGGGAGGCAATGTTGAATAGGAGGAGCAATGTCGAGTAGGAGGGGCAATGTCAAATAGGATGGGCAATGCCGAGTAGGAGGGGCAATGTCAAATTGGAGGGGCAATGTCGAGTAGGGAGGCAATGTTGAATAGGAGGAGCAATGTCGAGTAGGAGGGGCAATGTCAAATAGGATGGGAAATGTTGAGTAGGAGGGGCAATGTCAAATAGGAGGGGCAATGTCGAGTACGGGGGCAATGTTGAATAGGAGGGGCAATGTGGAGAAGGAGGGGCAATGTCAAATAGGAGGGGCAATGTGGAGTAGGGGGGGCAATGTTGAATAGGATGGGCAATGTCGAGTAGGAGGGGCAATGTTGAATAGCAGATGCAATGTGGGACGGCTTTATAACTTTTATCATCTGATACCCTAAACATAAATCTCTCCTACCCCTTGTGATAAATCCCGCCTACTGGACATTGCCCCTCTCACGTGACACTTGGCTCCTGGCTGCAATGATATATACCTGGCACCATGAGCTTCTTCAATCACTTTATATTATCTCAGGCATCACCAATCAGAGCTTGGCACTGATTTGCTGATGCTTCATTTGTTTTGATGCATCCCTGAGACAACAGGCAGGCCGGTGTAGGGATAGGTGTCTGACACTCTCAACAATGAGATTAGCGACCCTGCAGGACTGCTCTTGCCCATCTCAAGCGTGACAACCTGGATGTTTGTCCAGGGCTGCCAGCAGCATAATCAGGTGCAACAGCTTTCACTCCTGCTCAGGACTGGGCTTAATGATGACAAAGGCAATAGAAAACATGGCTGGCTTTTGCCCCTTATGACAAAAGAACACAGACAAGTACACACTGCTGGATGACTCAGTTGTAACATTTCGGATTGGTTAACATTTCATCTTGATATTGATTTATTTTTGTCTTTCTGGAAAAACTTTGCAACCTAGGATAGCTATGATCCACCCCTTATATCCTCACCCACAAACACACTGTGCATCCCCATTGTGTGTATATGAACAATCCCAGAAAAGACTCCGTAATTACTGCCATATTCAGTTCTTAATTTAAAGGACTTTTGTAGGACTGCAGTGGCAAGTTGGGTATAACAGGATATGTTTTATATTTTAATGAAATTGTTAAGAATGAAACAACTGCCGTAACGAAAAATAGTTGTCAAAAAAAAGCAAGAGAAAAAAATATTTTAAGTAACTGGCTGAAATGCTAACAGTTTATATTTTGGTGCTTCTCCAGGTTATGAATCATTTGCAGGTTCCCTCCCTCGTTATTTTGAATCCTAAGTCATGTGCACTGCCAGTCAAGCACAAGATACTGTGGACATCCTGTTTGCGTTTTGTGTTAATATTGGCATGTAGTATAACAGAGCAAGTGCCGTATCTCAAGGCCAAACCATTCAATGGACCTACAGCACCACCCCGTGGCCACCATCAGCATTGACCAGATCGAAAATTGGCTGCCTCTAGAATCCTTGACCTACTTAATGCTTCGCCGTGTGTGTTTCTCGTTAATCTCAGTGAATCAATGAGCTATGTGCAGAGCTAATGCAAATGGATCACAACAGCATTGGGTAACATTTTAAAAATGGGGAGCAGATATTTATGGGGCATTTTGTGGGATTGGCACAGAAGATGTGGGAATATAACGGGATAAAATTTTCGGTGGGATTTCATGTTTTCGTTATATACATATCTCTGCAGCGATTTATTGTTCGCCAAGCACTTCTGACAGGCCAATTTACCTTAGGAAAAGACTCTTAGCTGGAGATCCTCAACAGTCCCATGGACATTTTCAAAGAGGCCAAAGTGATTTCATTGTTCTGATTCTCAGTCAGTTCCAGGCATATAGATTCTGTCTCTCTAGTTAACCTGGAAGTAGGTAAATCAGCTTTTGCTGAAAGCTCTGTAAGGAATAGGGACGCTCCAGGGCAGCAGCCAACACGGCACAACTCGACAGTCAAACAATCAAGTGCAAATTCAAGTGAGATTCCTTAAAGAATGACCAGGCGAAGGTCTGTCCAGGATTCTATCCTTGCTGCCATCTGCCCAGTTACAGAACTTTCCTTATTTTTGTGCTGTTTAAATGAAAGACACCAATACAAATATCTATGATAGTATAGAGTTGACAATATAAAATTAAAAATCTGTTCGTTAGATCTCTGCTTTCTATATGATACTGTTTCTTACGTAAATATTTAGTGCAGCTGGGTCAGCCTGCTAAACCTTTACTTCACTGTTCCCTTTAACCATTTAAGGTAACACATGGTCCCAGACTCTGTAAACCTTGGATGGGACACTCATCATGGGCTGTTGTTAGGGCTTCCTTAGGGGGCCCTTAGCCCCTAAAATGCGCCCCCCCCCCCCCCCAAAAAAAAAAGATACATTTACACTAATTAGTTTAAATGGTGTGTTCCCATTCATTTTCATTAACATCCGACCCCCTTAGGAAAGGTTTAGCCACCCTCATAAATCTGAAGTGATGCTTCCTAGTCTTCCATATCAGGACACACACACACACACACACACACACACACACAGACACACACGTTTGTAATCATATCTTCGTGGGGAATATCCATTCAATTCTATTGGCAGAACCCTAATCCCAGCATGATGACTTTGAGCATTATTAGTTTTTTGACTCCAGTTACAGATTTTTATAAAATTGAAATTCTCTCTGTGGGGACCGAAAAAATGGTCCCCACAATGTCAAAAAAACAGGTCCCCACAATGTAATATATACATAAACACACCCACGCACATTTGTATTGTCTACTGATTTTTAGTAGGGCCAAGTTTCTAATTGTAATGGGAAAAAAATCCAGTCTATCATTTTTTTTTCTTTCTCAGCACAATAATAAAAAGCTGCATTACAGAGTCAGTGGGCATTGAGGAGGGCCCAGTTTTAATTAGGGTGGTAGTGGGGGGGATGGCTTACCTGGCCTTTACAGAAAGTAGAATGTAGACAACCCCCCCCCCCCAGAAAAAGCCATCTCTTTGAGATAGAAGAAAGGAACTATTCTCCTTAGTGTCTGCTGCAGTCTGTCTTCAGCAGGGAACTGGTGCTCACAAAGAAGGCCAGATTCCTCTGAGGCCCCAGACCTAGTTGAGGAAGTTCTCATTGTGGGAGAATACAGCAGAGGAGCAGAAGCTCTGTTCCATCAAAGTGACTGATCACACCTCGCTAAAGTCAGCACTCGTCTGCATTCGCTTCTGCCATGTTGCCTTGTCCACAGTGTTATGTGAAGTGGCCGGAATCCGCCGGTGTCTGTATTAATACAGCTCTTCGAATATTTCTTTGGTCCTTCGCCCAAGATGCATTTAAGTAATACCTTTAAGCAGCATCTTGTCTCACCTAGGTACATGCAGATGAAGGCCAGATGCATTTGTGCGCATGTGAGTGTGCTTACATACATTTGCCCTGAGGCCTTTACTGCTACTTGAGGTTTGCCTTGTTTATTAATTGCAGAGAAACAGTCTGCAATATGCTTTCAGTGAATGACTTCTGTAATACGATGGCCGACCTCTCATCTGCCTACCTTTAGACTGAATAAAGCTGACCTCCTCAGACCAATCCTAAAACCTCATCTGGTTTAATCAAAACTCTGGATTGTACTGATTGTCCCGATTGTCCGCATGCATTTATCAAAAGGCACTCTTTGTGCTGCCGAAATTAGCCAAGGTCACTGTAAGTGCAATTTTATAGCATGGAATATAGTGACTTCTTTAACTTAAGGGATGGTTTGCCTGTGTGGCATGTATTTCCTATACATCAATCTTTTTGCTTTATGTCTGATAATCACCTTGGAACGTAAACAGGCCCATGCAAAGACACGCACACTGTCTGGCTCTTTTGCTAAACCTCTGTAAGGTGTAGTAGTTTGGAAAAGTATCATCGATGTTGATGTGTAAGACTCCTAAGAGTCATCGCAAGGCACATGCAGTGTAAGACTCACAAAAGGTCAGAATCTGCTCTGGCTGTAAGAAGAAGTGAGGTTTGAACCTAACGGAAGTGGAGAATCTCCCTGGAGGCTGAGAATGACACGATGGAGAATGAAGTGCGTGCCCAGGTTGGCCTGAAAGGGCCCTGAGCAGCTCAGGATGGATCCTCCTATCTTCTCCACCATCCTTAGCATGATCTTCAGCTTTAGTTTCACCAAAAATAGGACTCTGAGCTTCACCTGCCTGTTCATGCAGCTCCTCCATTTCATTTCATTTCATTTTAATTTG
This sequence comes from Hyperopisus bebe, assembly GCA_026777045.1. Classification (NCBI taxonomy): domain Eukaryota; kingdom Metazoa; phylum Chordata; class Actinopteri; order Osteoglossiformes; family Mormyridae; genus Hyperopisus; species Hyperopisus bebe. The sequence goes on from JAODJW010000046.1 coordinate 14,047,852, forward strand.
TCTCGATCATCGTCCTGATAGCGATACAGAAGATTGCTTTCTTTCCTTCATTCTCGCTAATTCGCCGTGGTGCAGGAGAACGGGGAAATGGCGTGTTCCACAGCGGAAGGCATGAATGGCGAGACATCGATCGTGACAGAGGCAGACATGGGAGGCCAGTCTCGAGAGATTCATCTAGATAACCTCTGCTTCTGACCCTACATGATTCTTTATGTCAGAGGAAAAAAGGGGGGGGGGGGCAGGAAAGGAATCCAGTCTAGCCATTCCAGTCTGACGTTGATAAAGTTCTTCTCAAACTTTTGAAGGGTCACATCTAAATGGCGATACTGTTGATAAAGGGGCCCGGGCTCTTTGACAACTTATTTGCCCTGGTACATCCGTCACTGGACTTGATTCCATTAGCTGTTACTGATAGATAAGCTCTGCATAAGGGGATGTATCTGTCTTGATCCCTGCTTCACAGGAGCTCTGAGTCCAACCCCCCTACCATGGTGATTAAAGCGTGGAGCTTGTCACCAAAAGGTTCTAGGGCCAGGTGCAGGTATACACATCTGTCACTGTCTGCTTGAGCAAGTTCTCGGAGTGACTCTCGTCCAAGTTTGGCCAACGGGTGAAAGTAAGTCACTTTGAGTAAGAATGTCTGCTAAGCAACTCGAACCTGTGCGAAATTAATCATAATAATTTGGAGAAATGGAAGAACACAAAGAACACTGCTTATGTTCGCATGGTGGTTGGTGTTTTTGGAAGCAATAATGCGAGAATAAGTCTTTTGAATAAAGCAATAAGAAAACCAAGACAAGTCAGGTCAGAGATAGTTCAGCACAGCACAATAATCTACTGCTAAGGAGGATTGTGTTCTTTGGGCCTGTGTCCAAGTGCTTTAATCTCTACTTTTTCATCTCCATTTTTTTCTTACAGGAAAAGAACTATTTGAATTCATAAGTTATTAAGCTATATTTCAGTGTTGCAAACCTGCATTTTTCTATATAACAACATCCAGAAAAACTCTTTTTTTAAACCACAGCACTCTAACTTCTCCAATGATTAATACCATCTGTTTGTTGACCACGTGGCACAATCAAATTATCGATTATCGTGTTCGTACTCGGACGACTTTTTTCCACACGCAGATGGAGGTCGAGCTTCGAGACTTCTGTGCCCCCTCATGGTGAATCATTAATAAAAAATAAGGTATCATTGTTTATTTGATATATTTCTATGTAGTCTATATTTTCATACAGACTTTTTCCTCTAATTGATCCTTGATTCATGTCATGATTGCGATATACAGACACCTAGGTGAGACGAGATGCTGCCTAAAGCTATTACTTAAATGTTTCATGAATGTTTGTGGAGGTTCCAGACTGTGCTGGGCACAAGCCGCCACCATCTGCTCCCCGTTGCCACTAGGAGAGGAGACACCGCAGCCATGTGTGGGCGGCCATGTTTGAAAAATGTCTTTCTACTGCACAATATTTCAGAATACTGTGCCGTGGCGTAATCACATAAATCTCCTCATTATTTATTTATTTTATTCCACTCTACTTCCCTGTGTCCTCCCCACCGAAATTGCATTATCCAGAAGCAAATTTTAAAAGACAATTTGGGTTCCGGGGCTCGGTGGGATGAGGGGGCNNNNGGCAGGCGGGGGGGGGGGGGGCAGTTATTTCTGGCTATATTTTAGCCTTTATGATGCATTGAAATTAAATTCGAAGAAGGGAAAGAGGAGTCAAACTACATTTTTCATCCCATGCTGGCTCTCATATATCTCTGGGTCTCACAGGCTTCGTTTGAGTCTTTTGCGATGCTATAGTCAAATTTACTTTTGCTCGCTATTCACTCCTGATAAAGAGCATCTGTGCACTCAGTCTAGGTTTGCTGTAGCCTGAGCCCCATTCAAGAAAGGAGTGAATATTCTCCATTTCCAAAGTCCTTTTTGGGATGTGGATTTTACATGTGCCATTCATTTTCTCCTGCTCTTTTGTAGCAGAAACCCCAGATGTAGCTCTCAGAGATGGTGGGTGCTGTCAGCTTATTCCTGGTAAGGCTACAGGAAGGTACAGCACATAAGGAGACTTTCGTAACCAAAAGTTTCCAACCTCCAGGAAAGCCACTGTTGTGTATTGAATTTACCTTTCCCTTTCCAATACCAGGAACATTTAATTAACATTGCGATGATTTAAAGTCTCAGTGTTTAAGGTGAAACAGCATTTCTTTGGGCTGTAGTAGGATACAAATAAGACACACAAAAACAAACAAACAAACAAACAAACAAACAGACGGGCAAATAAACCCTAGTTCTGTAACAGTAGGTAGCTAGTCCCTTGAGTGCCATACCATGTTTTTCATCCATGAGGGACACGCCACATGTAAGCGT
>JAODJW010000046.1:14065271-14075271 GCA_026777045.1 Hyperopisus bebe
CAGTTCTGAAGGTGAAAGGGGGTCAAACACCGTATTAGTATGGTGTTCCTAATAATCCTTTAGGTGAGTGTATATATTTACTATTTTTGCACACTTCCAATTGCACTACACATTGCTGCTGTTGTGAGACATGCACACAAGTTTTTCACTCATCTGCATTCTTCCAAGTGTCAAACGATGTGACAAATACAGTGATTTGATTTGATTATTGTGCCTTCACTTGCATACTGCAATACACTGCAAGAGGTGGCTAGGAGGAGCCGCCTGACCCGTCGCCCTTGCCTGATTTTCTCAGGCCATAGAGAGCGTGAAGTTACCGCTATTGAAGTCTGAAGTCTAGCTTGACAGTGAGTGTCTAGTCTTAATTCCCCCGCCCATGACGATGCGTTGGTCCACAAGGAGTGCCGCTCTGCAAATGTTTGTGACCCAGTTTGCGAGTTAAGAACTACCTTTTTCCTCTATGTGAGGCATTTTATCTATTAACTAGGATCCTTAAAACAATAAGGGCCCTATAGGTGGAAATTGTCTGAACACTGCATATATTCATGCCTTTTAAAAAAGCCATATAATTTTTAAATTTGGCCCAAGAATATTGCAAGAATAATGCATTTTTGAGAATACCTGGGCCCTTAAAACAAATGATCGTGGCATTGAAATGAATGTAGCACTGATGATAAAAATTGCGTCCCTTTCACATCTTGTCTGTTATGTATTTGTGGTACTAGGTCACAATGGGAGAGACCAAGCAGACGCTTCTGCCAAGGAAGTATAGACATGACAAATGAATAATTAAACCCTTTACATCTTGGGACTATAGTGCTGTCTACTGCCACTAATTATTTAACACGAACTGTAGTCCAAGAGTGGTACCCAATGAATAGGCATCCAGAGCTTGGGGCTGCTGTGATTTTAGGTTATTATTTTTTGACTTTTCATATTAAGTAGGGCAGAGGTTTAGGGATTACGTGGCTGGGGAATCCTCAATGGGGCTTTACTTCATGGGAATTTCACTTTCACTAGCACATGGGTGGACATGACATGAACTGGCACAGGTGACCCAACACAAGCAGTTTAAGCGCTCAACGTGACATCATTTCCTAGCCATTAATAAGCATGAACGAGTTGGGAATTTTCACCAAAACATACATAGTACCGATTACCAATTTATTTGTCAAATATTAATATTTCATTTTTGGTTTTAAGCAGTTTGACTAATTAGATTTTTTTTCAGGAATCAGATTTGCTGTGTACCAGGGGGAGCGAGAGATCCTCCTGCAGTCATCCCATGAGGTTTGGGATCTTAACAGGCTGCTTCACTTCAGCTTGTAAACATTAAACATTCCGCCTCTCCTAGACTCCGTGTTGTGATGTGGTTATTGTCTGTGGCTACAGTGCCCCTTAGTGGTGGAAGACAGCCTGGCAATGAAAAAGGCAGCTTTCTTTCTGGAATCCCATCAACTGATACACATAATCAGAGAAATCACAAAATAGTCAATGTTCTTTTTTATTATTAAGTAAAATACTACCCTTTTCGTACAATATGACTAGGTATAAAATGTAATTTGACTTCTCTCAGACAATATTTAATAAGGTCATTGCTTAACATCTTAAAAGAATTTGATTTTCTTTTTTTTTCTGGATTACGTGCTGTTTCATGCCATATAAGCTTTGTAAATCTCTTTGGATAAAAGACATTTTAGATAAGACTGCAAAATAAATGAACAGGGCTAATAATAATAACGTAATACCACCTCTGTTTGATAAGAGATGATGTTGTTAGAACTGCCTGCACACCAACAGAGGCAATAACACCCAGGCAAACACAGAATTAAATTGCGGCGTGTTTGTCTGGAATGTTCCCAATGTCTGCGTCCTTTAACAGACGCTGAGGCTGTGTGCTTGTCACCCCTGCACCTGGTTTCTGGTACCTTCTCTAGTGCATCAATAAAGTCCTAATGAAACACAGCATGGAGGATCTATGCAAGGTTGCGGAAGTCATGATGTATTAGAAAGTGTGTTTACACACAGGCCCTTCCTGTGCCTCTAGGAAATGCTTGTCCTATGCTGACTGTTGGTTTATGAATTCTGCAAAGCTTTATTGATTATTGAATACTGGGAGGACTGGGGAATATGTTTACCATCTGTCAAGCTTTCCATACTACATACTACCATGGGACATAGTTGCTTGACCAATCTGAAGATTAAAGATTGGTTCCTTCGAAGCAGGTTGGATGATGCTAGAACTTGTCATTGGTTGGTTCAGGTTACAGTTAATCTGTCGTTGCTTTTTTGTACACGTGCCTGGCCTGCAGGTTACCCTTAAGCATCATGCACAGTATGTCATCACCAACCTGTGTTTTTATTCTAATTAGGGATAATAGTGTGGATACCCAGAGACCTCAATCACTGAAAGTTTCAAGAATTATTTATTCCCTTACAGTAGAAACTGAAAATATTCCTTCAAAAATACCATGCAAATTTTCAGAGACAAGTCTATCTATTAAACAGTCCTACAGCTACATAAAATCACTATAACAAAAGAGTGGTTTTTCCTAACAAAAGGTTATAGGTGCTCAAGGACAATGACAGACCATGTAAAAAAAACACATAGCAAGTAATTTACAGTCAAGTCGAGGAATAACATAGATTCAGTGGAGGAGTTTCTTCAATCAGCAGTGAATGGTGCCATTTCTGTCCACTGCTCCTCACTGCCCTGTAAAATTTTCTTCGTTCATCCCACAACGGTATCAGCTGTAGACCATGTAGGATTAACAAAAATAATATCAATGTAACGAGAGGCTTGACTGACACAGCTGCATGGCAGCGCTAGTTAAGAACTGGCATTGACGCTACTGATCTCTCTTCAGTTTCTGACATCATCAGGCTCCTCCTTTTTTTGCATCATCATCACAATGGGTTTCAGAACTTTGCTGGGCGCACCATCATGGTCGTAGCCCGAGCCATCAAGTTCAGGCCTTTCCAGTAGTACCACTTGATCCCGTTGAAGCGGAGAACATTGGACCTGCCGCCGTAATAGATGCCATTGAGGTTGGAGGGTCCACAGGCATCAAACCACCATCCTAAAGTCATTGAAGGTCAAGGAGAAAGGATACATCAGCGTGAGAGAAATTATGCTGCATTACTGAGGATTTTTATGCAAAATAATCCAATCAGGCTGTTTATAGTTATATTTATACATACAGTCTACAGAAAAAAATATATAGCTATGATATAAAACATAAGGCCTTAAACTGTTAGAGTATCATGAGGAGTGTCATTGTTACTGGTGACTTTGTGAGAAGACTTAGGTCATCTGAAAGGATCTAATGAGCGTGCTGCCCGGCCGCCCTGGAGCAGCCGTTACCTCCTGAAGCCATCTGCGCACACTTGCAGCTACAGCGGTCATTGTCGCGGTCCTTGGTGCTGAACGGAGTGCCGGAGGGGGCCAGGCTGCTGCTCCGGCCTGCTGTGCCGCTGAATCCCCGGGAGTGCAGGCTGGAAGGTCAGGACTCACAGCCGTTAACCCCCTATTGCAGTGTTTCCCAAGCTGGTCCTCGGGGACCCACAGCTGAGCCACCATTTCACTCCATTTTTGCTCCCTCCCAGCAAAAATGTGGATAGTCTGTGGGTCCCCGAGGTCTACATTGGGAAACACTGTAGTGTTGGATGAATTGTGCATTTTGCAAGCAGTACTGTATCATATCAGTTGCATTGAGTTACACTACTTACAGTTCAACAGCCAGATACCTGTCCTGGGGCAATCCACGTTAAGTACCTCACCCAAGAGTATTATAATAGGACCTCTGTTAAGACTTCAGTTGGCCACAGCTTTAAGCCTAGAACCAGCACACTACCGGCTGACCGCCAAGCTGATGAATTATTCAATAACACTTTACTTGAGGGGGCACAAATAATGTATTAAGCTATTACTTATGTTTTAATTGACGACAAACCAAGTGTTAGTTACATACTAATCTCATGTTCATTCATCATTAATGAATTGTGACATATGTTTTATCTCAAGTAATTACTGTATTTGCTACTGTATCTGTTAATTCTGTAAATCTTTGTGAACTAATGAAGGAACAAATTATGAATAACACAAGTGTAATACTGATGTTTTTTCATAATTAATGAATGATGACGCATCTTATATCCCAAGTAGAACCTATATTTGTTCATGATTCTTACTTCAATATTGAGTGAATACTAAGTATTTGTGCCCCCCCCAATAAAGTGCTGCCACTTTTATTTATAAAAAAAAACTGCCATCATTTCTTTTTACTTCTCACTTCTCATCAGTGGAGCGTACCAAAAACATCACTTTGGGTGGGAGGGTCAGGGTCAAAAGTGACATTAAACAGTCACTGAGTAATTGATGTCACCTGTTAATCAAAGCAAAATGTTTCTTGTACAAATTTATAGAGCATTTTACTGGAATTAAACAAGTATAAATTATAGTTTTTTCACACATTCCGCTTTATCTAATTCCCAGGTGCTGAGCTCTCGGGTATATTTTAACGGTGATTATATTTTATTATAACTGATGTGATTGCATTTTAATGCAATGCTTGGACCTTAAGCTTGTGAAAAGTGGGACCACACACTCATTTGAGACCCAGGCGAGACATTTTGGCTGCAAAGCAGCTGCCAGCTCCTCACACCCCAGAGTCATCCGGCTGGCCTCCAGTAAGGGCTCAGCCCAGGAGTGCGGAGCAAGCCAGTAAAATCCCCACATATGGGCCATAACAAAAAACAGTCAGGTGATGTCAGGTGCTGGTGCGATGCCCAATCAGTCTGCAATTAGGATACCACACACTGTTTCACAGCATTTCACTTCATCTACCAGCATGGAGGCCATCAAAAGCACTTTTTAATGGTAGCCTTTTGAGTTTCCTCAACTTTTCGTTCTAATATTTAAGGTGAGCAAGCAAAGTAAGAATTTCATTACATGGTTCTAATGTGTACATGTATTTACTGTGTATATGATAATAAACTTCTTGAATATAACTTTGAAATTTCTGGTTTGGGTTCAAGTGCATAGTGAGCCTTCCTGGTAGCAATTTGTTTCGATATTGTTGCTGATGTAGAAATGGATTTGTTTGGCAAGACAAAGTTGACATATTTCAGACCTATGTGGCATCTGTTGTTTGTGGGACTGTTCAGATGCTCATGAATTTTATATTGTCAGAGAGTCATGAGATAGTTTGGGACAGAAATGTAAGTAATCACTAATCAGGGTACTTAGCTGTAATTTAACTTATTCAACGAAGTACCAGACTTGGGTCTTTTAACATTTTTGCTATGATCTATTTCACTTAAACATGTATAGTAAAGCACTAATCTCAAGGGCTGATTTTACAGAAATGTATTCATGTTTTACAAAAGATCAGCTATCTTTCCATTTCTTTAAGAAACAGACTTTCAGAAGGGAATTTCAGTTCAATCAATGATATATAAATTATGATGTTAATGCAATAACCATGTTCATTCTGCCCCTAATAACTGATTGCTCCTTTTTCTATTCCAGCACTATTGCCAATCTTAGCCACATCATTTTTAATTTAATGGCAGACCGGTTACTGTAGCTTGGACTGCACTAGGCTCACACACTCACATGCTTGCCTCTAAGCGATCGCACCTGAGTGTGGTCTAGTTAGCCCCAATATAATTCAGCTGGTTAATGACAGACTCATGGAGCCTGCAAAGAATGGGATTTAAAAGCACAGACAGACAGGTTTGAATTTTGAAGTTTTTGGCTTTGAATTGACGCACTCCCTTCAAAATCAGCCCAGAGCCATTCAGCCCATTGTGGGTTACACAGTCACATATACACATGCTCCTCCACTTACGATGGGATAATGTTGCAATGAATGCACTGTACATTGAAAATATTGTAAACCGAATATGAGTATATGATAGTATGAAATATAATATATGACAATATATAAATAATAATATGGTGAATAAGCAAATAACTTCTGTCACTGAATAAGTATTTGTTTCGTTAAACTCAAAAAAGACTATTATGGATACATTGTTAAACACTGTAGAAGGTACTTATTATGGCAATAGCAATAGAGACCAGAAGCATAGCTGGGTGGATGCTGTCATCGCCCGCATTCAGTAGATGGTATCATGCAGCATATCATTAGCCTGGGACCAGATCAAAATCCTTGTCATGTTTGATGATTACTGAATGTGCATCTCTGTCACATCACGGTAAAATCGAAATATCATAAAATGAGGAGCATTTATATATTTTTGCTTTTCATTTCATTTATTTTTGTAGCACATCCAAAGCTACGTATTTTATAGCAGATCCAAAGCCACATACAATTAAGAAAGTAGGATCATGTTCCTGGAGCAGGTGGGCTTAAGGGCCTTGTACAAGGTGATATCAGTCTGCTGAACTCAGGATTTGAACTGGTAACCTTCCAATTATGGGTATAGTGTTCTAACTTGGTGAGCCTTAAACCGCCCATTAGGTTTTGCACAAGTCATATCTGCTGGTACTCCTGACTGGTATTTGGTTCTATAACTGAACAAATGTGCGTGTTCTGTTTGAGGCAGATGGTTGAAATGGTCGCATGGTACCTGTAGTTATGTTCCTCTTTGTCGATGTAGAAATGGTCATACTGTGAATAGGCTTCGTTGCCTTCTCTGTCCGTGACCTGGACCTGCAGAACGTAGTGCTGGCCCGTTGTCAGCCAGTGAATGAAGTCATTGCCCAGCCAATACTCCCCAGAGGGCTCACCAAAACCCTGATGCACAGACAACAAGAGAGGAGGATGAAACAGGGCAAACAGGTCTGAAATTTAACTCCAGTTTAAGGCTGCTGGCTGTTTATTGGTAATGTCTGAGTAGGACATATTTTGGAGGAGAGTCAAACTTGATGAAAAGTCACGTGAAGGGAGGTCCAGCGAGACCATCCAGTTGGATAAACAAGTTGTGTTTTTCTAAGGAAATCCACTGGGTGGATCAGCTTTTAGCGATGGCAGTGGTTGTTTAGTTTGACTGGTGCTTTATGTATCGAAAGACCCAAGCTGCCCTCCTTTCAGTCCTGCAGTCCAGTCCCAGGCATCTGCGGCGTGGCCCTTTGGCACGTGGCATGTTTTCAGAGGAGCTCTGAGAACTTCTTGTTGTCTGCAGTCAGAAGCCCAAGATCAGTGTTTCTTAACTTGTAGGTGGGAGGACCGTTTTTAGTGTCCCCCCCAACCTCCCACACAAAACAACATTTTGTGACTTTATGACCAAGGAAAAATGTGGATCCTGATACCAAACCAGATGAAGCCCACTGCCACACATCATACGGGCTAGACCTTCCACACCCCAAGAACCAGTTATTAGACCAAAAAATAACAAGAAAAACTATATATGTGCCAGATCTAGCGGTACAATGAAATGATACTGTGGACAAATTTAAACTTTTAAGAGGTGCACTGAAATACCACTGCTATTAATAAATACTATTGCTATTACAATTTCTAAAAAGTAGGTTTGCCCAAACAAACTCTTTTCTTCTGGAAAGAGTTGTTCTTCTTCTGCCTTTGCCTGACAGCCTATAAGCTATACACAGCCGACACAAAGTTGCGCAACATTAAACGGGCTGAGTGCCACCACACATTTTTCAGAGAGGGTGAATGCACCAAATGTGCCGCGAAGCCTCCAGACGGAGACTTTAACCTTCGACTGAATGCCCCACAGCTGTGAATATAATATACAGCCGTGGCCAAAGGATTGAGAATGACACAAATATTAATTTTTACAAAGTCTGCTGCTTCGGTTTTTATGACGGCAGTTTGCATATACTCCAGAATATTACAAAGAGTGATCAGGTGAATTGCAATTGATTGCAAAGTCCCTCTTTGTCATAAAAGTGAACTTAATCCCAAAAAATCTATTTCCACTGCATTTCAGCCCTGCCACAAAAGCACCTGCTGACATCCTTTCAGTGATTCTCTCATTAACACAGGTGAGAGTGTTGACGTGGACAAGGCTGGAGATCATTGTGTCATGCTGACTGAGTTAGAATAGCAGACTTGGTGCTTTAAAATGAGGGTGGTGTTTGAAATCATTGTTCTTCCTCTGTTAATTAACTATGGTTACCTGCAAGGTAACACATGCAGTCATTATTGCTTTTCACAAAAAGGTCTTCACAGGCAAGGATATGGCTGCTAGTAAAATTGCACCTAAATCAACCATTTATTGGATCATCAAGAGCTTGTAGGAGAGAGGTCCAATTGTTGTGAAGAAGGCTTCAGGGTGCCCAAGAAAGTCCAGCAAGCACCAGGACTGTTTCCTAAAGTTGATTCAGCTGCAGGATCAGGGCACCACAAGTGCAGAGCTTGCTCAGGAATGGCAGCAGGCAGGTGTGAGTGCATCTACACGCACAGTGAGGAGAAGATTTTTGGAGGATGACCTGGTGTCAAGAAGGGCAGCATAGTAGCCACTTCTTTCCAAGAAAAACATCGGGGACAGACTGATATTCTGCAAAACATACAGGAATTGTACTGCTGAGGACTAGGATAAAGTCATTTTCTCAGATGAATCCTATTTCTGATTGTTTGGGGCATACAGAAAAAAGATTGTCCAGAGAAGAAAAGGTGAGCGCTACCATCAGTACCACACCCATCACACAACAGAACACCTCAGGATCTCCACTGGCGACCCCCCGGCTGACACGTGGTCCAGTCCCACCTTCCAGATGTGTCCATCTATCTGCTGCAACCAAGTGTTACATGGGTGTTCCCTTGGCCTGGTCCAGCTGCTTGGGTCCTCAGCAATGAGGATCCTGTGAGCTAGATCACCCTTGGAAACGGGCCACATGGCTGTAGTGCTGTATCTGATGCTCCACAATGCAGGCAATGTGCCTTATTCGGGACTCCTCTAGCAACCGCTCATTCTACACATAGTCAAACAGCAGTACCTAAGGATTTTCCGAAGAGACACAGTACCGAAGGAGTCCAGTCTTCATCTCAGCTCACTGGATAGCGTGAATGTCTAACAGCCATACAGCAAGACAGGGAGCACCAGGACTCTGAAGACTTGGATCTTCGTCCTCTTGCAAAAAATATAGAGAGCGCCACACAACCCTTTCCAGTGACCTCATGACCCCCCCATGACTCCACTAAGACCACCACATTGTCGGCAAAGTCAAGATCAGTAAATCATTCAAGAACTGTGGACCCAGAGATGTCCCACACCCTAGCTGGAGGGTCAGCTTTAAACAACTGCTCGAAGTAGCTGGCCCAGCGGGTCACAATTGTAGTGTCATCCACAAGGACCATTCCATCACCCGGCCTGCCTTCTCAGTTCCCGGTACAGACTGGAGTTGTCATCAAGTCGTGTGCTGTGATTCCTCTCAGTAATATCCAGGGTATTCTGCAAGATGAAACACCTCTGTCTGGGAACACTTGCAGCACCAACACAACCCTCTGCATCCTTCAGGGTCTTATCACGGAAAGTCTCCCACATCATATTTGAGTCAGCAACAGCCCCTGGACTGGGTGGGCTCCCAGGAGTGGAAAAACATTAGCCTCGCCGTTGTTTTTGCACAGTGCAGGTGAAAAGGCAAAGAATGGCCATTTTTCTCTGAAACGGAAGTGTCCTGACTGCCTCTCCTTTCTGCATATTCATGGAGACACAGTGCCTTTCACTTCTGAACTTGAATTTTAGCAATTGTTTTACAAATAAGCCTTTGCAGTTTCGTCCTGTGCAATGTTCAAATTCTGTCAGAGGTCCTGGTGAGTCCCCTGGTGTATAGTTCTAACGTGAAAATTGTTGCAAAAAGGTATCAACCTTGGGTGGTGAAGGCAAAAAACTATTCCTACAAATATATCTTCCAAGCTGTGTGGAGAAATGAGGTGGTCAGCCTATTTCTTCATCTGTAACTAATTACTGATAATACAAAACCACCTTCTGTTACATTTCTTGTTCCAAACCACATGTCCAGCCATTGTTGGCTGATGCTGGTTGTTGACCCCCAGCTGCCATTGAC
>JAODJW010000046.1:14077283-14090741 GCA_026777045.1 Hyperopisus bebe
TGTGTGTGTGTGTGTGTGTGTGTGTGTGTATATATATATATATATATATATATATATATATATATAGCTACAGTATATACTGTAGCAATAGAAATACTGTATATATGCTGTGTAGCAACAGAAAGCATGTAGCGCTTAAGGACAGTGGAATATAAACTGCTGTGGAAGTCAAAAATATGCTTTATGCCAGTGAAATATTAATATTAGTCATCAATATTAACAATTGCTTCAGAGAAATGTATTTGATATTGGCATTGTGCTTGTTTTGAAAGACAAGTTATCTTACATACATTTGATTCCAGAATCTTCTGTCTTGCACTTTGATTGCAAAGGCTCCCCTCCTCTCTTTGAGATAAACTTTGAGAGCTCTTGTTGCTAATGAGGAGGACAGAGTGAGCTCAGCTTTTAATTAAACACAAGGGTCCCATGCGGTCACCATCTCAGCTGCAGCTCTCCCGGGGCAAATGCAGGGTAGGTAAACCTCACTTAGGCGCCAGATGAGATGGGCAGCAAAGCTGACTCGCGAAAGGAAATAAGTGTGAGGGGGAAAATGGTGGATGTACATGACATTTGTCTCATGAATATTGTGAAATGTTATATTAGTGGTTCTGCTGTAAAATGCTATTCATTGTCACAAACTGCATTGCACACTTTGCATGTAAAAACAATAACATACTGGTTAATTATTAGTAGTTTTAAGCCTATAATAATAACGGAATAAATGGGGCAGTTTAAAAAGGTTGGCAGTAAAGTGGCCAGCCGACCCGATGCAACGAGCCGCAGACTGAACAGATGGTGGTACTGCGTACATGGATTTGCTCTTTGTAAACCAACACTGGCTCTGAGATGGCAGGAAGCAACTGTTCTGCTGCCAAACATCTGGCTTCTATGCCCACAGGAAACAAATATAAGGGAGTGAGAAGCGGGAAAGACAGAGAGAGAGAGAGTGAGTTTGTGTGTGAGTGTATGTGTGTGTGCACAGTTCTTGTAATTTTATTGTAAGCATTATGTCCCTGGAAGTGCAGCCAAGGATTATATCAGAGTGTGTGAATCGCCAGTGAGTGAAAGTCACACGTGTATCAGCTGGGACATTCTGGCTCGATAGACACCCCCCCCCAAAAAAAAAAAAAAAAAAAAAAATTAAATTACTTCAGTTTCAGATGCCTGAGGGCAAGTTCCTTGATTACTTTTCTAATCTCATGATGACATTTTCGCTCCACCCAGTATCAAATATTTGTATGGATTGCATCACATCACTGGAGTTTTTCTGCCCCTTTTGGGGAAGCGTTAAACTGTTAAAATGTCAAGATTGACAAGGTTTGTCATTTTACATATATGTGGCATTGCAGCAGCAAGCTGCTGAATGCGAATGTGTTAGAACAGCAACCAACTTAACACACACAAGTCTTTGGTCATACAAGAAAAACACATTGATTTTCTAACATATTTCAGCAAAATCCATATACTGCCCAGTAGTGTTTTCCAACCCGGTCCTTGGGACCCACAGCCGGTCCCTCCCAGCTCCCTGCCAGACAGTACATATTTTTGCTCCCTCCCAGATCTTTGCCAGACAGTCCACACATTTTTGCTCCCTCTCAGCTCCCAGCCAGGCAGTCCACATTTTTGCCCCCTCCCAGCTCTTTGCCTGACAGTCCACATTTTTGCTTCCTCCCAGCTCCTTGCCAGACAGTCCACATTTTTGCTCCCTCCCAGCTCCTTGCCAGACAGTCCACATTTTTGCTCCCTCCTAGTTCTCTGCCAGACAGTCCACATTTTTGCTGGGAGGGAATAAAAAAAATGGACCATCTGTGGGTACCTGAGGACCGGATTGGGAAACACTGCTGTACCCGAAACGTGGTTGCATGTGCTGGCTGACGGACTGCCATTCCATGCAGGGTGTTCACCTGCCTTGTGTTTAAGTTCCCTAGCAACCTTGCTTTGGATAAGGCTTTGGAATATGAACGGATGTACAGCAATTGCTTGACCCATACAATATTTATATTTATTGAACTATCACTTTTCAGTATTTGCAATAACCTTCTCAAGAGATTACACAGTCTAGAATAATTAAATGAAAACTTCTCTGGCAAAAACACCAAGATGTAATTATATTACTGTTACTCTTATTTCCAATCTCCTTTTTACTTGAATTATAATTATAGGGATCAACCGGGGAGGCATGCTAGCGTGGAATTAGCATCTACTCCCACTGTTGTGTGGGTTTTATATCTGGAGGAATCCCACTATGTGTGTGTGTGTGTGTGCGTGTGTGTCAAGTATAAAACAAGTGCCTTGCAATATTGCATTGTTGGTTACGTTTCAGCTCACAGTTGCAGTACAGTATACAGTATCATTGCATTTCAAATTTTGTTGCTGTTAGTTGCTGTTGTACTGCACTGTTGCAGTTGTTGGACAGCTAATTTCATTGGTCAATTTAAGATGAGCACTAGTAGTATTAGTTTCTTTGCTATATTCTGTTTTTTGGGAATATGCATATGTGCTCAACTAAAGTAATACAGTATCTGCTCCATAGCTCTTGTTGTAATGTACTGTACACCAAGTGTATAAATGTAAATTTAAACACAAATTACACCAAATGACTTAGAGTCCTCATCATAAATGTTGTATTATTTTGTTTGAAAGGCATGGCTACTGAAGGACAGTCTGGTTGGAGCCAAATTGCCATCAGTTGGTGATGTCATGCAACTTCACATAAACTCAAGACTTGTGCTAAAACAAAACATGAGGCTGCATCTCAGACTGTGCATGAAGTGGAACCATTCTGGCACAAGGCAAGAATACCGATGAGACTTCGTCACCATGCTATTGAACAGTTGGAAAAATTGAATATTTCAGAATGCTAGAGCACACCCTAAATGTCAACTAAACTCAATACATCTTTGCACATTTCTTTTTTTAGTGGAGACTTGATTGAGAGGGTGAGAGGTTGAAAAATCCAAGGTTGAAAAATAGGAATCACCATACTATGCCTGCCGTAGGTTCCAAGCCCAGTGACAACAATGACCTGGACAACCAATAGGGGAAGGGTTGTTTCAACCTTAGAACTAACATCTCTTACATTGAAATAAGGTTTCTCATCAATGTGACTTGGATATTAAAGTGAATCCAGTGGGCTTTCTCACACCCAGAATGGATTACACCCCCGTCCCCTCACCTTGAACGTTTGTGTTGAGTTGGCGATGTGCAGCCTATACACCCCATTTTCCGTGATCCCCGATTTGTAGATTTCGGCACAGTCACGGAAGCTTGGGCTCTCTTCTGTGGCTCTGCTGGAAATTTCCCCTTGGAGGGTAGATCCTTCAGATTAAGAACAGCATCTCAGCTTTAGGGTAAACAACTAAATCTGAAAAGAAGCATCAAATCTGTATAAACGCCCCCAGAGAGCTAAAACAAATGGTCTCAAAGTCTCCTCAATACTCTTTCCACACTCTTAATCGCCTTTTCCCCATGCTTTGTGTTGCACTGCTTTATTTTCCACAGCCAATCAAACAATAAGACTGGCATTGGGGTAGTATATTTGTGAAAGCCAGTCGATAACTGCAATGAAAATGAGTCAGTTGGTCTGAAGGTATGACAGAAAAATCCTTGTTTAATATAGTAATTCACAAAATTTATCCCCTACACTTGCATGCGTGAAATTACATGGTATCTCAAGATCCTTGTGATATTTTATCTATTCTACTACACAGTCAGGTCTGATTTTAAGAATTTTCATTATTTTCAAAACAAACTAAAATGATAATGCTTTAATTAATATATTAATAGTGTTTTGTTTAATAATATTTTGCACATGTAAAATCAAACTTAAAAATGATGCCTCTAAGGGGGTTGTTCCCAATCCGGTCCTCAGGGACCTGCAGAGAGTCCACGTTTTTGCTGCCTTCCAGCTCCTTACCGGAAGGGAACAAAAATGTGGGCTGTCTGGCAGGGAGCTGGGAGAGAGCAAAAACATGGACTGTCTGAGGGAACCACTGCTCTAAGGAGCCACCATAAAACATCTCACATGCTCCTCACTCCACAGCACCCCCGTTTTGTTGAAACCAAACTGAGGATGGTATGAAGGTGTAACTGACCATTACAGTGCTGAACCAGTGTTAAGAGCTTCTGCAAGGCGCCTGTGAGCGCCTCCTGCTGGCGGTGAGGTGATGTGTCGCTTCGGATGGAGCCTCCCAGTCCCACCTCCAGCAGGGCGACGAGCTTCGCCTGGCGTGCCAACAGTTCCTGCAGCTGCTGCTTCTCCTCGAGCAGCGCCTGCAGCTGCAGCGTGTGCCCGCCCTCCATGGCTGCGAGCCGTCGCTCCAGCAGGCTAAGGCGCCAGTGACCGGAAATCAGAAATGCGGCAAAAACTGCGTCAGCCAGAGAAAGCAGCCCATCCACTCTTCGCTCCCAAAAAATGACAGACGCTTGATGCACTTCCACTACAATCAAGGCCAGACTTGTGCGCGGACTTGCTGGGGGTACATTTCCTAAAAGCGAAGTTGCTAACAACATTAGCAACTTACATAGTTGGGACTATGCAACGGAATGGTTCAGACTATGCAAGTTGCTTACGGAAGCTTTGAGGGTGTAGCCTAGGGCCCCGAGTTGTGATGGGCCCCAAACATTTTTTTAGTTGTTATAGCAGCAGGGGCCCCAACAATGACTTTAGTCCAGGGGCCCCTACCTCTCTAAGTCCGGCCCTGACTACAGCACAGCTGGAAGCATTTTCATGGCCCCCGGTACCTTCCCACTAGTGCTCACTGTACCTACATATCCTTCATGTCTCAGCAAACGACAGGCAGGCCGTAGGTACTCTGCTCCTTGGCAGCTCCTTGCAGCCTCGGCTGTTTCTCTCATTCGCCCCATTGTGATGAACTGAGCCGCAGGACACCACAAATGCACCATGGGAACAGCGCATTAATTCCATGGCAGGCTGCTTGGGGCAGTCTCTAGGTTTTCAGAACCCAGCCATATCTAACTTCACCTCAAAGTTATACCTCATACGCACACACACACACACACACACACACACACACACACACACGAACGTGGGTTTGTATTATTATGTACAGTAGGTGGGGACTCTCCATTAATTTTTATGGGCATAACCCTAATCCCAGCAATGACAACCTTAACCCCTACCCAGCCCTAACCTTAACCATAAGTAACTAAACAAAATAAAGTCTTTTAGCAGTTTTAGTTTTTTGATTGAAGTGACTAATTTTTTATAAAATTGGGTTTCCCCTTGTGGGGGCCAAAAATGCTCCTCTTTTTGTCAGGTTTTTATCACATCGCAGGGACATTTAGTCCCTACAATGTAATATAACCTCCACCCCAGCACACACACACACACACACACACACACACACATTACCTGATGCATGGAGAACCATTGTTTATTAGAAACAAATTGTCCAGAACTCACTCAATCAATGGAATACAATGGAATAAGTCGATTTCCGTTGGACGTACTGTAGTGGAAATGTAACGACCATTCTCTTTGTTGGATTACATACTGACTGAGTGAGTTTTATTTCCCCATACTGTAACATATGATTATGCAGCCTAACTTTAGGTCATTGGCGGTGTCATCTCAAAAACAACGAGAAATGAGTGAGTTCTGGAAATTTCCACTTCATTTGTATCAGTGCTGGCTTGATGGTCAGGTAGCTTCACGTTTACTTGGCTCAGTCTCTACTTAATTACATTCTGGAGCTATTAATTTTCATCCCATACAAGTGTGTCAAAAAATTAACAATTCAGTAAATAGAGAAATACAAAAAAAACTGAAAGTGAAAGAGAATATGAGACATGCAGTGATGTTCATTGAGAGGGAGATGGGAGAAACACTTCAAACCCAGAGAGTGAAAGCAATCGTGAACATCAGGCACCATGTACCAGAAAAATCTGCACAATTAATTCACACTGCATGAATTGACGACACTAAGAAAGAGCTTATCCAGGGTTACTGACTGAAACGGAACAGTCACCCAAACTGAAAGAGCGATTTTGTTTGCTTTATGACTAGGTGCCTCTTGAAACCCTTTTTGATTCAAAAACTAAATTGAACTTTTTTTTTCTTAGCACAAAAGATTAATGAAATTTGTGGTTTGTAGGTGTGTTTTTCTGTCTGACATTGTGGTCAGTTTTTCTGTGATTTGGATGATGCTCAAAAATATTCTGTGCTTTGGGGTTGCAGGCCTTGGGATAGTTCTTTTTTTCCCCGGTGTTTTCCGACTAAGTTCACTGCCGCCGCATGCCATTATGATTGAAAAAGCATGGGACTTTGCTACTCGAACCTGCAGCCATTATTCCCACAGCACGCTGAGCCCAGTGGAGTCAAATATCCACAAATATGACCTGGTTATTTCAAGGTCCCAAGTCCATTTTCTTAATCATCTCAATCACCACTGACATCTTCTTATGAAACCAGAATCTTCACTGCATGTATTCGCCATACCCCTCAGTTTCCTCCCTCGTGTCAGAGATCTCAGCACCTTCACACCATGGCTGTACTTGTGCCCCCCCCCCCCCCCCTTGGCCACACACACACACACACACACACACACTCAGCGAGAGCCCCTGTTAGCGACCCCTTCAGCTGACCTGTTTTTATCGTTGAGCCGGGAGATCTGCTGAGTCTGTTGCAGGATCTGCCTCTCCAGTTTGTGGGTGGAGAGCGAGTACTCAAACAGCTGCATCTCCAGTCTGCTGGTCTGGTTCATCATCTGCAGACCAGCAGACACTGTGGTCATATCTCCTGCAACATGCTAATGACCATACATTGGATGGGTCAACCGTTTTTGTTACACAGTAATACCCTCATTCTTCAGGAAGCACAAATGTATGTTTCGTTCTTTGGAAACCTCTGGAACGTGATTGTATGAACGTCTCTGCATTTTGAATTATGCAATACAGCTTATACAGAGTGACCTTGCTGCCAGACATTTAACAATTATCTGGAGAATAAAATTATCTGTTGTAATGTTTAAGAAAGTTTACAAAGAGTTTCATGTCATAAAACTTAGTTGTAAGATTAGTGGTCGAAGTCCTTCCTGAGCTTCTGAACCACTCACGTTACACGATCGGTTGTATTAATGGATACGGTTTGTTCCCCAAAGACGGCCACTATGCTTCATATACTGTAGGTAGCAGATTTTTTAAAAAGTGCTTTGCTAACTTCTAAATGATTTCAGACTATAACTATTCCAGTTCTCTAAACAGAGCAAATGAAAATTGAGTGTATCCGTAATGGGTAAATATTTTCTGTTGTAAAGTTTTTTGAAGAAACAAAAACAAGGTTCTGTTTTAATCGTGTGCTGTTTTAACAGCCTCATAGGCCCAGCTAACAGAAGACAGAACAAAGCCGACAAAATATTGGTGCAGGTTGTATTTTTGTACATGATGACAGGCTGACGAACAAGATGTAAAAAGACACGAAAACAAAATATCACGGTGATCTCTGAAATAACAGCTGCTTAGATCGATTGGTCGTACCATTTTGATTAAAATACACTTCCCCCTGCTGATTTATGTGTTCCAATGACAGCTACGTGCGTATATGTGAAGTTTGTTTTCTCATGCGCGAAACAGCAAGGTCATTAATCAGCTAAAATTACAAGTTCAGCAACCGAACGCAAGCAGGTAATGAACGAGTCCTATGGGATTGCTGAGCAAGTTAAACAATGACCAGACGTCGGCCTATAAAAATAAACCATTAGAGTCTGAGCCACAGGCTGCGGTTTCACCCCATTGGCTCGCCTGCGTCTCCACATCTGTCAGTTTACGGGTCTGCTCTGCTGATTGGCTGAGGAGGTTGGTCCCGATCTCCAGCATGGCAGCCGTCTGCGTGTGCACAGTGTTCCTCTGCATCTCCTCCATCTCTGACCGCACATTCTCCTGGATGTAGTTCTCCAGCTGCCAATATATCAAATTTTATTAGTAATGTATACAACTATACTCAGTACAATGTGTAGTGGGATAAATAGCACAGCCTGCACCCATGCTAGACAGAGCATCCTCGCTTGGTTGGTCAGTCAGTTTCACCATGTTTATACATTATGTGAACAAAATTATTGGGACACCTGCAGGAATTACAGGAACTGGCCACATAAGCCACGCCCACTGCTGACATACAGGTGTATAATTAAGCACACAGCCATGTAATCTGCAGCATCAAACAATGGCAGCAGAATGGTGGGCGGGGGGGGGGGGTCATACAGAAGAGGTTAGTCAGCCTGGCACTGTCACTCCATTGGACACCACTGGACACTTTTCCAGCATGTTGCTTCTCCACATGTCTGTCCTGCTAGAGCTGCCCTGGTCAACCGCAAGTCAAGTGACTGTGAAGTGGAAGCATCTGGGAGCAGGTTCAGCTGTCAGGTGGGGGCAACGCAAGCTCACAGACAGGGACCTGATCACCCAACATCAATACCCAACTTGAAGGGCAGCAAATCCCATCAGCAATGTTCCAGCATCTGATGGAAAGTCTTCCCAGTGGATTATAGGCTATTTATTACAGAAACTAAGGGTTAGCCAGCTTCATATTAGTACCCTTAGATTCAGAGTGAGATGCAGGACAAATTATTGTCCCAATACTTTTGCCCATATAGTGTGTGTTTATATATTTCATATCTCATTTATCTTTCGATTTGAGGTTAATTCTGGGGCATTTTGATCACCAAGAACTAAGCCCATCAGAAAAATCACCAAAAACTAGTTCTGTGTTTTTCCTCTGCTGCATGCCGGAGTCTAAATTATTCAACAGTTGCTTCCTGTGAATGTTACAGAACTGGCATTAAGTTTGATTGTGATGCACGCGCCGAAGCAGCCAGCCTTGCAGGATGGTGTGATTTCAGCTGTAGTCTGTGTGAGCTGACAGGTGTTGTTCACACATAGCAGTGTTTATCCAAAAGAGATAATATGAGAACAGAATGGTGAGAATGTGCCCGGCAAGTTCTACTGTAACAAAGCCAAAAGGCCTCAAGATCACGATTTCTCATTTTTTGACAGCTTTTCGAAAATATTTTGACAGATGGTTTTCAACTTAATTGTGGAACATGGTTGATTGCATTAAAGGTAACCCTTTCAGATGTACAAATAATGTACTGTAGGCACACAGGATGAGTGGGCCTGATTTGTTTGTCAGGCACTGAAATCGAGCGGGCAGGTTATTCCTTCGCTGAATTGGATCACTCATTTGCGTGTGTGTGACACTGAGTTCTGTTAATGCTATGAGTTACTATGAGCATAAACATAGCCTGAAATCCAATACAGAGAGTGGTAGATTACTTCTCCTGCTGCAGCCACAGCCTTGTCGAGCTTTTTAAGAAGCATATTCATTGTTTTTCTTTCGGCTTAATTCACACCCAGCTCTCAAGAGTGCAGCACTAAAGCCTTTTTTTTTTCTTTTTTTTTTCTTAATAATTATTATATATGAGAGATCATAATGAGAACCTGAGCTCTGATAGCGAGTACAAACAGAAATTAGCACTGGGAAGGCAGAAGCACGGGAGGGAATTATGTGTTAAAAGGAGGGAGGTACTGGACAATCAATCTTCCTGTCAACTGCAGGCCCCCTTGGCACCAGAACCAAATGTAGAATGTCATGGCAGACTTTAGCGGTGCTGTTACCTTCCCCATCTATTCTTCAGGGCTATCCTTTGGGCCCGAACAGCAACATGGTGTTGAGGGTTAAGAAAATAGGGGAAAAGTAGGATGCTTTGTGATGCAGCATCTATATCCACACAGCCAGCTTCACTCGCATGCCCTACAGCCGTAGGACAGCTTAAAATTTTGGCACCTGTGCCCTTGTGCATTGGGCCCCTTTTTTTTTATTATTCACTTCAATCAAAATTCATTGTTGACTTGCAATAACAAGACCCATGACACTGGGGTTCTCATCCATCACAGAGTTTTAAATTGGTTTTATATGTAGGCGGCTCCTTGAACAATGGCTCCGAGTGAAATCGTTTTATTTCTTAGCGCATTCTGCTGTTTTTAATTAACCTACAACAAAGGCTACTTCATTTTTCACCGCACTCGAGTGGAGTATGATACGGGGTGCTGGGTTATGGGGTGGAGAAAAATGTGAATTGAAACTGACCCGAATGCGTGATAAAAGGAGCGGAAATGATTTTCCTAACAACCTGGACACAGTCAGGTCAAGAAGTGGAGAGAGCAAAAAAAAAAAAAAACAAATCAAGAAAACGGGCCCATTTAAAGTATTCGCCTAAATAGTTATTAAATAGCTTCCTGCTGCTTCACAGGGCCATAGGAATGATTGTAAGCACAGGACTCACAAGCAGGTTGGGCTCAAAAAGATCAAATCAAATCAAAGTGACTGAACGACGGAACAGAAACAACATTGATAATTATGGTGACATAAGCCAGTGGTTCTGACTCTGGCAGAAAGACACGGAAATTAAATTTCTGTGATTGAACCTGGATTTGACCACAAGGGCAGCTGGAAAGCCAAATTCACAACAAATGGCGTCCCATCCCTTAAAACGTGGTCCAGTATGGCTCTGTTACAGCAAAGCACAAGGTGTCGGGGGACAGTATCCCTGCAGTAGTCAGGTCCCTTACGTAAGTATACTACATCAAAACCAGACCCGTGCTTAACAAATTCCAGAGCGTGATCTGAATTGATGTACTGCCTTATTTGTCTGTTAGTTCTAACAATGCGTAGATGAAACCAGATTATCTGAATTAGTTGGTGTCTTAGTTAACATGCAGATACTCCCTTTGTTATCTCTTAATCAATCGGAACAAACGTGTATCAGCAAGTACATTATTGACTATTTGCTGTACAGGATGAATGAGATTTATTTCACTGAATGATGAGCTGCCAGTTTTCTACAGTAAATCTCTTTATCAGGACATTTCTGGAGATGATTACAGGTCATTACTGCAGAGTAGGGAGGAATCTCTCTTTTACTTTCCAAGACCTCTGGCATTAGCTGAGCACGGGGCAATGGATGAGCACAGCTTTTAAGAGATAACCCTTTGTAAATTAGATAAAAAAGAGATAAAATGCCAAAAAATGCTACAAACTGCTCCGCTCCATAAGTACCTGGAGTACGGTTTTATTTTTGAAATGTTTAAGTCTCAAGTTTGAGTTTCGCTGCAGGCAGTTTTACTGTATGTATCTGATTCTGGTTGTCATTGCTATGGAATTCCATGTAAGACTTTCGCTGGCATTCTTTGCCCTTTTACTGATTATTGTTGTCAGTTATTTATTGTTACTGTCTAAATGTATATACAGTATGAAGCAACTGAAAGCCTGCAGTTTCCTTCAGAATCTATCTATCTATCTATCTATCTATCTATCTATCTATCTATCTATCTATCTATCTATCTATCTATCTGTCTATCTATCTGTCTATCTATCTATCTATCTATCTATCTATCTATCTATCTGTACTACAGCATGCTGTCCATGCAGGGAATGATAAGGCAGTTGTCTATCTGTAAGCACTATAGGAATTATGCTGGACTGGTGTGGATCTGGCTACCAGTGCTACCAGTGCACTTTTGCGAGGGAGGTAAGGCCAGCAGATATGCATGTTCACATGGCTACAAGCTCCCGTCTTCCTGCTGGCCCCGTCCCTGTGATGCCCACGTCTACGCAGGATCACAGTAACCCCACCCACGGTTGAAGTCCAGCACCGCTCCTGGGGACATCTCTGCAGCACTGGGGGAGGGGGTTCCCAGTAAGCTAGCGGCAGGTGGGTCAGTCCCCTGGACTCTGATGGCAAGCACCGTCTTTGATCAGAACAAAGACAACATTGAGAGCGGCAGCATGAAGACCATCTCTGTCCCTCACTGAGCAGATGTGGCTTAGCAGACTGATTGCAGATGAATGGCCCTAGGGGGCAGTCACGATGCAAACACATGTTTCCATTCTACAGGCAGGTTTCCGGCACAGAACCTTTCTTCTCTTTTTCCCCCTCTACGTGATGCAGTTGTACCGTTTTGTCTGCAATGTGACATTGCTACAGGGTAACCTCTTCTAAGTCTTCAATTCTCCATATGGAGAAAGTTTTAACAACTCCCATTGGTGATAATATAACTTCAGATTCAAAGATTGAAACTCAACAACAAAGATTTACAAATGATGCCTGGTGCCATTTAAATTGTTTATGCAACAGAAATTGTGTGATGTTTACCTGTAATGTTGACAGATTGCACAGATAATCATGTCATACATTGTGTGACACAGAGGAGTTTGCAGTCCTGAAAGAATTTAGATCCAGCACTGATAGAAAAATCATTCTTACATCTGGAGTAGTCAAAAGAAGAAATGGAGTTTGAATTTGACATCAGCAGCAGCCTTAAGCGTCAAGAGAACAAATCAGCAGCCATGTTAACTTGTTACTTGATTTGTCTTGTTGTTTCACCCTTGAGTAAGTCAATTTATTTCTCCAGAATTTCCTTCTGGGATCAATAAAGTTAATCTTCACTTTTTTGAGTACACATAAGACACTTTTAGCCAAATAAATTTGCCTAATTCACAGTTTGATGGTGCACACATTTGTCAACTTTTTTTTGGAAATGTATCCACTATTTTTTAGAGAAGTGATTTAAGTTTAAGTTCATCCCACAGGGGTACAACAGCCGGTGCTGGCTGGAACGCATGCAGCCAATCGCTTGCTTCCAGTTGCAGCTCCCAGCGCTCAGCACGCTTCCTGCTGTCGGGTTACCTTCAGCAGCCACTGGGTGTTGTTCTCCATAGCATTTTCCAGGCTTGTCAGCTTCTTGTCCTGCTCGGTGGCGGCGGAACCCCCAGGTAGCGGCTCCGAGTCCCTCTGGAGGGAGTTGGTCACCTGGAATCCGCCGGTGGGGCCGCAGTGCCCCATCTCCGGCAGGAGGAAGGTGTAGCTACACGGGCCGTGCTGCACATGGTGGTGCCGCCGCTCACAGGCTGCAGTAGCCAACAGCGCCACCAGCAGGCTGCCTGCAGCCAGGAACCGCCGCATCTTGTCGCGGTGGTGAGCCGGGAGTCGGCCTTTAGAGATTTAACGGGAGCGACGGGAGTTTCTCCTGTAGGACACTGCAGTCTCACTCCGCTTGTTCTCCTCCTTCCTCCTCTCCTTGCTCTGTCCTTGATCCTCTTTTATGGCCGTTTGCTGCACCAGTTCGCTGCCGTCTGGCAGGATGCGGAGGTTAAGAGGATTGTTTCCTCGTGCTCGTCTGCCCGCCCGCTTGCGAAACTCTTTTCAGTAAACTTACACTCTCTGTATTCTTCTGTTTTTTTTTTCCTTTTTTTTTTTTTTAAAGAAAAAAAGGTTTCATTTAGAAGAATGAAGAATGTTCTGGGCAGTGCCAGTTCAGGGATTATCGTAAAAAGGAGTCTGTGCTGTTTAAGCAGTCAGATTCTGCCCTCCCCTTCTTTAATACACAGTCAGCTATCACACTCCCCCACCCCACCCCACCCCACCCCCACCACACCCAGGT
>JAODJW010000046.1:14090841-14107216 GCA_026777045.1 Hyperopisus bebe
CCCCACCCCACCCCCACCGCACCCGGGTTTGGAAGAGGATGCCACAAAACTGCACGCAACAACCCCCCACGACGATGACCTACACTAAGAACACTCTCTGCTCTCGCTTCCCTTCCTGGCTCCTGCAGCATTTTTCACAAGACAGAGTTTATGGAAAACTCTGTGCTGGGGGGGGGGGGATTTTTTTCTTCGTGTGCCAGAAGGTGCATATTGAATCAAACTCATGCATCCTTTCATCATTCCTAGTGTTGGGAATGGGACGGGCTAAATAGAAACAGGAAATGGAGAATTACTGTTGGTAAGACATTCTTTTTAAATAAATCATGCTAAAGCTACAATTAAATAAGCAAGTGAAGCTGCCACGCACACTCACACACGCACACGTACATGTAGGGTAAACATATCCTTATGGGGACCGCTCATTCATTTCAATGGGAAAAATGCTAATGCTAACTATAACAACCTTAACCCCCACCCTGCCCTAACCATAACCATAAGTAACCTAACAAAATACAAGAGTTTTGCATTTTTAGTTTTTTCATAGCAGTCATCGATTTTTATAAAATAGAGTTTTCCCTTATGGGGACCAGGAAACCGGAAACAAAAAAAAAAAACGGATATTTATCACGTTATGGGGACATTGTGTCCCCATAAGGATAGGTAAACATGCTCGCACACACACACACACACACACCTCCATTCATCTGAATCACTGACAGTCTAGAAATTCCAACATGCACTAGATTTCTTGCACTTCTGCTTTCGCTGCATCTGCAATATAAACATTTCGGCAGCTGTTGCATTTCTCCGACTGTGGGATCACTTCTGTGGCACAAACACTCTGTAGGTACGGCGTCTCCCCCACCCCCATAATACAACCGTGGCTGGGACAGGGTTACGCGACACAAATTTATTTTTTATACTGTGACATTTAGAGATAGCAAGCTGCCTGATCCAACACTGTAACACTGGTAAAATAGCCTATGAAGCACACATCAGGTTATTTCCTGCACACAAAGAATCACATGGCAAAGACATTAATCATTAGAAATAATGTTTGTAAACAATGGAGGAGAACCTTGCTAGACAGAATGAATATTGAGCCTTTAAGATGAACTGGGACCAAACAAGCGATAATCTTGCAAAGCACAGCTAAGGTTTGCTGGCTGTTTGTGGGGGGGGGGCATGCAGCTTCCTGCAACACTGCTTCCCTTATCTGCCCCTGCACCGTTTCTCATGGTAAATCGTGCTTTTACTTGGGTGGCAATAATGCAGCCCATCGCAATATCAGATCGTCTGCGCCGTTGACACCGAGAAGGTGCTGGAGGGGGTTCGTTAACTCGCACTCATTTCTGCTGTGTTGCTTTTAATTGCTTGCGCTTCGAGGCCGGAGTATTGATACAAACTGCAGTCTGCTACCTGTCTTCATCGCGTGATGCTGTGCTGGAGATGTGATTCAATGGATAGCAACAACATGGGAGATGTGTTTTCTTTTTTCAATTGCTAAATTTCTGGGCCGACGTTAAGCGTGAGGGACTCAAAGAGTCAGAAAATGGCTATATTCTGTTATTTTCACAGCTACCCAAGATGCACGTGTAGAATTTTTCTGAGTCTTAAAAACCTAGGCAAATAGCCTATTAAATCATCTGCTAAAACAATATGTAATATTATTGTCTCAGAAATACTTCATAAAAACTTCCTTTGCTGCTTAGAAACCTTGACCCATCTGGTTACAGGTGGATAGATCACTGAATGGCTACATGCAGTGGGTCTCAGTCTCAGAAGCTAACAGGTTTAAGTTAGCCCAAGGCTCTTTTGCAAAGTATCCCATTACCAGCTAAGTGCAGTATTGTTGGGTCCACAGTAAAGTTCCGATCCCAGTTTTTCTTGCCATGCCAAACCACAGTCCATTAGGAATATACTGTAGTGCACTGTTTCACAGATGACCTTAGATAAATCCTGACTTACTGCAGTAAAAAAGTAATTCAACATAAGTACCCTTCTCAAGAGTACAACAGCAAACTCACACCAACAACTCACACCAGTAAATCACTTGGTCGGGCATTTTTTTGGAATATCTGTTTCATATTTAATAGCACTGAATCCATTGTACCATTATGTGGTAGGAATATTTTCAAAATGCCAGTTTCCGTTTATCTCTTGAGTTTCCAGGCAAATGGACACACATGACATACCCAGACATGCATTAATTCAATCTGTTTGAAGTCCTTCTATATTGTCTATCGGGGTGTACCATTTTTCATTGTCTGAAGGTTCACACACACATGTACACCATAGAAGTGGGGTGGGGTATGAGGACTGGTCCATAAAAAGGTTTGAATACCGGAGTCTAACACAAAGCACCCTTTGGATTTCAATAGGTCAAAGTTTACATTTTTATGGCTTAGTCGTTGAGCCCATTTTCATGTACAATAGAAAAGACGGTACCCTCACACAATACGGCAGAGGGATTGCTATCAAACGTTCTTCTGTGACCAGTGGACATCACAAGCTCTTTGTTCAGCAACAGGCCGACACAACTGCTACATATAACCTCCCGGGTTTGAAGTTCGACCCTTCCACGTAATTCCTCAAGGCATGCCCTCCCCCAGGGCAACTGATCTCAGAGATACACCAGAGTGACACCAGTCTGGGTATAATGGCATACACTGCCTACAAAACCCAATCCAAGAGGATAGTGATGATCCTTTATTGTTTTAGTGGGAAGAGCAGCTTCCAGAGCTACATCAATCTGCTGATAATGTCTTCCTTTTTGGTCAAGGTGTCACTCTGCCCAGGACCCAGCCCTGGAAAAGAAGAGCTATATGTTTACAGTAAAACAGCCGAACAGGGTAACTCCGGAAAGCTTTGGCCATGAGGTGAGTGTGTCATCGTGCCCCAAAACTCCTAGAAACCATGGTGACTGTCCGCCAAATCCCAGCTGTTTCACTTTGGATTGTCCCACATGCACAATGCTCTATTTTACAAGGCAGTGAGTAGAACAACCAGCTGTGATGATAGTCTGTTTTCATCACGGTCTGGTTTCTGGTTTAATCCCTAATTTTAGATCTATAAATCACAGAGCACATGCTTTGACATGGAAAAAAAAATCAGCGATATGAACCAGCATGTGGCAGAACAATCTGAACAACCCCTTTTCTGGAACCGTGATACTTAGATAGATCTTGGCTCTCAGCATGAAAGAGTCTTTACTTTATAAAGGTCAGATATCTTAAATCTGCATTCAAACGCTGGCGGTGACATACAGGTGTGTTAACCAGGGATCAGCTCCCGGTCCTTAGGCCGAACCCAGAAACCCTCAGAACGCAGACTTTCCTCAGAACTTATGTTGGATTACATGACACATCGACCATAAGCATTCCGACTGCTACTAATCTGTCAGTAATAATGGCTAAAATTGCAGTGCTCCGTTTACCTACAGTAGCTGTCTGACAGCTGGAAGCATCATCGGGCAGATGGGAATCTTTCCAAGACACATGCAGTCATTACTGAGCTAATAAACCTTATTAATCATTTTTTTGTTTCATTTTGCCTATTTTGACATCGGATGGCAAAATCAATGTGATGAATGAACAAATGGGACACAAGCTGAAAGGGAAAGGAGCAGCACAAGACTGATGCAGGGGGCATACAAGGTGGCACCGTAAGGTAAGAAATCGTAAAGACTGCAGTATTGCTGAACACACTAGATTCCTGGCCTTCTGGGCAGGAGGAGTTTATAGGGGCGGGGCTACAAGGGCATCGACCCAACTGAAAACTGATTGGCCCCTTGAATGCTCCCTCCCCGTCACTCACTGACACAAAACATATCATTGGCTAATGATAAGATTAGCCCCTCCGTATAAATTATGGCTTCTATAATGTTCTCTACCTTAAAACAATCCTGGAATCGCCCCTAGGGAGTTGGCTTGTCATTGATGAAGGGTTTCTTCCTTGCTTTATGGGTCTTCAGTCCTGCTTCTAAAATTGTCCTAACAGTGCACTTCACACCACTTGATGTTTCCCGTTCTTTTTGAAAGTTACTTGAGGTCATCTTCAGATATACGAAGCACTGCCGGATAACTTAACAGTCATCTCTGGCATTAGAAAATTGCTATTGCCCTCTACCTGGCTGGTTTTTGGTCATTCCCAGTGTCTCCTACTTCACCTTGTTCTTGTGTACTGCTGTCTTAGAAATTTTGAGCGTGGAAGCAGCCTGCCCCGCAGTGTAGCCTCTGCCAGCAGAATCAGGATTAAATCAGGATTTAACAACATAGATTTTTCAAAAATATAGAGCGGTCTCTTAATTTTTCCAAGAGCTGTAGCTGGGTTTCTCTCCCTCTTGGGGAGGTGGGGGGTTGCACTGGCATATAGGGAAGAGAGTATGGAGGAAATATTATCTGTTCCCCTGGCCTAAAGGAACATGCAAAGACACTGAATAAAGCACATTTGTTTTCCACCATTTAATCAGGCTCTTGTATGTGTGGTTTTGACTGGCTGGAATGGCATCACAACCCCCCTGAGTTCATCTACTCCTGCAGTCTCAGTTAAACTCATTACAGCATTAAGTTCAACCAACCCCTATAAAAAAAGATTATTTAATATCCCCTATAAAACCAGACCACTAAAAAACGAGCTATACAATTCCAGTTAACACTAGCCAAGATGATTCTTGTCCGAGGCTGAATTAAACATTATTTTTGCTAATACACAACTTTATAGCCTCATCCTGCTTTGGTTGTATGGGGTATAAAAAAAACAGACTTTCAAATAAAAATATGCTAATTTCTCAATAGTTACAGCAAGGTGCATGTTGTAAACAGCATTACATTTCCTGACCAACTCAAAGTTGTTTGTGATCTAATTTGTTGCAATTATTTCTTCACTTCATGCCACATTCTAGAATTTAAGCAACAGTTGATACAGATTCATTGTTTAGTCACTGTATATAACAAAAAAGGTTAACTACATCTGTGCAGCAATACAATCACATGTCCTCTTCTATAACTGAAACTTTCAGGCTTCTCACCCCATTTACCGTTTCTTAACTACTCTGCCACATTGCCGGTCGCTCCGCTTATCTTTCTCGGCCAGCTTTTAGAACTCCGGGGAACTGGTTAACTGCAGAAGATGAAATTTTCACTGCAGCCGCTTTTAGCTCTCCCTCCTTTTCCCGCCCGAATATCCATCACTGTCCCCTCACCCGCTGTCCCCTCACCCGTAGACGCCTGTGACCGAACGCAGCATCAGTGGCATTTTCATGCCAGACGAGTACCTGTGTGTGCTGTCGCTCGGAGAATGTGATGCATTTTAACTGCAGCACCCTTTATTAGAGCCAGCTGGAGATGCAGGGGTATGGGGCAAACAGTACCAAGCCTAGAAAGAGCACTTTGGGAGTTCAGCTTCCTGATATGAGTCTGTGTGCTAGGGGCAGTGTCAGTGCGTGAGCTCTTGTGTTACTCCCACCGATCTTCTCCGGTGGAACATCGCGTGTTTCTCCTCTCTGGGGATTTTCTCCAAAAGGCTGCCTCAGCTCAGCCAGTATGAGGGGAGTGAAGTAACACCTCAGCCATGTTGCACAACATTACGGGAGCATGGGCAGGCTTGGGGGGGGGCTCTGAAGTTTCACAACACTAGCAGGCTTCCTCTTGGGCTTTATTTAATTTCTGCCACACAGTGCCACTCGTAAGGTAGCTGTAAGCTTGTCAGTTTCACATCCATCCGTCCATCCATGCATCCATCCATCCATGCATCCAGCTTGACATCCATCTTCTATATCCATTTATCCAGTAGAGGGCCTCAGTGAGCCTGGAGCCTATCACAGGATGTACAGGGCAGGGGACACCTGAGATGGAATGATGGTCCATCACAACCCACACGCTCAGCAAAACCAAAGAAACTGGAGGAAACCCATGAAAGCGTGGAGAACGTGCAACCCGCTGTACTTTGGAGCCACCCCTGTGGTCAGGGTCTGACCTCTTTTGCCAGTTCCTTATCTGCCAAGTATAACATTTCAAAAGTAATTGAAGATCAAATTTCCAAACACAGAAGTTTGTTCGAAAATGTATCCCGTGGACTGAGTGAGTTTTGGAAATTTGCTTCTAAATTATTAAGTAAGAACAGCCATATCAATGAGGGCTTGTTCGTCTATCACAAGCCCTGTCTTCAATTGGTCTTTTAATTCCATCATCAAAATCTGCATTTTTTTTTCTGTGAAAACTTTTCTTTGTCTGTTTATTTTATTGGAAATACTTTGCTGATTCAGTTGTGAAAGTATCCTGGTAAATACTTTGCATGTTATATTGGGAGTCCTGTGACTTACGGTAAATGAGTCAAACTAAACAGAAAAAACATATTATTGTTAGAAAGCTGCACTGAAATATTTTCAGAAAGACCTGGACAAAACAATACATCTACCACTCTGATTCTCAGCCAATCAACATGTGATTCATGTAAAAGAAATTTTAAAAAAGTGTTCCCTCTATACAAAGATAATAAATTATGCCATGAAACTGGGAAATTTTCAATAGCAGAAGCTCTATGACCTCTTTTATTAATGGCAAAAATTGAGAGGATTGGGATGTGTTCCACTTACATATAATTAAGGTTCAGTGTGTTTAAGAGGGATTGATACTTTAGGGTGGAAGTTGGAGGAACTTGAAAGGGAATTTAGTAGCAGCCACAAAGCAAGGGGCAGTCACTCTTTCTGCAGTTTAACTCCATGTGGCTTTGAAGATCTCTCACATTTATCTTAATTTATCTTTGAATTTCTCCAGTATGTGACCTGAACTACCAGTTACTGAAGAGAACTGAGACCATTGTATGCTGATGTCTGAGTGTCTACTAAATATGAAACAAATATATTTACATTTATAATTGACTCTTTTGATTGTAATGATTGGTTAATGTGTGTGTATTTCTGAGTGTGTATTTTTTTCTATATAATTACAATTATTATTTCAAAATGTAAATAACAATAACTGTACATTACCATCATTTTTAACCGACTATTTAAGGGGTGTAACACATAGCTAAGAGAGGTGTAGATTGTGTGAATGCTTAACGGCAGATCATTATGGACCCATTTATTATTTTCTAGTCGTGGATTAAATTTCCAGGAATGAAAATGTGAAATCAAAAGGTGCAATCTATGTGCTATCATTCTTTTTCTGTTAATATATGCTCTGTGATCCCACAGGTATCAGAAAAGCACATCCACAGTTGAGTAAAGTTACCTAAAGTACAACCTTAGATGAATCTCTCTACTCTGAGTGGCCAGTTAGAAGATGCTAAGTCACTTCATTCCAAAGTGACTTACACAACATAAAAGTAACCGGAATATATTCAGTGTACCAGTTTAGATGGTAACGAATTCTTCGCTCAATGGATAGCGCACAATAGCAGAACAACAGGCAGAACCTGAACCAGAAGTTTGTTATGAGCTGATTCTACCATTAAATCCTGGTGGGTTTCTTCATCTGAATCACTAGCCAATTAACGTGATGGGAAGCAGGACACATGATCAGTCAGTTTGACCAGGGAACAGGCAGGATTTCGACATAATTTTTCTTGAGTTTTGTTGTGGGATTACACTTAGCTATGGGCTGTTACTAAAGTTCACTTCTAAGAAACATTTCTTGTGGTCCTAACATCACCACCCCGCCTTGGCGATGCAAGCTGATGAATGATGATGACTTCAGCGCTTAGCTAGAGCATAAATTGTGCTATCAGTCCCGGCCTCGTATCCGTGAGGGGGGGACGGGGGCATAGAGAAAAATGGAGGGGGGATTCTGGAGGAGCTGGAAAGATGGGAGGGTTGCTAAGTAATTGAACAGCTGCAGGGTTTCACAGTGATATCCTGGTAGGTTCATGCGACGCCCAGGCTGTTGGGCATGCCCGCTCGCTGATTTACACACATGGGGGAGCGCTCTACGTGCTGCTTACATGCCTGCTGCAAGGCAAGATGAAGGAGCCACAGTACTTCATCTCCAGAATACTTCATCTCCAGAGTACTACATGTCCTGAGTATTATATTTCCAGAATACTACATCTCTGGAGTATTACATCTCTGAAGTATCATATCTCTGGGCTACTACAGTACATCTCTGAAGACTATATCGGCAGAGTACTATATCTCCAGAGTACTATATTTCTGGAGTACTTCATCTCCAGAGTACTACATCTCTGGAGTACCTTATCTTTGGAGTACTACATCTCTGGAGCACTATATCTCCAGAAAACTTCATCTCCAGAGTACTACATTTCCATGGCCTTCTTTCAATGCACTTCAGTCAAATGCTGGCCTGTACCTGTTTTTCATTTTTAATACACCAAACAGGTATCACTAATTACTTACACAAAGAAAGTCACTGTTCAGCCTCAGCAGTGGGCACAAGATAAAACAGGTACAGCTGCAGCCCTTTAAACATTTAAATGGCCCCGGCGACACCCTGCACACGCACAGTCAGCATCTTTTCACTCGCCTGCTGTTTTTTTTCCAATTTTATTCTCCATTTTCCTGCTAATCAAGAATGACCGATAAAACCCATCAATGCCCCCCCACCCAATTACAGAACCCCCCTGTCAGTTCAGGTGGGGTGATGACACACCTCTTTCTGATGCAAGTGTGGCAACAGAGATATCCTGTAGGTGTGTGAGCTACATGCTTCGTTATGCTACCTAACACAGAAGAATGCACAGCCCGCTGGGCACATAGTCACCAGTAGATGCCGCCGGAGAGTGACTGAGGGGAACCCACCTGGTGGACTGTATGCATAATTCATATTCCCTAGTCCTCCTCCCCACTGACAGCTAATGCAGCACAGCAGTTACTGAGCCCATATCCTACACCATAAGACGCACCAGGTGCTGCACTTCCGATCTGTTTCTATCCCCCCTAGTAGACTAAGTTCTGTACATGGCGGAAAAGTGCAAATAAGGCACTTTTAGTACTGGTGTCAAAGGGCACAGAACACAGAACATAAACAGCATGGAGCTCTGGGTAAAAAACGGCCGAAATGGCAGAGAGAGCAGCAGAGTCTCATTTATATTCAAGCTCTGTGCCTGATCGCATCCGCTCTGCATCATGGGACGTATCACATTATGTGGGAGGGGCAGACCGTCCACTATTAACACACAAGCAAGGTCCCGTCGTCCAGCAGCTGGAGGGATGGCGGTAATCAGCTGGCCAGGAGGCTTTCGTACTGTCCAGCGACGCGACGCAGCTGCTCGAACGGGACGTGCTCAGAGGACGATTACAAAGCGAATGTGCCCAGCACGTCTACGGCAACAGCCGAACAAACCCCGGTGGTCATTAAGGAGGTCTTCATTTGTGGATCTACTTAAAAACAAGACTTGGGAGAATACCGTGACTGCAGGATTTAACATTTAGTTAAGCATATAAACATTTAATTCAATGACAGCACCATAACTCCCATGAGCATGTCTGTGTTTTTACTGCCTGTTTTTTTTTCATCCTTTTCTTCATACATGTAGAGTTGATGATGGTTATTCATAAATTTTATGGGAAATAACATGATCCCAGGTATGGGTGTACATGGTCACTGCTTGCAACAGTTTTATGTTGTATCCAATGGTCCTCATCGCCTTGGAAACCGGTCCGCCATAGCACCTGTCATAATCTCATATTCATTTTCTATACAGTGTATATTTCTATAAATGGACTTTCTTAACAAACCACATGTTCCCCGTTGGTCTTGCTTCTAATCTGAGCAGATGGAATAATACTTTCTGAAAAATCATTATCATGGTATGATGTTATGTTGTTTGTGAAACAAGCTGGTGTAAAAATATCTACACTGGGGTTGGGGATTGAAAATATAAAGGTAGACAGTTTATTTATACCTCTGCAGGTTCTGGAAAGATCATTGTTTCTTTGTTTATATTTTTACTGGACACATTTGAGTAACCTAAGCAGAGATATTTTTTCCAGTGCTTCAGAGGGCTTGAATTTGTCTAGACGTGGTGGGATAAAGCCTATTTTGCTAAAGCACCAAGCAGGTCTGCTTATGATTATGTATATATATATTTCAACAACTGATGTTACAGATACATGAATATAAGTGATTGAATCGCTGAAGCATCATTCAGTCACATCAAACAAAATTCATGTCTAATGTCCATGACCTTTTTCCATGATACCTGGCGTAATTTCAGCTATCAGCAGGAGACTCTGATTTCTCCAGAAACGTTTACGGTGCCGCATAAAATCAGCTGAACTGGAGGTCTCCAGGAACGTTGCATGAGATCATAAATTCACTTTGCAGAGACTTCCTTCTGCACCACTGGATATTTGCTAAAGTAATTCAGGCTAAGTGTTACTCTGCCTGGCTGTGCAGCAGTGGCTGGTCTCTTGACTTTGGAACTGTAGTCTTTTGGCTGCAATTGTAGTTCCATAACCCCTAGAGCACTTCCCCTTATGGACATCACCTGTGACCCCTTCGATATGGTTTCTGTTCAGATATAAACTGCGATAGTGATAGGCCATTGCTGGATGCCCAGAATGTCTCACTGTCCCTACATGTCTATGGCTGTAGTCGCAATGTGGTTATGATGGGCTACATAATGCACTACACCACACCAGGCGGCCGTCTCCTTGGAAACACGTATGCCCCATTGTAATCTGCTCCTCGATCCTCACCAGCTTACTCTGTTTCCATGGTTCATAGTCTCTTCTTTACTTGACATCTTTTGATGCCGTGTTGAAAGGATTAAAGAGCGAATTTCCAAAACTCACTCCAGTCCGCAGGATATGCTGTTGAGAAAATTTCTCTGGATTGAGTGAGTTATGAAAATTCTCCAAAAAGTTCTTCGTTGGATCACATGGGGACTAAATGAGTTCCCGGTACTGTAACGTATGATGAGGAAGCCTGACTTTAGGTCATTGGTGTTCTCATTTCAAACACATCAAGGATGGACTGAGTGAATTTTGGAAATTTGCGTTTCAATTTCCTTCAACACTTGGGCAAAAACCACTCAGCAGATTTGGCACCATAACAGTATAATTCATAATAAAAGTCCACTTTTAATGCTCCGACAGCAATAAAATCATCTTGCTCCTCGGAAAAGGCTTTAACATTCGCCCAAAAGTCAGAGGGGCAGTGGTGAGACTGCTGTGCATTTCATTGTACTTACTTT
This sequence comes from Hyperopisus bebe, assembly GCA_026777045.1. NCBI lineage: Eukaryota > Metazoa > Chordata > Actinopteri > Osteoglossiformes > Mormyridae > Hyperopisus > Hyperopisus bebe. The sequence continues at coordinate 14,101,999 of JAODJW010000046.1, forward strand.
GAACAGAAAACTTTGTTGCTGCATTATTGTTCCTGTCAGGACAGATAAAAATATTATTTAGGTACCTTTAACTAGAGTACTACAGAAAAGCCTCTTTAATGAACTGGGGCATCCTAGCAGTTAGTAGTTGGTCTGTGTGCGAAAAGTTTGTATTAATAGTTAACAGCATAGTTGACTATAGGCATAGTCATTCCTTGGAGTGGTTAACAATATTGACATAGACGGTTCTTGGAGTAATTAATGACATGGACATAGTTATTCCTAGAGGGGTTTAAACACGCAGACATAGTCAGTCCCCAGAGAAGCCTTGCTGGTAATATTTTGTAGCATAGTGATCTTGGAAAATAGTTTGTGCACACTGGGTGAAAATCGTAAGTCCCTCTGGAAGGAAGCATTAGCTGAAAACTTAATGCAAAGAAGCTGGAAATTCACTTGACTTAGGGCTTAAAACTACACAGGGCTCCTCAGTTATTGGCAAGGTGATGCTCCCAGCCGCGGGGTGTCTTTCCCCAGCAAACGAGGCGAAGGAATTTGCACGCAAAACAGGACTGACATGTTTCACTGACTTTTCAGACTTCTACTCATGATTATCATTTTCTTTAAGACTTTCGTTGCATTAAATAGATTTTTTTAATTTTCTGTGGCATTAGAGAGAATATACACTGTATTTTGAAATATGACATTTAAGGTCCCGAGGGACACCGATGGCAGGACTAACATTGTTAGTTCATTCAGGATCTAAATGCAAGGTCTTGTGTGTACTCAAGAGCAGTTCATAAATAATCTTACCCTTGACTTCTTAAAACTACCTAAGGGAATTCTAATGTTTCTGTGTTTCTCTGCTAAGCAACACTTCACAGAATTTAGCCAGGGATAGCTATCATAGCGTAGCATAGCCTTCAAGAGATTCTGGATAAATTCCTGTAAATGTTATCAAGTGATTGCTTGAGCCTTGGCTCAATGATGTTAATACTGGAAGTAATATGACAAATTATCCCATGTATGATAGTTATGGAGGCCAGGAAGCATCCAGGGTCCATCTGCACCCTGTTTTTCCATGCATAACTCTGTATCGTTCATTCAAATTCATGTCAAGGATCAATGTAGTTCAATAACATTGTCACTCAATAGTTTAGCTGTCGCAGACTATGAGCTGTCAAATGACACACCTCCATTCTTGTTTATCGCAGGCCTGACCAGCTCAAATATATTCCTTCAGACCTATATCAGTCAATAAACCTCTCTTTATCTTATGAGATACATGACATCCTTGTGACCCAAATAGACTCTTCTGCTATTTTGTAAGATGTCTGATATAATAGAAGTGAATTATGAGGCTATATTTCACTTTAATGAACAGAACTGGAAGGTGTTCCACCAAGCAGGATTTCTTGCTTAGCTAGATAACTTAGTCTTGAGCTAAATGTAAGTGAACCAAGATGAAGTCTATTTAGCCCAGACTACCTTAAATCAAACAAGTTATCTGACTGAGCAAGAAACTCTGCTTTGTGGAACATTCCGAGGGCTCATAGGTGTTTATTTTTATTTACTATTTATCTAAACAGGGAGAAACATGTAAAGTGACATACAACTGCTTTTTCCAAAGTGACATAGAATTGAGGGCCTTACTCAAAACCCCAATGGGAGAATTATTCTGCCAAGCCTGGGACTTGAACCAATAACCTTCCGATCCCAGACTCTTAGCCCACTGAGACACCTCTCCATTTATGCCAAAGCATGTTTACTTTACCATTTATGTGAACCTATCTATATGTCTCAGAGCAACTTGACTACAATGGGAAACTAGGACTAGGTGACAAAAAGCAGCCTCTTTCTAAAAGCACAAACTACAGCATGATTATTCTGCATGTGTTCCAGCTCCTTATGGGTTCTCTGAATGGATCTGTACCTCATAGCCATTGCTCAGACACCACAAACCTTGCCATGAAGGATGTTGGTGGGTTCTTACTGTTGTCTGCTATTTCACTTTAGGAAAAGATAATAGGAAGTAAAACGTCTTTTAGTGTGAGTGAGCAAGCAGACAAAATCTGATATCTCTGCTCAAAATAGTGTTGACCTTTCAGAAAACAGGGTGAATCTGAGAAGAAGTAGTTTGGTAGTGTCTCTGTGAGTATAAATACATAAATACGGACAAGAATGCGACACATCCAACCTTTAACTCATTGTTTCCTAATGCGGTCCTCGGGGCCTGAAAGACAGTCCACGTTTTTGCTCTCTCCCGGCTCCTTGCCAGACAGTCCACATTTTTGCTCCCTTATGCCTTGTCCACACATACACAGGTATTTTTTAAAACAGTGTTTTTCCTCCTCTGTTTTAAAAAAAATCCTCGTTCACACGAACATTGTCTTCTAAATATTTCCGTCCACATGAAACCGCTAAAATGTGCTGTCAAAAGCATGCCAAAACACCAGGCCGCATTATAACACTCACCGTACTGCCATGTTAGCCAATCAGAAGCCTAATTGCCAGTCCTGTTAAGTTGAAAACCATGGCACACATTCTGACGCCTGTGTTGATCAATATAATGCGAGAGTGACTCAACATTTATCTGTACACATGTAAGAAGTCCTGTCAGCAAGGTTAGCACAAGCACTATTTCGCTAAGTACACCATTGCTCAAACTTGCCTAATGTATACAGCAAATAGCGCACGCTCTGACGTTAAACAAAGTGGACAACCACGCACAATCTGATGTTTTGAGCCAAAAACTCTGTTTTCCCTGTCTACATGTCGACGCTGAAAACGGAGTTTCTTAAAGTCTTCACCCTGGATGGAGTTTTGCAAAAGCTTCGTTTTCAGTGACCTAAGATGCCGTTTACGTGTGGACAAAAGCCCAAGACGTATAGGAAAACGTACGTTTTAAAAAATACCCGTGTACGTGTGGACAAGGCATTACAGGAAGCAAAAATGTGGACTGTCTGCAGGTCCCCGAGGGCCGAGCAACACTGCTCTAACAGGGTTGGGTCATGGGGAGCCTGCAGTGTACCCCAGGCAAAGGGCACAAGGCTGGGGTACACACTGGGTGAGATGCCAGTGCATCACAGGGCACATGCATATACACTCATACACAACTACTCTACAGGCAATTTAGAGACAGCAATTAGTCAAACTGCATATTTTTGACCTGCGGGTGGAAACTGGAGAAAACCCACACAGCACAGGGAGACCATGCAGGCGCTTCACACACAGAGCCAAGGCAGGATCTGGGCCGCCAAATCTGGTGGCCTGATGCCACAGTGCCACCTTCTGACTGAATGCCACCCTGCAACATATCCATTATCTTCAAATATACTATTTATAGAAACCCTGCTCAGAGAAACATATTAAACAATAGTGGCTCAGGACAAAGAATCATATCTGCGGGGCTGTGGGTCTGATTCCCAATTTTATTTCTTCATCTTATGAGACTGAAAAAAAAGAATCATAAAATGACTATGAACGTGCCACTCTCTGGTTTCTCATGCTTGATCAGGGGCCCGCAGCACCACCAAGAGTTCGAAACTGTTGTGTGCAGCATGTATTAAATAAAGTTCATAACCTTCTTCGTAGCATTCCTACGGTGTAATTGGTGAAAACGCAAAATGTTGTGTATATGAATCTTCCTGTTGAACTACAGTTGTCTTCTCAAGTCTGTTTTCTCTGCAGTTCATTGGCTGAGATCTGTTTGGGGCAACGTAGGGGATATGGCCAGTGGCTGAAGGATCACATGCATCACAAATTGTAAGAAAGTCATTACCATGGGTTGAGTTATGCAGTTGCAGTTTATTGGGTTATTTTTTTTTTACCTGTTATCCAATGAATGATACGAGAGAACTGCCAGGATGTTTTTGTTTCATTTGTGTCTGGTACCATTAAAATTAGGACAGTTTCAAAGGGCTGCATAAAATGATCAAGTTTCTTGGCATCAGACATCCCAGGCAACGTGAGACTGCATGATCTAAGCACCAGACTTTTATGCCATAAAGTATGGCAGCAGAGACCCCTCCTTTATTGTGTTCTAATTTGTGCAATGACTCTCATACCTTGGTGTACTTAATTCACACCGAAGAGGCTTTTGTAATGGCTATTCAGTCTTGGAGAAAAATAATAACGTTGATGCAATTGATTCATTATAGGATCGGTGGTCAGCATCTCTCTGCTAGCAGATTGAGACGGAGATCTGTAGGCATACGAGAATGTGGTCTTTCCATTTAAAGAGAATGCACAGTGACACCTTGTGGTGTCTGTATATATACATCTTTAAAACCTGTATATGTACGCAATGGTGGAAAGTCCAGGTTCAGAAAATACAGATCCAGACCAAAATTTTGTTTCAACCAACTAGTTGAACATAAAGAGTCACATTCACAGAGTTCTCTAGTGGCTGACTGAAACAAATTCTTGGTCTGGATCTGTACTTTCTGAACCTGAACTATCCACCTCTGATTGTTTATAATTAAACATCTTGCCAATGATATGATTAAATGTAAGAAACATTTTCTTTACATTATGTACATTCAATATCTTAGTGAATAATAATAATAATAATAATAATAATAATAATAATAATAATAAGGGGTGGCATGGTGGTGCAGTGGTTAGCACTGTTGCCTCACACCTCTGGGACCTGGGTTTGAGTCTCCGCCTGGGTCACATGCGTGTGGAGTTTGCATGTTCTCCCCGTGTTGTCATGGGGTTTCCTCTGGCTACTCTGGTTTTCCCTCACAGTCCAAAGACATGCTGAGGCTGATTGGAGTTCCAATATTGCACATAGATGTGCACGTGTGTGTGACTGGTGTGTGAGTGTGCCCTGCAATGGGTTGGCCCCCCATCCAGGGTTGTTCTCTGCCTTGTGCCCATTGCTTCTGGGATAGGCTTCAGACCCCCCACGACCCAGTAGGATAAGTGGGATGGATAATAATATAATATAGCCATTTATGCATTATTTTTCACTTGATTTATTCGAGGTGGTTACTTAGCTATTAGGGTAGGGTGACTACTCCTAAGTAAATCATCACGTCCAATGTGTACTCCTACCCCTACCTTGTGCAAGACGTTACCTGCGATAAGCTACAACCTAAAAACTACATATCCCATTAACGTCGTTTTCAACTTCCGGCATTGCATGTTCCGTTTCCTGACAAACAGGAAGTAGGATAATTCCCTTCTTCAGGGAGATACAAGGTCTACTGTAGGCTTCCCTTCAGGAAAATAAACT
>JAODJW010000046.1:14119826-14139071 GCA_026777045.1 Hyperopisus bebe
GATGGTTGCACAGCCGGCACTATCCAGGGTCGCAGGTGTCCCTGACTTCACAGGTATCCCTGATCTCATGGGTGTCTTTGACCTTGTAGGTGTCCCTGATCTTGCAGATGTCTTTGATCTCGCAGATATCACTGATCTTGCAGGTGTTCCTGACCTCACAGGTGTCCCTGACCTCACAGGTGTCCCTGACCTCATTGGTGTTCCTGACCTCGCAGGTGTCCCTGACCTCGCTGTTGTTCTTGACCTCGTAGGTGTTCCTGACCTCACAGGTGTCCCTGATCTTGCAGATTTCCCTGATCTCTCAGGTGTCCCTGACCTCGCAGGTGTCCCTGACCTCGTAGTTGTCCCTGACCTCGTAGTTGTCCCTGACCTCGTAGTTGTCCCTGACCTTGTACGCTCACAGTCCAGGCCTGTACGCCCACCTTGGTGCCATTTAATGGAGTGTCGAAAGCTGCCCCTGGTGTTGCTGTAACATTTAATACGCTACATTATCTCCGGCCTGCATTTCGACACTGATGGTTGCACAGCCTGCACTGCTCAGGGTCGCAGGTGTCCCTGACCTCGCAGGTATCCCTGATCTTGAAGGTGTCCCTGATCTCGTAGTTGTTTCTGACCTCGCAGGTGTTCCTGACCTTGCAGGTGTCCCTGTCCTCGTTGCTGTTACTGACCTTGTAGGTGTCCCGGACCTCGCAGGTATCCCTGATCTTGTAGGTGTCCCTGATCTCGTACTTGTTTCTGACCTCGCAGGTGTTCCTGACCTAGCAGGTGTCCCTTGTCCTCGTTGGTGTTTCTGACCTCATAGGTGTCCCTGTCCTCGTCGCTGTTCCTGACCTTGTGGGTGTCCCTGACCTTGTTGGTGTTCCTGATCTCACAGTTGTTCCTGACCTCGCAGGTGTCCCTGACTTCGCTGGTGTTCCTGATCTCACAGTTGTTCCTGACCTCACAGGTGTCCCTGTCCTCGTTGGTGTTTCTGACCTCACAGGTGTCCCTGTCCTCGTTGGTGTTTCTGACCTCATAGGTGTCCCTGTCCTCGTTGCTGTTCCTGACCTTGTAGGTGTCCCTGACCTCGCAGGTATCCCTGATCTTGTTGGTGTCCCTGATCTCGTAGTTGTTTCTGACCTCGCAGGTGTTCCTGACCTTGCAGGTGTACCTGTCCTCGTTGCTGTTCCTGACCTCGCAGGTGTCCCTGACCTCGTTGGTGTTCCTGATCTCACAGTTGTTCCTGACCCCGCAGGTGTCCCTGACCTCGTTGGTGTTCCTGATCTCACAGTTGTTCCTGACCTCGCAGGTGTCCCTGACCTTGTTGGTGTTCCTGACCTCGTTGGTGTTCCTGATCTCACAGTTGTTCCTGACCTCACAGGTGTCCCTGTCCTCGTTGGTGTTTCTGACCTCATAGGTGTCCCTGACCTCGTTGGTGTTCCTGACCTTGCAGGTATCCCTGACCTCATAGGTGTCCGTTACCTCGCAGGTGTCCCTGACCTCGCAGGTGTCCCTGATCTCACAGGTGTCCCTGACCTCGTAGGTGTCCTTGACCTTGTACGCTTGCAGTCCAGGCCTGTAGGCCCACCTTGGTGCCATTTAATGGAGTGTCGAAAGCTGCCCCTGGTGTTGCTGTAACATTTAATATGTTACATTATTTCCTTGGGCCCTATTAACTGCCCGTTACCTTCACAGGGTCTGCCTGCACACACCACACACGCTTTCCCTCCGTGGGCAAGGATTTTATTAACGCACTACCAAATTGCAGTCGTTAAATTGTAGTTACCAGGATTGTAGTGTACGTCTTACATGGCTTTTGCACAGAACACATTTAAAAATGATATTATACCATCATTCCTATTTTACTGTTAATTTTGATGAGACATTTTTTAAAAGATTTGTGAAAAGAGGAATTATCCTCAGAGAGCTTTTATTTTGACCACTTGGTGGAGCTCCACAAGGTTAACATTCTTTGGTCCCATTGTGGTTTGTTTCTGAATAAATTCCTGACTGGAGGCAGCAAAAAGTACCGTCCCATAAACCCCTGTAACTAGACCTAACCATTAACCCCGTACTTCATTCGTCTTGCCTTTTTTATGCTAGCTATGCTGGTTTGTCCCCTCTGGCACGCATTAGACAGGACTGAGGTTCACCTCTTAGCAGAGAGCTTGCAGAAATTTCTTTGCATGTGGCTCAGAATCTGCATAGCAGACAAACTTCAGTCTGGTTTTCCCTGCCACCTCCTGCTACTCATTGGGCAGGAGCTCCTTACAGCTGCCTAATACATTTTTGTTTTTTATTGTGTTTCGCATATTATGGACCATGATGTCATTTCCCGCTGCCTTCTTATAGAATCTCCCAGCTATAGATCTGTTTCCACTGTTAGAAATGGCCCATCGAAATCGGCCATATAAAACATCAAAACTATAAGCACTCTGTGAGTAGCTTTAGAACATTTCAATAATTCAGTGCTTCAATTTTTTATATTTTTATTGCCAGAATTTTATAATTTTGTTTTTTATTATATAAATGTACAGTCAGCCAAAGTTTGAAAATTAGTGAGGTCCCCACCGGGGGTAGGGGGTGAGTATTGTCAGTCACATTACTAATAACATCCCCTTCATATGCTGTTTATTTTCTTTAATTAATTAGTTAGGTGCAACGTTAGTTAGCCCAACATTACTTTTCTTGAGTCCCACTGCAAACCAGACGTCTTTAGCAGACGAAAGAACGAGCATGGATTCTGGGGTCTCACTGCTTACACTTAATGGTCTTTCAATCAAGCCTGTTCCTCCTAATTCCCTGTTTCACCGCAACAGCTGCTAAACTAGTTTTACACCGTAGATGGGTCAACACTCACAACGCACTGGGGGCTGGGTTTTTGAAGACACATTCTTGACACAGGCCTAGAAGTTGCTAATGTTGTTTCAAGAGAGAGTGAGTGTAATCGGGAGTGCAGGGTTTTACATATACATTATTCTTTTCCTCTGGTAACATCCGCCTTTGCATGCGGTTTTATGATCAGGTGCAGATTTGACACTGAATTAATATTTGCACTGCAATCCAATGGGATTAGTAGTTATGGGATGCTATTAGGAGACCCAGTGGCTTGTCAGTGATAAATTCAATTCAATTCAATTCAATTCAATTTTTTATATATATAGAGCCCAAGGCGCTTTGCACAGGTGTTTTGTGGTATACAGTGTTAGGTAAGTTACTCACAAAAGTTTCGTACTCAGTGACTGTGACTCTTTATACTCAACTGGTTAGATGAAACAAAACCTTGGTCTGGATTTGTACTTTCTGGACCTGAATTTTCCACCTCTGTCTGTAATGGATTACTTTTGTACGTAACTTGGTGATACACTACGACATCATTAGGACAGAATAATTCATGGACAGGGAAAAGAGAGGATAAAGAAACAAAATAAAGAAAGTCAGATGAGAACAGAGGAGAGGATATAAATCCTCTGGGGATCCAAGGTCAGCTGGTGCAGTCAAGCTGCACCCCAGCATGCTGACATTATGTAAAACGAATTATTGAAAAATTCAACATTATTTGGTCACTCCATTAATGTTTTTATCCAGAGAAATTATTTGTACTCATTAATTTTTCTCGATATTTTGCTGGGGTGCCTTTTATCAGAGGCACGTCAGTGGGGAAGCTCCACAGGACTTGCTTTTGGTTCTGAGTAGACCCTGAGTCAATAACAGGACCATGAGAACATATTTAATATACGTTGAAGAAAGAGGCGGAGTGAACAGGGTGGCAGTGGATAGATCTGCATAAAGCCGGGAGCCTGATGATAGTGATGGAAGCTCCAGCTGTGGTAGCGACTCCTTCATAAGCTTAGGAGTTGATAGATGAAGCTCAATGGTGAAGAATGGACTCACCTTGAAAAGCAATAAGGTCCCAGGACGATTTCTATTTTACTGTCATTATCTCATTGAGGTTCAATGGGGCACGCTGTCTGGGCATTTTCCATTTCGCCCAAACAGAGCTGTCCCTCAAGATGCATAATATTCGGCATACATTTTGTTGAACTGTCCCTCTTTATTACCCCCAGTTGAGTTGAACTGTGTTTTTCTTACCAGATTGTCAAACTGCTGAGTTTTACTGAGAATGTAACCTACAAATTTACTCAGGACTCCTGATTCCCCCTCTTTACCAGCCCCCAAACAAACTAAAAAAACACTTGGAGGTCTTTCCCTAGAAAAGGTCTTAGAAACTGAAGAATCCATCGTGCTTTAGTACATAATAGTACTAGCCTGGAATTTGATATATTATATGTCAACACAGCATTCACAGAGACTGAATATTATGAATTTATGGACCATAAACTGAGGCTTTGTATTATTTTTCACCATCACCATAAGTGCTGCAAGCTTTTTATCCTCTGGGACAATTGATGGTCAGACATACTGCAACAGTTGCCACCTGCCCTGGGTTTTATGGGATTGACGTGCCTCATTTTGAACCCATATGGAGGGGGCAATATATGCCCCCCCCCTTCCCCTAATCCAAAGCTCAGCATATTTTTATTGTTCTGGAGGGTTGGGGGAGTTGGGAGGTGTTGCCATCCCATAATTCCTTAGATCGAAGGTGGCCCTGACTTACAACATCCTCGCTTTGGGAGTTTTGGTTAGACGCCTGCAGCCCCAGCCTTGGTGTTCCCGACTGTATTTAATTGGGCTGGCTGGCGCTACAACCCAGCTACTGTCTTAACTACATGCTCAAATTGTACTTTCTGTTCTCCTGCGTACAGGACCACCCAACAGGGGCGAGGCGAATGCGCCATGCCATCTAATCGGCACGACGATCTCATAGGGGCAGTCTCCTGAACAAGACACCCTTGTTCAAAAGGGATTAACAGAGGAAAACCCATTGCACACAGCGAGGGGAAAAAGTATTGAGTTTGCTAGAAATGTGTTTGGCTGACATCACGCCGCAGGGGAGGGTGAGGACTGAGAAAAGGTGTGTCAGGCAGTCGGAGGCCAGGCAGAGATTCTTGTCTCCGGTGGTCGCCCTCAACATTTTTCTTCTGGTTTATCTGTCTTCTCTTTTTTATAAGGGGCTTACAGATGACCTCATTCAACAGCCATGAAGATGGAGAGACATGGGCCATTAATTTTTGATTGTTGCATTACAGACATTTAGTTCCCCTGGGTATTTTAAAATGCCAAATATCCAGACCCAGTCTCGTTTACACATATGTGACCGCTAGACCCCTATCCTAGCATCTAATACACACAGTCATATTCACATAGTTGTATATTAATATGATTAGAAAGAAAATATGTGCCAACACACATCTGCATGGGCATTGCAACCAATTGTAGGCGGTGTGTCTGTCAGCAAAGAATGATCACTGTCTTCCATCCACCTGTCAAGGTCAGTTCCTTTCTCATGGCACTGAGTCCCTGTGAAAGTTCCTGCCTGCACGCGGCTGGGCGGAGGTGAGTGAAACTTGCTGATAACTAACAAATGAGGGAGGGGAAGCAGACAGGGAGGGCATGGAGTCGGTTCTGTCTGGCCAGCTGGTGGGTTGTAGCAGACAGGAAGTGGCACTCTTTTAAAACTTTCATTCTGACACACCAGGTTTAAACTCCGCTAGACAGAAGACGCACTTCTTCCTGCCGAACAGCTGCGATTATCCAGCCCTGGGGAAGGGTGACACGAAAGATGGACAGATTCGGCTGAATTTCGGCTTCTAAGCAAACATCTCATGGTAATCCGGGGATAATTATATAAAAATATGAGAGCTCTGATAAGGTCATCCAGCTAAAACAATTTGCAGCTATTATTTTCATTAGGATTTAAAACAACAAGGCAATCAAATGGAACAGAGAATAATGCTCAATAATCTTCACTCTCCACGCTAGTTCCAGGGATTTCACCAAGAAAAAACAAGATAATGGTGTGGTATTGATGCCAAATGGCATGTGAAACTGCTGCAGCGAGGTTTTTTTGGGCTGTGGTTAGCAGTTGGTTACAAGTGATTGATTCTGTTCCCTTCTGTAAAATCCTAAAAGAGTCGCATTACCTTTAAATGAAAAATCCTTTGTTTGCCAGTTGCACAAGTACACTGGAATTCTTCTCCTCGCCTACCCCATCTTGGTCTCTATAGCTTGGGGGGGGTACAGAACAGGGTCAGCCAATATGTGGCACCCCTGGAGCTGGGGGCAGTTAAGGGCCTTGCTCAAGGGCCCAGAGATATGTGATTATCCTGCCCAGGCTGGGGTCTGAACTGGAAAGTTTCCAATCCCAGTTACAGAGGCTTAGTGCACTGAGCCACTCACCGCCCTATATATTATAAACAGGATCTCCTTTATTCCCAGAGAGTGTGTGTTGTTGCTGTTGTTGTTTATGACTGTTTATAGTGTTTTCCTGTTGTGAGAAGGTTAGGATGGCACACAAAAATGGTAGGGCCCTGTCTTATACTCTGGTACTGTAGCTGGAGGCACTGGGTTGGAAGAACCTCAGGGTGGTTGTGGCTGTGTCCGGCATGGGCTGGCTGGCGCCGCGCTAGGCCTGCGTCCTCGTTCAAAGTCCCGCCGCCATCTTCTTTCTGCCGCGCTCTTCCGTCTGCCTTTCCCAGACCTTCATGCCTAAATATTTCAATCATACAGAGGCTGATTGGAGGGGGGGACCAAGCCTGAAAAACAACTAAATATCACAGTGAAGCAGATGTTTCTCTCTTTCACGCCACATGTTAGTGTTAAATGATCATTTCCTCTGTTTTTTTTTTTTTTTTTTTTTTCTTTTTTTCTTTTTGTGCCGATTCCAGTTTCGCAGGGAGCTGGAGAACTGCATCTGACCCCTCTGCTCAGGTGCCGGATGCTTTATTGCGCACAGTGCAGTTGGCTTAAAGAAACGGGAGGCTGAATGAGCTTAAGCTCCTGCTCGCTAGGTGTCTTTGGAGGGCCGAGGGCAGAGATGCATCACATGGAGTCTGGGGGGATCGTGGCAGATAGGCAGGGCTGTGCGAAGGCCTCTACGGAGGATCCAGCCCAGATCCCTTAGCAAGTCGCAGCCTCATAGTCCCACTTCACTGCTACAATATTTCCAGTTACATTTCAAGTTCACTTAATTGAGATTTTTAATTAGATTTGTATCTATTTAGCAGATGCTTTTATCCAAAGTAACATACAATTGAGAAAGCAGAGTCAGCCAGTCCCTAGGAAGCTGGAGGGTTAGGGCTCCTGCCCAAGGCCCCATCGTCCTGCCCCCTCCGCAGTGGGAACCCGTCACCTTCTCATCACAGGCACGGAACCCTAACCCGCTAACTTATACAACATCCCACCGATTACCTAAACCTTTGGCCAATGCAGAACCTCAGAAACTAAACCTTACTGCTGAATTTGCCAAGTACATTTTTAACATAGCACTATGTCATTGTTAAATTAGCACTGCATTCATTTTCAGAATGCAAGCATTGAATAGAACAGAAAAGGCATGTAAATTATTACAACTGGGAGCTGGAATATGTGTATTTCTGTGTATTTCTACTTCAATTGTGTGTTTGGAGGACCCACGTATACATTTTATTCCACATAGGTGTATTTGTATGAGCATGTTCTGGGATTAACTGCCTAAAGAACCATCCGGAAGCTCTTGAGACAGACTGAATTTATGGGTTTGAGGTTTTTAAGGGTGTTCATTGTTTTTTTTTTTATTATATTATTTTGACTAACAATAACTATTGTGATTGTGCTGGGTGGTTAAAATGGTCTGAGGTTTTATTGTTATTAAAATATTTTAGAAGCTGCACCATTGGTTCTCATTCAGATGTTTCTTTTGTGAACGTGATAAAAGAGAACAGTGAAGTAAATGCAAAGGCCTTTGCAAGGTCGCAGAAACCCTCGCAGAAAGAGCCGGTGATTACAGACTAAGCAGCTTTCTGCTGGCACCTGCTCGCTGATAGACTGACTACAAGAGGCAACAGGAGGTGGAGTTTCTCTGGAATTCTGGGTAATCAAAAAAAATAAATAAATGCTAATGCTCCGTGCTACGGAAAAGCATGACAAACTCCATTCCTTCCAGCTCTAGTTGTGTGCAAAGCACACTGCCTTCCTGCCGAAGAAATAAACTTTAGAAGGAGGAAATTGCCAGCATTCCCCCAGCCCGCAGATTAGGAACATAACACAGCCTCATTTGGAGTGTCCACACTGGATGCAAAGGTAGACTGCGTGGTCCAGGGTATCCATATGCGCCTCTGTTTATCTCCATATCTGCATATCTGTATGCATATTGAACCCAAATGAAGCTTCTCTATCTTTCATTTGGATTAAGATGCCCGTTATAAGGCAAATGAAGTCGAAATGTCTGAAATGCACTCAGCCCGTTCTTTGTTGTGTTTGGGATGAGACCATCGATGACGAAAGTCAGACTTCCTCATCATATGTTACAGTAATGGGAATGAAAACACAGTCAGTCCTCATGTAATCCAATGGAGAACAAGACCGGTCAACCCTACAGGCGACCGCCTAGGGCACCAACTTCTTGCCAACCAATTTCACTTTCCCACAGACAGGGCGCGCCAGCGGTCATGCTCGCACCACAGATCTGTGCTGATGGAGAATTTTTGTGAAATTTCCAAGACTCAGTTAGTTCTCATATACTCCAGTGAAGAACATTCATTAAATTTGAAAAACTTGATAAATCCAGAGAAATGGTAGTTATGAACTTATGCTACCATTATGTCTGCATGACCTGCGAAGGGCTGGTATCCTGTTCAGGGACTCAGAGCTTCCTGGATAAGCAGTTATGGAAAATGAGTGTTTGGGTGGAGGAGTGGATGTAGCAGCATGCTTAAATGCACCAGACAATGTTTTTTCTCAGTTTTTTTATGTGACGAACTTCAGATCATTTTCATTTGTGCTAATCTACTCAATATTTAGGATGGACTACCAGCCAGCCGATGAAGAACATGCTGTCTGCAAGGAATAAGAGACCTGCAGGAAAGCAGCTGCACCTGACCTGAACTCCCCAGTAACGATAAAACATTGTGCAGGACATTCCACCAGACTGACCAGAGTGCATTGTTCCTCCCTGCTCTGAATCATTTAAAGGAAATGAACAAAATAACCTGTCTCAATGACCTCAAACTTGTAAAAGCTTTAAATCTGTTACTATGAAAACATTAGAATTTTTGATTCCATTCTACCTTGTAAATCTGTCATGGATTCTCTCCTTAACTCTCAAGATTTTAAAGACAATGGGCAATTTAAGTTCAGTTGACAGTTGTGATTGTTTACTATGTCCTACGACTTCTGAACTCTCCAAGCCTACACACAAGGGTCCGATTAATTGGTCTCATTTCCACATTGAATTTTTCCCCAAACTGCAGGTGCCTTTTTTCAGCATAGCTAACTCTATATTAGTGAGTCTGAAATTTCTTGCAACATTGCAGAGGAAAGCATCAAGTCACACTTATACGCCAATAAAAGCTTTGAGCTCAATGCCATCCAAAAAGTTGGAAAAATCATTATTTCTGCAGTAGACACCCCCCCATTAGAAACCAATGAGGCGGGCATGGAGGTGGTTGACTGCAATAAACTTCTGTACACCATGTTCACTGGCATCAAAACTGCGACGAAGACATCACAAAGGCATGGGTGTGACCTGTGCCAAATTTAAAAGCACCCCCCCCCCCCCAACTGATCCTGGTATAATACCAGAGTCATCAGTGGAGACGTCGCCATGTTCTCCATGACTGTCTGTTTTCCACTACTTTCTCTCTTCCTTTCAGAACCTGCAGAACTCCATAGGAAGGAAGTATGTTGTTGACCCTTTCTCATCCAAGGACACTCTTCTAGAAAGTTCCACAGATCCATAAGTAACAGAACAAACACCACTTGAAGAGCTTCTCTCTTAGCTGTCTTTTGTGTGGGCAGGGGGCTCTGTAAAAAACACATCCCCCGCACTCCCCTAACCCCTGCTCATACTTGGGCCCCATTCATGATTACTTGTGCACAGGTGCATCTATATTTTAGCTCTCATTTACGTGTTTACTTTGTTGCAGTTGTATGCTTATCTGCTGTACTGCAAAGGCCAAGTGTGTAACCAGGCTTTGGGGATAATCTTTAGTTTGGCTGCTCAAACCCAGGTATGAGGACTCTTCAGCCAATTAGTACTCTAATTAGTAATTAGTAATCTAACCTGAATACACAACGCCCCTTTCTGGATAAGATTGGCCACCCTTGGTGCAACGTCCTTTAATTTATCTTGTGCAGGACAAAATACAAATTCCAAATACTTTATAATATACTTGGCAAAAAAAAAATATTTTGGTTCTATTTTTAAAAGTCAAGTTTCACCCTGAATTATTTAACATAGCAGAATATTAAGTTTCCTCCTCCACTTTTCATGCTTTAGGTCATAATACTAACAACTCTAAAGCAGGGATGCCGGATCTTCTGTTTGACCTGTTTGCCTGACATTTTGACAGGATCACGGGGCGAATGCCTCTCATACAGGGGTGGCCAATCTTCTCCGCAAAAGGGCCGGTGTGTATGCAGGTTTTTGGGATAACCTGTAGGTCAGCTGTTCAAACCCAGGTGTGACGACTCTTCAGTCAATCAGTCTTCTAATTAGTAATCTAATTAGGGAGTTGCAGTGAAAACCCGCATACACACCGGCCCTTTGCGGAGAAGATTGGCCACCCCTGCTCTCATATAACCGGTAATCTTTAGACCCCTGCTGTCTTTGCCATCTTTACCATCACGCCCTCCCCAGTTGGTAACTGGGAGTGGAATGGGAAAGGAAGTGAGCCAGAAGGCTGACTCTGTCCACGATGTAAATACTGCTAACCACGAGCAGGTAGGTCAAGTACAGTTCCTGGACGGCTGTTCTCTCCTGGACGGCTGTTCTCTCTCCTTATGGCAGCTCTGTCACCATTTCTGCAAGCGCACAGCACTGTATGCGGAAGTTCACACACCCTCACATCATTCTCAGAGTCTCATTCATCCTCTTCAGGCAGCTGCAGTAATAACACATTTTGCAATTTTTAGCATGCTTGAAACCAATTAAAATGTGTCGCAATGGCTCGGTTTGTCGACCCAAGCGCTAATCATGGTTGCCTGACAAAAGGCTTTAAAAAGAATCTCTTAACTCTGAGCAAGTGCTTCCAACCTGCATGACTTGTTTTTGAACGTACTTTCTCTGAGGTCCCCAAAGCATCACAGAGATAATATTTAGCCAGGTGCACGGCATTGATTTTAAGACATTTTTATGGGGAGTGTTTTATGGAATCCAAGCTTGCTTCCTCGCATCACTCTCATCCTAAAGACAAGCTGGAAACTGTAACAGGCAGTTAAAATACTTCTGCAAAATCTGTGACTAGGAAGAAAAAAATCCTCTGGCAGGGTAGATCCAATATTATGTTCAGTATTACCATCTTCAGCAAGTTTGTCATTCAGCTCCATTGCAACGGTGTCACATTGGGATAATATGTCATTCAGACGTGACCTTTTTGCACTAGAATTTAGCCCTTGTGCCTGATAGCGGGGGCGGTTCTAGCTTGAGAGTATATCCGTGACTTAGCCCCGAATTTGTCACGCATCATAACACAATGATGGTGATTGTAAACGTGTGAATGTAATGCTCCAAAAGTAGCCCCAGTGCTGCCCGTGTTTGGAAACACGATTCATCTACCATATAGAGCTTGGCTTTGTTTCATAGATTATTTTTTTTTATTTCCATAATCAGATATTAACCTTGTTTGGGACATACTGGCAGTTTTATATAACAGAAGGTTTTGCAATAAGCCAGCATATAGTTACTGCCAAACATAGGTCCTCTATCCGAATGCACTGGGGCGGCTCTGATGGTCGCCTTTCCCAGTCGTGGCAGTTTTTTGGATGCGGAAGCTTGGCAGTGGAGACCAGATGATAGGCAGCAGTGTAGGTACCCTGAACAGGATCTGAGTCACCTCCCGGTTAATCTAGCTGAGCTGAGCTGACTGTGACTCAGCTGGTTAGGTCTGGGGGCCTGCAATCAGAAGGTTGTTGGTTCAAATCCCCGGACCGGCAGAGTTATTTCACTGAATAAGGCCTTTAACTCCAAATACTCTAGGAACTGGTTGACCCTGCATTCTCAACTGCATGTTGCTTTGGAAAAAAGCTTATGCTAAATTAATGTCATGCCCAGACTTTTCCAGTACTCTGTCTTTTGGATGCAAAGACTAAAAAAAAATGTAGTGTAATGTCGTAGTCAAATTATAAGCACATGAAGCATGTTGCTTAGTGCAACAGACAGGCCCTTGTCATTTTGGTACTTACTCTACATACAGGTATTTCTCTTTTTCTGAGCTCCTGATTTACGAGTTTATATCTTTATGAGAATTTTCTGCGGCAAAAATAAAAAAGATTAAATTTTTGTGTAATCCGATATGTCCTGCCAAAAACCGTCATCCGTAGCCCGACAAAGTTTTCAAATTTGCTGTACTATGCTTTGTGAAATATGTGACTGCGCATGCCCAACTGGTACCTGGCATGTCTGCGCAGGCGCAGCATTGCACTTTATGGCATATTTTTCAATGCTGCCTGATTTGTACCCCTGCATTTCATGTCCTGATCCCATTAATACACCAGGCTCATTTTACATACTATTTATGAGCCACACCACCAGCTCAGAATGGGACACATGAAGAAAAACACCACCCCATCTACAAAAAAAACCAAAGGTACCACAACTGACTGTGAATGTTAGTTTTAGAGCAGAGAAGTGTTGTTTTTTTTTAAATGTGCATATATTTTTCATTAAATGCTAATTCTAATAATAAGTTTGTGTTTCATTTGTTTATTTGGCAAAAAAATGTGGACCCTTTTTTTTTTTTTTTGGCTGGAACCAAAGTCATCGTTTTTATAACGTTTCTATGGGAAAATACCTCCTGCTTTACGAGTTCTCGATTAACGAGTGGTAATTTGGAACGAATTAGCTCATAAAGTCGAGAACTACCTGTACATTCATGTTTTTAGAAGTAGGGGTTAATGGAGTGGTTACGGAAATGAAGCATTTCGTAATAAGCAAATAGCTGTATAACGTTACCAGTCTAGTAGAAATAATGGCTGAACAGTGAAATAAGTATTGGTTATCTTTTTGGATAATAGGGCAACATTACGTAAATCATACAAAATGTTATATGGAGACTTTGAGGTTATGCCTCTATTTCTGTCTTTTTTTGCTAGCTATCCTGTTGTGTATTCAGGTGCATCAGCTTTGGCTGAGACTGTGGGACATTTGCACATTGTTTTCAAGCCTCCGTTTGGTTGTCATTGACAGGGTCAGTGAATGAAGGTTAGCACAGCTAGTTCTGTGTTGGCTTTAAACAAACTAGTATAGTGTAGGGCTGTCTGGATGGTGTCCTCCAGGAAGACCGTTTAACAGATTTAAACTTATTGAAAATGGAAGGAACCCCTGGTTAAGAACCCTCTGGAAGCGAGTTCCGTCTGGTCTCTACCGCAGCCTGTGGAAACAGAAGTCAGTGAAGTGTGGAAAGATGCTGGAGCTTCAGACGAACTTTTATAGAGTGAGGTTATGCACGCTGCATTTGTTGGGGAGGGCTCCTTACATCTGCCGGCTGAATTTATGGGGCAGTGCTAATGAGGATGGTTACTGCTGTTGCTGCTCTGACAGAACACCCGTGTAAGGAGGCGGGGGGGTGGGCTTCACCGAACGGCCGATACCAGGCAAGCCCCCTCTCTCTCTCTCTCCCCTTTTCTCTCCTGACCGAAACCTGATCAGAGGCCGCTTATCTCGGTCATTCACCGACAGAACCCCCCCAGAGATTCCCCCAATCCTACTCAGGACTCTTCCCTTTATCTGCCTTATCTCCAAGGCTTTGGTTACCCATTTCTCTGTCTTGTACAACTGAGTCCATTATCTCCCTCTCAATAAATAAAAAAAAAATAAGTATATAAACCTGATGAATAAATAAAATTCCTCTTTTTTTTTTTTTTTGAACCAAGTGGTGACTCTGGTTTCCCTCTGTGAGGAAAGACGTTTGGTGTGAACGGGAACCTTGGGTAAGGGATGTAGGCACAGCATGGCCTGCAAGAAAAAACGGCGTCCCTGATCGACCTTTTCAGCACGTCCAGTCTTTTCTTTGGC
Organism: Hyperopisus bebe; assembly: GCA_026777045.1. NCBI lineage: Eukaryota > Metazoa > Chordata > Actinopteri > Osteoglossiformes > Mormyridae > Hyperopisus > Hyperopisus bebe. The sequence goes on from JAODJW010000046.1 coordinate 14,133,919, forward strand.
TTCCCTCCGCTCTCGTTTGCCCGCCCCCTGCACCTCTCATCCTCTGCAGTCTTGCAAACATGTCTGGGGTAATGCATGGCAATGGATGGCTTTCGTACAAATATTTCCACTGTAATTTCAACCTAGAATGCGACTGCAAATCATTTTAATCACCCTGTTTGCTGAGGCAGCCATGAATTGCTGCTTTCCTTGGCTACTAGGCAACAGCCTGTCTAAATAAATGGTCATTCAGCTGTTTAGAATACAATTAGAATTCAAAAATTCAAAAGATTTTAAATTGGAATTTAGAAATCTTTGATCAATACTGAAAAGTAATGCAGATTTCATGTAGGCTACAATCTATAATTTCATTGTACTATTACACTTTTATTTTACATTGATTGTCACCATCACAAACAGTTGATGCTTGTTGTGCATGAGGTATAAACTAATACTACAGGCAGGTTTTCCTTTGTAATGCCATGACAGATGTGAATGTTTGGACATCTCATTCTTTTTGTACGTCCTCAATGATTCTTACTATGCCTGTGCATGTATGTTTAACAATGTGTACATGCAGGTATACTGCTCCAGTTCTCCAAACGTTTGATCCATCAGTCATGGAGCCACAAAAGTAACAAGGCAGAAGATGGTACACAGAATGCAGCAAGCTCCCAACGAGCCTGAAGAGACTCGAAATGTGTCCACAGGCGTCGATCATGTTCCTCAGTGGTATAGCAGATAGTGCCTCATGTACCAGAGCGTGATTGATAGTCTAGGCGGCCTGATTGAGGACATATCACATCAGATGTTTTAGCCTAAACTGACATACGAGTGAGGATCAGGGATCAGGGATAGCCAGTCCTGGGACAGCTTGGGTTAGAAGCCTTGTACAAGGGGACTGGTGCCCCATCCTGGGTTATTCTCTGCATTGTGCCCATAGCTTCCAGGGATATGTGACCCTGCATGGCAGAAGCAAGTACAGAAAATGGATGGATGGATGGATGGATGGATGGATAGATGGATGGGCCATGTTCAAGGGCTCACAATATGTTAATGGGTATGATTTATACCCAGGGGCACCTTGAGGGGGGAGCTTGTTTGAACCAGCATCCTTCCAATTACAGTTAGAGAGGCTTAACCCACACAGCGACACCCCACCTACGGAGAAGATCAGATTATTTCATAATAATCTGGGGGGGGATTACATTCCTAATTCTAGGAACCGTAAAATATAGTGGCAACATTAGGATAATGTTCTGAAAACATTCTCAGAATATTCCCAATGACCCTCGTTGGCTGTGTTTACTGACTCGGCCAGTATGTGTCCCTGTCTTCAGGTTATGATTAAACGGGCATTTACTCTCCCTCAGGTTGACATTGTGGGTTATGAGAACCCAGTAAAATCTTTCATTTTCTAGACTACATATTTTCTGGTTATAGTTTTTTATTTATAGTCTGTAAAAACATTTTATCCAGTCATCAATCTCACAAGAAGTAGAGCGTGAGTATGCATGCTGTGACCGGTAGTTTATGAAATGTTTTTATATGAATGAAGGGTTGAAGTTTAATACGCCAAAATCGCTGCTTGTAAACATATTCCATCCACAATGCTAGTGAGAAAGTTTATGTTGCATTCCTGGTTATTAAGTGTCATATGGGCACGTTATTACGATTATGTGATGTTTTCAGACATTTTAAACAACAGTCACATGATTTTATGTTCCAAACAGTTCTGTACTTTCACAGTTATAGTAGAAGTGAAACGTTATGAAAGCTGGGGAGAAAAAAAACAATCCTTAATATTCAAAGCAGACTGAAGCAAACCCCCTGCCAGCTGAAAAGCAGAGACGTTAAAGTAGAACATCGATTCATTTTGATAGAATATTCGTGCAAGGAAGTCATATACCCTGTATTCCAAAGTGAGGCACTCCATCCCTTTCCAGACTCTGGAACTTTTATGGCACCAATGAACCAGTCACTGGTGGTCTAGCTTTATTTATTATGATATCTGAGGGGGCACTTTTTCTACCAATTGCCCTATGCAGTTTAGCCATTTATTAGTGGATTTACTGAAGCGATTAAGTACAGTGTTCTGGAGTATAATCAGCAGAATTCCTCTGGGGACTCGAACCGGCAAGCCCACATCCCGAGCTTCCCGAACGCCCTGCCCGCTCGCTTCAGCTCAGCTCCTCTGCTTGTTCTCTAGCCGCGAGATGCCGCGACCACAGCCCTGTATGTGCTTCACTTCCTCCTGCTCAGCCCAGCCGCTCCAAGTGTGATGCCTCCACTGATGGTTAGACTGTGGCCACTTTTCTGCATGTTCCCTGCATGGAAAAAGAAAATACTTGCTCCAAGTCTGACATGAACTGACACTTTATTTCCCATTTGCGCAAGAACGAGTACAAATACATTGGAGTACAGCGGTAAGAGCAAAGCTTTGAGTCAGAGCGCATTTCAGGGGGTTTAAGGGCCTCGCTCAAGGGGCCAAAGGAGCCTATTGTGGCTATTTCGGCAACGGCAGGATTTGACCCCACAACATTCCGAGGCCTAGCCCAGTGACCCTCACACTGTCAGCAGCCTAATTATATACGATTCCCATCCTCAGGCTGTATCACACCCCTTTGCCATCCTAACGCCTCCTCAGGTCTGGCTCCGTCGCTTTATTCTCATGTTGACCTTCTTCTTTCCAAAGTGCCATGTGTATTTGCTCAAATCTTCACCCCACTCTACCCAAACCAGTGTTAGTCGGATGCTCTGTTCAACTCAGACCAGACTTCGTTATCGGTCCTTCTAAATCACTTCCCTTTCCTTCTGGAAGGACCCACAAAGGGCCTGGAATCCTCTCCCCAGATGAACTGTCGGCTGCTGGGCGCTCATTCCTAGCCTGATCAGGGCTCAGCACATTTACAACTATGTTGCATTCATTAAACTTGCTAAATCTTACCAGCACGGCCTGGCTGACACATTTCTGTCTTTGACAACCCAGCACTGGCATTAATTCTTGCGGCATTATAATTACAAAATCTGCATTTCATCCAATTAAAAAGAGTAATGAAGTGCCTAAGTGCAGTTTATACTGAAGTCTGCTATGTGAATCAGCTGACGAGTCTCTCCTGCAGGGGGAGCAGTGGTTACAGCATGCATTGCTCTTTAAAGCTTGTTGCAGTAATGCCTTCCATCATGTTCTATTTGATATTCTCTCATGTTCTGTGTAAAACTGTTCCCCATAATCACTGGCTTTTTCAAAGACATTTTGTTTGTGTGCCATTTTGAGTGCCTTGGAAAAAGTAAAATAAAAGTATGTCATTTTAAATATACTTTATATTCCCTCTGGAGTGAGAAAAACAGAAACAATCTGTGATGTGCTATGTATTAGAGCTGCAATCCATGAAACAAAAAGCGTTTTGTTAACGCTTTTCTTTCACTAACAAAAACTTGCCTTTTTTCTTCAAAGCTGAGTGACATTTTGGAGCGCCCCCCCACCCCCCATTTCCATTGATTCCTGGGGAAAAAAAACCTGGAAAAGTTCAGCCTGCTCACACCGGAAAGGAACTTATGTTTTTCTGTCGTTTCATGGCAAGAATGAAATTAATTTCAGCTGAAATTGGAAACAGACACTAATGCAAAAACTATTAAATGACCTTGGGTAGGTGTCCTTTTAATACACCTCGTCTACCATCCCATTTATAACCAATAGTAACCAGCAGTTTGGCCTCTTGGGAGTTCATACCTGGAATGGCAGACGTACCCAGACAGGCAAAGACTCGACTAGACTCCTCGATTGAGCCGACAAAGAGTCCAGCATAACCAAGTATCTTACATGAACTGGTTACATCAGCACCAGTATATCTATGGAATGCTGGAAAATACATGTCTTTAACTCTGAGTGCATTTTCTTCCCTCATAAAGGAAACGTTTTGTTTTTAAGGCTCAAGATTAATTCCAGTTGCACAGTAGTTGAAGGTAGTTTTTGTTTCCCAATTCCCGCCTAATGACATCATATTTAATAAGTGCTGAGGGTCTGTCTCGTTTTCTTGGTGAGGGGTTTCCACCTTTGAAGGCCGGGCTCTGGCTGCATGCTCTGCAGCGCCCCTGTTTTCCTCACATTCCTGCCTCTCTCGCAGTCATTCTCTCCCTATTTCAGCTTCGTTATTTGGTGCTTCTGTCTGGCTCTGGATACCACCCCATGTATGGGCTTGTGCACAGTGGCCTATCTGGGTCCTGGTAGCCGTCGGCAGAGAGCGTGGCTGCCTGCGGCCTCATTACCCAACCCACACATCTGGCTTGCAGCTGACAGCCCTGATCCAGGATATCTGAGGAGTTTGTAAAGGTGCATGTGTGGAGGTGAGGCATTCTGCACGGGGGTTGTGACAACAAAACACCCCCAGTTGATTTCTGCACATGTCATGAAATCTTAATACTTTGCATGCATAATATTTATGCATAGTACTGAGAGAATCATTTTCTGAAAGGCAATTTTCTGAAAGACAAATATTGTGTGTTGTATGGTGGTATTGAACAAAGCTTTATTTGTTGATTTGTAATATATAATTGCCTGATTCAAATATAATAGGTCTATGTCAAAGTATGATTGTGGTAAGTTAAGAAAACACAGATTCAAATAATTGTGGAAATGTGTAGGAACAGCGTATAGTGGTTTGGGGAGAGTCCAAGATAGACACTCGGTCCCAACGTAAACCCCTCAGAATTAGAGTCAATTGCACAATTTCACTTCATGTGGGGCATGTAAATATGTAACTGGGACACCACTAGGGCTGTTTCAGAGGGGCTTTAGCCCCCCTAAGATGTTCTGTTGCCCCCTCCCCCAAATAAATACACACTAATTAGTTTATGTAGTGTGTTCTCATTCATTTTCATTAAAAGCTTAGCTGCCCTGTTCATAAATCTCTAGTGATGTTCCTGAGTATTAAAGCACTCTCCTGCTAATCTATTGCCCAGTACTAACGACTGCTATACCCTGACCACTAACCATATAGCACGCCGACTGCTGCTCCATACTGCCCCCCGGTGACCGGTGCCATCCCCGACACTTCGTCTCTCTCATCATTCACAGTGTTTAATGTTCCTCACAGAGTTGCCATGACTTGTGTTTTCTCTCGCGCCTCAGACGTGTATCAGTGCAGAGGAATGCAAGCCCCATAGACTCGCAC
>JAODJW010000046.1:14139089-14160038 GCA_026777045.1 Hyperopisus bebe
GGGGGGTGGAGGGGGGGGGTTTGGAAGGTGCATATTTTTTGTGCCTTCGATTCCCCGAACAGGCCACCCAATTCATAAGCTATGCTAAAGTCTGCTTCCAGATTTACAGGCGCAGCCGAGTCGGCCAGAGCCCCATTCATTGTGGCTGAATCTGGGTTGATAGTGAGGCCATATTTTGGAGACAAAAAGCAGAATCTTTCCAGACCTTTCAGAAACAGAACATTTCCATTTCCCTTGATTCCCTTTATGTTTTTGGTCATTCCACGACAAGGCTGTCAGTGATTGGTCATCCCACGACAAGGCTGTCAGTGATTGGTCATCCCACGACAAGGCTGTCAGTGTTGAATGCCAGCAAATCAGAGGCCCAAAGGACGCAGAACTAGGGAGACACGGGAATCGCGAATCTCAGTCAATCGTTCCGGGAAATTCCGTGGCGGTGAGAGATTCGGAAATGTCCATGAGACTTCGAGGCCTCCAGAGGGGGGTACATATGACGGTGCGATCGGTGGGGGTTGCTTTGCTTCACTGTATTATCTGCTTTATGATGCGTGCACCACTGATGACTTATTTAGGGACGTTGTGTTACCTATAAAGAGCAAGCGGGACTTTTGAGAGTTACGCTAAAGATCGTCGAGGCTCCACTTCCCAGCTAAGAATCATATTGGTGGTTTCACTGGGTACAGAACGCATATAAATCAGGCCTGATATGATGTCAGTGCTCAGTCTCCACTTACGTGCTGTGGGGCAAAACAAACTTGTTTGAGATGAGGAAGAAGGAAAAAATAAAATAAAATGATCATAAGACTAATGTTTTCCTGGCGCTCTATGTTTTATAAAGCTGTTTATCACTTTTGCTTAAATCACTCCAGGCTGTTTGTTTATTTATTTTTTGTTTGTTTTTAATCTGCTTATAACACATTCTGCCGCTGTGCCCCCTTCATCAAGGTATATTGAGGTAAACGGATGTCATAGCCGCTACATTTCATGTTGCCTGGGCTTCTCTATTTGGCTGTTTTACTCATCTCACACTTTCTTTCAACTTCAAGCGTTCAGAATGGGATAAGCAGAAACATTTTACGTACAGTTGTTTAATATATAACATTATGTGTAGTTAAATTGCTTTTCGTGGTTTTTTTTTGTAAAGGATCAGCCCCGCACTCTTACCATCCCTCTTCAAGCATGACAACCCACCGCGGACGCGCTAATGCTTCATTTCGGGCACCTGCTTCTGGTGACATTCCCACAAGCCCCCTATAAAACCATCCATTCATTCTCTCATCATCTTTTCCTCACCTCCTATATAAACAGGCACCTTTCAGAGAGGAAATGCGCAGCCGTTTCCTCAGATAGTTCACCAGCCCATCAGAGACAGGAAATGGGAGTCAGGGCCCAGTACAGACCATCTGATGTTTAATAACTTTTGACAGGGTCGTGCAGAACGCAATCCTCAACTCCTCCTCCTGTTTGTATTTGTTTACGGGCTAGACGATATTGGAAGACATTCACGTCGCAATATTTGAAATTTTTGTGACAACTATTACAATATTTATAAAACAAAAAGTGAGTCAAAAACTGACCCAAAATAAACTATAGTCAAATAGAACTTGTAATTATCTCCTAATAGAGTCTGTCAAATAGTTTGTTGCCGTTATCAACACAAAGCTGTGCAGACAAATCACTTGCTTTCGCTCAATATTGTCTCTATGGATTTCAAAATATTTCCATGCAGAGGAAGACGGATGTCTTTCAGTGACTGGTTCTTGTTCACTTTTCTCCTTCTTACTCATATTTGTTAAATTTCTCACAAATGCGCCACACTGTCTGAGTAGGTCCAAGAGCAGAGCTCACGCAAAAATGGTGCCAGTAATCTTTACACTGATTTCTTTTTTTTAAAACATATTGTTCCTTTTCAAGATTATCTAGTATCATTAATGTTGCTGGCTAAGTTTTTTTTTTTTTTTTTTCCCCGACAGAAGAATGAAAATGTTTGACTGTAAGTTCTTGATGGTCTCAGCCCAGTTGACTAGGACAATCCTTGTAATGTTACAGTTGCATGTGCGTAACATGAACAACAAAATGAACATCGCACATCATGCAGACCTAAATCATGAACTGGAACAAGAAGTTGATCTGTCATCAGAAATGCTTGCATATAGTCACACAAGGCAAAGGCAGGCCGTTAAGGGTTTGTCCCCATTTAAATCTTTTTGGAAAATGCATGACCTGAGACGTGGTGACACGCAGAAAAACACGTCAAGTATCTTTTACGGACCAGAGATGCAGAGAAAGCAGGCGGGATGGAATTCTTCCTCGGCCCTGGCCGCGTTTGTATTCTTAACGAGGCCTCGTCCATCATTCCCCAGGCTGCATCAGCCGCTTGCCGTGGGCCTCAGTTGATGCACGTTACACAAGCGGTCTCAGGCAATTAGCTAGGATGACTAACTGTGGTGCATGCAGTCTTTATTTCACAGTAAGGCTCTGTGTCACATGAAAGGCCAGGCTTCAGTCCTACTGACTCTCAGACGTAGGCTCCTGCGGCTCAGTCCAGCAGTACAAAAACACTCCTTTTTCCTTTGGCCTTGCTTGGGTTCAGCTATCCAGAGTGAAGTCTGCCATGATGTAATTTATTCATCTGATAAACGAGTGGTAATTAAAGTTTCTGCCGCACTCCGGCGCGGCCTAATCACCGGATGTGCGTGGTTCGTGCAGCGAATGTGCTGGACTCAGAGCACCGACCTGGGGCACACCGGTGATGGATGGGCTGGACGCAGCATACTGGGCCCACGGTTGCTCCCTGCTCCTCTCATGAAGGAGTCAGGAAAACACCTTTGGCAGATTCTTGAGGCCAGCGCAAGCTGGTCGCCGTTGCCATGGATGCCGCAATACAACCGGCATGTGAGGCATTTCATTGGCTTAGGCCTTGCCATTTTGCAAAGATTAAGGAACAGAATTCAAGCTGTTAGACAAGAACGTTGCCCTCAGCGCAACGTGTGCTGTGCTTTGAGGACTTTGTTGTTTGGTTGGTTTTTTTTTTTTTTTTTTTTTTTTTTGACTACTGTGTCATTGTATTTCGTATTAGTTAGGAGGATTAGGTAGCACATAGTAGAAGAATTACCCACAAAAATGAACCCAGAATCCATTTATGAAATTTGCAGCAGAAAGACTTTGAGTATTTTTGACGATGATTGCTTCAGAGATGGTCCGCCTTTGCTCCACTGCTGTGTTTGCAGATTTGGCCTCTGTGTGTGTGAAGGAGAACGAGCAACGCAAATGCTGGGTGAAGCATCGCATGTCACCATAGCAGCGGTCGCTACGTTTCTCTCAGCCCTGGGGTTTTGTGATACTCTGCACGTAGTCAAAGCCTAAAGATCAGACACCCACACAAGGATACACAAACCCGCCATCACACACACGCACGCAGAATTTCTGAAACTCTGCAATTGATGGTGTTTGATTTCCAGGGTAATTAGCATTCCTTTGGCTATTTGGATTTCCAATCTAGGCCTATCTTATATCCACGCCACATTCCAACAGTAGTTGGCTGACATACAGCTCTTCTAAAGTACCCACGGACTGAGTTAGGCCTCTGGGCGAATGCGCACACCCACGCATACGCCCACAGACGGCCTCCTCATGGAAAAGAAAACAGCTTGAATGGCAGGCTAACGGCTAGGACAGCTGAAGCACACTATCAACCGCAGAAGTGTAGTCTCCTTCTTCCAGGTAGGGTCATGAATGTTTGCCAGAAAGAGTCTATAAGAAGAACTAAGATTCTTCCTCCTGGAACAATTTGCAAAAATCTCCAGGAAAATGGGGAAGCTCCTTTTCATCTAAATGTAGCAGAATAACATACCTTTTGTCAAGCAAAGAATAGATGCCAATTCATGTGTAGGCGAGTTCAGGAGGTCATGGTTGTGAAGGTAGCATAGGTTAAGAAGCAAAACTACTTCTGAGACCTTTCATATCTCCTTATTTCACAGCAGATCAGCGTGACCCACACATAGCACCTTCACAGGCTCTTAGCCATGCTTGGATTTACAGTATCTAGGGAAAAGACTGTCAGTTACACTGATGGCATTGATTACCTCAGGCAAATCTGAAGCTAATTATAAAGATGTAAGCTTAAGGCATTTTCAGATGTAAAAAAGAATGTTACAGAGAAGCTCTCGAACACACTATAATTACCTTCGAACTTTGGCCTTGGGTCACTCTTGGAAAACACCAGCTGAAGATGGATGTGCTTTTCACATTTGTTTATTACCGCGATTGTTGCTTCTCACAGAGCTTAAGGGAACAGAAGCCAGTCCAACGTAGAAGTGAGCAACCCTCAGATTGCAGACAATTCTGAGCAGTGTCACCTTTAACTGTGGTAAAAACTAATAAAAGAATACAGGTGTGCTGTAATACATCATCCGTATAGTAGGGTGACCCAATAATCCATGACAGGTAGGACACTTCGAGCTAGGACAAGATTTGCAAACTACCATTTCAATTAAAAACACCTGTATTTCACTTAAGCACCAAGTTCCTGCTGTGTTCCGATTGGTCACTCTCCAATAATCATGCATATAATCACTAATGTTAAGTTGGATGAGACTTTCATCTAGGAAACAAACCAGTCAAAGGACAAGAACAACTGAACTATTTAGTCAAGCACAGAAGCCTTTCAGTTTTAAAATAGTTAGTAAAACATGAAGCAGCTCAAAGTGTCCCCCTGATATGGATTATCTAGTCACCATATGTATAGTCAGAGCAAAAGTAACTTTTTATGTATTAAGCTTCTGCAGTTAAAACAGAAAGGCATTCTGGCTGTTTCTCAGTGCTGCTGAGGGCCAAGTCGGAGTAGCTGGCTCATGACCGACGCTATAATCCACACACTAGCTAACAGCTATTGTATTACATAATTACATATGATCATTTTTAAATTTCTGTTATGTGAAGAAAGAACCATTCCATTTTCATGACTTCTCAGTAGGCAGTAATGTTTGGACATTATTCTCAGTAACATTGTAGCGCTTTTTGTTGTCAGTAGCAGGTGTCATAGCTTTCATTCAGCATTTTATCGACCTAGTAATTTATTTGGCTCCAGATGCATATTTTAAGGTGCATTGACTTGTTTAACGAGCAGATGTTAGTCTTTGTTTGAAGATAAAAGCAAATCTACTGCTTTATTAATTTTATCTTTTAAGTGTGTTACCGCCGTGTCTAACAAGGTTTTAGAGGAAACTCTGCACTCCATCATGCAGTTATCATTTTTTCATCAGATGAGTGGTCATGTGACTTGGATAAAAGCCAATAAAAATCTAAAATGACCCGCACCACCTGATTACATCACTACACGACTGCACTTCATGAAATCATTCCCCATAAAAGCCACGTTAAAAAGCTTTGTTTCTCCCTGATTTTTGAGTAAATGATTTACAGTTGAGATAATGACTCTCATTTAATCAGCATTCCCCTTTAACAGCTGTCCCACAGTAAGGACACAAGCCCAGCAAATTAATCAACTTGTTCGGATCACTGCGTTTAAGTTCTCCATCCGCCCAGCCCGCAGAGACCTGCCACAGTGGCCACAGAGCACCCTCACACGACACGCTTGTCATAAATTCTGAAGTTATTGTGCTGTTTACATCGTGCCAGATGTAAAACTGCCATTATCGTATCACTTTAAGGACTTTGATGAAATAACCTTTGAATGATAGATAATCCTGACAACAAGCACTAAGGAATGTCATTTTTTAAAAATACTTATCTCTGACTCTCATTTTTGCGAGACACCATGGGTGCTGAGGATTTGATCTTGGCTTCCCCTCTGTATGTGTGGAACTTGCTCCTTCTCCCTGTTTTTCCATCATTTTCTCTTTTCAGTTTATGATAATTGAAAATGAATAGGATGGATGGATGGTTGAATGGATGGAAGGATGGAAGGAAGAGATGCACCATGCTATTCCTAGTTTTGTTAAAAGTGTTGAACATTTATGAATAATCAAGGTCATTTGAACAATCACTCAACTAAACGTGATACTGGACTGAGGCCCACAGTCAACTGACATATAATGTATATGCATTCCAGAACAGACTTTTCTCTTATTACTCACCCTAACACTAAAAAATATTCCAGTATTTTTTCTCCTCGTCTGCAGGGGCACAACTAAAATATTGAACATGTCCCCGGTCCAAAAAGTCATTTATAAGGTTGTTGTACAGGGTTTGTAGTCGTGGTGTCCTGCTATGCCAGAATAGGCACTTGCATTGAAAATGTTTATTGTGGGTTCAGGTCTGAGATGGAACGTCCTACATTCTATGGGAGCAACTATGATATGGGGGCAGTATTGGAGATGAAAGCCTTCTGATTAGGAAAGCCTGCACTGACTGTTGATTCTTATACTGATAAAGCCCTTTGGCATATAGAGTAAATGTGTAATATGGGTATACATTTTATTTCATTATTTCTTTGTTTGTTACTGAAAACTGCTTCAAATGCTCTCTTTTCTGGTCAACCCACAAGGTTTTGGAAAAGAATCTATCGTATTTTTATGATTACAAAGTATGGTACAAATGTGTCTGGTTGATCCCTTGAAGGAACATTAAGGATTTTTTTTGGCTCCGTCTTCCATTTAGAATAAATAAATTCCACAAAAAAACTCCACATTGAGCAATAAGTGGGGACACGTCTAAACTTCTGCAAAGGCATTACAGTTAAATAAATCGGTATGATTTGCGCTACACTAAACAAGCTGGAAAATGTATGCAAGCATCGTGAAATTGTTGGCTTTGTTGTAGGAAGGGTACCTGCAGTTTTTACTCTATAAAAGTCTGATTTGTCCATCATTTGACAAACATGCCATTCTGAGTCTCACAAATAAATATCCCTGGGACCTTAGTGACTGCAGTGAGGACCTTGGGATTGTGGCATAGGAATCACAGCAGACGTACAGTAGGCCAGGAGCCAAGCCATGTGAACAGGAAGTAGGGGGGAACGCCCTGACACACTTGGCCCCAGGGCTGGAAACTGGACATATAACAGAGCTGAAGTGGCTCTAAAATGGGGGGGGCTCCTCTCTTCCATTTGCAGAGGATACAGACGGAACTCGTCTGCCTTGTGCGTAAAGGTGCGTTGTACACCCAACTGGCCTGAGAAGTTTACTTTTGCTCCACCTTTTCAAGGTAGTTGGATTGACAGAGATTGTATGTAAGAACATGGGTTTGCCATCCACCCATCTATGTATTGATCTATTCCAAATGATTGATTGATCGATTCATACATCTACCCATCCATCCATCTTCTAATTGCTGGTCCTAGTCAGGGTTGTGGGATGGACTGAGTCCATGGATGTAAATTTGGTTTCAGGCCAAATCAGGCCCAATCCCTCGCCCCCCCCAAACACACCCAGTATTCCTGCAATACCAGTAGTGACATGTTCCTACTCTCCACACCAAAATCTACACCCCTGATTAACCATGATTTTTTTTTTCTTGCTGGGCTGTACGGTTAAGAGATTGAGAAAGAGATATATAAGTTTGGTATTCATGAATTGGCGAACAGGGATCCACATGCACAAATTGTTTTGCATTACATTCGAAAAGGAAACCGTTCTCAGTTCTTCCCCCCCCCCCGCCCCTTTGGGGCAAGTAATTAGAAGGGTCATGACCCATCTATTAGACAGGTAATTGCCTCCTCCTAACATCTAGTACAATAAAACTAATTGCTACTAACCAAGATGACCCCACTGTTCAGCAGAGTCAACCTTTCAGGTCTGTCCCCAGAGTCAACTTAAGGTCACACCTCACAAGTGGGGAGAGGGAATGTTTGCTGAGGCCCTCCTCTGTTTACTGCACTGTCACTATATGTGTTGGGAGGGTACAGTACAGGGCAGTAATTTGTCCTTTTCACTTCAGCAAAATTTACCCTGAATACAGAGCAGTCATAAAAGTAACTCTAAAGCTCCAGGTCAGGGAGAGTTCAGAGTTAAGAGTCATCGTGCTTTTAAGAAGCTGTTTGCCTGAGTTCCATATGCTTTTCATTTTATAGAACACCACTGTCATTAATGTCTCAAATGTTCATAAGTAATACTGACAATCAACAGCACAGCCAGCATTATAATATTTTCATGCCGTGAGGATTGCATCACTACAATGGTGAATGATATTCGATGCATAACCAAAGGTTCCACTATCATACGGACACATCTCCCAGTTGTAGCAGATACCATCCGACACTATTTATAACGAAATTCAGCGTTTTCCATTTGGTGCCACTGTGTCTCTGGGTGAGATTTCACACACTAATGCAGAACGACTTTCCCCTCGACAGTACGCGGCTGGCTTACAAACATTTCACTGCCAGCCCCAAGTCCCACTGACTTTTGTGCTACTTGTGAGCATTATGTCCAGTTCTTCTCAGCTGTGCAGTCGCTTCTAATATTAAGCAATCAGTGAAACTGTAATCTAACCCGTTTAAATAAAAATTCAGTTTCTGTATGACTTAAGTAAGTTTGACGTGGGGAGTTGTGTGTTTATGTACTTGCACTAAAATACCAAAGCTATTCATGCACTATTTGCTCCCATCAGATATAAGCACTTCTCAATATGAAAATATTTATGTCTGTGTATGTGAACTTGGTATTACTTTTGTTATGATATGAGGTGAAAGAAAAATAGTCACCACAACAAAGGCTAATGTCTGAAACTGGGGACACCAGCTGTCCTTCAGAAAGCTTGGCTGCTGGATTGTTATGGTGTCTTGGTGTGTTTTTAAGTATTAATAAGCTGACACTCCCAATTCCACATCATTTTAACACTTCATACAGAATTTGGAACCCATTCCCTTTTAAGAACCATGAATTAATTGTTACATTGTGTCTAATCATTTTTATAATACAGATGATAAAGCTGATGAAAACAATTGTGCATAATGAAGTAATAGGTACAACAGTCACAGTCAGCTTGCCTGAATGCTCACTGTCTATAGGACAATCAAATTGCCCCGTCGTTCACCCAGTGATCCAGAACAGTTTTGCAGTGCATCCTCTCTTGCTGACACTGTCTTGGGGCTTCACAAGCATCGTGCCAAATTTGCCTGGATACCCAATATTCACAGTATCAGCACCTCATGCTGAAAACCGATGGAATCGCCACTGTAGTTGTCCCGCAGCATCATCTTGCTCTTCTGGTTCTTTGTTTAGCATGTGTGGTCCAAGTGAATCAGACATATGGTCACGTTTAAAGGTAGATTACTTTCAATAGTTATATGATCACAATAACAGTGCGTATCCCTGAAGCCCCCCCCAGACATTCTTAAGATACAGATACTTAAGAATAAAATAAAATAAAATAAAATAAAAATATCTGGATTCCTTCAGCATTCCCAGGATTCTTGCGGTGGAGAGTTGCCGTTTCGGCATTTCGAGGGTCGTGGGTGTTTGGCTGAGGCCATCTTTATTCAGAGTTCTGGCAGGGAGATCAGAGAGGGTGATTTATTGGGATGTTCTGTCTGCCTCGCTGAGGCAAGAAGGGAAGCAGCTGAGACAACCTGCTGTAGATACAGAAAGCCTCACAGCCCTGGGTTCAAGCCTCATTTAGAAGCTTGAGCGTCATCAACCACATACTCAAGAATATATTTGCTAATTATGTATAAAGGTTTTTTACTGCCACCTGTGAATCTGTTTTTAGTAACAAGTGTATTTCTCCACATGGTCTCCCTCTAAACCATGGATATTCAACTCTAAACCTGGATTCTAAATCCAGGCCGTGTTTTCAGTTCTCCCAGGATGTTTGTTTAATAATTACTGATTCTGATTGGCCAGAGGCTTCACACCTGGCTCTCAGGTGAAGGAAGGCTGGAAAATCAGCACTGCTTGGACTTTAAGGGCTGAAAGTTGCATAGCCCTGCTCTAAACAGATGTATTATATTCAGTGAATGAAGTTGCTACATTTTTAATATTTAATCTGTGCTTTGCTACCTAATTGGGATTTGTTCTAGATAGCATTTTGGGCTGCCATTTCATAGTGAGCTCACTGTGTTTTTCATCACTGTGAAAACAGCTTGTTTCCTTCAGAATAGTCAGCACCTGCGATCAAAACAATATTTTCAGTCATTGCCCTTCAGTTCTGCTATGCTCGCGTAGAACAAGGGGGCCGCTGCTTAGCCAAACCACTTGGCGGAGAGATCTGGAACATTAGTTAGCAAAGACCGGGAAGGATTTATTATTGAAAACTCTTTTTGCGGAATCTATACGCTAGATTTTTCCATGCACACCGTTCACAGACATGTCCCAGGAGAGCAATCTCGTCACAAACACCTAATTTAACTATAAGCTGCAGTTAATGAAATGGAGAGATTGGCAAAACAGTTGGAAGGGGGTCATTTGCATAAGACTGCTGGTTGCTGTTGCCCTTGAAAGGTGTATCGGAGTCAGGAAGGTAGTTTTTTTTTTTTGACCGGCAGTCTGCTGGCAATGATTGGAGGTTTCACATGGAGCAGAGGGATTGAGGTAAAAGCCAACAGTTGCGACATGCCTGGAGGTACAATGTACAGAGTAAACAGATCGGTACCATGCAGAATTTTTATCAAGTCAAAGTTAATTTCATATTATCAAATGCACAACAGTATAGCATACAATAGTAGGTGTGACCAATGAAGCTAGTTTCCCTGGGTACCCTCCATGATAAAGTAATAAGTAAAGAAAAAGTAAACAAACAATCAGACATAAATAAAGTAAATAGATTTTGGTTGGAATTATAGGAGTGTGCAGATTTTTTTTTATCATTTTCAGTGTACCTGCACACAGTAGGATCTTCCGTTATGGAAATCATTGCACAGCAAGACAATCTACTCCTCTTCTAGATTTATAGATTCATGATGGAAAATGGGATTGAGGGACCTTGACCACTAGAACAGACAGCTTCCTGCTACTCTTTGAGACGTTGTTACCTTAAAGCTTAAAAGCAGAAGACAAATGTTTCAGACCAAGTTATGTTAATATTCCTTTGAAACGTCTATGGTGTTCCTTGTTATGTGACGCCTCCACTGCCCTTATTTTATGACATCGGCCGACCATCTCTCCCGAGTATCCTGGGATCACTGGGCGATGATCATCCCCACTGGCATGCGTCCAGCTTAAGCATGTTACATTGAGAAATACAGTCAGAATAATGAGTTGACCTGAACTGGCCAATTGTTAGCACAGTTCCTAGCCTTTATGCTACATGTGCAGCTGAAAATGTATCGGTCTGCCTCGTTCTCATGCATGTCGGTACAAATACATGGGGTTTTAAGATAAAACTAATATATATATAAACAGCAACATAAATGTGGTGATTAGCGGGAGAACATTTTAAAACGAATTTGAGGAAGCACTTCTTTACTCAGCGTGTAGTTAGAGTATGGAATAGTCTTCCTGCTAGTGTAGCGCAAGCTAAAACCCTGGGGTCCTTCGAATCACAGCTAGATAAGATTTTAACAACTCTGAGCTATTAGTTAAGTTCTCCCCAAACGAGCTTGATAAATTTTGTAAATTTCTTATGTGGTGATTGAAAGATTACCAGGGTGTTAGGTAACTTGCGAAGACTATGGGTGATTTAATCCTATTATAGAGAGCTGCTACTGTAGATTTACCGTCAGCCAACTACAAAGACATTTAGGCCTAGCAGTGACACCCCCAGTGTCCCAGCATGACACGAAATTAGAACAAATACAATGTCCTAACAATATATCCTTGCAACACCATGATCATGGAAGTAATGTGTTCTTAGGCTCTCGGAATGTTCTGCAAGAATCACATTATACTTACCGACTTACTGTCGAAAACACATTTGTTTTTACATTTTGTTTAATGGGGAAAAAGTTAATGGCCGCATTTGAGGTGTACGTTT
The DNA here is from genome assembly GCA_026777045.1 of Hyperopisus bebe. NCBI lineage: Eukaryota > Metazoa > Chordata > Actinopteri > Osteoglossiformes > Mormyridae > Hyperopisus > Hyperopisus bebe. The sequence goes on from JAODJW010000046.1 coordinate 14,150,964, forward strand.
ATGACTTCTTTCCACTGATTCTATAATTAGCCACTAACTCAGACCCCACACTGTATTATTTTTTTTTTCCTCTGTTTCTTTTGTGTCATTCTTCTTGCCAACTTGTAACATCTAGCACATGTCCTTTAGATCCTCAACCACCACTTGAGAAATGCAGACATTCCTCTCATTGCATAGAAGACATTTAAAGCTTAAAACATTACCTTTGGTCTGTTTGTATGTGTGTGTGTGTGTGTGTGTGTGTTGTAAAACAGAGACACAAACCTGGAGACAAAAATGGAGCTTTCATAGACTTATTGCACCCGCTTCTTACTCGAGTCTGACCCTTGTGCTTTATTTCTGATCTACTAATGAGAGAACCTTTTAGGCTCACCACTGTGGGCTGGAGATTTAAGCAAAATTTCGGCTGTTCTGACCACAAAAGTGAGAGCCAAACTTCTCATTGATTCTTTTTTGGCAGGTTTTGAGCAGCATTTTTCCACAGTATTCCTTCTCTTCAGTTTCTTGTCTTTCTTTTGCTACTAACCATAGTCAGAGAGAAGGAATACCTGAGTGTTTCATGTATGGAAGTTTCAGTAAAGGGGAATTTTAACTCTCTTGTTTGGCCAAAGCACATGAGATGCAGTGTGAGAGTACAGTGTAAGCAGACATCCTCAGCTGTGCTTCTGCCAATGGGTGGGACTCCCTGTGCAGCAGGGAACCTCAAACATACAGCGAGTCCCAACCGCACCAGGCGCAAATTTCCCTGACACCCACTCAAAATGTCCCGTTCTCACTAAGGCTCCAGAACCTGGAGACATTCAGCAAATGTGCTTACAATTTATTATTAGTACAACAGGCCGTCGGGAGCAACGTTCTCCTCTCTGCACTCTCCCACTCTTCTTAAGTTGGCGGAATAGGTTCCTTTCAAGAATATCCACAATGCCTAACAGGAATGCTGTCTTGTTGACTTTGGTGGAAGATGAGAGATTCACCCCAACCCCTCTCTGTAGATCTTAAACATGATTGCATTTCCTCAGCAGGATCAGATGTGAGGGTCCAGGCCGCATTACCATCCAGAGCTCTTCAATTTATTGTAGGCTTGGACGGGAGGACAGCGCAGTGGCTTCATACGCCACTTGATACATGCGTGCTACTTCCTCAGTACTTACTTTCACTCCATGGGTTTCCAGTCTAAATGCAGCAGTTCATTCTATTTTGTTGTAATTACTTCCTGTAGTTATTCCCACAACTGTCATGTGAGACTGGCCGTTTTCCAGTAAGCCCTTCTTCACATATACCTCAAAAGCGAGCATCAGAAAATGAACTGCCTCACATTAGCCAAAAATAATATTGTATTTAATCTAGATATCATTACATACGAAATGAGGAAGAACTGAATTCAAGGGTGCCTTTGTTTTACTGTAACTGGCTTTTTTCTTGAAGTAATGAACCATCTCCTTCTGAAATCCACAACAGTGTGTTTATAACTTCACTGTTAACGGGAAAGGTGATTATTCTCACACATAAAGCTATAGTATTATCTGACATATTAATCCACTCAGCCACACACATCCAGTAACAATAAACAGCCAAAGCAAAACGGTTCCCTTAGATTTGCATATGAAAATAACCAGTAGAGAAGAAGCTCGTTCTTGATGGCCAGCATAATAAACTGTGTTTGTTTTCCTGGACCACCCGTTAGCATCACAGAATGTTGGGGGTGTCTTCCGGACGGTCAGTCGCCACCCTGACTTAGACACACAATCCCAGCTTCTGCCATAGCCTGCTCGCAGACTTGACCTACAGCCTTCTGATGGAGCGCGTGAACACCAAGACCCATCTCCCACCCGCTTCAATCAGAGCTTAGAGCACAACTTGAGATTAATGGGATCCTTTACTGCAAAGGCTTAACCAAGTCACTGCAAGTTATTTAATTGCAAAGAAAACCAAACCCAATGTAGCGTTCTGTCAAGATGGTGGATGACTGAATGGGTCTCAAAAGGGGTTAGGAAAAAGGTGAGATGTGTGAACGGCTTGATAGGGCCATTTTCTTGGGGGAACCAATCCAGACCTGATAGTCCTCATGAGAAATCAAGCATGGGATTGGGTCTCCCACCGTGAACTTTCTCAGAGCCTAGTGTCAGTACAATATACTGAGATTCACACACACACGCATGCACACATGCACCGATACACCATCATAGTTTTGCTATGCAATTTAATCTCTTGGCCTAAGCATTGTGTGCTAGTATAAGAACAATGGAAAGAAATGGTTTAAGCAAAAAATATATAAAGTATTCTAACATAAACAAAAAACAGACAGGAACAGTTATCAAAGTAATAAAAGCAAGGCAGCTGGTATTCATGCATATCTGCTTTTTGTTAAAAATGATTTGTATATGTATGCTGTGTTGTTGAAAGCATTCAATATTTACAAGAATCTATATACAAAACAAATGTACATGCTCCAGCACTGCCTTGTAGTATTGAATAATAACGTACTGTAAGTATTTTTGCTCACCTGGTATTCTATATATGAACATTCAAATAGACATATAAAAGTTTCACTATTCCTTTGTTGCGGAGGTACTGCTGTTCCAGAGCCTTCTGATCTTGATACAATAATTGTTTATCTGATAACCTGAAGTTAGTGCAGTCTATCTTGTTTATTTGACTGTGTCCAGCTTAGCCTATACTGCAGTACAATGCTACTTTCATAACAAGTACTGATTCAAATATGTGAGTTAGCGTTTAGCCTGAATACTTTGCATCCTTTTTTCGGTGTTAGCTTCACGAATTGTGTTGTGTTTTTCTCCTTGAGCACAAAAAAATCCGTTGAGTAAACAAAATATAAATTTAATTTCTGAATTTTCATGGGGAGGGAAGCTGGTTGCAGGGAGAGGCAGCCCAGGTGCTGTGTAGTGTGAGGATGCTTCTGCAGCGGTCGCATGGAATGCCATCACGCATGGGACCATGACAGCACTCTAAGGCAGGTGGCTGATGAGTGATACTCAGTGTCAGGCCCCAGAGCGGAGCTTGCAGAATGAGACTCACCAGCAATTGATGAGTGAGACCAGCAGGAGTCCTGGCTTCCAGCATAACTGCACCGAAAACACATGTTCTTTGGGGGGGGGGGGGCAATATTAGCCCGCTCAACAACCGTTTGCGTTTTCATTTTACTAAAACACCATTTAAATATTTAAAAACCATTTAACATTGCCTGTATTTGCAATTAGCTGAAATCCCCCCCCCGATTGCCGAGTGGCACTACAGCACCATGACCAACCTCCAGTCTTATCATGTGATTTTGAAGCATGAAGAGTTTAAAGGTCTTTCGCATGTAACAATAATCTGTCAGTGATTCATGTTTTTCTTGTGATAAGCAATGTGAAGTTAGCTTAGCTCATCTGATTATATTATAATTTAATGGGTAATATTTCAATGCACTTCAGCAGTCAAACTGAGGAATAATTTAAAGATTTAAGAATTTAGGGATAGATTATTCTAGACTCATTAAAGTTTAATCAGCACAAACAGACCAATTAGACAACTAATGATGTGAGTAAGTTGAGCTTAAATTGTCAGTGAAGTGCTGGCTACCTAATTGATTATTCTATATATATTCAGCTGTGTCCGCTGAGTTAATAAGGTAATGATGAAGTGGAGGTAGACTGAGGTTTGACTGAGGCAGTCATTTGCTGGCTAAAGTTCCATAACTTTTTTGAAGCTTTCTGTGGGCAGATCCCAGTGGTAGCCACAATAGAGTCGCATACGCAGCCTTCTGCCCTTCAGATCAGCGTGCGGCCAGCCCATGTGAATGTTGGTGGCGAGTCAAGTCAAGGGTGGTCTCCACATGATGCCAGGGCTGAGATGGCATAACCGCTGAGCTTCCATGTCTGTGCCAAGCCACAGAGCCCCTCTGTGTCATTGCTTCACCAACGACAGCTTGGGCCAAGACTGAGTCTGCAGTGTATCAGCTTTACCTCCATGCCTACGTACAGAATTACCCAGAATACAGAATCCAGGTGAATATATTTTGAAATCTTCTACCCCAAAACACTTATTACACTTGCTACAGTCACTGTGATATATTTAATAAAGACAGTTTTAGCTGCAGTGTTTAAAATGGAGAAATGGAGTCTGCGAGATTTCTTCCTGGTCATTATAAAAAGTTTTATAAAAGCCATTGAAAAGTCACAACTGAAATGGCATATTGCTATGTATACACTGCCCCTAAATAAGGGGAACATTAGCTTAAGAAGGCAAGAATCTTAAAGATTCAAGGGTCTTGATTTCAGTCGGTTGAAATGTTCGAATCTTAGGAAGGTATTTGCTGCTATAAACTGTAAAATGTATGTCTATACAGTATAAAATCTTTTGCTATCACATTGTTAGCTGAAGTCCAGATCAGTTTGTTCTTGTTTGGTTTGAAAATGTTTGGACAGACACTGAAAAACAGGGAGGCACTTATGCAATAATTTCCAGTAGAAATGAATAAATGTCCAAAAGGCTTTGAGATTAATTTTTACATTTGCATTGTCTATCATAAAACTGATCTTCAAGTCAGTTACAACAAACTGGTTGAAACAGTTTAATCTCATGTAACGGTATAAAGTCAAAAAGGTAAAGGCATTAAAATATCAAATTTGAAATATTAAAACTTAAGGCAAAGGTTTTTTTGTCTTTACGCCTGAATTATAAAGTGCTGAAATGTACCCGTACAGTTTTATAAGCCATTTACCATAACTCTTAATCTCCCAAGTGCTCTGTGATAAATCTCTTCATTCACATTAAATCGCAGTGAAAAGTGCTCATTGATTTAGCTGAAGAAATGCCTACAAAAGTGTTCCACAAACATTCCTCTTCCCACGAGAAAGTGACAGCAAGTACAAAAAAAAAAAGATTTACCCAGTACAGCCCGAAATGCACGCTAAATAGCTGCAAGTGTCTGTATTGAGGACGGAAACCATTGGACATGGTCATAATACTTTGCCCCCTGACACCCAGCCAAATGGCAAGTTTAAAAAAAGCTTTAGTCTGTATGCATGCAATGCATTTGACGTATGGGGATATTTCTGAATTTAGATGTATTGTGATAGATATTCTATATTGTTAATCAACTCTTTACTGTACTTTTAGCCTTTGCTTCTTTTTGTCCCTGTGAACCATTATTAAACAAACAAATAAGTTTGGATTTAAATCAGATTCAGTACCTAGTTTGAAGATATAACTGCAGTGTTGTAGCTTTAATACACACCTGCAACCTAGAAATCTTTCCATTTTGTTGTTCTAAAAGATGCAGAAAGACGAGCCCTTCAGGCCTTCATCTGACAGTGAGGGCTGGAGGACCCCAGCAATACAATACTAATATAAATATAATAAAAAATATAATATAAGCAAGAAAGACAAAGGGATTCCTTGGTGACCAAGAGAATCCTGAAGGGTCAGGAGAATCGGAAGACCAGGAGTTCAGGAGGAACGTGGCAACGCAGGAGATGCTGCAAACGATACACAATGAGAAGGGGAAGGGAACTGGAGGATTATGAAAACCCAGACCGAGAGATACCTATCAAGGAATTTACTAAATCACAGCCTTTGAGGGCTCCTTCACCCTGTACCTCACAGATCTTTCTCATAGACAACCCAAGTATGTGGTTTGAAGGCCTCAATTTTTGGAACGTGAAGAATCTGAGCTATAGCCCAAATTGAATTTGTTTGTTTGTTTGTTTAGGTTTCTCTGGCTTATATCTTTTCTTCCCATATCACTCTCTTGTCAATATAAAGAGACAGAAGCACATTAGCACACATGAAAACAGCAAGTATGGTCCATGTGTCGTTTGGCAGGGAGGCTGATCCAATAATATTGTTTTCCCACTTGTCTCAAAACACTAAAGCTTAGCCAGTGGCTGCCATTGCAGGAGGGCACACCAAACAGACGCATGTGCTTGGCTGTCCCATACACATGGCCTCATTCTGCGGCACAATTCAAATAGTCCTTTGAGATCGTAGGTTCAGTGGGGAGTGAATCTAATACAGTCAGGGGACAAACAAGAACTGAACACTAAGGGGCCTGAATCGGCTCCACTGTAGGTGGTCCCTGCATTTCGCACTTGGACTTTCCGAGTTCTGGAAGCTCTTTTTTGGCATGTAAATCCATGTCTTTTTTTTTTTTTTTTTTTTTGCAGGCTGGGTTTTTCTGTGGTTGCATGAATAGTGTTTCTGGTTAGTCCGTCAGACCATCTCTGGGTATTGATATATGCTGTTTATTAGCTATATTACTGTACCATGCATAATGTCACGTGCCCCGTGACTGTACCGGCTGAGCAGTGAATAGTTGATGTTGAGTTGATTTTACCTTCACTTTCTAGGATAGCTCTGTAGTTCTGGTTTCATATAATCAAGGACAAAAACTGATTATAAACAAAAGGGATTTTATTTATTTATATTCAGGTCAATTATCATTTTAATAAATTATTCCCAGTTGTTTATCTTCACCTTCTCTCATCTAATAGGCTTAATGCCAATATCTCTGTTGTGACTTTTTTAACTGAAGAACTTGAACAGCACAGCACAGTGTGGTAAACATCACACAAGTGCCTGTAGGGTCCCAGACTCAGTCGGACACCAGCGATTCTGTATTAGTCAGATCCATATCCCCAGTTACAATTATTTAAGATCACAAGACAAAAGCCAAATTTTCTGTGTGCTAAGCAGATGTTTATCTAGAGAGGGGTGTTCGTGCATTTGTTTATACAACTGGAAGAAGCCAACTGTAATTTAGGTTAATGACATTCTCCAGCCATACAGCAATTCTTCTGATGACCTATGGAATTTCAGTTGTTAGTGCAGACTGGCCCTGACAATAAGCGAATGGATGGATGGATGGATGGATGGATAGATTCTATACTACCTGCTGCCCCAGTTTTTGTTACTGGACTTTTTTTTTTTTCTCCCAATTTCAGTTTATTCTCTGTCATGTAGCAGTCTGGCATATTTTTGATTTATTGGAGATTCACATCATCCTGTCTTTCTTTAAGGACATTTGAAGTGATTCCTCAGCGGAAAAATGTCAGGACGCGTTCATTCAGCCCCACAGGAAACCGGGTGGGAGAGGGGAGTTTTAGAGAGATGGAAATGGTCTGTGGGGCAGAAAAACAGAGGTAGCTAGTGTCTCCAAAGGTACTTCAGGTTTTATATAACCCAGAGAGGCTCTGAAAGTTAAGTCCCCTTAGACATCGCCTAAGTGACCGATTTGCAGAATAATGAAGATGCAAATTGTCTGAAAGCAATGCAATTCTTGAGCCTTCAAGAGTTACTGTCCGACGTTAGAGTACATAAGATCTATCATCAAAGAAGCCTTGAACACGGTTCTCGTCGATCCAGTCAATAGTATTCCTTTGGCACGAAATACCTCATAAATGAAAAAGGCCAAACTCATTAAAGCTCAAAGCAAGGACTGCAGAATGGATTCTCTCTGGAAAAAGTTCTGAAAGAAAAGTGGATCCTACCCTGTACTAGTTAAAATACACTCAGTCAGCACTTTATTATGTATGAATCTCATAGCTATTTATACACATTTGGTCATTCAGAGTATTTTGTGTGATCCATTAGAACCTGCTCTGATTTAATATTACTTGACTATAAAGCATTAAATTCAATTAGGAAAATAGTCTACCGTTTTCCTTTGTCATGAGACCAGAATATTGCCCTCTTGTGGTGGGAGCTCTAATAAGACAAACAGATGGACTATATTACCTATCAGCCCAACAATCATAGAAAATTAATGCTTGGCATATTTTGACTATCAGTGTTTACTTCGTTTTTGATGGAACGCTCTTGGAATTATCAGAAAATGATTGTTTGGGTTTACGTTGTGTCCTGCTGTAGGGGAAATTGCTGTCATGCTGACTTGTTTTGAAATGAAAGTAGATTTTAAAATGTTAGAAAAAAAAGAGTAAAAGGAAAAGTCTGCCACCCCTCCCCTTCCCTTTTAAGTTCTGCTTTCCTCCAGAACGCGCCCAGCTTGACAAAATGTGCCTGAAAATGAGGCTGATTTATTCTGCGTTATCTTTCAAGAATAACAACTCGGTGCGAAAGCGTCCCTTATCGTCGCAGCCCAGCCCTTTTTCTGAATGGTAGCCTCTTGGTTTAATTTATAGGTAGGAATGTTATTTTCTTAGTGAAATAACTGACCACGGCTCACTGGCTACTGGTTATCCGGCTTCCCTGGAAACACTTGTTTGGGAAGAGATGTTTTGAAAAACGAAGGAAGGGGAGCAATACTACAATGCAGAACTCGATCGGAATTCCCCGCACTACTGTCTGCCCCCCAACTCCATAGACAAGCCATCTGATTTATTTACCCCTGTCTATCTGCGTGTGTTTATTTAATTTTGTCCATTGAAATCTGCTTTTCCTCCGCATAGCCCGGAATCCGGGGGAATGATACAGTACACCTTCTGGAAACAATTACAATGTAATAATCTCCACATTCTTTCATCCCGCGATCTTGGCTGATTAAGTCCTTGCTGGTACACAAAGCCACCAGCCCTTCCTCATTCGCTTCTCCTTTTACGGCCGTCGATATTATTATTTGGGAAGCTGATATTAGCGGTAACGCCGGACGAGGAATCTGATGTCTGCCATCCAGCTGAGATCGAATGTTTTTTAACGTTAACTTCTGTTTCAGGCTCGCACTTCTATTTCCCAGTCAGAGCGCTTGCTAAACGCTTCCTTCCATTGTCAAGCAATGTCACGGACATGTAGACATGATCAGCGAAACGAAATACTTTCAAATTGATCATCGTTAATCTGCCTTATTTTTAAAATGTATTATATATGAAGTAATTGTAGGTATAGATGGTACTTAAATACTTTTGTGTACTATGTATACCAAATTGCATAAGACATTAACGGGGTTGCCAACCTTGGTTAGCTGGCTGGCGTGAGATTTTCATCTGCACACACATGCACATATATTTACATATATGTAACAGTTCTATAACCTTGTAAATAATACACTCACCTAAAGGATTATTAGGAACACCTGTTCAATTTCCCATTAATGCAATTATCTAATCAACCAATCACATG
>JAODJW010000046.1:14160138-14170845 GCA_026777045.1 Hyperopisus bebe
TCGATTTCTGTTGAGACATTCAAATGGTAGAGTCAGAATTTGGCATAAACAGAATGAGAACATGGATCCATCATGCCCTGTTACCACTGTGCAGGCTGGTGGTGGTGGTGTAATGGTATGGGGGATGTTTTCTTTGCACACTTTAGGCCCCTTAGTGCCAACTGGGCATCGTTTAAATGCCACGGGCTACCTTTAGGTGAGTATGTAGGGTTTGCGAACTACCCCAATGCTTTTGATGTAGCTAATTTTAGGTTTATAATGGAATAATGCTGATTTGGTGTGAGATTTCTTGCATGAGCTTGAATGTCAGAAAGCGTGAGTGTCATGCCAGATGCATGAGCTGGCATTCCTGCATTAAACCAGCATGTATGGGCGGGAAAGTACGCAGCATGTAGTGAGAAGTGTGCAGCATGTAGTGAGAAGTGTGCATTTTTATTGTTGAATAGTGTTCACTGCATCACTTTTATTTCTCTGCAGAATCAGTTACCTACACACCCTGAAAAAATGAATGAGCCCCTCTGTCTGCAACACATCCATCCATCCATCCATTTTCTGAAACCACTTATCCTGTTCAGGGTCGCGGGTTCCGGAGCCTATCCTGGAGACTATGGGCACAAGGCAGGGAACAACCCAGGATGGGGCGCCAACCCATCACAGGGCACACTCACACACACACTCACACAGTCACACCTACGGGCAATTTGATAACCCCGATCAGCCTCAGCATGTTTTTGGACTGCGGGGGGGGGGAACCAGAATACCCGGAGGAAACCCCACGATGACACAGGGAGAACGTGCAAACTCCACATGGATCCCTGCTCTCTGAGGTGTGAGGCCACAGTGCTGATCACTGCACCACCATGCCACCCCCTGCAACACATCTTAATTCATAAATATTTTTATTCTATATATTTTAACCACGTTAATGATGTATATCATTTATTTCTCTATGTGCTTATGAGGCAAGTAGGGGCTGTATCTAGAAACTCTGAGCCCATGTCAAAATGTCTTTGCAATTTTACGTCTACTTTTACGTATTACAGGGTCCCTGGCAAGTGTTGGCCCCTTGGATCTGCCATGATATCCGTGCCAGGATATCCTTGCCCCTCTGATGCCCCTTAGAGGCACATTCCTGTTAGAAAAAAAAAATCAAATTATTTTCTTAATCCCATTCCTGCATTGTGGGTAATATTAAACACCATTTGATTCTTTATCTTGATTGGTCCATGCAATATGTTGTTAAACTCACAGCCCGATGTAATATTAGCTTCTCTGCAGCACGGATTGGTTAGACCACAGTTGAATGATGAAGAGGATTAAATATATGCTGAAAGGGGAACATGTGGCAGCACATGTGCAGGGTGGGTGTGTCAGGGTATAATTTTACCAAATTGTCTTTAAGGCAAAGCCAAGTAAATAGGAATTAAAAATTACACACCTATAACATTGACTGTTCCTTCCAGAGGTCTTACTCAGCCTCGCTGCTTACAGGAAGGGAAGTTTCCAAGGTGCTTGTGATGAAAATATCTGGTAGGCAACAGGGTTATTATATTAGTTACCTTTGATGGGATTTACTTCTGAGGTGAGGCCTGTATTATCGCTCACTGCTATGGGATGTATGGAGGACATCTGCGTGGAGATAATTAGCCCCGTGTCACTGCCCCGCCTTTTCTCCGCCAGCTTTTCTCCACATGTACCAGGGCATCTTCTGAACCATGTGCATGTAACCAGTAAGTAGACGTTCCAGCAGTTTTCTCCAATTCCAAACTGAAAGGCCATTTTTTGTTAACTTTTTCTTTTACTTTTATAATTTTCTTGGCCAGTCAGATTGTACTCCATCTCTCTTATCTGCATCAGGCATTTTGTATCTGGGGAATGGCACTATCCTCACATTATAGTCATATGCCCTCCCCAGCATTGAAGAATTAGCTGGCAGCAAAGACTGTGGGCATACAGCATCTGTCAGGTGTATGTGGGCTAAGCGCGGGCATTCACAACCTCCACCTCCTCGCGGTCCGCTCTACCTGGGCAGCATCCAATAAATGCCAAGAGAGGAATTTCTTTCTTAAATTCATATCAATTTCAGCTACCATGTTCGTCCCCCCCCCCCCCCCCTTACAAGACCACCAGCGCTAGTCCCATTTTGCCCAAATGCCAGACATTCCTATTGAAGGTTACGGCAGATGAAGGCGGGAAGAGATCGTCCACATAAAGCAGCCTATTTAAAGCAGGCCAGAGACTGATGGGCAGCTGCCAGGGATGAGAGGAGCCTGTTGCAGCTCCTGCTGAGGAGGATCTGTCCTCACAAAGCCCCTGACCAGCCAGAAACCCTTTGCTTCTACCCTATATTCTTCATAACAAAAGGCAGTGGAACTATTATGAAATGATTCTCCCTGTTTTGTTTTTTTCATAATTAGTTTCACATTCTGCCGACATCTTTATTCAGTTATGGAAATTACTGACAATAACTGTGTGTATTTTTATTCAACATCTGGGCAAGTTTTAATGAACACGGAACTGAAAGTTTGCATCCTCAAAAAATATCAGCCTTTGCTTACAGCCTGAAATGTGCGAGTCAGTGTAGATGATAGAGTGGGAAGAGGCACACTGTATTGCAGAGAAACAATGAATTCACAAAGGGTGCATAGCGCCCCCAGTGGAGTATTATAGTGCTGTGCCATCTTACAGTGGCACTCTTGTTAGTTTGGGCCAGACATTCAAAGGTGCTCACTGGAAATCTAGCTCCTTTATGCATCACTATTTAAGTACTTAGGCGTGGGGTCAGAACTTATTTTCAGCAGCACACGAAAAATTATAAAAAGACCCCAAAGTGTGATGTCAGAGTATAGAGTCCCTTTTATTAAGCATTCCTATCTGTGGTTGTGTTCAATCATGGAACACTAAGGCAGAAAAGACATATGAGTGAGCGAATTTCCAAGGTGTGTCAATAGAAAAGCTCCCACCCTGTAGCTAAAGTTAGCAAGAGACTAGGGGCCCCTAACCGTCCACACCCCCCCTCCACCCACCAAGTGACGCCTTTTACACAAAGTCATTATTGGCTGAATGGAACTACCATGACATCCGGTTACTAAGAAATGTACCTGGCAAAACACACAGGCACAAGGCCCCCATTGATGACATCATCACCAAAGGCCTGGCAAACTCTGTCTTGTAAATGTCTAAATGACATCCATTCAGTGCAGCTATTCAGTTATTGCATATTGGTGGGGCTGACTTCACTGGATATTTATTTGAAGTCATTAAGGATTCTAGAAATAGGTACTTGATGTGGCTTATGAAATGGACAAGATTGGGATTTTGATGTTACACACTTTATTTCATATATTAAACCCAAACATTTAGAGTGAACAAGGCTGCATTTTGTTCTTTACATGTTGTTTAAGGTCGGATAAATATGAGATCCACAAATCCTAGTCTGCACCAGTGTGTCCTTAAATATCTCCATTGTTTGAACTTTTACTCACATCCAGATTTCTTAAAACATGACATTTCTGTTATTCTGATTTCAATTACGCACTAAACTATCCTATACTGAGATGTTGTTTGCATGTTTAAAGTAACTGTGATTTTGATGTTATGCATCAACAGCCTGCATTCTGACTAACATTTTGGACATCAGTCTAGTCGTCCAACCAATAGTTGCTGCAGCTTATTCTGGGTAAACAAATATCTAAAAAAAAAAAAATCTTATTTTGTAAGTAGTGCCCTACCCAAGACCAAATTATGAACAGACAATATTGAATTTAAATCAGATCCTGGTGAAATTTTGTTCTGGTTTTCTTTCCATTTCTAAATCTGCTGGTCATTTTTATGCGGATGTGGTGCAGAAAAATTGCAACAGGATGCAGGAAAGCACAGGTTCCTGTTGAACATTTAAGGTAATCATGTCTGTCATGCAGCGTGGCCGTTATCTGAGCGAGCCAGCCTGACAAAACAGAGCCCTTGAATGAACAACTGCAGAGTTCAGTAAGATGCCATATTTAATCAGTAATAGAGGCTAATATGTAAAAGGCTAACCTGAGTCTTTTCATCTGAAGATAAATGTAGATCTTTGAGTGGAAAAGTTAAAAAAATATATACTGTAATTTGGCGATAGTGTGCTAAAATTGGAATGGCTGAACTTAAACTGTTATGCTGAGCAACAAGAAGCTCGCTAAACTAAGAAGTATAACAGTTAAACTTCTGTCTTGTTTGGTATTTTTTCCTTGCTCGCTCAGTCTCTCACTCTGTTTCCCTTGGTCCACATTTCTAACCCTGGCTGGCAAATTACTGCCGCATTATCAGATTGCTCAGTCTGCCAGTTTCTGGTCCCAATAGATCCGGCAGTAAAAAGCCGGCCTTTTTCCTGTCGGCGGGCCAATGCGCTGCTGCTCCATGCTCCATTTCCAGACCACAGCGACATGCAAACGCCGGTGCGGTCGGGCCCCGCGCATACCTTTGGCTCCTCGGCACTCCGAGCGCAAATTAGCGACTGGCGATACGAGCGTGATAGGGACACAATGCAAACGAAGAGTGGTCAGCGAGTACAGAAGGAACGTGCTTTGTGCTCAATGACCGGCTTTGTCAGAAACGTAGCCAGTCGGCTTGGTCGAACCCCGGGGAGAGCTTGGGTTTTCGGGCGGGGCAGCGGTGAGAGGAGGGTTGTGTTCGGTTTATCAGATGTAGCCTTTTTTTTTAATTTTTATGGACTAAATATCACACAATCTAAGAGGCTGTTCATCCTAAATGGGGGCATGGAACTCTCTATGGTCACACAGTCGGGGTCGTCGTGCTCCTTCGGGACCCTGTAAGTGAGTAGCTTGATGACAAAAACTAACAATAAAAAATAAAGTTTAAGCAGCAAGTGGCAAGGCACTGCTTTGTAATGTGCGTATTTGGTGTAGCGAACAACAAAAAATGCAGGTCTGACGAAGCGTTTTTGTTCCTGCTGGGGGTTGGAGTCGAACACACTGACACTTTTGCACAGAGAGTTTAATGCTATATTGTTGACTGCTGCTGAAAAATGTTCTGTCAGTGTAATGAGTCAACCGATGTGCGACCTGAGCAGTTGGGAGCCTCCCAAGGGCCGAATGCAGGGGCCCGAATGCAGGGGCCCGAACGCGGGAGCACGAACGCGGGGACCCGAACGCGGGAGCACGAACGCGGGGACCCGAACGCGGGAGCACGAACGCGGGGGCCTGAACGCGGGAGCCCGAATGCAGGGGCCCGAATGCAGGGGCCCGAACGCGGGATCACTGCTGGCTGGCAATAATCAACCCTATGTCACGGGGGGTACCACGGAGCCTCGCTTCCTAGTTTCCTCTGAGTCTGACACACTACAGGCATTGCTCACCAAGCGCATGAAACTGTCTTGGTGTTTCCTTTATGGCCTGCTAAGCAAATGCTGCTGCTGTCTGGTGCACAGAAGCACAAACCCAGGCTGCTATGTATGGCTGTAAAAAGGATGTGTACACCTCAGGTCACTAATGAAATTCTCAGGTAAAATTTAGATTCAGCACCCGAAGTATATTAGTTATATATTAGTTATTATTTATTTAATCCATTACGTAATTGATGGCTGAAAAGTGTACCGAAGAATCTTTTCTTCTTCATTGTGTGTCTGTGTGTTTATGTGTCTGTTTGTCTGTATGTGTGTGTGTGAATGTCTGTATGTAAGTATGTGTGTGTGTATGTATGTCAATTTGTCTGGCTCCTTGTGTGTTTAGTTTGTGTGTGTGTGTGTGTGTGTGTGTGTGTGTGTGTGTGTGTGTGAATGCATGTGTATTTGTTTTCAGAGTGTTTGTGTTTGAGGTGGAAACTCCCACCTTATTCGCTCATTCACTGCTGCTTACATTTGCTTTTTGTATTAAAGGAACCTAAGAAGCAGTTCTGTCTGGGAGCTGCTCTCTCTCCCAGAAAGGCAGCACCAGTGAAAGGAAAAGCAGGCATTGGGGACACTGCATCTTCAAGGTGCCTGATAAAGCCCGGCTGAGAACCTTTCTCTCTCACTGAACCTGGATCCAGCCTCAGCACCTTGTCTCTGAAACTCTGGCCGCTCTCTCACTCCCTCTCGCTCTGCTCCTCGCTCTGCTCGTTTCTCTCTCTCCAGTTTCTCCCTCCTACTTTAACCCATGAGCAAGTGAGCACAGTGATTCTGAAGGTGCTTCACAAATCAACTTCTAGTCAGCCTAGAGGACAGCACTCAAAAAAGGTTTTTTTTTCCTCCTTCCAAAAAGCACATGGACTAAGTTTTTCACCAGAGACAAACAAAAACAAAACAAAGACAAAAGAATCTCCCACCTGCAGACATAAAAACGTTTTATTTTTGTCCTACATCTGTGTGATATTTTATTTCCTTTTAATTGCAGGACGTTGTGCATTTAAGTGTTTTCCCCTCCATCTCCTTAATTCCTGAAGTTTGAAGGAAAAAGCAGAAGATAACTCCAGAAGCTCTACCGATACACCAAGAAATATTTCTCATTTTTCTTCAGACGGTAGAGAAAGGTAAGAAGTTATTCCTGTTCTCCTTTTACAATTTTCCTTTCATCTCCATTCATGTAATTCTTGCATTTTTCCTAATATCACATGTTGGTCTAGGCTAGTGTACAAAAGCCAAGTGCATCACAAAAAAAAAAAAAATGTAAGAAAAAACTGATGCCTTTATTTGTTAGTCATGGGACCTGCATAATTCTCACTGGTACGGTAATTCTAGGCGGGGAATAATTCTGAGGAGATTAAAAACAAAATGCAGCATTTATAACAATACTTTCTCTTGTCAATCTTTTTCATTCTTCTAAGCTCCCAAAGTTGTGTCTGAGAGACAGAGAGTTTCTGCCAGGGGATGGCATTGATTATGTTTCTGGAGAGCCCATTTTCATCTGTTTTTCGATTTGAAAAAAAAAAAAAAAAACTTCAATATACTTAGAGTACGGTTCTCTCGTGGCGTGATGTAGCGTGGAATCGGAGGACGTCCAGTGCATCTAGGGGAGGGCAGGGAGGAGGTGCTGCACTGGGTTTGGACTGCAGGTCTGGTACCAGAGAAAGAGAGCAGCTGCCTTTTGGAGATGTGACTGACAAGTGTTCCTGTGGCCTTCGTCATGCCAGCCGGTCACTCAGGGTGCAGATTAGTGCTCAGTAGCATAATTCGAGCTAAGCACCCTTCCCCTCCACCCCCGTCATCCTCCAGGTCTCACAGGTGCTGCCACCACACAGTACACATCCCGTTAGACATGCTTTAGCTATGCTGTCATGCATCGAGGATTCCTTTCTCCTCTGCCTGTCCAGATCAAGCTTTCCCTCTTTATTGGTCGTATATCGCGGCTTGCTCGCAGTTTAACTTGCAAATGTTTTTGTTGACTTTATACTGAAGCTGTGACAGTATCATTTGGTCAGAGGGTGTTTCATGTCAGTGACTGGCTCTGCTGCAAACAGCCCCCCCCCCCCAGCCAAAGTCCCTCATGTATATTTTGTCCTCGCACCTTGAATTTTTCGCCTCCCGTCCAAACACTGCTGGCAATATAGTCTTTTTCTTCTCGATATTTTTTCAGCATCATAAAATTTTTCATGTGCAGAGGAAGAAGAAAAAAACAAAGCCAATTTCATGATACGTTCTGCATCTGAATCTCTGGGCAAGCTCCGGGTGTTTTTCACTGCTTTCATAATATGTTATCCAATTCAAACACAAGGGGACAGGATTCAATAATACATTTTTTCTCTACCAAGCAGCAGGACTCAGCTTCTAGAATTTGACGGTGCTGAAACAGACCCAGCCCAGAAAGGCTACATTCTCAAAAACACTTGGCATCTGCTCTCTCTCTCTCTCTCTCTCTCTCTCTCTCTCTCTCTCCCTCCTTTGCTATCTCTCTAGGCTGAGTGTGCTTTAGTGCCTGAAAAGCCAATATAGGTGAGCTGAGATGCCACCAGGAGGGCAAATAAAGAGGATGCAGTGGAAGATGCTTCATGTTTTACCTCACTCCTTTCATGGGAAATGTGATTGGCTAGCCAGTACAAGGGGCGGGATCTCACTGCTCTTTCTTAGATATGTTTCAGTCGTAGCATGCAAAGTCTGCGCAGTATGCATGTCTGCACATTAAAACCGTAATTTGGGAGGTCCTCTCATTCCATTAAGCAACACCTTCATCCCCACCCCCCCCTCCAGTCGGTCTACACATTCGGGCACTGGAGGGGCTGTAATTGCAGGACCGTTTAGTAACCATTGACAGCTGAAGAGAAAATTTCCAAGACTGCCTCAGTACATGTGATGAGATAACTGAGTGTGTTTGGGAATTTTAACAGAATTATACTGGATTACATGGGAACTGAGTAAATTTTGTTAATTGGTAGCCCGGGTACTGCATATCACATTGGGCCCCAACTCATCCAACCCATTCAGGGTCACGGGGGGTCCAGACCCTGTCCCGGAACCGTCACGTGTAACGCAGGGAATCTCCCAGAATGGGGCGCCAACCCATTGCAGGCCCCCAACCTAGACCAATCCAATTATGCTGCAAATGCTTTAGGACTCCTATGATTTAGGAGCCCCTGGAATCATCCTGAACCTCCCACCCCCTCCCCCCCCTTTATAGCACCTCTGATTGGCAGCCTCATCTCAAAAACAATGAAAAATGGACTGAAGTTTGGAAAGTTACTCTTAAATTTGCCTCTTCAGATGAGCCATTTTCCAGGGATCTCGCGGTGCTTCCTGGTTGCAGACGCTCTAGAGCCTGAGCAGAACCACCTCGCTGAGACCCTACCATCCTCCTCAATAAAGCTTCACTTATCCTGACGAAACCTGATGTAAATTACAGTTAACACAAAGGTTTATAAATACGGATCTGCTTATGGTCAGTTTGACATGCCTGACTGTGTTATTCAGTGCTTGGACCAAAGTCTGTCTTTAAGCTGTGGAGTGCAGAAAGAGTCTACATTCACAAAATACTTTTGAAAATTGTTGGATTCCATCCAGTCTGAGTGGGCATGGACTTTGAGCTCAGGGAAGACAGCATATCAATTTTAATCCAGTGCTAAACCTGCACCCAGTTCCGGTTGCTTTTTGTTATTTTTCTTCTAAAGGAATGCTATGCTAGAGCATATATGGATGTGAGCTAATGAAAAATCGTTTCTATTTTCCAAAAATTAAACAATTGTGCCACTTGTCATAATTCCTGATATTCCTGGCTTAAAGCTGTTTTAAATCTGATACTCGTGTTCAATCCATCTATGCTCATGTCTGTTTTGAACCTGGAAGCTTATAGCGAATATTGCTGGTAGTTCAGACAATGCAGTACTGCTAGAACATTTCCAGAGATGCTCCTTTTCTCAGTCTGCACCTCCCTTTGTGGTATAACGGATTCTGATCCTGCTGAAAATCAGACTTACCACTTTATCCGGCTGCAGGTTATCTGTCACCACATTAAAAAGGCTCGTACAAACTGGCTGGGTGCATTTGCACTTCAAAGCACAGGGCTGTTTTAAACACGAGGTGTCTGATTTGTTATTGTGTTCATGTGGTGATTTGCCTGGATGTTTTTCTTCCTTGGTATAGTTACTGTGTTGACTGGTTTGGTTCGCACCCAGTCGCAGCTGTGAAATCCAGTGACTTCCCGTCACTCTCCATTTCATGCCAAACCACAGTGCAGGGACACATCTGTGGCAGTGAACACCGCTGTTGTCCCATTACAGCACCATTTAAAGCATGTATTGGCTGAAGTTTTCAGGCTCATACTATTGGAGCCACAAGAGGGCAGTATTTCTAACGCTGTTCTGCAGTTCTGTGATTACTTACCTAGACGGGGCAGGGGAGCTGGCTTCACAGATAGTGATACAACTGATGTGCAGACAGTGAATATTTATGAAAACATATCGCATTAACTCAGAAGTTAAAGGTTACCAGGATGGTAAATTAGCTAATAAATCTGTAAGATTTTATATAGAGCAGTGCAATGCAAACTCTTAAATTATTTTTTATAATATCTGGTCAACTGAGGTGTCCAGTGGAAGTAAGATACTATTTTGATTGAACTGCTGATTGATTTTTCTTTCTGTGAACACACTTTTAGAACATAAAAATGCTGGTTTTAGTCTTAATGTTATTTTAATTACCAACTTTTCTGGCTGTCCTTTCTTGTTAGTGAAATGCTTAAAATGATTATTTAAACATCTCAAAAGTAATTTATAGAGAGATGTGTGTCATTTTGCCTGTAGTCTCCTACTGTCTTGCACTGCAGAAGAAATGCAGACTCCGGTTTGCTATGGATCTTTGTAACTGGTACATTTGGTGCACAGATGAAACAGGAAATTAAGTGGAATGACTCCCATTACCAAGGAAACACAAATGCCCGACCGACTTACCTTCCAAACACGAAATGTTCTAATTCTTTAGCAAGGGCCTTTGTTCTTTTCTCCACACGGAGAGTTTGTGCTTTTCTATACGTGTGCTGGCGGTGAAGCAAGAATCCTGCTCCTGACAGAGAAAAGTAATTGCATGGCAGCCGAGGCTGAGCGAGCGCACTGCGGCGCAGGGGAAACGTCGCCCCGGGCCATGGCAGCGGAGGCTGAGCGAGCGTGCTGCGGCACAGGGGAAACGTCGCCCGGGGCCATGGCAGCGGAGGCTGAGCGAGCGTGCTGGGGCACAGGGGAAACGTCGCCCGGGGCCATGGCAGCGGAGGCTGAGCGAGCGTGCTGCGGCACAGGGGAAACGTCGCCCGG
>JAODJW010000046.1:14170945-14182787 GCA_026777045.1 Hyperopisus bebe
TGGCGGCCGAGGGTGAGTATAATGGGGAAACGTCGCCCGGGGCCATGGCAGCGGAGGCTGAGCGAGCGTGCTGCGGCGCGGGTGAAACATCGCCCGGGGCCATGGCAGCCGAGGCTGAGTATAATGGGGAAACGTCGCCCGGGGCCATGGCAGCCGAGGCTGAGCGAGCATGCTGCGGCGCGGGGGAAACGTCGCCCAGGGCCATGGCAGCGGAGGCTGATTATTCATTTGATATTAATGAGGATGTCTATTCTGCTCTTCTGTCAGCCTACATATCCAGTCCTGTTCCTCTGCGTGCTGGACCAGTGACGTGCCCTGATGCAACGAATGTCCCGCAAATGCTCTACAGACGCAGTTCCACAGTTTCCCATGAGCGAATGACAGCCCCAAAGCGGGCATGTCCGGGAGATTGAGCGCATGCTTCAGGGAAGTGTTTGCAAGGCGCTGGGAGGAAGTGACCTCTAAATGACGAGGGGAAGCTCTTCATAAGACAGGTTCCTCAGAGGTGATTTATGGCTCTCTTTATGGAAGTATAATGAGTCCTGGTGGGGGGGGGGGGCACAGCTGTAGGTTTTTGCCAAAGCATGGCCACGCTGGTAGGCCAAGTGAACACAGAGGCAACACATGAACAGGAACCTGGTGTTCTTCAGCGGGGTAACAGCATGAGGCTAAAATAATACATCCAGATACGCTCATTGACTCGACTTTTCATGGACCACATGACCAGTGTCCCCCCTTCAGGGGGAATTTCACACAGCATGCTGGAGGAGACACTAATAAAACTAACATCTGCATGCCTCTCTGTGTCTCCCCCTTCCTCCTGCCTCCTCTTCCCCTCTTTCACTCCCTCGGAGTCTCCCTCCCACCCCGTTGGACACGGGAGTGTTTTTCCGTTCCACTGGCGGCGTTGGGAGAGACAGGAGCGCTTGGCAGCTGCCTGTTATTATTTTTCCTTTCGCTCACCATCGGTTCTGTCATCACTGCTGCTCTTAAACATCTCAATGGCGAGACTTTAAAGGCTTCCTTATCGCCTGCAGGCTGCTGGGGGGCCCCACTAAGGAAGTGCTGTGTCAGCTGGTTCCCCCTGCCTCCGTGTGCATCACTCCCAGAGAGCTGGTGGCAGACTGTAGTGATAGACAGTTTGGGGGGGGGGGTACTGTGTCCACATGTCCTGGATCAGCAGCTCTCTGATATTGGGCCCATTCTGCTAAATGGACCAAAACCTTCAGTCACACGTGTGAAGGTTCAAGCTGTATATAAACATTTACATTTATTTATTTAGCAAGTGCTTTTGTCCAAAGCAAGAGAGAAAGCAGGGTCAGCCAATCCCTACAGCAGTTAGGGGTTAAGTGTCTCGCTCAAGGACCCACCAGAGAAATAATTCCAGCTACAGGATTCGAACCTATGACCTTCCGATCGTAGGCCAGAGCCGCAAATCCACATATGGCAGCTGTAAAGCTTGAAATCAGTGGGTTGTCATTTTTGGGTACCAGGGGAAGCTGCTGTTGTACCTTTGAGCTGGGAGCTTTTTACCTGTACTTCTGGAGTAAAAATATCCAGCTGTATAAATACGTCCCAAACTGCAAAAGAAATGTGACTTCGCCCAGTTAAAATATAAAACATGCATTATTAAACTCAAGGGCAGAACGTGTCATCTCATAAAATTGGCACACAGACATACGTATGTACTGAAATATTTCAGTTACTCTGGTTTAGTTAGACCTCGGTCCGTGGCTGGGTGTATGTACAGAGGGGGTGTAATCAAGGACTGGCTATAGCAGGCAAATCGATCCACCGACAGAGATACAGATAAGCCAGAAGAGCAAACGCTATTTTTTATATATAACTGTTTTTCGAATAATAAATATCATAAGGACCAAGTCTGTCTACCCTTCGGTGTTAAAAGGGTGCCGGTGATGACAGAACTGCAAAGCTATGAGTCTCAACTGCCTTTCACCCCTGCCTCATCCCTAAATATTTACTCCGAGTCACGTTTGTGATAACAAATGTTAACATATTGCGCCCTTAGTTGTTGTCTCGACAGTGCATTTTTAACAGCGTTGTCTCATTAGCTGTCTCCCTGGAAGAGCTGTTCGGTTCATGAACTTCACTCCTCAAAGATAAAGTGGAACATTGGCGTGAGTATGGGTCGAGCATGAAGAGATCCATGAAGTCCAATGAAGCATGGTGCTTGTGGAGAACGAGCAAGGCAGCCCGGAAACAAGACAGGAGTCGCTGAACTATGGCAGGGGCCGACTTGGACAAGCTGCTGAGGGTTCTTCTTGAGAACTGGGGAGACCCAAGCTTTAATGTGGGCAGTAATATGCGGTTGGGAGGAGCTTGTTGGGTAGCGCGAGGCTTTGTGTGTGGTATGGCTGGAACGGCCACAAGGGAGAGAGGGATTGATTGTTGGCCGATTCCCCTAGAAGAATATGAAAATCACAGCTCCCTCATGTAGCAGATATATAGCGGGACATGATAGCCAGCTGGAGAGACTTCACTTCTTTGTTTGGTTTAGTTTTACCTGTTTAAGAAAATCCAAGTGAAACAACGCAGTCATGTTGGCTACAGGGCAGAGTTAGCTGGACTGTGGCGGTTGAGTTTATTTGTTTTAGTTGTCCCTTCTCCCCTGTCTTCTTGTTCAATGTCTGGCACTGATATCCAATGAGCAGATCTAAGACTGTACAAGAAAACACCAAGTTCCTCTTTAGGTCAGGTCCTTTGTGTCAAATGAGAATTTGCTTTTTTTTAACAATAGATATTACAAATGCCAAGTTTTATGTCACTCCATACTTAACAGGAGCTTGTCGTTGGAGTACTGTCAGCAGGTGATAAGTACGCAAAAATATTGCCTGGTGTTTTAGTCTGGGTGTGAACTGGCAACAACGGTTATCTAGATGTTTGGGGGGTTGGAGGCCCTGGATTTTTGTAGCGCTGGTGCACACCCCCTTTGTCTGGCCCCCCCCTTTGGCAGCAGCCCCTTTGGCCGCACCCCCCATTGTCCACACCCACCCAGCAACACCCCCTTTGCCTGCCCCCCCAATGCCCACACCCCCAGGCTTCCATTTCAGATGAAACTGTGTTCACACATATCCCCATGTGAGTGTTCTGCAGACGCCAGAGGAGTCTGGAACCTAGAATTAAGCGCTTACTGTGGAGGAAGTGCTTTCATATCCACTGTAATACATCTGTCTGGGCTCCTCCAAAATAGAGAAGAATAATGGCCAGGCGTTTTATTCTCCTCTGCTCCTTCTTTCCCATCCACCACCCCCGCCTTTCCTGTAGTTGCTCCCAGCCAGCTTTGTGTTTTGAACCTCGCCTGGCCTGCTCAAATGGCCTTTGTTTTGTCTGAAAGTGGTCTGTGATGTTCTCACCACGACAGTGCAGCATGGGATCCGATCCGTGTCATGGTGTTAAAATCAAACCTGGAATAACCTCCACCTAGTCTGGGAGGGTCGCACAGTTCTGCATGTGCTCATCACAGCCGGTTCACAGACGCCTGACCCTCTCCCCCGCCGGGTCTTTAATCCAGGATTTTTTACCGTCACTTCGAATCTCTGCTTTGCTGTAATTCTGGACAAAGGAACAGTTTTTTATCGGTCTAATTTCTTTAAACCCGACGGCCAATGCCAGGATGAAATTTCAGTACATGAGATACATTATCACTTGCATATCCTCAGAGAAGAACTTTGTGAAGGTCATACATATTACGTTTAGTTATTATTATTTTATTTTGCTTTCAGTGCAAATTAATATGACTTTGCTTAAAGAAGATCACCTTTTTGGTTATTGCTAATCTGAGGTAGATTTGTAGTATAGAGAGTAAACGTGAAATTTGGGACAATATTTATGCATGGGCACATATGTACCATAATAGTGATTTTCAACATTTAATTCGTAGAGCTTCAGCCTCTTGCTGCCTATCTAACAAGGCAACCGAATAATAGTAAAAGCTAATGTTTTGGGTCCAGGACCTCAGCCGATGTTTGTTGGGTAAGTGGTAAGGTGTCTTAGCAGCTACTGTGCCAAAACTAGCGAGTTCGAGTTGCGTCCTTTGGTGCTTTGAAAAGCAGCGCGAACAGGAGATGAGAAGGACGGGATGAGTCTGTTGTAAGCTATGCATTGATGATATAACTCACTTCAATACTCTGCCTTAGCTTAGTTTGCACTGGATGGACCAAGTATTATAAAAACTTTCAGTTTATGAATTTTAGGGAAGGTTTGGCTCCTAAAATCTCCTGTTACTCGACAAGTAAAGGACTGTTAATAATGCAAAGGTAGTGGGGTCAAACCCCAGGCAGGACTCTTTAATGTTTGTAGCCCCTTTCTCTACTATAGATTTCTTTATTCCTTTAAATAAAATCCATCAGATAAATGAGTAAAATGTAAAATTCCCTTGATTGTTTTTACTAACTTCATGAATTTTCTGTAGTGTGTATAGGGGGGAAAGCTGCCTGAAAGACTGAGGTTAAGTACCATATTCCAGGGCTTAGCTACTGTAGACAACACTTCTATTCTTAACCACCTCCTGTCATTAATTTCAGAATAAGGACCTGACAGTGTCACTCTGTCCAGCTATCATCATCATTGCCTAAATCAATGTTTCAGGGACTGTTTGCAAGTTCTGAAATAACACTGCTGGATAAGCACGCCCACACCTCAGACTTCATTACTACAAGGCACATCAAGAAGGTTGGGGGTGAATGCCTGCACCCCAAATCCAACCACCAGCTTTTTACCGCTGTCACTCTGTGTAGAGTCCTTGTAGGTGCAGTGAGCTTTTGGGTGCCAGTGTCTGGACAGCACAGCACGGCAACGGATTCTGATTGATCGAAGAAAACAAGACAACGAGCAAAGGCCAGAAAATCCCACAATACTGAATAACCCACATTGTATTGCAGACTCTCTTATAATCAAATCAGTTCAGTGTCCCCCTTAAAGTAAACATGAAATCAAGGAATGTTCATGGAACGGAAATCTCAGAAATTACACTGCTTCAGACAGCCGGCCAAAGACTAATCTTGTCTGGATGGATTAATGGAATGTGGTGACTCTCGCTGTCACACAAGGCTTATTCGAAAATATTTCAGTCCTTATTTTTTCTGGTAAAGAAAAAAAAAATGATTGAAGTCTACCTTTGGTCAGCAAACACAGTGGTTTATTAGTCCAATATTTGAGTCAATTAGTAGTGTCCTTCATATGGCTTGCAGATGCTAACACAATCTCCTTTATTCTTTCTCCTTCCTTTTATACGTCTCATAAAAATTCAGCCCTGTTGTTCTGACCCTAATGCAAAGCAGAATCTTACTCTGGAGTCACTTCTCCACCTGCCAATTTTTAATAGCGTTTTTATCGGCCAAAGAAGAACGAAACTGCACAAGAAGTTTCCTGGGGTGCATCTGGCGAGAGGCAAAGGGAGCCTCGCTTTGTTTTCAAGATCACCAAGATATTCACCTACTGGGGGGTGGGGGATGCTGGCATGTCGTTATCTTCTGGGAACATGACAGCTTTGATCCAGCAGTGGTTAGAAATGGCATCAGCGGAAACATGCCGACTGTTAGTTGGCTGGTGGCACGATTGAGAGGGAGTTTCCATTGTCAGGACATGCTTCTTCCATTCATTTCCTACAGCTGACGCAGAAATGAGGTTTGTCTCGGTCACTAGAGGCCCAATTTCTCCCTTTTATGATCCAATCTGCCAAGAAGCTCTGCAAGTTGCCATCCTTTGTGGATTTACTGGATTTCCTCACCTTCAGCACTGGAATGAGCTCATAGATCCAAGCGGTGATCTGATATTGGCATTGTGTAAGGGGACATTGTGGCTGATTTAGGAGTACCGTCACACTCATGGTGGTCTACAGAATGGGAAGGCCATCATTCAAGACACTGGGTGGCCTCTGAATGTTTAGAGGTTAAATTTGAAAACAGTTTGGTAGTTATAAGATCAACTTTATAAGCTGCTTACAATTAGCATTTACATGTGAGCCACTGACCTCATAAATGTGAATAAAATTAAGTGCCTTTCGCTAAGGGACTACAGCAGAGACTCACACATATCTGTAGCACACTTAATCTACACCATGAGAAGAATTTGACGCACTTAGCTGGGTGCAATGACAGCCACGCCACTATCCATCCTTGTAAGCGCCACATCTCATCTCTGTCCACGACTGAATTCAGTCCCTCTAATTTATCATTTATACATCGTTAAATTGATGACAAACCTTCACTGTGGGCGGCTGCTCTGTGGTTCAAAGTGACCTGTAACATAAAACACTGTGGTACCCCCAGGGACGACAGCAGCCCGATTGTGCCCCCCACCCCAATAGGAAACACTGCCTCTTTGAGCTAGGCTGGAAACTCTCTCACGATCCCCCACTCTGTTCTCCCTCTAGGACAGAAATCTCTTCTCATGATTAATTTTGAACTTTTTTTGTCCCATAACTGGTCTTTTTTGTTCAGTGAATCAGTCACTTGACTGTATCAGCTTAAGTACATGCCAGCATGGTGTACATTTGGGCACGGGGAGGCTGGCAGAGATCCACAGAGCAAAGACCAGGTGAGGACAGAGAAACGGCCCCTTTAACCCGGAGATATACCCTTCGAGATGATATCCAATGCCCTTCAGAGCCTGCCACTGTCCTCCGAGATCTCTTATCTTGTAGTATTTATTTCCTTAATATTACATTATTGTGTTTCTTCAGCATATTGCAGTGCGCACTGTGTACTTGGCACCATCGTTGCTTGTTTGCATTATGTGCGTCGACTCTGCACATGGTCTGTCTCCCTCTGTGTGTTTGTCTCTGTGCTCTACGTACTTTGCCACTTCATTCACAAGTATTTCCCTCGTGATCGGTATTAAAGTTTATGTACGATTCCATTATGATACCACAATGTGCTAAAAACCTATTTTGACTTTGTGGGGACCATTTTTCAGGTCCCCACAAAGATCTGCGAATGCAGAAAAAAACAATGGCAAAAGTCTCATATTTTGTTTGGTTACTCATGGTTAAGGTTAGGGCTGGGTAGGGGTTAAGGTTGTCATGTTGGGATTAGAGTTTTCTCCCATACAAATGAATAGAGAGTCCCCACAAAGATATTACAAACCTGTGTGTGTAGGGAAGGGAATGTACATCAGAAAGTATTCATTTGGTATAGGTGTCTGTTTTCCTCTTATGACTCATACCACTGATATAATTTACATCTTACTTGGTCATTTTGTTATCATTAAAGTAAGTTATAACATATTCATTAAACCATTGTAACAAATAATGTAGTAATTCAGTCTTGCTTAATGTATTAGCCAGAAACTGAGTGCTAGTTATGTACTAATCCCATGTTCATTCATCATTAAATCAGTCATAACGGTTCATGCACTTCAAACAGTTACTATGTTTGTTCATGATTTGTACCGGAGTAGTGTCACAGTACGACATGGTGCAGGCGGGAAAGGGTGATGATCCATTTGTGGTTCAAAGCCAGGGGAGGCCAATCTTTTCCACAAAGGGCCGCTGTGTATGCGGGTTTTCGCTGCAACTCCCTAGTTAGATTACTAATTAGAGGACTGATTGGCTGAAGAGTCCTCACACCTGGGTTTGAGCAGCTGACCTACATCACAAAAACCTGCATACACACCAGCCCTTTGCGGATAAGATTGGCCACCCCTGTTCTAAGCCAAGCAAGGGTTTATCAAATTAAACAGAACACACTATGGAAAGGCACAAATTAAATGGACCACAAAGGATCAAAGACTAATGGGGAAAAAAAATAGAAGAACCAACTAAACAAACAATAAAATATCACCACGGAACAGAGCAACACATGGAACAGGACTATGAAACAAACAGAAGTCCTACCACACAATAGGATGAAAATGAAGAATGACAGACTAGACAACAGACAGGAAACAGGCCCTTAAATACACACAGATAACCAGGGAAAACAAGGGACAGGTGTAACTCATAATCAGTTAACCAATCAAGGGAGGCACAGGAACAACGTGAAACAGGTGGAAGCAGTAACACTAATTGAACAGAGAAACACTAAAGACTAAGAATGTGGTGCAAACACTAGAGAGAATAGGACCGTAAAACACAGCAGAAGCAGGAAAAACTTAAAAATCGGAAAATACACCAAGTAAGAAACACTAGGACACAAAAAACTTAATAAACATAGAACAGGTGAGATTGGCCTCACGCCAGCCTTATAGACACAACTGGGCTATACCAACTCTAAGCTACATGCTTGAGCCACTGAGCTAGACAGCAGCCCAGAAAGCAAAATGACACAAAGGGCTGAGGGCTACAAGAGGGTAATGGGCAGCAATGCATGCTGGCCCAAAACAGGACATGGAAGACCGGATCGGGCAGGTGCCGACCCTGGCAGAGTAGTAATTAAGTTATTAAGGTATAAGCAAAGTGTTACCCAGTATTGTATACCATACTGTTGTGGTTCCACATGTGTTTGCTGGGAGAAATATCTGTGCTCAGCTGGTTGATTTAAATATAACATGAATCCTTGATTTGCCCAGGTGTTAACGTACGAGACATAGGTTGCCTATCGATGTTAATCCGTCTACATTACAACACGGCTGAAAGAGTATTTTAATTACGTGGATTATTTTGCAGACTGACTTCCTACAACCCAGAATCCTTGGCAGAACATTTACACGCATTATTTGGGAAGAGTCATTATGCTTAATGGGAGACACAGGTGACCTGCATCAGCAGGGATTTGGAATACCCCAGGTGTTTGTTTTATGCTAAAATTGCATTAAATATCTCTCTTGCATGCAACTAAAAGTAGTATTTATCCAAAACCAGAAGTACCCTTCTGAAACTCTGAAAATTTGATGGACTCCAGATGTTATTGGAGTTGATGTAGGCAGTTTGACAGAAACAGCTGGTTAATTTGCTCTCCTATCTGCCAGTGTAATGCTAATTGATTGGAAAAGTTTAAAAGAATACTATGTGCAGTATGTAGATGCAATACAGACACGTAGAATAAATGTCCCCCGACATGTCTGGACCCTGACTGGTGGATGGCTTTTGTTCTTCAGACATGAGTCACGCGGCTCTCCATCCTCAGTAAGCACTCAGCTTACAAAAGAGTCCATTTGGCCTTGGTGTCCCAGATCGTCTGCATAAATATTTCTGATATTGCATACTTGAAAACAATTTGTGTTTGACTGTGCAGCCTAGATGATTATGAATTAAGATTGTGTCATTAACAGCTCTTAACTTTCAAAACTTTCAAAACAGGAGTTCATTAACTGGTGTTTAACCTAAAACACAGAAGTACATTTGTTATTTTGGTCCTTGTATAGTTTTTTTTTCCCTAAGTTTTTTTTTTTTACTTTCCAGGGTTCACTGAAATTCCTCAAACACAGCCTCCGGGATCCTATAGGTTTTTTTTTTCTCAGACTGAACTTCAGCTGCAGAATAAGAGATGCTCAAGACAATCACATTTGTCAATGGAAGTAAAGCAGCAGTGAATGTGAACAAGTTAGAATTCAGAGAATGTGGAGGTTTGCATCATATTAAACAGTGTGCAAATTCAGGCTCATCAGGACTGAAGGACATTAGATAAATAACAGAACAGCCAATCACTAGATCTGCACTAGCTATATGTCTCAGAACAAGCTGGGTGATTTTGAAACTGATTTTATAACAATTGATGTCTAACAAAGCAAATACTTAAGGGTTAATGGACAACAAGCCCTGTATTACACTACTGCGGAGGTGAAACTTCTTTCTTCCAACACTGATTAATTTCCATTAATTTAAGACTGTGTCCTGCATGTGGAATTTTAAGCGATGTTAGAATTAAAGATCATAAGACCGGCATTGATTTGCTACTGTGATTCGCCTGACTAACACTGTGTGCGGTTACAGAAAATTAATTGGCACCCATCTGACCAGTCAGATTCGAGAATTCAGCTGCGCTGTGGTGTAATACGTGTATGTTTATTGCAAAGTTTATTGCTGGAGTAATACAGTGCAGGATTGCTGACCCAATAGCTATACTAATCTGCTTCTTGTGACTGTTCCCCCTTCTCCCTCTCGCCTGGGCTTGCTTCTCCTCTTTCACTGCTGTCAATAGCATTATTCAGCAAAAATCTACTCAGTTGTGAGACAAAGTGCCAGCGCTTGGTCCCACTGTCCAAATAGTTTCCGATCTTTGCTGAAACTATACGGCGCTACGCCCTTTTTCTGTGCTCTTCAAGAATGTTAGAGGCTGGGCTTGGCTTGTTTCTGAGCTGCGCACCCCCTCCCATAGTTAAAGGGGAGTCATAAGGGTGACAAAAGTCCCATTAGTGTATATTTCTGACATTTTTCCATAGCTAATAGGTATGCGGACCAGCATGGTTGGCTGAATGACCTTGTCTGATTTATCACCTTATTCCCATGGGAGGCACGGAATATTTCCAGTGTCTATTACAGGAGCCACATTCCAGTTCTGATTGCAGTCTTTCTGTATGATAGCACAGTCAAGTCAAGTCAGCTGTATTTATATAACACATTTAAAAGACAGCAGGTGTCAACCCAAGAGCTGCATAATAAAATCAACTAGGGTATGGAAAACATTTAAACAATTTAAAAGAGAAAAGTAAGTAATGTAAAACTGAGAAACTGAGATTAAAATAAAACTATAAATAATTTAAAGTTAAGAGTAAAAGGCAAAGCTATAAGTCATTTAAAACAGAAGGTAAAAGAAACAACTACTGGGTTGGAAGCCACTAGGAGAAAAACACAAACCAGCGACACAAGACAGAATAAGCCAAGACAGAACAGGCAGCCTACTTCAGTGAAGTGACTGAAACGCCTGGTAAAATAAATAGCTTTTTAAATTTTACTTAAAATATCGATTGTAAGGGATGATTTTATGGAAGAAGGAAGACTGTTCCAGAGTTTTGGAGCAGCTACTGAAATGGCCCAGTCACCTTTGAGCTTCAACCGAGAATGTGGAAAATTGAATATCATCTGATCATAGGATCGTAGGACTTGAGCATTAGAATGGAGACTGACGTGGTCAGAGATTTAGCTTGGAGACATGCCATGAAGAGCTTTAAAATAAATAATAAAACTTTAAATTCAGCTCTATACTTGACCAGCAGCCAGTACAAGGAAGTGAGCACAGGAATAATGCTCTGTACAGGAGTAATGCTTTATATGGGAGTAATTCTCTATACAGGAGTAATACTCTATATGGGAGTAATGCTCTATAAGCGAGTAATGCTCTATACAGGAGTAATGCTCTCTACTGGAGTAGTGCTCTATACAAGAAGGATGTTCTATAGGGGAGTAATACTTTATTCAGGAGTAATGCTCTATATGTGAGTAATGCAAGTGATGCTTTATAGAAGAGTAATGCTCTACATGGGAGTAATGCTTTATATGGGAGTGATGCTCTATACGGTAGTGATCCTTTACCTGGGAGTAATGCTCTATAGGGGAGTAATGCTCTATACATGAGTGATGCCCTATACAGGAGTGATGATCTGTATGGGAGTAGTGCTCTCTCTTTTTGTGGTACTGGTTAGGAGTCTCTTGCATTTTAGGCCAACAGCAGGCATTGCAAGCTTGCCAAACAGAGACACAGAGTCACAACAGTCAAGACAAGATGAGATCAAAGCATTAAAGTCTGGTCCTTAAAAGTCCTTAAAAAGACAAAACATGTTTGAGTTTCACTTTATTCCTGAGTTGAAAAAAGAACTACCATGAACCACTGTGTTTATTTGTCTATGAAACTAAGCAGCAGAAAAAAAACATCCATCCATCCATCCATCCATCTTCTCCCGCTTATCCGAGGTCGGGTCGCGGGGGCAGCAGTCTCAGCAGGGA
>JAODJW010000046.1:14195674-14209541 GCA_026777045.1 Hyperopisus bebe
CCCCCCCCCCCCCCCCCCCCCCGACATACCAATCATCATGGGCCCCCTACCCTCTTTACATTATATAGTTTTATACAGTCAAAGGCCCCTGTAAGGTACTGTACTGCCCCCCCGGTCTGCCAGGGTATCCATGCCCCTACTGCACCCCTCTGCTAGCCATAAGGTTTAAACCCACACCCTACTGGGCACAGTTCTCTAACTAAGCTCTCAGGTACAGACCCAGGGGTGGAACTCACCTGGGCTAGTTCAGTAAAAACTGTAGTCCAACATGCAACTTTTAGTACTAGTCAGCACACTTGTGTTCAGGCTTTTAATAGCCAGTATGCTAGTGTTCAGGTTTTTAATAGCCAGCATGCTAGTGTTCGGGTTCTATGCTTATCCTTCATTTGAATGAATGTATTTGGTTATCTGTTATATCACTGAAGTACATTGGCATTTACAAAAATAATAATCGGATTTTAATAAGGAGGTTGGCAGGATGACACCAAATCTCATTGTGCTTTGTCATATCATTATGATGATGTGTGTTTTTACTGCCTTCAGCCCCCCTTACTTGAGCCTCCTCTAACCTGATTTTGGGGCAATAAGTGCAAAAACTGCAGCCCATTCCATGTCTGGAACAGGGAAGCATTTCATTTTATTTGGGGATTGGACGAAGATTTCCTGCGTCGTATTAAAATAAAACCCCAGCCGGCTCTTGATCCCCATTAGAGGGACTAGGCTCTGCTGCCAGCACGGCCACGAGAGCAAGCGGGGATTACCACACGTCTTTGCCAATTTGACGGTGTACAGGGAAAACGGCAAATGGCGAATCGCAAATGAGGAACAGGTTAGCGTGATGGCAGAGCTCATCCCCAGCATGCTGCCCCACTGTCCCCTCCATCTGCGTGGAGTTTTGGTGTGGAGATAACGCCGTTAGTGCTGCGGAGCTGCTGCCCAGCCACATTGTATGGGAATTACTATTCCCCATTTGAAGTCTTAATATTTACGCTGTAAATTCACTTCTTGTTTCTCATTCTTTCGCTGGACCTTTACGTCCGCTGATTTCAGATTTTCCGTGTTCGAGTTTCCGAGTCAGTGTGGGACGGTGGCTCAGTGGGAAGCCCTGGGGCTTTATGTCTGCCTGTGCTTCCTGTGCTGCCCTTGCTTCCTGTGCTGCCTGTGCTGCCCTTGCTTTCTGTGCTGCCTGTGCTTCCTGTACTGCCTGTGCTTCCTGTGCTGCCTGTGCTGCCCTTGCTTCCTGTGCTGCCTGTGCTGCCCTTGCTTCCTGTGCTGCCTGTGCTCCCTGTGTAGTGAGGGTATCCTCCTGGTGTTCTAGGCCTGTCCCTGCCTGTGGTATGTGGTTAGAAGATGATGCTAAACAGAGACCGGTAGTTCGGAGTAAAAGTCAAGACTTACATTTTGTTTCAACTAAGGCTGTCACTAACGACTTTAACACTGATAATTTCTCCATGGATTAATCAATCAACCGTTTTACCAATTGATCAATTAGTCTAAAGGATTAATTTTCATCCAAAAAATCAAATTGGCCATTTAATTTAAGTAAATTTTATCTTGACAAAAACAAACTCTATGTCATTGGAAGGCTTTAGATAATGGACACCAGCTTTTTGGCACTACACAGATATTATTTTGTCCACACACACGCACATCTTCCGGATTCTTGTATACCGGCAAATCAACTTCTGGTTGATCAACCCCAATGAAAAGGCTCTTTTTTTAATCTATTATTGCCATGCTTCTTTGTCAAAGTTAACCCGATACACCATCAAATGGTTTTATTTTCTCTACCCTCTTATTAACAGTTTTAAATTTTGAAATGTTCTTTCATCCCAGCATGCGTCAGTCCCCTATGCTTAAATCTGCTTCCTGTTGTTGCCATTAATTTTTTCCTCATTGCTTCTGAATGCAGTACGTGTTATTGGTTTGCCTTTCGTCCTTCAGTTTCAGATATCCAGTTTAGTAATTTCTAGTTCGCCTTGAGCTACAGTGCTCGGATTATTATGTAAGTATCACTCATAGTTGATAATAGACACCATACTTCATGCTCTTTTGGTTTAAAGCTCATTCTGCAGCATCATTTCCCCTCTAATTTTTCCATTGTTCTTCAAACAGCAAATGGCAGAGTTTTGTCCAATATTGCTCCTTCGTCTTGTAGTCACTGAAGTCAAATCGTATTACACTAGTATAAGAACATCATAAATTCTGGTTCTGAAATGTTTCCTTTCTCAGTAGATTTGATTGGCGATGTCAGCATGAGATCTTAAATTGCCAGTGATGCATTCCTGTTTACATGTTTCCCAGTTACATTTTTGTTGTATCTGTTAACAAAGTTAGGATAATATGTAAGCAGAGAGGAAAGATCACTGTTGTGCCACAGCACTCTGCGCCAGTAATCTAGAGATTTAGCTGTATGGACCGCAGTGTATTCAGCTTAGTTGGCAGAGATGTAGAAACCAGCAGGAGATGGATAGAATCAGCTTCATTTAAAGCTGCAAGGAAAATCTGTTTCCATTTTTTCTCCCAGAAAGAAGAGGTAGTTGGGTATGCAATGCTTTTCCGCTGCACACCCATTTGGCAGAAAACAGGAAGCAAGCACTGTACTCACAGCGATCACAGTCAACCATGATTTCTTGCAGCATGTTTTGTGCTCTTCATCCGGTCTACAGTGATTGGAGGACTGTCTGGATTATATCATGCAATGAAGCAGCCATCCCAGAATCGTTTCCTTATTTGAAAGCATTTCCAAAGAAACAGAAAAAGATCATTTCACCCAAGGTTCAAGCGCTTCGGATAATCCATTCCGTAATCCATCCATCTTTCTGGAACCTTTCATTCCGTGCAGTATCTCATGATACCTGCAGGCCCTGAGCCTGGGTACATACAGACCACCAGTTCACCAAAGAAACATGTTTGAACTGGATGGAAACTATAGCACCTAGAAGAATCTTACATGGTCATGGGCAGAATATGCAATCTGACACAGGCGATGCTGGTGCAGGAATGACATCACAGCTGTAAAGGTTTAAGGTCATGTGTTATAACCACTGCTTTACTCTTACAAGGTATGCTTCTTCTTTTTTAAAAAATAACTTGCTTGGTCATTTTATGCTCTTCTATCTACCCATCTTCCAACAACTGAACCTGGTCAGGCTTGCAGTGAAGTCTGTCTCAGACAGCATGGGGCACAATCCTGGGGTACAGCCTGGGTGGGGAGTTTTATGTTCACGAACTGACTCATTTTAAGCCTGTTGCATTACGCAAATGAATGAAAAAAAAACATGAAAAGTGATATAAGATCATTTATTTATGGTTAGCTCTTTGGTGATGTAACCATAATCAATTTGGGCATCAAAGAAGGCAATAAAATAGGCAAAGCCACATGTTATAATACATTTTGGGGTAGAGGTTTTAAACGTTGTAAAGTTTAAGGAAGGATTGGGAAGGCATGTAAACAGCCAAGCCTCCGCAGACACCGCACAATGTTAAATGGTAGATTTATTCCTAATGATTCTGTTAAATGTTGGAGTCTCAGTTTCTGAGAAA
This sequence comes from Hyperopisus bebe, assembly GCA_026777045.1. Lineage (NCBI taxonomy): Eukaryota > Metazoa > Chordata > Actinopteri > Osteoglossiformes > Mormyridae > Hyperopisus > Hyperopisus bebe. The sequence goes on from JAODJW010000046.1 coordinate 14,199,221, forward strand.
AAGGCCCACTCTGCAGCAGTTTAACAGGAAACACTTCTTCTGGATCATTCTCTGACTGAAATCTTTTAAATTCGATTACGTGTGATTCACCTAACCTTACATCATGAATTAGCGACCACTTAAGCTGCTGGTCTTACTATTTACCCATCACTGGTATCACTGGGACGGACGTGTTGTACTTAGCAGCCGAGTTCATATGACTCACTAGTAGCAAGGAGCTGAGGACAGGATGGGGGCTGGACCCCGTAACTACTGGGCATTACCTCGCTGACATCATACTTGGAAGTCGATTTTTAGATGAAAATTTTTCCTCTGTCTCTTCAAGTCTCGCTTTAATGTGTCTTGAGTATATTATCTAGTCATGTGATAGATGTTAGGCATGTCTGCGTACAAAGTACACAGGATTAATGTAGGATTAATAAAATATCTATCTATCTGTCTATCTGTCTGTCTGTCTATCTGTCTAATCATGGTTGCTCTTCACCACATGCCTACATGCATAGAAAATGCATTCATTTACCAAACTGATGATCACTATCAAAAACACATTTAAAGGATGGGATCAAGAAATCCTAAATATGAACAAGACTGTCACTTCTGCTGTTCTGACTTTTCTGAATGGTACGAATTAGATTAAAATAGTGGCATGAACCAGGCAGAACTGGATGAGGAATGCAAAAAAAAACAAGTAGAATATGTAAACATTTAGTCTTTCTATGGGCAGTTGGTATGTATGGTTTATAATTGCAGAGAATATGGTGAAAATCGTGTTTTGGAGCGTTTGAAGCTGCCATCACTTGTGCAATCAAGCGTTGTTTTAGCCTGCCAGGGTATCACCTTGTTCTGCTCCACCTTGAGTTGGAAATGTCTTGCCAGTGGTTTTGCTTCCAATTCACCTCCGTCCCCACCGTGGCAGCAGGGCAGATCCGAGCCACGTGAAAGGAAATAAAATCCGCCCGTCTTCTTTTTCGCCATCTCCGCGCGGGATGGTATTTGCTGAAGGGTTTTCGATATTTGCGGTGAACCGGACGTCACTCCACACGCTCACAGGATCCAGTCTTTCTTGGCTTCTTCTCTTCCAGTCTACTCTCGTTTTCCGTTGCTTATAACACGATATGTCACATGGCGCATTAAAGACTTGGAGTGTGTTTTGCACGCAGGCGGATGCCTCTTTAGTTTAAGTCTTTCTCAGACTAGGCCAGCTATTAATCCGATGATAATCTGGCAGCAAGCAGTGGTTTGTGTGCTGGTCTCCAATCCTGTCATATTAAAGCAGCACTACTGACACAAATATGTAACGTTTCCAGACCAGCTGAAATGAACTTAGCTGATCAGGTCGGTGTGGTTGAATGACTACGTCAACAGTGATCAGGCCAACAAGTTTATACATTTATATGTTAATGTTTACATGTTTACAGTATTTAAATTCTATTTACTATTTTCTCATTTGCACTATGACCAATGCATGACATTTCATACATTGAACTTGAGCTGCTTAACTCTGCTTATAATCTTTAAATGTTATGTTGTCATTGAAAAGGCCGTCAGGGAATTTCCCGCAGTATCCTGTAATTGAATTTTTAACACATATTTTTTTATCTATTTATCTATCTATCTATCTATCTATCTATCTATCTACCTTGCGATGTTGCAGTTCATAGTGGGCACCGCATTTCTTGTTAGTGTTCTCGTGTCGCTCATGCTGCCAGCCTAATGCCTTTTACAGGGAATGTGGTTTTTGTCGTTTCATTTTTTGGTCACCAGGGAGCTGCTAAGCTACCTCAGTGTTTATGTAAAGCTTGTTTCACTGTTTGTTTCAACAACCCAGCTCGTCGCCGTCTGCGTGAGGCCGTGTCTCCGGGACCAAGCGTCACGCTGTAAACACATTTGCCGTCGCCAGACAGATTGCGTGAGACATTTTAACAGCTTTGACCAGAATTTTTGGGGGAACACATTCAATAAACATTTTCTGTGAAAAGTGAGACATGTCTGATTTCACTCGGGCAGACTGTGTAGACGCCTTTGCAATGCTGGGTATCCTGGTAAAGTGCTGATCTGCTTTCTCCACAAAAACACGGCTCTCAGGAGCAGTATAGGAAGCAGCTGGAGTGTATTGAACTCCCACAAATTGTGCTGTTTTTTTTCTTTTTTTATTAAAAAAAACAGCAAACTTCCTTATATTTGTTTTCCCATTGTGCAGCTTTCGGGAGTTTGCCGTACGTGCTATCATGCATAAGGGAATGATTGAAAGAAGATCACATATTCAAATGTCCTTACTCAAGCCTTTGGATCCTACATTATCACATGGAGAAACAATCAAGATGGCAACCACAAAAATGATTTGCACACCAGAAATGGAATAGAACAAGTTTTAGCACAGGAACTGGGCTTGCATCACGCTTGGACTGAGTGGCTCTGAGATCCTAGAGTCCAGTAAAAATAAAATAACCAAAGATTAGGAGGTCATATTCGGTGAACCACACAGGTCCTGCCTCTCATCACAGAAGTTCTCCAAGGTTAGCGCCATGGGACCTGGCTGCCTTGCCTGCTTCTGCATAGACTTAGGGTCATGTGTAGAAGCTCAGACAAAAATGTCCTCTAGCAACCACTAATCACATTTGTCCTCAAGCTTCTTGCTTGTCTGCATGACGACAATGTGTCATATCTCCCTTCCCGCTTCCCCCAAAAGTGGCGTTTATAGCTTGACGCTTCACACATATTCCTGGTTTATTTTGGTGATTCATGACTGGGATTTGCTATAGACTCACAGAGTTCATGATAATCATTAAATTGTTACAATTACAGTTTACAGCCATTTTAAGTTTCTGAGCCTTGATGTATGCTGGATTCGTTTAGTCCACATTGTGCTTGCTTACAATTTTGGGATCAATACCAATTAGATTAGTACAGGGGTGGGCAATCTTATCCGCAAAGGGCTGGTGTGTATGCAGGTTTTTGGGGTAACCTTTAGGTCAGCTGTTCAAACCCAGTTGTGAGGTCTTCAGCCGATCAGTCCTCTAATTAGTAATATAATTAGGGAGTTGCAGCAAAAACCCGCATACACACCGGTCCTATCTGGATAAGATTGCCCAACCCTGGATTAGTAGATGAGTTTCATTACATGATTGCTTTGCTTGCCAAGCAACAGTAAATGCTGGTAAATAGTGGATGGAGCAGAACATCTCTCACCAGACTGATCTCTGGAACCAAATGACCAGTGTTGTGAAACATCAACCTACAGAGCTGGTGTCTCCTACTTTTTCCTAAACCAGATAAACATCCATCCTCCCCAGTCTGCTGGGATTGGTTTCCCTCATTGGATATTGCCCTATTTCATCATTTGTTGTTATGTAGTCCGGATCTTTGGATACTAATTCCTAAATGGATTAAAACTGTACGACGTTATGTAACCCACTCATGAATGCCACAGATCACCTGACCTCCCTCATCTTAGTAACTCAAGTATATAAGAACTATTTTTTTGTGCCATGTGTTTGTTATTGCTTTGTGGTGCAATGTAATGAAGATGTTTAGGAACTAAATTAGACATTGTGAGGATGGTTCACCCAACATGAAAACAATTTAACAATGTTTGGTAACACTTCACTTAATGGGGCTCTAATAATGTGGCGTTATGCTGCTACTTATGTATTAATTAACAACAAATTAAGTCTTAGTTACATACGTACCTACATACTAAATTAATGAATGAATAATGCATTTTTTTTATCTTGAGCAATTACTATATTTAATTCTGTAAACCTTTGTGAATTACTGGAGGAACTACTGAAGGAACAAGCAATGAATTACACCAGTGAAATACTGATCTTATGTTGTTAATGAATTAATGAATCATTAATGAATCATGATGTATCTTATATCTCCAAATTATATTTGTTCATGATTTGTACTTCAGTAGTAACTGAGCAACTACTTAGTATTTGTGCCCCCCTCGAGTAAAGTGTTACCCTTTAATGATTTGTTGTTAGTTTGAGTCAATTCCTGAGGTTCAAGGTGTCACTACATCCACCAGAACGGGTCCCTCATGAGCGGGCCCCTCTGCCCCCCCACCGGCCGCTCATCAGGGTAAGGTGTACGGAGCCTTGTCAGCCTTCTGAAATCACCAGCCCCGCTCAGCACCTGAATGGCCTTATGTAAATATTTGGTGCGGGTAACATGAGGATGAAATTATCATTCCAGCCTGGGAATTAAAGCAAAGAGGCCCGGCTGTCCTGAGGATGGACAGGTTACACAAACAGCGAGGCGGGGAACGTGGGGCTCGGTCCGGCCTTGCTGAAGTCCATCCAGGTGCAGGCAGCTTCGGTAACAGCGACCTGCACAGCCCATGGGGGGGGGGGGGGAAGCTGCCTCCTGGCTTTCATCTGGGTCTCGCCTCCCGTGCCAGAATGAAAACACACGCCCCGGCTCCAGCCGCGGCCTCCTGGTACCAGGTTTTTTGTAGCCCTTCTCCGGTTCAGTCTGACTGCTGCATCTGGATCTCCATATGCCCAGGAATGATTACAGTCTTTGCAGTGTTTCTTTTTTTGCGGTATTATCTTTCCTGAGTGTAATAGCCCAGGCCTCATATGTGGTTTACCAAGGACATGGTTCACTGTTTACACCTGATGGAGGCCCTCGTATTAGGCTCTTGATGTGAAGCTGGGGAGACCCAGTGCCCAGAGCTGTGCTGATTCCCAGCCGATAATCAGTCTCCACTTACACTGTGTCTCACTGCAGTATTTTACCTCTGCAGAAGCTATGTCTGCTTTGCCACCTTGTTCTTATTACAAAATCAATTCCTAGGTGCATTTCTGACGCGTGACGTTAAGCAAGCTGTTGCACAAAATTGTAAGTGCTAATTCAACACATGTTCCGACTCGAGAAAACAAACAGTACATGAATAAAGCAGTATGAACACACTGCTGATGCATGTGCATCTTCTCATTATGCACAATTTGAACAGTTGTCTTATTAGGCTCGCGGCCCAATGCTGCATGAGTGTGACATACGTATGATGATTCAGCCTGAGTTTGGGAAATGAGCTCTACAGTTGGACATCAACATGAACGTGCCGTCCTCCTCGCTCCTCTCTCATCCTTCTCCTTCCACCCCCACTCCCTTCCCCATAGGTCGCCCGTCCCTGGCTGCCTGAGGCTCCTGACCATGCTCCCTGTATTCCTGCCGCTGTTCCTGCTGGGGGGGGTTCTGGGAGGCGGATACCACCCCCTGCCTCAGATGAAGTACGTTCAGCCCATGATGAAGGGCCCTGGGGGGCCTCCCTTCCGGGAGGGCAAGGGCCAGTTCTTAGGTAAGCTTTCTTTCTTTCTTCCTTCCTTCCTTCCTTCCTACCTACCTACCTACCTACCTACCTACCTGTCAGTTCCAAAGTACTGCTGTGCCCCCCCACCTAGGATGGTAGACATTACACGATATCCTCTCACATCCTCTCACATTATCCTGCATGACCTCATATATTGCAAGAATGTAAAGGCTACCTGTCCGTTTCAGTATTGACTGTATACATTCATACTACGTTGGATGAGAACCAAATTCTGCTGACTAGTTTCTTCATGTTTTTAAAAGCAAAATCTGGGAAAATATTGCGTGGGATAAATTGCACTGTTTTGAATATTGGGTGGGAAGTGTCCTAACCTCCTTCCCCATGAATAATGCCTATGGATAAGAGTATGTGGCATTGAATCGATGACTGAACGACAAGGGGGACTCTGGGGACCAATCAGCTTTTAGCTAGGGGCAGTGCCTCTGTGGACCTGCCCCTGAATAAACCTTTGCAGGATCACACACTAAGCATTTTCCAGAAAAATGAGCTTTGTGCTGGTGTGCAGGGTCAAGCAAACGCTGCGATGGTGGAACGCAAAACGTGTTCTGTTACAGACGAAACGCAAGCGAAAGCCTCAGGTTGCTTTTACCTGAGCTCTAATTTATGTCATTCAGCTCATCTGTAATTTGAGCGGCTCGTTTGCATGTTTTATGGCTGCCGCTTCTGTTTATGAAGGTGTCATTTCTAAGCCCTGAGGGTACGTTTACTGGATTTCCTCTTCAGCTCTTAGGTAATACGTTTGCTTCTAAAAATTGATAGTTAATATAAATCTGCCAGTTTTTGACTTGATATTGTCCTGCAGTCCTGTTAAATGAAGTTTCCATTAGCTGAGGAATACAAGCAAACTCTGGGAAAGTATAACGAAAACAAATACTAAATTTGAGCTGGAACTAAATTCAGCCGATAAGAAAGATTGCTAATCATTTAAAATATCAATCATTTTATTATTTATTACAAATATTTATAGGGGTTGTACTTTGGAAAGAGACTTATTTTTAATAATGCTTTTTTTTTTTTTTTAAATCAGACATTAAGCCAATAACTAGGTCAAGATGTATTTAATCCCTTGAGACCTGAGATTCACAACCACTGTTACAAGCTTTATGACTTGGTGTCACCCCTTTTTGTCAACGTGTAGAAATATTACTGAGAATGTAACTTACTTACACTTGGTGCTTTTACTGCTGCAAGCTGTAGCGTGGGGCTCTTGGTGTGTTCGCCTGCAGTAAACAGTAAATATCGGCCACATTGGTTAAACCCTCGAATCAGTCCCTAGCAGCAATGACATATAGCTGCTTTAATTATATATTCACCTTATATAAGCTTATGATTGATTCCAGTAAAATGCCTCCCCACATCTGTCTGCCCTTCAGAATAAAGAAATTAGCACTAAACTACGATTCCAGTACGTCATTAAATTTTCAAAAGTACAAAAGTAAGGTGACAGCACTCATTAATATACCTCACTGCTAATTCCTTCACTGTTTCAGCTTTACATGTATTGCTTAGTCCATATGTTTACTATTTCCCAAAAAATGTTTGGACCACAATTAATGCAACCGATGCTCTCTTAGTTGCTTGACTTTTAGTGTTGGCCTGGTAGGTAAGAGTACATTACACACCACTTATTGAGCATGTGGTTTTTCCTCCAAAGGAATACATTTTTGAGAAAGCAGGCTCAGTCAGTTCCTAAAGCGGGGGAGCAGGGGGTTAAGGGCCTCCCTCAAAGGGCCCAGTGGGGAATTCACTCTGCCAGCCCTGGGGTTTCAACCCAACAACCTACTGATCAGAGGCACAGAGGCCTAACTAACTGAGCCGCACGCTGCCCCTATATGGTGCGCAGCTCATCTAAATGTGATGCCAGTTGAAACCGCGGCCCCAGTCACAGTTGCCATGGCAGGGCTGGAGGAAGCAGACAAAAACATTCCTGGGATTGTGGACTGGATGCAATTCAGAGTGTTTCTGAGAATGGGAGCAGACTGGAAACAGGAGTAATCAGCGCATGCGTGTGCCCGTGAAAACAGCTTCTCACGGCCCGCTGCAGCTCTGCACCCTGAAAGGGGCCACGGGCCCTTGCTCACTGCTCTCTGGGGCCAGGGGGGGGCACATGGCTCATTGATAAACCTTTGATTGCTCTCTGTTTGGAAAGCCTCACGAAGACACGATCCTCCTAAGCATCTGCTAGCTGTTAGTAGTGTTTTTATTTTTTATGAAGTAAGTTTAGTCAGGGGCATGTGAGATTGTGCTAAAGTGTGTCAGACTTAATGGTCAGTAATGCTAATATCCCACCCAGCTTTGTCAGCACAAGCAGCCTCTGACCCATCCTTCGTTTCCTCCAAGCGAAAATCCACCTTGCACAAAAAAAAAAATAATGACAGAGCAATTTCGTTCGATGTTTCGTCCGATGTGTCACCCGTACTTGGGCCTCAGAGCGGCTGGAAAAAGAAACGCTTTTTTGCTCTCCCAACACGTTCCAGTTAAGTGGGCTGTGGTAGAAATGGAAAGGAGGCATGGAAAACAGAGAATCGTCATGCCCTGGATCTTGCCTAAGGCTGTGGTCTTAGACCACAGCCATGAGTGAAGTGGTCTCCTGACCCAAGCTAAAGTTTAGCTCCTTTCGCTGCCACTGACTATCCATGCATCAGGTATAGTAAGTAAGTAAGCAAGTAAGTAAGCAAATAAGTAAGTAGGTACAGAAGTAAGTAGCTTATAGTAAGTATATATATATTTAGTACCTTTATATACATACACATATCTATGTAGAACAAATGTCACAAAGTACTTCACAAAAAATAAAACAAGATATTCAATCATCAATAAAAGTCTGTACAAAAAGTTTTCAGACATCATTTAAAGGAGCTCTCTCTGCCGGCTGATCCAACGTCCACGGGCAGACTGTTCCTCCACTTTGGGGCAGCAACAGCAACAGCTCTGTCAGCTCTGGTTTTAGATGTGGACTTGGGATAACAACAAAACCTGGATTGGAAAGCCTGAGTGTCCTGTATACTGAGTATGGGGTCAAAAGGTCACAGATATAAGTGGGTATCTGATTGTAAAAAGGATTATAAATAAGTAAACAAAAATCTATTCTATATTTTACTGGGAGACAGTGTGGAGAAGCCAGAATGGGAAAGAGATGTGCTCTGTAGCTGGTATAGCTGGTCTGACATCTGCAGACTCAAATTAAAACTGGAGTTGACCTGATTAATACTGGAAGCAAAAGTTTCCGAACACTTTTTGACATGGCCAGGAACCATTCTGAAACCATTTTCAGCATCAGCAAGCCCCTGCACCTTCTCTTATTGGAGGAAGACATTATTTCAATGAGGAAAAAAACAAAAACAAAAATGCTCTATCGCAAAGACAAACTGTTAAAAATGTCGCCATAGTGCAGCCAGATCATATGGAATGCAGGCAGCCCTCTTGAAATGTTACCATTTGAGAAGATGGTGCAATGTCCTGTGCATCAGATCCTCACCCTAGTGTCAGATTGTCCACCACACGATTCCTGGGACCTGCCACAGAACCCGAAACCTATATTTGTAAGGACAATTGGAATCCCTTCTATTTGCGAATGGTCGTCTTGAACCTATCTGTCATTCCTGGGTGTGCTTTGCTCTCCTGGTTTCCCACCCCGAGTGTGATTGGGCCGCACATAAAGGCATCCACCACAAGAAGAATCCGCTGATTCTCTCTTGGCAAAGTTTGAGCTTCTGGATTTTGCTAACGCAATGGTACCTGGTACCTGGGCCTACTGCTACCAGGAATTTTTATTTTTATTTCATTATATATATTTATATATACACACATACACACACACACACACACACACACACACACAGCTTTTTATGTGCTGCTTTTTGTAAGCCATGAATCCAATTTGCTGCCACAATCTTAGACTTACTTGGGGAATGAGATCATCAGTGTCGTGCTGGGACTGGGGCACGCTGGCTTTGTGAAGGGGGAAGTCCTCTGTATTTAAGATCCATTCTAGAGCCACGGAATTCCTGTGTCCTTTTTCCTCTGTGCAGGAACGTTCCAGTGATGATAATGTGTTTTTTTAACGGCAGCGCTCTCATTTATTTGTCTCTACTCCCACCTACTGGAATGAATGCAGCATTGCATGTAAAAGTACATCTTTTTTGTTTGGATATCTGGCCCTAAATTGCTGGCATTTCTGACACCAGGGAAAGTGGTCAAGTGTTTTGGAAGGATTAAAATTGTTCTGATTTGACTGATTCTGAAAAAAACAAGATATATGACTTATATACTGTTCACACCTAAGGCTTCATTTCCCGAGTATATACATTGTTCTTCCTAAGGTTTATATAACTGGAATGATTAGCTACCCTTTTTATTATCTAGTGGTGTATTGAATTTTCATAATATTGTCAGATTTATATATTTAGCTTATGTATATGATAAATATTTACACTAAATAATGCATTAACATCAATCAATGTCACTATTCCTCTGCCGGTTGTAACCTAGTTTAGTCGACTCTTACTTTGGACACGACAGTTAAACCACCTTTCTGCAGTACGTCAGAGCAGATTTTTCTGGAGCAGGCTACCTGGTGTGGCTGTGCACAGCACAGCTTTCTAGTTCTCCTAGGGCCTAACCCTGTGTTACAGACTGACCCCCTGGCAGATGCAGACCCCATGGCAGATACAGACCCCATGGCAGATACAAACCCCCTGGCAGATACAGATCCCCTGGCAGATACGGACCCCATGGCAGATACAGACCCCAGGCAGATACAGACCCCCTGGCAGATGCAGACCCCATGGCAGATACAGACCCCATGGCAGATACAGATCCCCTGGCAGATACGGACCCCATGGCAGACACAGACCCCCTGGCAGATACAGACCCCCTGGCAGATACAGACCCCATGGCAGATACAAACCCCCTGGCAGATACGGACCCCATGGCAGATACAGACCCCCTGGCAGATACGGACCCCATGGCAGATACGGA
>JAODJW010000046.1:14218755-14235957 GCA_026777045.1 Hyperopisus bebe
GCCCCGGAAGTCTGACAACGAAAGAGAACTTTGTCCTCATAAACAGTATTTTTGTATAATGCACTGTTTGACATTTCCTTCAGCCTAGTTCTCCAATCCACCATCAACACAAAGTTTATAAATGATGATTGTTGTGAGTCCCTTTCGACAAGGCAAGGTTTTTTCTTGTTATATATCATTTATATATTTTTATATCCTTTCTGTTATGAAAACGCAGGATGGATTTCCATGTTCCCATTATGTCTTGTGTTTTATTTTCCAACGAGACTGGATGCAGTGTTGCATTGTTATACACTCTACCACAAATGTGCATAACAAAAAGGAAAAAAAAACATATAAGAAAAATTGTGCTTTTGCAAATAAACAAAAACGAGGAAATTAAATCTCTTGCTTGGGTTTTACAGAATATTGTATTATGTAAAATTGAGTGGAAATTCCCATTTGCACATGAAATTAATAAAAGTGATATTTATACATATGTGCTGAGATAGCAGGAATGGCCAAAATGATTGCCGAAGCCCAAAAGTTATATACAGTATTTAACAACAATGACAAGTACCGTGCATTTACATTGATAGTTAGCACTATAGCATTGTTTGTGAAGGATAATCTTTTATGTACATTATTTTTCCTCCTGTGTTTATTGTACTACGTATCACACAATTGTTTGTTTTTTTCCTTTGTGAAGTGTCATTGCATACACTGTATGTAATAGATTTTGGGTATAAAATGCACTCTTGTTTGATTGAAAATGTTTTGTCTGTTTATACTAAATCTACAGAACTTGATAGTATTGATACCACATCAATAAATACTTTCCAATATACCTGTGTCATTTTGCTTTGAACATTGAACATATATCCAACTGAAGGTATATTTTATGCTTTACATTACATTGCCATACGTTATTAAAATATACGTAATATACGTTTAGTGCTTTTTATTTTTGTGAGATGTTTGAATTTATGGAATACCTCAAAACTATTTCTATCTCAAGTGCCTCAAGACACATCTCAGGAACTTGGCATTTGCAATTCTCAAATTCAGCACTAGAGGGAGAATAAAGCTAAAGTTTAACTCCTGAGTCAACTGGTGCCGAGGGTGTGATAGGACCGCAGGAGAGGCATGGATCCATTGAAACATATTTGGCTGGGTTCTGAAATCCTGTCGACTATTATTGCGTATTTTAGATGAATGCAATTATGTGTGCTATTGTAGTATACCTCACGCAGCTAAACCTTACATTCAAATTAAAGCGATTCCTCGGTGATAGATATGTAATCTTCGTGAGTGCTCACATTTTAGTCATTCATCACATTTTGTCTTAAACTCCGTTAATGTAATTCTATCTTGTAAGAAGACACTATTGCATAACAGGCACCACGCCACAATAATTCCTTATGCATTTCAGTGGTTACAGTTTCAATAATTCTAGAATTTGAAAAACTGGTCCTCTGACTAAAACTCTACCCTACGCAAAGCAATGGTATTTTACAGTACGTGATAAGTGCTTTTACAACTGATTTTAGAGCTTAATATACTGTATACTTAACCTTGTGTACGATTGCTTCTCTGTTGTCAGAAGAGTTGACATGCCTACTAAAATACCACAGTCGCTAAATTTTGTGACCTGTTATTCAACTTGAAGCTATATACTGGGTGAGAAAAGAAACTGTGCTAATGTTTTCCCTATTTATAAGTAACTCCATTGTCTTACATAAACAAAACCAATATAATTATTTTTATTGATGTATGTATATTATGTAGAGTTATGCAACATCGAGATTATTATGCTGCAAAAAGGATGCATTTTTTTTATTATTTAGCTTCTGGTTCTTCTCCGAAAAAATCTAACCATAACTTTACCATCTGTTTTATGTATTTAGTAAAAAAAAATGCATTACTATATGCGACATCAAAACGGTGGGACTGATGGAGGCATTTGGTTCTGATGGTTCTTCGAAGCGGAAATTTATACGTGGATTGTCATATTTTATCGTGCAAACAGAGGAGATGGAAAATAACCTTCCGTGTACGTCATGGTATGGATCCACAATAGAAAACAAGGACACAATAGTTAACACAGTGGAAATTCCAGTGAAATCGGCGCACCATGTGAACCGGTTTTTAGAAAGCGTTTGGACAGATGGCTCGTGATGTTCAGGATACACTGGCTGCTTCAGCTATACAGACGCAGTACAGTATACGTACAGCTACTATATGAAATTAACGTATTTATTGGAGATCAACGTTACAATTTGACCGTGCAACAATCAGTTTCAAAACAGCTGCAAACTCTGACGAACATGTACAAGAAATTATTCGAAGCACAGGTTTATTAACTACGGGTATTTTGTCATCGTGGAACAGTATACCAACGTGTGCTTCAACTTGCTTCACATTTTAACACACGTCGGTCAATGTAGACCACTTATAACTGTAATATTTATCCAGTTCATTCAGAGTTGGGTGATAAGCCTACATTAAAAAAAAAAAAAAAAAAATTCAGTTTATAACCAGAAATGTTATTTCATTTTATGACTTCCACGTTTTATCTAAACATGCGCCTCTTCAATTTCTTTGAAAGTCAATACAATAGCTATAACTTATGGTCAAAACCATTCTTCACGGTTTATTGGAAAATCTTAAACAACAATTTAATTGCTGTCTCTTTATTAATTTTTGCGTGAGTGAAACAGAGAAACAATAATTCATTCTTAATAAAAATAATTAACAACAACAACAACAATAATAATAATAATAATGCGCAGAGGTCCATATTTGCATGATTGCTCCTAGTCAATCGCAGCATTTCCATAAAAATTCCACGACCAGCCCCTTCGTCACCGACCATTTCGTCAGAGGTCACGTTGCGTGTCCGTTACGTCAGCGGACGGCGAGACGTAGCGCTCCGCTAACTCCTCCTCGGCGAGTCGCATTGAACTCAAAAGGGGAACAAAAAGAGGCCCAGCAGCGCCCATCGCTGTCTCTCCGCCTTCTCTGTCGTTGTCACGGGATTTCAATGTACAGCCTGCTCTTTGTAAGTACGCGACGCGCTCATTTTCTTAAGTACATTCAGACGATCCTAGATGAACGAGTAAAATGAATAGGGAGCTAGTCGTGAACTTTAACTAGCTGGTCCGGGGACGGCGGCTAACCAGTCAGTTAGCGTGCGAGCCGTGAATGGTTGGAGTAGGAGCGTCGGCAGCCATTGCTTGTGATACCAATGTAAAGGATTTTGTTAGCAGTTTCTTGGTCATTCAGTATTTCTCTATCTTGACGTTCATTCGCAATGGGCTGTTAAGACACACTTGGTTACTTGTATTCTTTAAACGTTGTTTTTTTTTTTTTTTGGTACAATATAGAGAATTTGACTTGCGGTGCTGTCCGCACAATGATACTGCCACAGCAGCATAATTGGCTAGCTTGAAGATTGAACTGGGACTTTTGTTCTTCAGCAAATGCCAAGTACTTCATATCTCGCAGTCAGATAAGACCTTCTTCTGGCTGCTTTCTTCTCAGACGAGCCCTTTACCGTGGTGGCTATGTGTAACGGCAGCGTGTGTCGCTGTCTACCTTACTGTCCATCATTGCTAATCGTGCTAAAATGCCAATAATCTCCTCAGGCGGCTTCTTTGCCCCGTGACGTTCGGCACGCGCTGGCTGCCTTTTGTGTCAGTTACTGTCACGCATGTGCCTGTGCTGCTCGCCGTCCTCGTTGCCTTTGTTCTATCTGAGGTCCCCGTGTATGTGACCAGGTAAAGGACGTGTCTACGTCCTATACTGGACCAGTTTAGGGCTGGTTAGGCGCACCCCCAGGGATCTCCCGGATATGACTAGCTGACGGTGTGTGGAAACGGCCGCCTCCTTTTTCCTCCTTTGCAGTTGTGAAACGGTGCGCTACGTCCCGTAACGCCGAAAAGCGGCGTGCTCCTCCTTGGCTTAATGAGCATCTGTAATTCGTTTTTTTCCGGCCTGTCGGTGTGGGACCAAGCAGCGCTGTAACACGCGCCGGCGTCTCCGACTCTGGAAGTCGAGGCTTCGACGCCCGCAGCGGCTGCCCTGCACGCCGAGGCCTAGTTAACTCCTTCCTTTGCGAAGCCGATTCGTGAAGGCGTGACTTGGAAGTCCCCCCTCCCCTTACCACCACCACCACCACAAGTGCCGTCCAAGCTGCTGACTTGCCTTGAGTGCAAAGCTCTTATCGCGTTTTATAATTTGTCACAGCGGCTTTTATCCAGCGAGGCTTATCCGTTTGCGCTGCTGGTTATTTTGCTGAAGAAGATTCAGGTTAAGCCCCTGACTCTAAGGTGTAACAGCTGGCACCTTGTGACACTTGTGGCTGCGGTAGCCTTTTGGATACACGTTCTTTAGAGCCGCCATACTGGCTTATCAGTGCGCGCTAGGATGATAAAACTTAATAGTCGAGTCGTTCTGTACCCTTCTATGGATATGGTACAAGTCATCTAATTCGTTTGGGGGACACAATAATCCAAGGTAGCCTAACGTTCCCGCTTGTATCATATTTGAGTTATCTTCAGTTTGGTAGCTGATCGTGTTAAAGTTTGAACCGCTAATAGCGAACAATTACTGCTTTTTAATAGTTTGAAAAGTTTGAAAGACAAGGGGGAAAACTTGTAATGATCATTGGAATCCACTGTACATGTATCTGTTCAAGTAGGTTCTGATTTATTGCAATCAAACTGAGCCGTGGTGGTCTTGTCTTGCATCTGTGGAGGACTGAATGCCCAGATCAGGGAACTATGCATGCAGGTTGTAGATGGTTGTCTCAGCTCCAAGATTTATTGATAGCTATTAGTGTAATTATCTGTGCCATTTAAGAGAAACAAAATTTGACATTTAAGGCTCAGGATACAATTTTTCCAATGTTACAGTAGAAGTGCACTTGGTGTTTTTGAATTTACATATGGTGTTTTGTTGCTGAACTCTGTGCCAATGGCCTAGTTTGTAGTGGTACTACTACTTTGGTAGTAGGAGTTTGTACCATATACTTGGAGGTTCTTTGTTTTCTAAACTGGATTTCTAGAGTTTCATGTTGGTTTCTAATCTGTTCATGATCATAAATTGTTTCATTGGAATCTTGCTAGACTAGACATGCTTTCTGGGTGATGTCTGAAGTTTTTTCAGAGCTTTGAGGCACAGGCTGGTAACAGTTTTGATCGTAAACTGCCACAGCCCTTGAGAGAGTGTGATCATTATGTGCGAGTGACAGCTGTGTCTGCACTGTGAAAAAATGAGCCTTGCGCCAGGTGACTGGCAGAAGCTCTGTGGTTTGTTACCAGACGTGCACTTAGAAAACTGTATCCAACAGTTGCATGAAGGTGGTGTTGACCTGGATTCTGCTGATGGTTTTTCTTTCCCAGTATGCCCCCTCAAATTCTACCCTGGCCTACCATGTATTGTGTGTGTGTGTGTGTGTGTGTGTGGGTGGGGGGGGGGGAGAAGATTCAACTGTTTACAGCAGGGACATGAACCAAGCTGCAAACAATGGCTGTTGCCTCGGACATATTTGCTTCTTGTTGATCTGTTCTTTCAGCCACACTTTACTATCTGTATTGTAAATCTATAACAAGATTAGATTCATGTTTGAATCCATTGTTAGGTGTGCAAGGATGCTGGATGACTTGACATTTTCAAGTATATGAAGTGCAAAGCATGAGCGCCTCCTTTTGAGAAGGAGGCAAGCAAAGTGATAAAATCACTTTTTCACAACAAAGGTCGGTTTGTATCATGTTGAGGGTTAATTTCATTTCTTACAAAAATCACATTATGAACAAGTAAGATGGCCAACATTGTGTCATTTTAGTATCTAGTTTGTCTTGTATATCTGTAATCAAATTTTTTGCAGAGAGAAGCAGCGTGGTCTCTATGCCCCCTGCGACCTCTAAGGCCTATTGTCCTGTTGAGGGTTGTATATTGTTTGAGAGAATGTAGAAGGTCAGTCCATTTTGGTAATGAAGGTGAATCACCTGAATGACGTGACATCATGCTGCTTCTTAAGGTATTATGCATCTACCACTTTTTTGTCCCTTTGGCTTCCCCTTCATTGTTGACTCACTAAATAAGACATTTACATATTTTGTGATTACCACAGCTATGCATGAGAAGTGGTAGGCACTTTCCTAACCCATTTGTTTTTATAGCAACACAAAAAGCAGCTATGTAATTATCTCAGATGAGGGTCAGTCAGTCTTAAATGTTTGTTGATGTGGAGTCAAAACAGGCTTTTGATTTGTGGTCCCTCAGGTAATCGAGTCTGGCAGGTTTAGAACTGCTGGCAGTGCATCTTAGTTTGGTGTGAACACCATCTTGTTGATGCCCCTTGTAGATACTCTGACTTTGGTTAGCGTGACTGCCATTGCTCTTTCCATTGCTCTTTCCATTGCCTCTTCTGACGGCACCCCATCTGATGATTATTGGTTGACTGACCTTGGGCTCAAATGACAAACTGAACTGCACGATTTGAGAGTTATACAAGGCACAGTTTAAAATGCTTAATGTTGAACTTATGAAACATTCTCATGGCTGAGCAGCATTAGCAGGCTGTCAGAAATGCTTATGTGTGTGTTTGAGTCGACCGGGTTGTGTGTTTGCATTGAAGCACTGCATCAGTGATACTGTAGATGCCTGTTTCAACAAGTGTAGTGATCAAGTAATGCATATTAACTCCAGTCTCAGAAAGTCCTTTAGAATCTTGCCCAAGCAGAAGAATGGCAGACAAGTTTCTCAGGTAGTATTGCTGCCTTACATCAAGTGTTACAAGGTTAGTTCCAGTAGGATGTGTTGCATCTCTGTGCTCATGAAATTCTTTTTCCCTTCCACTGTCCCTGGCTTCTGGTTTAGGTGAACTCGCTGATAAGGAGCAATTTTTGTTGTCATCTGCAGTGGATTAATATTCTTTTGTACACAAAGTTTCCTGGGGTTTTTTCCAGAATGATTGCATTGAATGTCATGTTTTAAATAGAAAATCTAAATGTTGCCTATTAAAGGATGTTTGATTTTTATCAGGCTTGAGCAGTCCTATGTTTTTGGGAAATACTGGATGTGTGTCGTTTTAATAAAGCGTGATCCTAGGTATATGGTTAGTTTTAAATTACTTTTGAGATATCTGGTCCTGAAACATGCCTTATGTTTCATTGTAGGTAGATTGATGGGTAAGCCATTTGCTTTTCTAGCTTGAATTTTAACCTGTAAAATTGTTTCCTTGATGCAAATTCACTTGACCCTCCAGTCCCTGTATCAGCATGTCACAAAAGATTTTGATCTGCTTTGGAAATGCCTATCATTTGCCATTCTTGCTGAGCTAAGTGTGCCCCTCTTCAACTTGTTGGAGGTTGTTTCTTGCTGTACTGATGGTTTCTGTTGCTAATGATGCCCACAGGCCTGGTGTTGTTCTGCCCCTAATGTCTCCAGAGGATTAAGAGTGATTCAGATCTGTGAGCAGTCTGTGCGCCAGGTGTCTCTGTGGCAACGATGAGGGATTCTAATCCCCTTCTGGAACGGCATGTCACTGAGCAGAGGCAATGTGCTGCTTATGTCCCTGCTCTGGCTGATGTCAGATTTCCCTCTTTCTGGACCACGTCATCCTTAATTGATATGGTGGCCATGATCTTTATGGAAATGACTGGTGTACGGGCTGTTGGGAAAAACTAAGCCTAGCATGTATGTTGTAGAACACTGATCTAGTGTTTTTGTATCATTCTAGGTCATTGAGCCCTTTGCATGTCCTCCTCAAAGTGATAGCCGCCTTGCACAATTTGCTTTGCAAACATGCTGTTGTGTAAATGAAATGTTAGTCATTCTGGAAACTGACTCACTACTTTCCCGAGGCAAGGACACGTGCGTACAATTGTACGTGGGAGAGCAAGAAGGATGTTGCTGCTTGTTGAGACTTCTCTTGCCACAGAGAATTCTGGCTCCCATCCCTAAATACCACAGCATGGCAGGGGTGCTTGGAGTTGGAACTCTCCTCCTATGATTAGGCATTTGGGTAATGTGAGACACAGGAAGTCAGAGGCAGTTGGTTTGGTTGAGTGGAATTGGGGCCAGTGTAAACTCATCCTGTACTCTGCCCTGTTGTAGTTTCCTCTGGCATTACTTCCGATGAAGTCATGCCCTTGTGCTCAGGTGTTGAGCAAATGGACTTTGGGACCAAACTACTGTAATGTAAGGGGTGCTTGTAGCCTGAATGACATGGAGCCCCCTGAGTATAACTCTGTGCAGGCTGTCTGGCTCTTGAGCTTGGTTTAAGAGTCTGGCTGGTCAGCAGTTTATGTGATTAAGTATTCCTTCAATCTTTTAAACGTTAAATTAAATGAACCCTACTTGTGGTTGTTTTTCATAATATGCACATTATCCTTCTCACCAGCAGTAACCATGCCTGGTGAGCCTGTATCATCCCAACCCTCTGCAATGTGACCATAAACATCAGCCGGTGCAAACTGGGTCAGTCTGTAGCACAAGGGAGTTACTGCCTGTTTGATCCAGTCGTCAGCCCATTTTTCGTGGAAATTCTGCTGTGGGGTGGGTGGGAGCATTTGCTGAGCCCCTATCTCCCCCACCCCACACTCTGTTCTCTGGGCCAAGGACTTGGCTGGCTGCCACCAGGTCATCCACTTGTGCCTCTTGGTCTAGATGTAGAAGCGTTTTTTTTTCTTTTTTTTTTTTTTTTTTTTTTTTTTCTGCAGGTGGCTTGGAGGTTTTGAAGAACATAGCACCTGAAAGCTTACCTCCACGGAAGAGTTAGTAATTTTACATTCAGTATATTCATGAGTGTGGGATCTGCAGGAGGACTTTCCCTGCAGTGTCTTACCGTTCTTTTCATGACCACCTGCCATTCAAGTTGTTTGCATAGCTTCTGAAACTGCTTCTGTTGTATAGCCTCATCCTCAAGTTTCTGTACCTGAGTAATTATTAAATACTCATGCTGGAAGGTGAAGATTAAAAACTACTGTACTGTGTCCTCTTAGTACATGGAGCTATAGTTTTTATTTTCAGTTGCATTTGCATTTGTTACCCTATCTCATTGTATACACCCTTTTAAAAAAATCCTTGATGCATGTTTTTGGGGGGTGGTATTGAAGCCTTTGGGACAGTTTTTCATTTTGAATTGCGCTTTATCTCCTTGTTTGGGTTTCTTTTGTTCTCTGGGTTTCATGAAAATGCCATTTTTATCATGTTAAATATGACTCCCCATAAGCGAGACCCCCCCCCTCCCCCCATGCTCTGTGCTTATATTTCAGATAGCTGGTATGCCAAAGGTCTTTGGATCTTGAGCATGTAGTGGTGGATGCATAATCACACCGCTCATTAATTTCTTTAATATTATGTATGCAGTGGATTTGTGCCATATGCTTTTATGCAAGTGTGAAGTTTGTGAATATCTTGTTTGACATGTCTCAGTGGAGAAAATATTTAGGTAGGTTGCTGCATATTCTGTTCAGTATGTTATCAGGAACATAAATAGCACTATTGGCTCTTTTTTGTAAAAAAAAATGTGACTGTATGGAGAAGGATTAGCCAATAAGTACATCAGGAAGTAATTGACACCATGCCTCTAAAAATGTGGCCTGTTCGTATCTATGGAGAGGTGAGTGCTTTTTAGGAACTGGGCCCCTAGGCTGAATGTGCAGTCTCCCTGTTCTCACAAAAAGTAAACAGTTTTATGCTGTGTTCCAACTTTCATGATTATCTGTACAGTCAGTCATGTTCTTGGTGTATTTCAGAATGTAAGTGCTTGTGTACATTTGATATTTAATGTTTCTGTGTTTTGGGGCACAGTTTTGCACAAGTTTTTTTTTTTTTGTGAAGAAAGGACACTACTGTGCTCTTACTTGTTACTTCCTGCAATGAAATACTGAGAATGGAGACCTAACAGATTATGAATAGCATAGTGTATGATCCTTTTTATCAAGATCAAAAACACTTTTTTTTTTTTCTTTTTGCTTGAATGGGCTTCTTTATATTTCTTGAAGCCTTTGACCTGTGTTTTTTAATTTTAACCCATGCACTGGCTACGTAGACAGGTGCTACTTGGGGTGAATCTGCTGAGAATGACTGGGCTTTTGCTTTAGGATGGGGTTCCTACTTTTTCAGGAGGGTGCTGTAGATTCCCTGGGGGCAGAAGCTGTCCGGGCCCTGGGTGTGTGCTCTTTCTGACAAGCATGTGAAACGCGTGGGACCGTGAAAGCGGTGCCAGTGGTTTGAAGTTGTGCTCCGTCGTAATCCTCAAATTGTGACTGCTTTTGACACTTTGCTGCAGTTCAGGGAGTTGGACTGCCGGCGAGCTGCGTATCAGTGTGCGTGTAAAGGTGGCCGGCTGCACACTGAGGCTGTTCTTGGTCCTTGATGGGTGGCTTCAGAGAAGGTGTTACCACAAAGACAGTTTACGGGGTGTAGTGACTGGAAAGTGTCACATCTCAAGCTGGAGTGATTGTTTCACTTTATGCTGGTATTTAGTGCTTCCGCTTCTGTGAAAGTACCTTGTGCAGAGCCTTGTGGTAATGAGGTTGCCCTGTGTAATTGCAACACCTCCGTATTTACAGCACTTGCCGTGTTTGTCAACCGAGAGGTTTGCGAACTGTGTCCGACAGTAAAAGTGAAGGTGCAGCTTTTTTTAGCTTTGAAGCCACTACATCCCTGAGTTGCATGTATTGCACACCTTGGTCCTGCGCTTAATTTCTCTCCACCCCCAACTCAGGGTTCCGTACTCATGCTTTGAATTTTGTTCACCCCTCTAACCCAGTGCTTTCCAATCTGGTCCTTCGTGACCCACAGACAGTCGACATTTTTTTGCTGGGAGGGAGCAAAAATGTGGACTGTCTGACAGAGCTTGGAGCAAACGAAAACATGGTCTGGCTGTGGGTACCCCAGCACCAGATTGGAAAACACCGCTCTAATGTGTTGCCTCTCTTCTCATTCTTGCAGTGTTACTGTGTCGATTTTGGTCGCCCATTTATGGCGTTTGTGAGTGTCAGCGGAGACTTCTGCCAGGCACAGCACGTCGCCTCTGCGGACAAGTGAACCGTCGGCCCCAAGGAGGACTACGCCACCCAGAAGCCTCCCTGAAGACCAGCACCCTTGGATTGTAGCTGCTTCCTCCCACTGCCCTTCCTGGATTCACACGTTGTCCTTGGCCAGAACTACTTCTCCCCTGCCCGCAGATCAGGCATTAAATACGACCAATACAAAGTTTACTGCCTGCCTTTTCTGTCATCAGCCAATCTGAACACCTCTCCTGAATGGGGTAATCTGCTGCAATAATCTGATTGGATGATTGAAGGATTGACCCCTACCCCCTCCCTGTTTTATCCGTGGAGTATTGTGGAATTTTTATTTCCTTTTTTAACATTTTGAGTTCCTTTAGCGGTCTAGTCCAAATACCCAAATTTTCCCCACTTGTATGTTTTTGTTTTGTTTTGTTTTTTTTTTTTTAAAGTCTACTAGGAGTCCTTAAACATCTGAGCCAAAGTCTCCCTTTTTAGACATTTTATTTATTTTTATATATACATATATTTTTAAGACTTCTCGCCAACATGAACCGCCCTGCCGCCGTCGAGATCTCCTATGAGTGCATGAGGTTTCTCATCACCCACAACCCTACCAATGCCACACTCAACAAATTCACTGAGGTGCGTCCAGCAAGAGTCGACATACATTAACCACAGTGGTTGGGGCTTTGGCATGAAGTGTTCAGTTGTGGGAAAAAGAAAAGGTCACATGACATTTAAGTCTCACCCCCCAACTCCTCTTTCCTTGCTACCCAATTTAGGAACTGAAAAAATTTGAGGTGAACACCCTGGTTCGGGTCTGTGAGGCCACCTATGACAAGGGCCCCGTGGAAAAAGAAGGGATTGAAGTCCTGGTAAGGCCATTTTCCCTGCATGTTTGTGCTCGTTTTCTAGAGCGGTGGGTTATGCGAGTCTTGACTTTTAGGCTTGTAGGATTAAGGGTGAAGGGTAAATGCGTCGGTGCCATGCTCAGCAGACTGGGCTGAGATATTGAACATGGGGAGACGTCTTTAGCCCAGATGCTCTCTAAAACCCCACTTCTGTGATCCTGTCTACGTTCTCACACAGCAGTGAAGCCAAGAAGGAACTTCAGAGCAGTGTTATGGTATATGTTCCTTGCAAGCCATTCAACCAATCGAAACTGTGAACCATGCATGGATGCATGACATTACTAATAGATGCTGGGAGAGTGCTTGGCTTTGTGCCGATATGTGTCAGACATGCTTAGAGGTGTAAGATGGCAATTTTTCCATCATGATCCTGGTGAGAGTCTAGATGATTTTCCTTCAGATGTTCCCAAAATGAACACACTCTGCTCATTTAATGTGCCGCAGCTGTGTTTTGTGTTAATAATGAAAGGGTGTTTTACTAAACTTGGTGTCCATTTGAAATAGGCCTAATTCCAATTTCATTGTGATTCGACAACTAAAGGCAAAATTAAGATGCCAAAAATTGATTAGATGCAGCTAATTTTTCTTTTAATGTTCTTTCAAATGACGTCAAGTCATCTTGGCAAAAGTTAGCTTCTATTGAGTGTAAATTAGAGATGCATTGATCCAGTCCTATTTGACGGATCGGGTATCGGCCATGCGTGACCGATCCACGTCCTGTATTTACTTATTTAGTTTTTGGCAATCTCTGAAAAGGGAGCTCCTATTTCGTCTTAAATCTATTTGTACAATCAATCGCACGACGGCTCCTTCCCATTTTACATGTTTTTTTTTGCTGCATTCAAATCGAACACTAACACTTTTTTGCTACTCAGTGGGTGTGAGTACAGTGACTTCCACCCGCTGTGACGTCATGCATGTACCCTTTGTAGTACGAGGAGTGTAAGACGTGACAATCTGGGAGTATTTTATGCTTTTAACAGAAACCAGTAGCACAGCGATTTGTAATCTTTGTAAAATAAAGTTTTGAGAGGTGGGAATGCCATTTAATGGTCAATCTCACTTAAAGCACACGCATCTGTGCGAGACAAAAAAAGCAATGGGTGATTTGGGAGTCGCTAACCTGGGCTGTCTTGCGAACTCGCTGCAGCTTGATACAAGAGGGGAATCGGATCGGAACTGAAAAAAATGTGGATCGGCCCATCCCTAGTGTAAATTCCACCTCCAGTGCCCTGAGTGCAGAAACGCATGAAAGTATCATCGTGGCCAGAATGTGTCCATATTAATCTAGCCCTAAGCTGAATTAAACTCCAAATACTCAAGACCAGTAGCCTGTACTACAAAACGGGATTACTGGCTTATTGGTGTAACTTGTCGGATTTAAGATACCACCGTTTAAATGGGCTTAATATTTGTTCGGTTACATTTTGCCCAGGGTACCTTAAATCTGACAAGTTACCCTGATAAGCCAGTAGCCCCGGTTCGTAGTACAGACCACAGGACTGTGAATAGCCTGTTTGTCACCACCGTTAATCGACACACTGTGCTGTCGAAACCTGTGAGTTTGTCTTTCTGGAGGTTTCAAAGCGGATTGTTAAGATGGAACGCTGAGTAGTTATCACTTGTTGTTAATGTACTGACGTTAATGTGCTTTATAAAATTCCTGCATCACGGATTGTACGTCTCTCTTCAAAGAAAAGCTATTGCTTCTTCCCACCGC
The DNA here is from genome assembly GCA_026777045.1 of Hyperopisus bebe. NCBI lineage: Eukaryota > Metazoa > Chordata > Actinopteri > Osteoglossiformes > Mormyridae > Hyperopisus > Hyperopisus bebe. The sequence continues at coordinate 14,232,396 of JAODJW010000046.1, forward strand.
AAAGTCCGGACTTCTGTTGCTTGAGATCCCAGCCGGCTTCCGGGTCACTCGGGGACAGCGACCGTCCATTCTCTTTTTCTTGGCTGCCGTCCTGAAATCGCACCTTACGAGGAGGCACTGGCCTATATAAGTGACACTCTGTGCCCTGGCCCAAGTATCGCGGCCCCTCTGTCTGCCAGCCTTTCCTGTAAAGCGGAGTGTCACACGTGAAACTAAAGAGGGTGCCCTCAACACTTTATTATGCCATTTATACTTACAGTTTATACTTTTATTTTGTGTGCCGACTTGAGGTTGAACAGATGAACAAATTAATGGATGTGCACACGCTGGGATTTACTCCCACCTGTAATTTTTATTTTGTTTTTTAGTTGGCTCCCTGAATAGTCAATGTAACATTTTGCCTGCACCCAGACCACACAGCTCCAGCTCATTGTAGATGTTGCCCCCCCAGGACCTTAAATCCAGATGGAATATCGTGCGGTAACCCGTAGTGTTATATCCTTCATATCTCGGCTCCCTGTACCCCCCTCCCCCACCACAGCGCTGGTTACTTGGCTGGTTCCTGCCCTGCTCCTCCCTGGGTGTTACTGCGCAGCGACAGCGTGATGTTATGGTTAGTTAACGGTCCAGGGTTGCTTCGCTGTAAGCTCAAAGTGCTGCTTTATAGAGCTAGTATAAGGACAGAATGTCTGCCTGTTAAGGCCTGTCTGCCTACACTGCAGCTCTAATTTCACGTGCAGGATCTTGGTTAGTGGGCGCACACACCTTGACTTTTTTTTGTCATATGAACATTCTGAACAGTAAGTGAAATGTTCTGCAGTGCTGTTCTGAAATTCATTATGGCATGTCTTGTAATGCCATGTGTCTTCTCAGGGAGGATAAGTGATGCTGGGGAGTTTAGGAGGACTTGTTGCTGTTTAAAAATGGTCTTTATTATGAACACAGGATGGCTTTTGTTGCTCGTGGACTTCTATCTAGGAGAGATGACCTAAGTGTCCTGGCCAAGGCTGGAACATGGCCTAACCTCAGGTTGGAGGTCATTCAGAGAGCCTGCTTATTTACCGTAGCGACGCAAGCATGGACACAGTGTCTCAGCCTCTCTCCTATGTGGGCAACCGCACCTTCACGTAGGTAAATATGCCGGCAGAGTGAACAGGAGTACTGTTGTGCACCTATACAAAGTGGGCTCACATTGTGCTGCGATGTTGCTGGCTTGGGCTGCGGTCCTGTTCCTTTAGCTGTTCTGTAAGCGCAGATGTCCAATCAGGGTGAGTTTGGCTGCCTCCCTGCAATGAACTGTGACTTGTGGCATTGTAGCAGTTTCACTAAGACCTGGTCCTCAAAGGCGCTCTAGGGTATGTCAGATTATTTGAATTAGTTTACCTATCATGAAGTGCTGGGTATGTTTTGATGTTTGCCTTTTTACTGGGTGTGTGCGTGCCTTTGAGGTGTAAAGCTCATTTTATATATATACTCAAAGCCTAGGGAGCTTTGGGAAGTTAGCCTCTACTACAGGTAAACAGCTGACAATGGGTATTCCAGGAATCCTGTTTGTCTAGAGCCTTCCTTACCATTCCATTAAAATCTGCATGAAGTCGGTGGCTACACTGGTTAGGAGTATAAGGAGGACCATGTGACATGGGTGTTGCTGGTTGGGATCCCTCTAGAGCAGGGCTATTCAATTCGCGGTCCTCAAGTGCCGAGCCCTGCTGATTTTTATTTTTTTTTCCAGCCTTCCTTCACCTGTGAGCCAGATGTGAAGCCTCTGACCAATCAGTAATTATTAAAGTAACTACCTGGGAGAATTGAAAACAAGGCCTGGATTTGGAATCGAGGGCCTGAATTGAATATCCCTGCTCTAGTCCATCACTGCCTGGTTGATTTCCATCACTGTCCTTTGTATTTGTATTGGGCAAATGTGGCCATCACTTTAAGTGATGAATGTCAAGTACAAAAAATTATGGCAATTCTACAAAACCAGTGTCTCAATTATGCAAATTTTTACTCCCGCGATTCTTTTATTCAGATGGCAACATTGCTTACTTTCCATTTCTTGCTTTGCCATGTCTGTCTTTATCTTCTCCCTCCTGGAGGTCTGTGTCAGTCTGGCACGAGACCAGAAGCCTCTTCCTCAACCCCCTGTGTGGCTGGGTGCCCAAGTCAGACCCGTGAGAAAAGAGATGTCAACATTGCACAAGGCAATACAGCTTGTGCCTTCCAGGGCCAGGCCCCCAGGGCTGCAGCCTGCAGTGTTAGCCTGTCACTGCATGTCACTGCATGTCATCCACTATCCTCGGGGCCTGTGGAGATTATGGCTTAGTTCTTGTTTAGCGACAAACCAAAACGATTGACTTGCAGACGAACCCAGATGTCTTTGGGGAACATTCTGAAGGAGGTGCTGATCCTTTTATTTCTCTTTCCCCCTCTTCATCTGTTTCACTTCTTATTCAAATTGTCATGACACTTCATGCTACAAATCTTTGTGGAACATGAACTTTGGTAACCCTTTCACCAGCCTAATGTCACCTGACCTCGGGTCATTACCCCCATTGGCTGGATAACTTTGTCAAATACACTGTAAAATGGTGGCAAACATTTCTGCAAATAACAATTGCTTCAATAATGGTACAGTCCTGCTTGGTTGGGAATCCCTGTAATCTTTCCCCTAGATTTGAAGTTTTTAAATGCCTTGTGAAATTGCTCAATTGGGTAGCACATTCTTTTTATAGTGTGTGTTTTATTAGTCTTATTTGTAACCATGTTGAAGCATTTGTCATTTTATTATATGGGAATTTCTTTTCAGTGCCCTGAAATATAATTTCTCTTTTCTAGGATTGGCCCTTTGATGATGGTGCCCCTCCCCCAACCCAGGTTGTTGATGATTGGCTGAATTTGCTGAAGGTTAAGTTCCGTGAAGAGCCAGGATGTTGCATTGCTGTGCACTGTGTTGCAGGACTAGGCCGGTATGTATAGCAATTGTACCGGGTGGAGGGAAGTTGGGTGTTTGGGATGACTGTCCCTTGTAGAATGGTGGAAGGGGAATGTGCTTGCATGCTCCTTAAGACTGAAAGTCACAACCTTGGATACCTGACTGCCATGTGGATGGCCATTGATACAAAAAAAAAGTGAGATGGCTTTCTGAAAGGGCATTGTAATGTCATACATCTGAAGATGTTTCATGATTTTGGCCTTCCCTTTGTGACATTAGTGTCCAATGTAAAGTACTGTACACAAGGGGAACTGCAGGCTGACAGAGTATTTCAGCAATTAACTTCCATCCTGCTGTGAATTAAGTAAAAGAAGTCATTTCTTCATCATATGAAACTACTATTGAATCCTCTTAGCTGCCAGATTTTCTTATTTGTCAATGTATAATATGAATTTTCCTATTAATCCAGTTTATGGGACATTTATGGAGTGTTATAACATGCACTTCCTCTTTTCTCATGGATGTCAGGCTTATTTTTATCCGAGGGGCCTGTAGGGTAACTGAGCTTGTTCATATGACAAGAAGGAATGCTGAGCCAAACTCCAACCCACATTCTTGAGCCTCACCTCGCGG
>JAODJW010000046.1:14241852-14255600 GCA_026777045.1 Hyperopisus bebe
CAAACTGCACATCAAATTGTGCATTAATAAGAATAAGGACAAGTGCTTAAATGATTCTGACATCTTGATGTCTGCAGTGGCGTGTGATTACACATTTGGCTAACGTTTAATTAGCGCTACACTTATTTTGCGCGTATAACGCGTATTTTGATTGGATGAGTGCCAATGTCTGAATAATAACAAAATGCATGTATGTCATTGATTGGTTGCATTTGAAGGGCGCAAAAGGCGAAATAATAATAATGTTGCAATATCGAACATTACGTTGTGCGTCATGAATACTTTTCTCTCCAAATCTCCCGACCACTATGTCAATCTGAGATAGCAAGACCAAGACAGCGAGACCAAGACAAGACCGAGAACAAAGACCGTCGAAACTGTGACAAGACCAAGACCACAAGACCGGTCTTGAGACATCCAACTCTATAGTTTACAATAGCTGAATACACATATATTTAAACAGTAAAACACATTTAGACAATGATAGACAGTAACAGTAATTATGATAATATAATAAAATACATTTAAAAATAAAGATTTCTTCTTTTAATATTAATAATAAACCATTAACACATTTCATTATAATAATATTGTCGTGCCAAGTGGGGACAGAACGGAGACGGAGGCGCAGACATCAGGGTATCGGGGAATACGGGGTTTAATTACAGGTAAGGCAGGCAAAACGCAGACGGACAATACAATGACCGGAATGGGGAAACAAACTGAAATGCAGATGGAATACAGAGGGCTAATGAAAACAACTAGAAACAGCTGATCACGCTGGAATTCCACACGGGGTTAACGAGGGGGCGTGGCACACGGAAGGAGCGGACAATCGGGGCAGGACACATTGTTTTTTTTAACTTTACACATTGCTTGGATACATTTATTTTCTTACCTTACAAATTACTGTTTTCATTAATGTGCTTAGATGTGTTTAGTACAGTATATGCTCTTCTTGTTTTATCTGGTTCATTTTGTGTTTAAATGCTTAAAAAACATATTTAGTTTTAATTTTTTGGGGCCAGGAACCAATTAATTGGTTTTCCATTATTTCTTATGGGGAAAATTCGATCAGAACTCAAACCTTTTCGGATTCGATCCGGAGTTCTGAACAGTTTAAATTCGAGTTCTGAGGTACTACTGTACTTATAGGGGTGTCGGTATGCACGGCACAGAGGTGATACGTCCCATTCGCTTGGATTCCAATCTTACAATACACTGTTCAAGCAGAGAGGAGCCAAAGCAATTTAAGTAGGTTAACTAGTCTGTTCTTATGACAACTGTGGCAATTAGCACGTGAACAATGACCTTTCGCACTTTCTTTGCCAGTGAAGTAATTCTTGGCTTCCAACACATTTAAAGTTGGGGCACAGTTTCAAGGCTTCGTGGGCTGTTTAAAATCAATTCTCTTTTATGTCGAACAAGAGGAGCTTACTAGCTCAACAAAAGAGAGAGACTCAGCATATCAGTCATATTCAAGAAAAGTGGTGTATTGCTAGTTTAGAGGAGCAGACAGAGCGATGAAGTATATGAGAAAAAAACTGTTTTGGTGTAGTAATAGTTCACAAGCCGAACAATTGAGTTGTTAAAGCAGTTGTTAAAATTGTGTTTCTTAATTGCTTTGCAGGGTTGGTTTTCCAAAGAGACCCATATTTGATCAATTTTTGCTACTTTATTTCATAGGAAATCTCACGCGTATAATTTAACCCACTTGCTACAGTATTGATCGACACTTTGCAGTTTCACATTTTCTTCCATCCCTGCCACCAAATTAAATTTGTAATACCAACAAAAATGTATTTAAAGAAGTGGTCACTTATATGATATCTATGACAGATTTCAGGAAGATGTATACTTATATATTCGGCAATGCACAAAATGCAGTATTTAGTGAATGCAAGGCTGTAACTTTGGCTGAAACATGGGGGGGAGGGGGGGGATGAGGTCTCCGCCCATTATCATGGGGGAAACATGATTATTGGGGAGGTTGTATTAGCTGGTTTTGATTTATTGGGGGGCTACACCCCACCCCATGATTTACGCCCATGAGTGGATGTCTTTTGTCTTGCTGTTACCACTTGTGGGCAGTATTGGCCTTTGTTTCCAACTTGAGCCTTTACTGGTTGTAAGTAATGCAATCTAAGACAAAGCTCTGCAGAGAAGCATCAGCATGTTTTGCACTGTGAGTTCATTTGTGCTGTTAGGCCAAATATGGGTTTTCAGGTTGACCATACTCACACTCCATGTTGCAGATATTTGTTGCCAGATAAGACGATAATAGGTGTAACACAAATGACAGAAAGAGCTACACATGGCAGGTGTAAGTCAGTGCTGATTTATGCTCATAAAATAACTGTAATATTAAGAAAAGTCTATTTTTAAGCTTACATTGGAACGTGGTGTTAGTGTATTGCAGACTAGAATGCAAATTTGCTGAAAAAACATGCTACTTTGAACACAATTGAATCATGTACAGTGGTTCTACACAACTTCAATCAGTATTTTGAAAATGAAATATTCTTTTTACGTTAATGCATTCAGTTTGCGTTCTGAGAAAAGAACATAGATGAGTTAATCTCATCAAATTTTCTCAACTCTAATTAAACCTACTGAACTGGTTGCTAGCCTGCATAACATTATTTAGAGGGCTAAGAAAAGGTGAGAGCTCCCCTAGTGGCCATAGTAGTGCATAGCACTCAATGTTTGATATTTAGAAGCCCATCTCGATGGAGGATGTTGTGTCATGGATGTTAGTCTACCAGACTTTCCTGTTAGTTATTTTTCCAGCTCTTTAGGTTTCCAGATGTATTTGGTATATGTCATTCGGTCCATTGCCTCTGCCTTTGGTATTGCAGTGGTACTTATAGGTTTGTAGAGTCTAAATAACCCTTGGGGATTCTTTTCAATGTATGCAGTACATCAGGAGTACATCATGTCTTGATGTGTTGTTCTTGCATGATTGGTTTCAGCTGTCAGGTGCAGGATATGTACTTACAGCAAAGTATAATCAGTCCTTGTTTATTTTTTCTTTTTCAAAACAAACCCCCCCTCCAGGCAAGCCATAGTGGTAGCAGCCATGCATCTCACACAGGGCCCCCATGGGGAGGCCATCACAAGCCACACTGCAAACCACTGGGTAGCACACTGGCCTGCAGCTTAGTGTGCGGTTCCAGGAGCTGCGCAGAAAAGGGGCGTCACAGGTCACACAACATCTTTCCATAAATATTAAGCCGCAAGGCAGAGCCCTGGTAATCGAAACAGCCTTATATCAACACATATACCACCCCTGGGGTAAACCACAGCCGCTGTTAGATTATATACCTAATTTAATTTGAATGAAAGTGATTAAGATGGTTTAATTAGACACAAGAAAATTTAGTAAGATTAACTTAACTATGCTCTGTTCTCAGAATTGCATCAACTTAAAAAGAATGTTTCATTTTCATTATAACCATTCTAGTTGTGTGGAACCGCTGTCCATGATTCAGTTAATTTAATTCAAAGAATTATGCATAAAAACTAATACATTTACATAGTATCAGCACAATTTATTTAAGTAACACCAACAAGTAAGTTGAATCCCTTTTCCTGTGAAAGAGATATAAAATGCGTATTGCATTTTAAAGAAAAATGGGTGATAGATTTCTGGTCTAATTATTTTCTTTGAAAAACATGCAGTATAAATCTTACTGGGATTAATAATTAATTCAGCCTTTTTGATTAATTATTTTGAGAAATATTTTGGTAATAGTTTCATGCAACTTTGCCAAGCAGTAAAATGGTGATGATTAAATATCGTTTTGGAGCGGATGTGTTTAATTTAGAAATTTGGGCTGAAAAATAAAAATTCTCCCTCTTTCTGGGTGTTTCACTTGTACATTTAGTGCTATTTCTTTGATTTAAATTGTATTATGCTGACTGCAAAAAAAAAAAAGCTGCTGATTGGTATTTTGTTTCAGAGTTCTTAAACTGGGAAGATTAACACATTGTTTACCAGATAAGAAGCAAATCTGGTTGTATGATTATAGTTGCAATATAATTTTTGTATCTCCTGACATAAGTTTTGTGTCTATCATCATCATTTTATTTAGGTCACAGATAACATCAGACTACACTAATGTGTCGCTATAGAAACCATGGGCCAGTTTTTCTTGGTCAAAAAAAATCGAGTCATTTTCATAACAGCAGCAGAACAGGAAATAATCCATATTATTTTTATGGGACCTTTTTTTTTTCTTCAATATTTTGGGATTACAAGGGATGCTCTAATCGAATTTTCTGTAAAACATTTACTCTTTGATGGTTAATGGATGAAGCATCAGGATGAAGCTTTTCCCACTAGATGCTGGTATGGTAACTTGAAAGTACTGAAGACTTGAGACTTCTTCAGTTCAGAGGCTGTTTCACAGATTGTGAATTTTTAGTGAGGAAGCCTAAATTTTCAAATTACCAGAGGTTGTGCAAAAAATAACGGCTCTTGACTCACAGTGAATGCAAAATGTAAAAGCATAGTGGAGACTGGAATGCAGTTAATCACAAGCACGGGCACAATTTACTCATAATTTTTTATGAATAAGTTAAGTTAATGAATCACAAAGGTACATGCCAGGATTTAGAACTTAAACAGCTCCAGCTGATAAATCTTTAAATCTACTGAGACACAAACAAATGAGTTTGCATTTAGGTATAGGTAGGGTTCCATGTGTGGAATTTATGTACTTTCTCTATTTTGGTGTCCTTCCTCTGGGAAATTTGGTTTCCTCAAGTACTACCAGGCCTGGTGGGCTGGTCAGGTGCACTAGTGAAAAGGTAAATTACCTGGAAAGTATAACTGCATGTGAGTGCTCTGTCATGGATGGGTTTGCCCTCAACTATACACTGCCCAGTGCCCTAAGAATTAGTGATGGCCAAATGAAGTTTCATGAACCGCGTGCTGTATTTTCTGACCCCACTAGATGGCGCGCTCTGTTCAAAAAGGGCTCAAGGCATGCCCCAGAGCAAACCAAGAACACCATCTAGCAAATAATTCATGAAACTTCATTTGGTCATCACGACTAAGAAACACAGGATCGGGTGCAGATAAAGTATAATTGGAAATATTTAATTGAATATGGACTTATAGTAAAAAAAAAAAGAAGAAAAAAAAAACAGTTATTTCAAGTTCTCTGCACTGTGCACCAGTGAAAGTTTGCCACATGACTCATACAGTCACATACACATAAAGTACACTGACTTCCTGTGGCATTTTGATGAAATGTGGCTCTAATTCGTAAAATAAAAAAAATATATCACATTTCTGTTAAATACGGTCAGCACAGTGACTTCCTATTTGCTCCATCGGCTAACCAAGCATTTTCAATCTTGTGTCGCTTTGGATAAAAGCATCTGTTAAATTATTGTAAATTTAAAATGTGAAAATAAATACCTGGTAACAATTTATATCAAAGACACTTGGAACTGTGGGCCAAAATGCCATTCGGAGAAGACACCGTGATACTAGTTTAGGATTAGGGGAGCTTGGCTGATCTGGTGTTCACCATTCCCAAAGCGAAGTCATCTTTACTGAAGAGCCGCTTGCCAAACTCGCAACACAAGCAGATAAAGATTTCCAGGTGAGACGCACTTTCATAAATATCCAACAGTATCGACGGGTGAATTGCAGTATGATAGTGAAACCACAAACTCAGTATGTAACTTTGGAAAATGGTGTGACGGGGAGAATCACCAAATTGGTATCAAGTAAGAAATAACATCTCTGACACATTTTCTCAATGCTGCCCCTCCTGTGGTAGCATAAGAAAATTGCTAATGATTTCACTGTTCTCACCATGACAAATCGCACGGACCTTGACAGGTAATTGCTTTTATTGTATGGCTGGTGAGGCTCCTTATCCTGCTGATATTGATTCTTCTAAACACAGTGTTGTGGTTTCCTGCCTCACATTTTGAAATCGCTGTCTGTGTTTGTACAAACAGATATGCATTATATAGCAGGAAGCCAAACCACGTCAGGTCTAGCATTGAGTACAATGATCGCAGAACCTTGTCAATAAAAGAAGAAATTAGCCTACAGTAAAAGTGTGTGTGTATGTGTCCCACCCCATCATGATGTTCCAAGTTCCTTTTTCAGAAAAGTAACGGTCATGCAATGTCTCCTGAGCGAGACCCCAGGAACAAGAGAATTCACTGAGGGAAAATTCATAGCGATGCTATGTCTGTTTCATTACCATATAATCGTGTAATAAATATACAAATGTCAAGTAGATGGTAATCTGCCTGTGGCATAAAGAAGAAGAAAAAAAATGGTTATAATGAACATTATAAGCGGTTTCCATTGTCTATGATTTGGTAGTTTTGGTTTGTTGGAGATGTTATCGCATCCCTCACAAGTTCCACTGCGATCAGTATTCCCTCCTGATTGAGTAATTAATTCAGTGTTTCCAAGACATTGCAACGTGGCTTGACGGCAGCCATTTTGCGACTGTTTGTGAGTCGGTCTTAGTGACTTAGGAGTCTTCTAAGACTACTTCTTAGTTCTCCCAGATGTGGGTGCCACTTTTAGCGCTAAGAGGCTTCGTGAATTGCTCTTAGTCAAAAAAACTTAGGAGTCATACATTTAGGACTGACACACCCATTATTTTTATGAGTTTCTCCTAAATCGACAAGTTAGTAGCTACTTTTAGCCTAAAGATGCTTTGTGAATACAGACCCTGATCTCTACGCCAGTTTTTACCTGAACGCAGAGTATGCAGCGAAATCCTCACAAACCGCTGCAGCCTGTATCAGCCTGTGCCATTTGTCAGCCTCTGCACAGTTCGTAATTCAGAATTGACTTATTCTTTGTTAAATGCACTCCTTAATTGGATGAAATGGAATGTATTAAGGAGGTTTGATTGTCACCGCGACGGAAGCGACAGCAGTTTGACGGATGTCTGTCTTGCCATTCACACTGTGCAATAACTCATAAACCGAACGGACGGCCACATCCACACACATGGCGTGGTTGAGTAACAGGTACCAGTCTGTAAAAATATAATAGGGATATTCATTATAGGCAGTCATTGTTTGTATATTTTGGCTTTTTAGGTCTTGAAGTGTATCGGTTTTTCCAGCGTGCTTTATATTTCAGACAGGGCCTTTTAGTTGACGGGAGTCATAAATTGGTTAGAAAATATGTAGGCTTGTAGCTCCTGGCTCTTCTCTGGCATAGTAAATATCCAGCCGGCAGTTTTTTTGTATTTTCCCTGAAACCGCCAGCTGATGCTGAATTCAATCTAAGCAGTCCTCGTGCAGCATGGATGCTCCAGCACAGGTCATCCGATATCCTAAGTAGGCATTTATTTATTTATTTTTTTAAGAATTGGTTTTGCACTGTCATTTGGCAACCCTAAGGTTTCAAAATTCTACTGTTAAAACCATGGTATATTAGCAAAGGTTCCTGTCTTTGTTCATTTATTGTAAAGCTAGATGTCCTTTGACCTGCGCTGTTCGAATAGAGTTTCTCCTCCTAAGTATTTCATATTTCTTAACTTCTATATAGAGTTCCGGTTTTGGGCTGGGCCTCTGCTTTTGGAGATGTTTGCCAATAGACGTCAGCTTGAGAGACCAAAGCATGCCTCGGCATGTAGTATAAGGGCATGGTTTTCCCTCTGTTTTCCTAGCACTCTTCATGATTTTATTTGTCATTTAATACATTGCATAACCCACTCCGCAGGGACCCCCTTGACAGTCTGCGTTGTTTGGGATGGAGCCAAAGGGTGGATAGCCTGGGGTTTGCTAAAGACTGGGTTGGGTAGCACTGAATTTATAGATCAATCCTGCTTATCCTACTCAGGGTTACCTGGAGCCAATCCCAAGCAGCATAGGACACAGGAGTGGGGTGTACCCTGGAGAAGGTGCCAATCCTTATGCACACAGTCATACTCTATGGGCAATTTACAGTAGGAACAGCAGTCAGCCTGACTACATGCTTTTGGCCAGTGGAAGTGCAAGCCCCACACACCAAGTGCAGATGTCAGATGCATCCCAGACCTGGAGGTGGCAGTGGTGGTACCAAATGTGTCACCTGTACCTGTATAGCAGACACTTCCACCCAAACCAATGTGCATTTGAGTGAGCAGGATCAGTCAATCCCTATAGGAGTAGACAGTAATGGGTCCTGTGATGAAATCACTCTACTGACCTTGGGATTTGAACCTCATTACAGGCCCAGTATCGTAGCCTGCTGAGCAACACACCGCTAACCATGTACATCTTTTCCTTGTGGTATTTATGATGTTTTTTTCCGATTTTTGGAAGCTAAGTCATAGCTTTACTTCCTATTGTTAACATGACCACACCGCAATGTGGGTTTAAGGGCTACTTTTCCTTTGATCAATGCTGAGCATTTTATGTCCACCCCATGGTGATTACTGTCAGTGAGTGCACTGCGGGTTGCCAGATTCACCTACTGGTGTGGGTCACTAAGTTGCCAGATTGCAATCAGGGTCGCGATGCTGGCAGACCTTCTCTTCACTGGAGGGACAAACCCAACAGGTGATTCCACTGGGGATGGGGGGCCTTTTGCAGTTTTCCTTCTTTGGTCTCCCAGCATTCTCTGACTTCCACACCCACAAACCGGCACTCGGTGATTCCTGGTTCTATGACAAGTTGCTTGTAATGAGTTTTTCTGTTTTTCTCGATGGTGCTTTTTGGTGACCTTGCCTGTTCTCTAATCTCAGGAAGTGGTTTATGTGGGGGAACAACACCCCTATGGGACAATGGCATGGGGGTGGGAAGTCACTAAGCCTTCTATAGTTTAAGTTCTTGGTTCAGCAGTCAGCAGTGTAATACAAACATGTGCATGTTTCTAATGGGACAGAGACCAATGAGCATATACTGCCTGTTTGTCGGTAGCCAATGAACATATACTATCTGTTCTTCAGTAGCCAATGAGCATGCACTTCCTGTTCTTCGGGTACCCAATGAGTGTAAGCTTTGCCCTATAAGCACCTGGAATTCCACATCAACATGTATCAAAGCCCAAGAATAATTTAAAGTTACAGTGTACCTTTAATCATGTTAACTAAGTGATAAAAAGGAGAAGGACTGTACAGATAATGGGACGGATCTGGCATAAAGCAGTTTCACAGTTGTATAATTGTTATGTTGAATACAAAGTAACAGCATGGCTTATTTATAATGTGAGTGTCAGAACATTAATAACAGGCTGTAAATAGATTGTTTTTTTTTTTCATCTCACCTCTCTTGCATGATGATCAAAACCTTCTTAATCACAGAAACGTCACACAAGGCCTTACACCTCCAGGTCTGAGAGAAATCTTTCAATTAAGACAGTTAATTTTATAATGGACCAGTGTAATTTGCTGTGAATTTACTTTGAATTATGACTTCCGAGTGTGTGTGCAATTTGACTGCTTGATTAAAACAGTCTTGTATTTTCCATCACAGTAATCCTTCTCAGGTGGAGGATAATGTAATTACGTTCAGGCCCACAATAAACTGATGCTGGCAGAGTCGCGTCCTGACATTCACATGTGACTTGTGTTTCTCGAGCGGCAGGCCCTGCAGCCAGGATTAAGATGCTCCATCATCTAAGGCTGAGTTGCCTGCACTGGGGGGGGGCTCCGTTCGGGGCAACTTCCTGGGCTTCATTAAATCACTCTCTATCTGTAGCCCTGGAGAATCAGGTTCATGCCTTGTAAGTGTGTTTCTGGCTAGAAAAAAATACTTTTTGTTTGAAATTAAATTACCTCTTACGGAACGTGGAAAAAGCGTGGCATATCACATAGTAAAATCAGCAGAAAGGGGAGAGTAGTAGCTTCCATTATAATTGCATTTCTAAAGTGCTCATTTTGATCTGACGAAGCGATATTTGATACTCAATACTCTGGATATTGTTTATTTTATTCATGTGGGGGCAGTGTTCAGGGTTTGTGTCTCTGCTTGCCCCTCTACTTTTTGATCGGGCCCCTTGGCCTCTGGATAAGGCGCTAGCCTGAGAATGTCAGGCCTCCCCTATGCATGTGATGTAACATTTGTTTCTTTTGACCTTGAGGTGGAAGTGTCTAACTGTGGGTCCGATTGGGAAACCGATCAGTGACCTACAATCACACCCGTCGCGCCCAGTTTCCTACGGTGGAGCAACAAGACACAGGAAATTAGCTTTTTTCACTCTTGTGCTATAACCTTGACTAATAGTAGTTGATGCAACCATTTGGAAACTATTTCGAGCTGCATTATTTGTCTTGAGTTATTATACAATATCTGACAACTGACTGTCTGACCGATCAAGTAACTTCCCCCGTATTATACCACGAAGTTCCATTTATGAAATTTCCGGGAGCAGTGAGATATGTATTTTGTATTCATGCATATTGCCCAGTATGAATTTACAGCTTAGCAGGTGCTGGTAATTGCCCAGTGATTTAATTTCTCTTTAATGCTGCGTTTTCATTTCATTTACATATAACCCCTTTGGTTCTGCTGCCTAAAAACTTTGTTTATTTTTTTATTGAGTAGAGCAGTAAATGGTAACAACATGCCTGTTTATCTCTATGGGAATACTTAGAGATCTGCTAGGTGTTTAAATCCTAACAGAAAGGCAATCTGTTTTGATATCGGTGCTGCTGTTGAGTTCCCATTAAGCTAACTGAATACAATGGTATATGACCTGTCTTTCTATATATGCACAGTTTTGTAATTTCTCCCGCAGTCTCTTCCTTTGATGTTTTGGCTGCCCGAGGGCTTTCACAGCTACGCATCCGCATCTCGTTCTGATCTGCTGGCCTTCCTGCAGCCGATTGCCTTCATTTCGGCCTAAAAAACATTCAAGAAGCCGGGAATATCTGCTGCTTCTTCCCATTAGTGACTTACTTGCGGTGCGATTGGTCTGGCTCCGTCCTTTTCATATAAAGCCTCATTCTCTGCTTACTGGGGTTTGTTTAGCCAATATTCAACAGCCGGCAGCTATTGACAGAATGTGAAGTCAGTTGATTTGCTTGGATAACTGCCATCGTTTGCCAAATGCACTGGATGTGGTACTGGAGTCCCACTGTCCTTCCACCATAATTATAATCTTGATCTTATAATCTTTTCTAAAAGTGTTTTTAGATCTCTCTTTTAAAGTTGCCGTGCTGGTAGTATATTATTGACTATAAAATGCCCTTAACTTTTATGAAGAGTTATTCCTGCTATCCACCGTTTTTCACAGTTTATTTTCAGATCATCCATGCATTGTCACAGGATGATGCTGGTAGTGGGTTGGCAATCATGTGGCTTTGTCAGTCATTCCCAGTCCGATCTCTCTCCCCAAACTACCAGAAAGATAATGGAGGCTGACCAATCCAGGAGGGCAGGAGAAATATTTAAAAATATACTCCTACCTTGCTTGCCCACTGGTTTTTGCACTGTATAGATCCATGAAAATGTCCCCACAATGTGATAAAAACCTGCTATTTTCATGTTGTGGAGACCATTAAGGTTAAGGACAGGGCTGGCAATCCTTCTGACCAGGAGTCAGCACGTCTCCAGAAGCGGCCTTGTGCTTTCTCACGAGGTTATGCTGTGCTGGGAGATCACAGAGGTAATTATGACATCGTAGCCCATTCTACTTAATGCAGACACTGAGGTGATGCTGGGATCTGATGCCAATGGGGTCATCTGCTCAGGCTGACAGGGGGCCGGGCGTATAGCGGGGGCTAGCTCCGATGGGGGCCAGCGGCCAAGCGGGACTGAGCCGGACACTCCACTTCAGAGCCATGTGTGAACTTCGGCAAAGTCTCCTGATGCTACAGATGTGCTGGATCATGTTTTCAGGAAGGAGGTTTCATTTTACTCTCTGGAGGTTGGGGGCGCTGTAAGGCTCAGCAGGTTAGACCTCCGTTGCTCATGAGCAGAAGGTCACTGATTTGATTACCATCCTCAGCAGAATAGTCACATCTCCGTCAGGCCCTTAGCCCTCCAAAATGCTCCAGGGGCACCAGATAAATAGCCCAACCCTGCACTTAGACTCCAAGCTTTGCTCATAACAGTGTATCTGATGTGTTTCCCTCAAAGGAGAATACTGGCTAAAAATGGGATTCATAAAAAGAAGCATTTCAATGCTCGTGTGCAAATAAAGCTTAATTTCTTAAAAGTAATCAGATGTAACTGTGCTGTGGAGGAGTTAGTAAGGGTCTTTGTACTTTACAATCCAAGCCTTTGTTATTGGTTTACCTCATAAATTTAGCGGTAGTTTCTTATCAGTGTTAAGAGCAGTGGTGCCCCCATCTTGCTGTAAGGCGAGACACGGACGCCATCCAGTGACCTGAAACGACGAATGGTCTCCTCTGGTACTGTGTCTCTTAGGAGAATCCTTGGGTACCACTGGTTTGATTTTATGTTGAATGAGCGGTTGCTTGGGGAGTGCCAGATAGCAGACAGACAGCCATTTCTGGAGAGTGGCACTGGGCCGCGAGTTAGCCTGGGGGGGGGTCGTCAACTGGGATCTGGAGGTGTTGCATCGTGTGGCGGGCGCAGCAACGCACTGTACCACTGCATGCTCCCTAACCTGACCTGTTTATTGTCCATTCTAGAGCAGTCCTGTTCACCAGCAATAAAGAGAACATTTACAGCTGTCACTCCAATATCGACCAATGAGTCTGACACGTCATTCAGTATTGAATAGATGTTTATGACTTATATACACCCATTTCCAGTTCAGATACTATCCCCAGCATTATCCGTTCCCCACTACATAACTTTTACTGACTGTTATTGATTAGAACAAGATAACTGGTTCAGTTTTATAGAAGAAATATTTTTTAATGTTGCCATTGCTAGATCTTTTCAATGTCAAAAAAAAATCAACATTTTAAGGCCTAATGAGGGAAATAAATAGACTGTGGTTTGAAGACACTGGGAATAATGAGATATGAGAACATTTTGCAGATCAAAGATAAGCTAAGACGTGCTGTATAAGCTCAGTGGGTCTGAAGGCCCATGCTGATAATCAGGCTGTGATAAACTATAGTCCAGGTAATAGATTATCATAGGCTAGATGAGCATTTGGGTGGGTAGTTTGGTGAGGTAAAGGTGGATGCTTCAGAATTTGCAGAGTAAAAAGTTTGAAAGTTTTCCTAGACAGTATGTGCCGGGAGAGTATCGTCATTGCACATGCTGTTGGGATTATTGCCATTTGCAGATGCTGACACTGCTCTGTGAACATACGATAGAGCGGGGAACAGCATGGAATGTGGGGTATTTCCATCACCAATAGGTTCATTTGCAGGTGGTGGCTGGTAATGCAGATGACAATGGCGCCCAGGCGTGTAGCGATGAGGGCGGAGACTGTATGTCAAAGAGGGAGAGAAAGGAGAGTGATAGAAGAAGCGGGGTTTCAGAGCTGACGGAAGGTAGGAGTTGATAAATTGGCATTACAAATTAGAGGGGAAAAGACTGCTGTGTGAAAACTGAGAGTGAATTCTGCCTTGACAGTTTAAAAGGCCATAGAGTATTCTTCTGTGTCAGCTTTGATGGTGGCATGCGCACAGAAAGAGAATGTTTTATATAAGGCATGTCCAAAACATACAGTGAAGAACTTAGAAGACTGGTCAGGTTTATTAGAATGTAATTTCAGGCCAAATCACACCCTATTAGGCTTCTGAATAGCAAAATACTAATACAGTAGTACCTCGGTTCTCGAACTTAATCCGTTCCGGACTCCGGATCGAATCCTAAAAAGTTTGAGTTCTGATCGAATTTTT
>JAODJW010000046.1:14255700-14274803 GCA_026777045.1 Hyperopisus bebe
TATATTAGGTCAGCGTTCACGGTTCGACTTCTGATATTCAGATCGAGTTCTAGGTCAAACTGGTTTGTTCGACTTTTAAGAATTTCGAGTTTTAGTGAGTTTGAGAACCGAGGTACCACTGTACTACTAATAATATTAATACTACTAATATGTTATACAGCCGTGGAAAAAATTAAGAGACCACAGCATAATTTTTTCTCTCATTTCACAATTTAAGGGTGTGCATCTGTGAATATTTTTCTTCTTCTTTTTTTTTTTTTTTGCAAACTGCAGCCTGGTTCTTCTCTGCTTCTCATTAATGAAGGGCTTCTTTCTTGCTTTATGGGACTTCAGTCCTGCTTCCAGGAGCCTGATACACACTGTCCTAGCAATGCACCTCACACATGCACTTAATGTGTCCCATTCCTTTTGAAGGTCACTTGATGCCATCCTATGATTCATGCGAACCTGTTGGATAAGCTAACGGTCATCTCTGGCATTAGAAAGTCGCTTCTGCCCTTCACCAGTCTGCCTTCTGGTTGTTCCAAGTGTCCTGCTTCACCTTATTCTTGTGTACTGCTGTCTTAGAAATTTTGAACCTTGAAGCATCCTGAGGCTCAGCAAAGCCTTCTACCAGCAGAACCGGAATTAAACCGCAATTTAAGAATGCAAATTTATTTTAAAATATAGAGTGGTCTCTTAATTTTTTCTGCGGCTGTGTTTTGGAGAGGGTGGCTAAATGACATGCACGTTTATCTCAGAATAATGAGAAGCAAATTTAGTTTACAATAAATCAACTGGTTTTCCATTAGAAAACTGCGTAATGACTGCCTTTATCTCAATTAATGCCTTAAGGTATTTTCATTGGCATTCAACTGTATATGTATGTTTTAATTTCAATACATTGAATAATGGAATAATCCTTTTATTTTGGATCATTTAATTACAGTCCTTGATTATTTTCTATTTTATTGCACATCGTTAACAGGAAACAAGCTAATTCCTCTACATTTTTAGCTAATGTTCTCTTTATATCAGTACTAGTAGTATCAATGCATTTCTTCCATACATTTTAATTATTCAGTAATAATTACTGAAAATTGGTAATCAAAACAATAATTTGCATTAAAAGAACCCCAAATAAATTTTACATTGGTGGCATTGAGGTCATTATTTTTGGATTTTTTTTCATTATACCTTTATAAAAATATGGGTCCTGTGTCCTTTTAATTCTCTGCTGTAATAGTTAATAACACAGTTTCATTATCTCAATCTTCCAGAGTGCGAGTAAAATGTATAATCAGTCATCAGTCATTTCAAGAAGATGCTATGCAATTTTGCAATAATTACCTATAAAAGGTCTTTATCTGTTAAATACTAATGGACAATATAATATTTAGTGGAGAGCTGTAATAATTCTGAAGAAGAATAAAAAGATCAGAAATTTAGACAACCACATTGGACAATATAAGTACTTTTGATTAAATAAGTATTTTTGTCTACCATCAAACATCTGCCTTCTTTTTATAGATATATTCTGATCTGTTTATATATCTATTGTTCTACTGTTAGTCCTATATATTAAAATAAATATTTCTTTAACCTTTTTGCAACACTCTAACCTTTCACAATGTTGTACTGCAATGTTTTGCAATACTGTAACCTTTCACAGTACTGTAGCCTTTTAAAATAGTGTAACGTTTCACAATACTGTAACCTTTCACAATGCTGTAACCTTTTAAAATCCTGTAACATTTTGCAATACTGTAACCTTTTACAATGCTGTAATCTTAAAATCCTGTAACGTTTGGCAATACTGTAACCTTTCACAATGATATAATCTTTTAAAATATGGTATTTATCCTTCCTTCAAGCGCCATTTTCACATAACATAAGTTTAAGCTGAAAGCTTAAATGATTCATGATGGCTCGTATACCACCCCTTTGGCCATTTATCTGCTGTTCAATATTTTTACATTTCTTTTGAGGCCACTGACTATCAAACTATTCATATATATTCACTGCTATGAATAACCATTAATATTAATTGAATCCAAATATGGTCCATCATTACCATAATAAAAGGGTTTATTAAAGGCAATTTTCTATCTGAAAATAAATGTTTAATACTAATAAGTGGAGTGCTCATACATTCAAATATTATTTTTCCTCACTCTACATTCCAGTGCTGATAAGTAGTTATGGAATATGGATGGACGGATGGATGGATGGAGTTCTCTACCAACTTATTTCTTTAATTATTGGGGCAGAATCAGGACCCAACAAGGAGATCCTGATTTTGCTGGGTTCAACTTGTCCCTGGGTCAACAGGGGAGGGGGTTGCATTTCACTACCGTAGCCAGTCACAGTCTTCAATGTATGACATAACTGCATTGGTCTGTTTTTTTTTCTCAATCTCAAAACTTCGAGCACTCAGGCCAATGAGCAGCATGTAGCTCGGCCTTTGTGTTTGTGATAGGAAGGTTGCTGGGTCAAGCTTTGTTGTTATTATCATCATCATCATCATCATCATCATCACCATGAAATAAAGACACTCCCTTACATTGCTCTGAAGAGCTTTTGAAGGTAAGCAGTGTTCCTATGTCCCTTAATAAAAGGCATTTTAGAAATCTGTGCAAACACTGTATTTAATTAATGCTGTGATGTCATACAACAAAGACTGTGTTTGGGTAATGAATTGGAACGCAAGCCCCTCCCCTGTTGACCAAGGGACTCATTGAACACCAGGACATGCAACCCAAAAAGCACTAGAGGAGGAAGCCAGAAACAGGGATTCCTGATGCATTTAGTCAAACTGCCAAGTGAAATTTTCAGGCAAAGCCAAATATTTTCTTTCAGGAGATTGTATGTGGGACAGAAAGTAGCATCTGGTCTATTTAGTTGCAATTTGGCATCTTGGTGATTGCTCTGGCGCCCCCTACAGGCCTCACTGGTATGGCCCAGTTGGGGAAGAGGTGTGGTGACTTGCTAGGCAGGATGTTGTAGTTACCAGACAGTAAGCGCGCCTCAAAACGGCTGTTGTGGCACTGTCATGGCTGCTTGTCCTGCTAGACCTTTTCTGCATAATATTTTCTGCTGTTTTGTCTGAAATGGGGGTGCTGGACACCTGAGATAATAATGCCCCGTCAGCATGGTGCTGTAGACAGATCCCCTCACGTTTTGGTCTCAGCTAAAATGCTGCTGTCAGTGTCCATCGAGGTCCCCCATGGCTACAGTAAGCGGCTGTTGCCAGTTATCTGCCAGAGTCTCACAAAAATACTCGTGACTGTCTTTCTTATTCATACGGCTGTATCATTATCAGGAAGTATGAAAGATTATAGGCATCTCAATAGCTGGGCTGACTTATAGTATTTTCAGCCACAGTCTCTCAGCAGGCTGTGAGATAAAGGAATAATAGTGAAAAATTGAAATGAATTATTGAATAAACAAACTAGCTACAATAATCCTGCAGCTGGAGGCGGTTGACACACAGTTAATAGATGTTATGATTACTTCAGGATTCTAGATTTTATTTGTCACGTGCTTAATGTAGTGGTACACCAGTAGGAAAATGAAACTGTGACTACTCCAGTCTGTGTGACAAACGAGGCAGAAGGATAACCAAATTAAATAACAAAT
Organism: Hyperopisus bebe; assembly: GCA_026777045.1. Lineage (NCBI taxonomy): Eukaryota > Metazoa > Chordata > Actinopteri > Osteoglossiformes > Mormyridae > Hyperopisus > Hyperopisus bebe. The sequence continues at coordinate 14,259,319 of JAODJW010000046.1, forward strand.
ATTAACACAATATGTTTTAAATACAGAAACATAATAAGAGTACATAAAAGTAAAGTTTATGAGAAAATATGGTAACACTTTTTACGAATGCCATGTCTATAACATTGTATGTACCCATTCATATCCAGAGGTGGAAAGTTCAGTTACTGAAAGTCCAAATCCAGACCAAGATTCTGTTTTAGCCAAACAGTTGAGTACAAAGAATCACAGTCATAGAGCGCTCAACTGGTTGGTTGAAATAAAACCTTGGTCTGGATTTACTCTTTCTGGACTGGAACTTTCCACATCTATTCATAACACATTATAATACATTCATAAAGCATTATAAACAGAAGGTGAATGTCTATGAACAAAAAACTAAAATCTAAACCGTAAACCAATTTGGCAGAAGTCTGACAAGCACTGAAAGTTCGCTTAATAAGAGAAAGCTTCACTTTAAATTATTCTTCAACAACATAAAACAAATGTAAGAATGGAATTGATAATCATTTATTTTGTACATTATTCATTAAATATTTATAAAAATAAAAAAAATTATAAAAAGTCAAAACGCATTATAGCCGTGTTTATTGTGCATTACAGATGCTTTATGAAGCTCTCATCTATAATGCACTATAGATACCTTCATAATGCAGAACAAAACATCCTTAATGCTGTTACCGACCATTATAATGCATTATAATGGTATCTATAGCACATTATAGATGAGATTGTCAAGTAAAGTGTTGCTGAAAATATTTCCAAAGCAGGTTGCAGTCATCGTATGTGTCAATGAAGGGTGACCTTGGTGACCTTTGCTCATTTCGGCTTGTTCCACCTCTCGGGGGTCCTGATGTAGCGCTGTGTGTCTCTTTTTCTTCAAGGTCACCCGGCAGTAGAAACCCCTTTTGTTCATGCTGGGAGCTGCTTTGCTTGTGTCTATTTTGGAGGAGGAGATCATCAAAAGCAGCTATTTTTACATTCCTGTATTCAGAACTCTTTGCGTTGCTAATGGTTTGTTTTCAGTGTTGAAAGGTCAACATTCCGGCCTCCTGCTGGGAAGGGAATCCCTAACGAAGCGCTGCTTAAATCCCAACTCCCTCTTCGCCGAGTCTCCGGAACGCTCCCCCAAAGAACTTACACGGATTACACTTATAACACGCAGCACAGGTGCAGTGTACAGTTAATCTGCGGACTGTGGAAATCTGCCGTAAAACACATTACAATGCGTGTCTCTAATGACAACTTTGCATGGCGGTCAGAGGTCCGACGTGCAGGTGGCATTTGCACAGGAGTCCAATGAGTCTGCAAAGACTGGGACTATAAAAGCTTGTGACAATCGGCAGGAGTGTATACAGAGGTGGGGCCACATGGGACATTGTCCCCAACTGAAACCTGATTGGCCGCTGGAGTGCCTCTCCCCTATCACTCACTGATTCAGAACGTATCAATAACTAATGATAAGGTTGGCCCATATATATGAATCGTGTGAGCCCTCAAATCCCCCGCACCTTAAAAAGATCCTAGAATCGGCCCATGAGGAAAAATGGCGGCATGATAAACAGGGCTGTGCATCTGCTGGGTCCCTCTGGTCTGCCGTAAAGTCAGGGAGACAGACAAAAATGTGCAGAGCTGGGTAAACATATCTCTGTTCTGGATTCAGGCTGTTACTTTAGCACAAGCATATGACAATGATTCAGGAATAGCAGATGTTTGATTATAATGTAAATGTTTGAAATTATTCAGTAATTTATAACTAATGCGTGACTAATGGGATTTCCCCCCCTTTATAATTGGGTTCCTTGGTGTTAATAGGTTGGTATTTCATAGATTTGCAGAGTTTGTTAGAAGTTACGGCACGGCAGAAGGAACGGCGGACTAAACCCGCTTCTTAGCCGGGGGAAGTTTTAATTGGCACCCCAGGGAGAAGCACATTTTACACTTGCAAATTTCTGCTTTTGTAGCAGAGTCGAGTCGCCGTCAGGGGGCCAGGGCTGTTATTTTGACCAAAGAAAAAAAAAATAAAAAAACTTTGAAGGCCTCCAGTGTAGCACAGTGTGCATTTGCATGCTAGCCCAGCTACGCTATAGTGGTAGCAGATGGAGATTGCCTGAAGTAGGGGTGGGCAGGGGGGCCGGGGGGGGGGTGTGAACATGTCTCCTATCTTTTAGCATGGGATTCTCTCCCGGCACATCTGTGGCGTGTCCCAGAGACCCTGGGAATGCCGCCATGCCTTCTTTGCATCCAAAAGCACTGTCATGCTAGCACTCTTCTCAAACTTAAGTACATCGAGCTGTCAATAAAAACAGTTAAATGCAGAGAAAAGGTACTAACGAAGTGCGAGATTTTCCTGCAGGAGACCCGCCGAGAGTGTAATCACCCGCCGTGCAGCTTCCTTCTCATTATAATTAGTATTATTGTTATTTGACACTTCTGAATTTAAATGTGTACTGATCCTTAATATTTCCTTAGGTCCAGTAGTGCCATGTTAATTATGCATGTAACAACACAGCCGAACTCTGATTAATAATGGCAGGATGTTATTAATGGTTGGAAGTCTAAATTAATTTTTATGGTTTATTTACACCAAATATGTCTCATTAAGGAGTGTTTAATTAATCTTGAATCAGTGTGTTGTCCCAGAGATTCTCAGTCGGGTCTGTTGACTGCTTCAGACCAGACGATCGGTGCATATGCTAGTCTTCCCAAGCCAAGACAACAGGTGCCTCTTATGCTTGGTCATTGCAAATGACCACACTGCAAAATGTTCCGCCATAAAATTGCTAGACGGCTATCGCTTTATGCTTTTCCTGTAAACGCTTAGGTCTTCTTTGGCAAGGGCAGTGCATGTCTCTGCCCCTGCAGGCTCCAGGAATATTCCTGAGGGATAATGACTTGCAAGAAGAGTTGGTCCTCTTAGCTTCTCTTGGTGGCTCTGAGCTCCACTCGCAGCCGGTTCACGGTGTCCTTAGCCCAGTGTCTGACAGAGCACAGACATCCAGCCCAATCTGCAGGCTTGCCTCTTCGCTTTCCCGGGGCACAGGGAAATAGGAGATTGATGGATGGCAGGGGGGAGTCATTAACAAGGGAAATAACGAGCTTCGAAAAGCACGAGGCGTGCCACCCATGGTACCCGCACCCTCCGTGATGACAGAGGATGCGCCGGACTCTGCTGAGATGCCGGGAATCATCCGCTGGCCAGAGTCAGTGAGGTTCTGGGCTCATTTATAGTGTGGCAAACAGAAAGCGCAGGTCTGAAGTCTATAAAAATGAGTAAAGGATGTGCTGTAGGCATTTTTATGGTGGGTAGAGGTTTGTGGTTCTGCTCAGAGCGGGGCTGGACTGGCCATCTGGCATACCAGGCCCTGGGAGTGTGGGCTGGCAAAATGTTTGAGCCCATTGCATCCCTGACTCAAAGATTCATCCAGTCTGACCTGGTCAGCTTGGGTCGTACTTCAGGGCTTCTTACATCGTTGCTCAGCTACCCAGCATAGGGGTGTCAGTGTTGGGAATCAGCATTCTTGGCTTTGTAACTGTATTCCCTTACAATGCGTGACCAGTGCGGGTAATTAAAGTGACACATTCCTCAGTTTTGGAATCAGGTTCGATTTGGAATCAGAGATGCTGCTCACAGCCGTGCCATGCTCCGTCACGTTTTACTGACATCTTCGCTATATCCCGTCTAAAGAACCCAATCTCGGAGGAACATGCCGGCGTTCCATAATTCTCATCCTTCAGGGGAAGCGCGGCGGTTGTGTAATAGTGGCACTGTAGACACATGGCTCAAAATCAATGGCGGGGATCGCTTTCCTGTCACTTTCCTGTCACACCGTATGATTTGTTACCTGTTGTTTTTCAGTCCCTGACACACTGACACCAGCCACAAAGATTAGTCTTGGCTGTTAATGCTTTTCGGATCGGAGAGAAGAGGAGCCAGTGCTACGGGGGAAAAAAAAAAAGCATAACTCTCGTTTGACATGATTTATGAGCCACCTGACTGGAATACATGGAACCAAATTACTCTTGCTGGGATTCCATGATTTGGTTAATAATTCATTAACCAAATGCCGGTGTCAGATTTTTGATTTTACATATTCAAAGTCCTGTGTTCGTTCTAATAATGAAGAATCATTCCTCATTATTTTCTAATGACTTTGTCTTTTGTTTAGAATCCCAGTTCACATATTACATCTACATTTCATTTATTTAACCGACACTTTTACCCAAAGTGTTTTTCTTTTTATGAGAAAGCAGGGTTAGATCGTCCCTGGAGCGACTGGGGGTTAAGGTCCTGCTCAAAGGCCCAACAGTGAAATCACTCTAATGACTTTGGGATTTGAACTGGCAACCTTCTGATAACAGCTGCTCCCATATTACCTGTCCTGGCTGTGGCCACCTTTAATTAAAGTTGAAACAGTGGTGCTTTGGTCATTCCTCACCGAAAACTAATAAAGTCTCCATTCCATCCTAATTTGTATGGTTCATTTTGCACAAACTTACTCAATCTAATTCCATTATATGCAAAATATTACATCATTATATACTTATAATATCCGGGAGGTATGGGCCTGTTTGCTGTGATTGGAAGGCTGCCCGTTCAAATCCCAGGGTCGTCACAGTGATATAACCATTAGGCCCCTGAGCAAGGCCCTTAACCAGCATCACCTCCAGGGACTGGCTGACCCTGCCGTCTCAATTGTACATCATTTTGGATAAAAGTGTCTGCTGACTAATAAACTAATATGACATTATAAATCATTTTATCATGTGGTGTGGGGTGAGAGTACAGAAGCAGACCGAGAGTGATGGGTTTATGAGCCCAGACCCCCAAGAGGCAGGTTTTACTGGGAAATCAGTATGGCTGGGAAATGAGTACGGCTGGGAAGTGAGTACGGCTGGGAAGTGAGTATGGCTGGGAAGTGAGTACGGCCGGGAAATGAGTACGGCCGGGAAATAAGTATGGCCAGTAATTGTCGGGGCTGCTGGAGGGGATGGGCGGTGTCCTCCCTCTGCGTCAGCTCCTCTAAAACCAGGGGATGCAGAGGAGATGAGAGGGACTGGGGTTCTGGGAGGGATGTGGAGTTGGGCAGCTGGGTGGTGAAAAATGAAAACCAGGAATGAGGAAAATGGCAAGAAAGCAGGTTTGAGGGGGAGGAGGTGGCTCAGGGGGGGTTAAATAACCAGCGGGCATAGGTTGCAGCTACAGGCCGTGTTTTGGCTGGTAATGTCCCATGCCGCTGTTCTGGCACGTTCCGGCGAGTCTGATCGAAGGCAGTGCTCATTCCTGTGCCATTTTCTGCTTCCAGCTATGGGTCGGCGCTGGCGTGGTCCAAACCACCGGCGCTACATGGGATAGGTGCCCGTGGCCCTTTGGTTGTTGTTGTTAGGCTTCAGTAACAATGCAGGAAAATGCCCCAGCGCTTTCCTGAGAGCCCTTACGGCACAAAGTGCAGGCAAACCCACATTCTGCTGCCTGATATCACTGGCTGAGCATTAGATAATCAGGCCCTTAATGGCTCCTGTGTGAAATGGGAAAAAAATGAACATAAAAAGAAAAACTTGATCTGTTTAGAGAATCTAGCTGGGAAACACTTCCCATGGAAACATTATTTGTCCAAATTGAAGGTCAATGACAATCACAGCACATTAAAATCAGTACCACAAATTAGATCATTCGCATTTTCTGTTAAGTGCACATCTTATAAAGTCATATCCTTAGCAAAATGTTCTTCTTGCCTACAAGACAAACTGAATGATTACTCTCCAGGATTAAATGGCACTAATAACTAGCATGAAGATATCAGTAAAACTTATAGGTGTTTTCTTTGCTGGTTGACATTGATCTGATCCTATGAAAGGTAATTTTCTGCTTTTATAATCAAACCTGAAGCAGCGTGGGATGTCAGGTCAAATGTAATTGGTCAAATAATCACTTTGAAAACCCGGGCCAACCAGCCGCGGATATCTCTGTCAGTGCAGCGGGGTGCAGCTTACACAAAGAAACCCACCCTTTTTCTTTCCATCCATCAGCCATTTTTTGGTACTATTCTGTGCTTTACATTTCGTGTAGGCTGCAAATATTCCACTTCACCTGTATTTGCTGTTTCTGTGGCTGTCAGTGGAATTGTAACTGTACTTCCGTACTTATCCTGACGTGTCCCCGTTTGGGGGGGGGGGGGGGTCACTCTTAGCTGGCCAGTTTCTGTTATTCCTGAGATACTGGATCTGAGAGGCCGGTGGCAATCAGCAGGGAACCTGAAGGTGATTTAAAAGAGGAACAGGCACTGAGAAGGCAGCTACAGTCAATCCTGCTATAAATCAAATCGGTTCTAATGCAATGTTGTCGAGATGTGAAAGGTAACGTCCATAATGAGTAATCGCATTTGTGGTAACACTTAATTGATGGGGCACAAATAATATGGTATTATGCTATTAGTTATCTAATGTCATGTTAATTTATCTTTAATCAATCATGACACAATATATCAAGAAGTTACTTTATGAGTATTTGTTATTACATCTATTAATACTGTAAATCTTTGTGAACTACTGAAGGAACAAGTAATGAGTAACAAAACTAATACTGATCTCATATTTGTTCATCGTTAATGAATTGTGATGCCTCTTTTACCACATATAGTGAGTATATTTATTCTTGATTTATGGTTCACTAGTAATTGAGCTATTACTATATTATTTGTGTGATTTTCAGCCCTAAGCGAACTACAATGTGACATTGACTGTCCAAGTGAACGAATCGTTCTTTTGCACTAGTTCTTTTCGGTGAATCAGTCTTTCAAATTTTGATGGCTACAGTTAGTGCAGAGCAGATCATTTCTAGTGAATCGGCATCCTCTGGGGGGGGGGGGGGGGGTACTGTTGGTTTGTTTTTATAGATCCTTTTATGGAACACAGGACGAGATCTCAGATTCCATAAGTTACATCATTACTTCGTGTTTATTGCTCTGAATTTTAATGACTCCTCTGGAAAGCGTAAGGATCATATGTACTGTATACATACTGTATATAAGCTTTGTAAATATAACACAGATGGAAAGGTGCGAAAGGTTACACAAATGCAAACTAAATTTCTTGAAGGTTATGAACTCAATGTTCTTGCCTTCTGTTTAAATAATGAGCTGGATTTGTCTACTTTGTGGAGACACTCAGGCTGTTTGCGTCTTTCCTTCCCTTGGTGTGAAGGTATCTTACTCTAACTCTGAAGCCAAAAGGGGCACCATAGCATTCATGGTGAATGATCCTGCACATTGCACTCCAGCCCCTGACTTCCCAGCCCTGGACTGAGATACACTGGTAGGCTGTGGCCTTGTCAATATATTGAATGTACAGTGGGAATACATGTCTGCCTAAAGAAGCTGAAGGGGAGATACTTGTGTGTGGTGATTGGGTGTGTCCGTGCAAGTGTGTGTTTGTGCATGTGTGTGTGTGCGTGCATGCATGTGTGTGCGTGTGTGTGTGCATGCATGTGTGTGTGTGCGCGTGCATGCATATGTGTGTGCATTTGTGCATATGTGTGTGCGTTTGTGCATGTGTGTGTGCACGTGCATGCATATGTGTGTGCGTTTCTGCATGTGTGTGTGCGTACGTGCATGTGTATGTGCGTGTGTGTATGTGTGCGAGTATGAGAGAGAGAGTGCACATGTGTGTTTATGTGATTTTTGCTCCCAAGCTCTGATGAAGACCATTCTGTGAGCTTTTTTATGCTCTATTGATGCAAAGATACACTAAGCCCAGAATCCATACCCCTATGCCATTTTGCAAGCTATAAAAATATTGATAGTACCATCCATAATAAATATGAAATATTTATTCATTCATTTATTCATTCATTCATCCATCTATCCTTGTATCTGCTTATCCTGGTCTAGTGTCTGAATTTCTTATGAAAAAAGAAAGCTAAAAGCCATTTATGGTGTGTGCGTATGTGTGTTTGGGGGGGGGGGGGGGGGGTAGAATAAAGAAAATGTAAAATGAAAATGCTAATCATTTCATTATACCGTTTAACTAATGATAAAATCGGTGCATGTCAGCTTTCCATATAATCATACTTGTCTATAGCATTTACCAGAAATCCTTCTCAGAGAAGCTGTGTTAGTCTGATAAAAGAGAACCTGTGTTGTATCACTGTGTAAGCCTGCTGTCCATGCTAATCCTGCCTGTCAAACCTGCGTGTGCTGCAGTCGTGACTATCTTACCAGCGCCTGTAACCTGCAGTGTCAAGTAGAGAAGTACAGGTAGTGAAGATTTCAAGACACATTGGGGTTTATAAGCAAGAAGCATCTATTTTTAGATGACTGACATTCATAACTGCCTCTTCTTAAGTTTATGCTCTTTGGCAAGTCTCAATAACCTCAAAACTCTACTGGAGAGAATTTTATCAGCAAGTCAAATTTTATTTTATGGTCACTTTGTTCCTGTACCCTAGATGCAGGAAATCAGCTTTAATGTGCATGTGTCTAAGTAAAAAACAAGCATATCTTAAATGAAAAGGAGAACTGTTCTCAGAATAAACAACTAAATCATGTATAGGATACCCTCATTTTTGCTTAAGGCATTTTCTAGCACATTTGAATTGCTAATTGCATGAAAAAAAAATAATAAAAAAAGAACATCATCAGAAGTTGTTAATCAAGGCATTTGCTGAAATTTCCTTTCTTGGATTGCGCACTCAAATTATCTACTAAAAAATATTAAATTAATTAGGAATAAGGTGAAATGTGAACACTTTGCGTATTCAGAACTAATTAAAGAATTTATATATTTAATTATTTCTACTAAAATTTTATTCAAAACAATTATGGCAAAAAGTACGAACAAGGTCTCAACTATTTTTTTTTTTTTTTTTGTATATATTTGTTGAACTTTTGAAGTAGCCGTTCCAATGGATGTGTCTCTCGCCCCCGGGAGCCGGGTAACCGCATTTAAGCAGCGTGAAAGACTGTGTTTGTGTGATACTTAAAAGCATGTTTAGCCAACATACAAAACAAAAGTGCTGCCATAATTGCTCGACAATTCAAAGTGCTGAGCTGTAGAAAAGTGCGGACAGAGCAGCTGCTCAGAATCCCGCCGTCTCCCCATCATACATTTGTACGCCCTTTATCTCTCTCGCTTAATTTAGACCCTCACAAAGGATCATTAATGGGAACCGGGTCCCACGTGAGGCGTTAGCTCTGCCAGCAGATATCAATTAGAAGCGGCGTGTCGTGTGCAAGCGTGTCGCCAAGCCCGTGGGGATGAGCCGGATGGAAGTGCACGAGGGGCCGGCATGGTGACAGCCAGCCCCGTGACCGAGCCAGTGAGTCTGCAGCCGCGGGCAGCGCTGCTTCTGCAAAGTTACGGACAACTGGCTCCATACTGGAACATCGCTGGGGATTTTCAGAGACACATGTGGGTGTGTAGCAAAGTGCGTTAGGTTTAGTTGGTGTTTTTGTTTGTTTGTTTTTCTTTTTCCATCAGATCAAGCATGTTTTTCATCCTTCTCTCGATTCTCAGTCTGTTCATGTCGGGGAGCATTCTTCAAACACTTTATAACACCCTTCTTCTGTCCTGCAACAGTCATTGGTCATTATGTTTATATGTAATTGCCCTATGTGTTTTTACTATATGTTGGGGAAAAAAATAATAAAGATCGTGAATGATGAGTGTCACTAGCGATTTATGACATAAGCCTTTGCTAGGGAATTTTAATGAAAGTCAACGAGAACATACTATTTAAACTAATTATCATCCTAGTTTAATGTAATTAGTTTGTGGTAAGGTACTAATTAGCGTTGGCTAAAGTCCCCCAAAACAGCCCTAGCGATGCCCCTGTCGTGAAAAGTGTTCATATCTATAACATGTATTCAGTAACAATAAGCAGGGAAATGCTTTGATTGTGGCTTTAAATAGAAACATGCTTTTATCCAATACATGATGAGGCTAATTGGGTGTGCTGATCTTATCAACACTTCAATTGTAATGCTTAAATCAAGTGGAGCAGTCGAGTATAAATGTGCAAAGTGATTATTTTTTCATTCTCCAGATCAGGCATGTATGAAGCCACTACTTCATCGGTATCTGTATGTATCCATTCGTGTGACCCATTTATTGTAGGAAAAGTCTATTTTTGAAGGGTTTGCACCTCAAACAAACGTATAGAGGCTGTATGAACATTAAGCTGCATACACATGACACCATGCAGGCAGAAGGAGATACCAGATCATTGTGGAGAGGGGTAAATGGAGCTTGAAATGAAAAGGCCCTTTGATGCATTAAAACTCTTTATTTGAACTTTTTTTTTAATGGAAAAACATGACAGTGAGATCCAGTCCTCCTTGTGAAATGTTGCCTTTCCCTATTCGAAAGGTGTCCTAGAAGAGATGCTTTATATTTGCAGAGAATTGGCTAGTTCATAAAAAAAAAATCAGAGAAACCTACTGTAGTTGCTGAGGACTGAAAAGATGAACCTGGACCACCTGCTAAAATCCTTTGTAAAACAACGGCCGCTGTTACGGGCTGTTGTAGTAATATCTCTGCATCTGGTTTTAAAGTTGTTGAGTATATAAATGTCCACTGTCCTCCAAACTACCGGTCGAGCCTGTGAATACACATCTGCAGAGCTCCATCAGAAACAGTGCATATTATTGCAAGTCTGCATTAAGGCTGAGTTTGGCATGGTGGAAGAAGGATAGCGTTTGTTGTCATTCACCAGCAATATTGACTGAATTTCAAATACAGGCTTTCACCATAAAGGTTTATTTAAAAAGCGCATGACAGGTTTGGGAGATACAAAAGAAATGATGGGATAGTGATGAACGGCAGAAGAAGAACATTCGGGGGCTGATGTCTATATATACGTCAGAGAGCAAAACGTAAATAGCACCTTAGCCTTTCCATAGATATCGCACGCTGTACCCGGTCGTATAACGGCGAATGTACTAAACCTGAGGCTGATTGCGTAATCAGCGCATGTCTCCGCCCTCACTTGGCCGGTCCGTAGAAAGCGCACGCTGTGCTCTGTCATTTAACGTCAGATGTACTAAACCTGAGGATGATCGCATAATGAGCGCATGTCTCCGCCCTCACTTGGCCGGTCCGCAGATTGCGCACACCGTGCCCTGTCCTTTAAAGTTGGATAGCTTCATCTTCCGAATACTGTTATCTAGCACAGATTAAGCGACAGAGCTGCATGGCTACTTGGTAAGAGATACTTTTATTTACTTCACAGCAAATTATTCGCACATTTCTGTCCAGCAGCTCGGTGTTCCAAGCATGCACAATAAACAAAACATATCATATTTTGTTAATATACTGTAGTTCTCTTGTATGTTTTACCTATATTTAAGATGATGGTGGGTGTCCCAAATAGCCATTTCCAATGACTCCGTTAACAACCCATGGGCTGCAGATCAGCAAAACCATTACAACTGCTCACACATTCTGACCAGGGGTGTGATGTCACGGACAGAGTTGGGATGTTTTTCCACAATGCTTGTGATCTGTAATTTTGTATCACATATACACTAATGGAATAGGTAACACTTTACTTAAGGGGGCACAAATACTTATTAGTAACTCAGTTATTACTGAAGTACAAATAGTGGACAAATACAGTAGCTACTTGAGATGAAATATACATCATGATTTACCAACCACAATCAAACATGCGATCAGTATTTCACTTGTGTTATTCATGCCTTGTTCCTTCAGTAGTTCACAATGGTTTACTGAATTAACAGAAATAGTAACAAATATAATAACTACTTGAGATAAAACATACGCCACACTTCAACAATGAACAAACATGAGATCAATATGTAAGTAACACACTTGGTTAATTAATACATAAGTAATTGCTTAATACTACATAATTTGTGCCACACAAAATGTTACCATGGAAGGTGTATATGCTCTGTTTTTGTAAATGTGGAGATGGAGCACCCTCCCCTCTGAATATTTTCCCCATTTATGCAAACATGCTACTGCTTTTCAGAGGCAGGGAAATTTCAGCACAAACCAGACATCCGCCACGGTTTTTGCACATGCAATGGAAAATGTAACCAGACTCTCCTTGTACATCTACTCCCGTGTTTTTGCGCGAAACTCCCATTTCCCTTTGACTTTCCCGTGAATGTTTATGCAGGAGCAGGAAAAGGGCAGCTTGTCATTCTGCGCACCTCTGGCATGCAGATTGCAGCTTTAGACATGGGCGGTCTGTTCGTAACAGTAGGCGCGAACAATATACATTAGTAGGGCCATTACTAGCTAGTGAAAAGATCAGGGCTTTTTTTTGAAAAGATTATCATATGGGCTAAAATACTCTGGGCTGATTCGACCTTACGATGCTCATGCATCTGCCCCTCAGTCATGAAGGGTAAAAACATTGGCAACCCCCCCCAGTAAACTCAACCCAACTCTAAAGTTACATTTCGACTGCTTTTTGAATAACGAATGATGTCGACGGTCCTTAAAAAAGAAACTGTAAGCACCCCCTAAAGGACTGCTTCACTGAAGAACAGTCAGAGTCATATTGTCCAAATGTCAGTCATTTTGCAAAGTGGAGTATTTTTTCAGTTCTTATGAAAAAAGGTCTTCAGGAAGTCACAAAGCGCGACATCTAGGGGTCGGCAGAGCTGTCCTGTGGCCATTCAGGTCAGCGTTTGACATAATAATCAGGACAGAAGGACAGAACGGAACTGCAGACAATAGGAAGAACACAAAACCATGAAAGTTCATTTCCATTGTGTCTATCAAAAAAAAATGTTGCATTTGATCATAAGAACCTTGTCTCAGTGCTGGAGCTGCAGCCCTGAATAGGATAAGCAATTACAGAAAATGGATGGAGGGATGGATGGATGGATGGATGGATGGATTGATTTATAGCCCCCATGGTGGAAAATGGAATATAAAGCATACAGCGTAGTTATATGAATAGTTGCTGTGCAGCTGTCTAAGCACAAAGTTACGTATAGCACTCACAATAACACAATCAAAGTCAATGGTGCTATGAAGCAGCTTAACCACAGTAGCTGAATTTTATGTAAAATACAGCACATTTATGAAAATGCAGTATATTTATGGAAACTGTTGTCTACTCCTCTTGGCCAGAAAATCCATCAAAGTGAAAACTGGGCTCTCGTTGCCAGATAACCTGCATCTCTGAACAGCTAAGTCCATGTTAAAAATTCTTTAATATACCATTCATAGTGTTTAATTTTTAGTGACATTTTTATAAAAGAAGCTTATTTTGGATATCTCCATACTAATTACTTAACCACAGACTGTCTCTCAGTGACATTTATTTTGTATTTTATTTTATATTATATTTTGTGGCTTCAGCCCCTCTATGAAACTTATCCCTTCAGAACCAGAAGTTCATTTATTTTGTTCAGCAGGAGTTTAGGAGTCATCATTCATCAGTAATCTTCTGTCACTAATTAGTGACGTGTTGTGACAATTCCAAAGGTGCCCGAGTGACACAACTGGATTGGTCTGGCTTGGGCGCCTTGGCTTTCATGGGGCCCCAAGTCTGTAGCAGCACTTCTGGCCTCGAGTCACGTGCCGCAGAATGTGTTCTGCACATGAGCGTCTCTTCATGACACATTCCAGGATCACCACAGGAGACAACCTACACCTTAGTTCCCAGCTCCCAGAGTCCTTTTCTCACTTGTCCTCCATGATGCTGACCACTGGTCCACTGGTAGTAGGAGGTGAATGTTCATGTCCACCATCTGAACAAAATCACAAAGCCCATTTAAATGCTCATTAACTGCTTATGTGATGATTTGAGATTCTCTTCGTGGTGAAAGTGTCTGACTTGCATCACCGAGTATCTCGATTATTTGAGAGACAGCAGTTACTCTAATGAGACACTTGAAGAACAAGGAGGTCTGAGAAATAAACAAAAAGGCCAAAGATAAATGCTAATTTATGAGACCAGATGTGTTATTGACTAACATCCAGGAGAAACATGCTCTGGTAATGCCTGAGGTATAATCCCTAATCATTTTGGAGCCTTGCCATTTACACATTATTGCAACATACAGTATATTTGAATGGGCTTGTTGCCACTGTATGTTGTCTGTGAACATTTTAATGCACTTCTTAATCTCGATGTGCTGACAGAGATTCCCTACACATCCATCCATCCGTTTTCAGTACCTGCTTGTCCTATTCAGGGTCATGGGGTCTGGAGCCTATGGGCACTAGGCAGGGAATAACCCGGAATGGGGCAACAACCCATCGCAGATGACACACGCACATACGCACACACACACATACACACACACACATACACACACACACACACACACACAATTTGGCAACTCCAATTCACCTTAGCATGTTTTGGGACTATGTGTGGGGGGGCAATCTGGAGTATTTGAAGGAAGCCCCACAATGACACTGGGGGGCATACAACGTCCACACACATGAGGCCAGGGTGGAGACTCAAACCCTGGTCCCAGAGGTGTGAGGCAACAGTGCAAAGGGCTGCATAACCACACAGTCCTGTTCGCTACACAGGGGTGCTAGATAACTGACCTATAATCAGAGGTGGGTAGTTCAGGTCCAGGAAGTACAAATCCAGACCAAGGTTTCATTTCAGCCAACTGGTTGAGTACTCTGTGACTGTGACTCTTTATACTGATCTGGTTTAGTTTAAACAAAACTTCGGTGTGGATTTTTAATTTCTGATCCTGAATATTCCACCTTTGCCTGTGACAGAGGTGGAGTATGAGTTACAGAAATAGAGGAAGATCAGTCAGACTGAGAAGTTGAGGGGACGCAGTGAGTGTATTTTGTTTTGTGAAACAGAAAGTTGAGGGGTGATTCCGGGGTCATCAAATCCCTACAGAGAGACACTTTTTATTGCCATCTTTCCCCACATAGAATGTTATTCCCTTTAAGATCTATGAAGGATAAATGTCTGTTTTCAGTTTGTTCGCTAAGTTATTATATGTTTGGATGAATGTGCCTTTTATCTAAAATGTAAACCATTGAGTGGAAAATTAATTCTGTAATGAAGCTGCTCGGACTTGCAGCATCTGATCACATTTCTGGTTCGGGGAGATCTTGGGAATGCCCATTCTCAGCTTGTGGTAATTGCTGGGTAATTGAGCGTAGCGGGTGACTAATAAGGAGGAGCTGCAAGGCTTGGGAACTGCCAGCTTCCCGTAGCAGAATCCAATAGCCGTCATGATAACAATCACTTGGACGTGGGACAGACTCAGAGGATATGCTTCAAGATGGTCCCTTTAAAGCATCTCCTGAAACTAAATACAGGCTACATTCCTGATCAATGACAAATAAATCTTTACGTTTCACCCATTTTCTTTACCTGCTAGGATAACCCAAGATGGGGCCTGAGTATTACTTTCACAAAAGGTCTGCATTTGTCTAGCAAGCTACTGGTTTTGTCCTTCTGTTTTTTTAATGTTTTCACCTGTTTATAAAACCTGTTGATGAACTGTTACATTGAAAGCCACAATACTTCTGCAATATATATA
>JAODJW010000046.1:14300990-14326352 GCA_026777045.1 Hyperopisus bebe
TCTGAGGTGGTGCCGCTGGGCTCTGGAGGGGGGGGGGGCGCCAGGCTCTGGGGGGGGCTGCTGGGCTCCATCAAGGCCTGTGGGCTCGACTCTCGCTGCCCGTTTTGGTGCCACATTCCTGCCTTCTGAAGCCGCGGTGATGAGCAGATAAGGCACAGCTGTGTGTGATTTGGACAGCTCCCGGTGGGCACCCATGTGTTCCCCAGCAGCGAAGACCGAGTCAGCAGAAGGTGTCATCTGACTGCGGTGCCCCTTCCAGCAGCTGTGTTCCAGTCCTCCGTGCGCCTTAAATTATGCATTATGATGAGTCATTATCCATATGTGTGTGTGTGTGTGTGTGTGTGTGTGTGTGTGTGTGTGTGTGCGTGTATAGTTTCAGCAATTAGAAGTAGAATTCAAAATTTTTACCTGAAAGTTGAACAAACTATATATTATCCTGGACTGCACACGCGCGCGCGCGCACACACACGCACACGCACACGCACACACGTACACACGCACACACACACATATACACAGCTACAGGTAGATTTTCTGTTACGGCTTCCAGTATCTAAATGTAACAGGATACAGCTCAGTTTACCAAAGAAACTCTTGCATTTAGTGGGATTTGTTGCCTTGGTGACTGTTACCTTAGAAACACATTCTTGTTTATAATAATAACAGTAAAGATTAATGTAATTCTCTGGCCCAAATGCCACTGTTTTATGATTGGTGCTTTCTGAGGGAGTCTGCTGATTGAATAAAATTTTATTAAAATGCTGCCGAAATGCAGAAAATATGATCGGCCACCTGAATTTGCAGCCTCACATCCCATTTTAGGTGCTGAAAGGCTATTCTTGAAGCTCATTTGCCCATCATAAAATATTGTATTTCCCTCTGTTTTACATGCGCCAGCAGAGTGTAGCAGAGAACATCACCACTGTAATTCAGTCCCAGTATATTTAAAGCCTGGGAAACCCTCATATGAACTCAACACGTATATTATATCTCAAATTGAAATGTTTCCCGTCCTGCAGATGACTGAGCTCTTGTTAACTGCTATGGTGTTAATGGCCATGGAAAGTATCTGATTAAACAGACAGTGTCATCATTACCCTACCTCTGTCCACATTAGGATGTACTGTATGTTTGGATAAAATGCATTATCAGTCTCAGTGGTGACTATCGACGTGCGAAAAGTGCACCTCTGCCAGGAAAAATGATATGCAAGTGTTAAAGAGCCCCAGCTGTTGAGTCAACATTACTGAACATTAGTATCCTCAGTGTGACTGAAGCTCGCCAACAGGAACACCAAGATAGCAGTTTGCATTACGGTTTCTGTGGCTCTGTATGCTGTTTATAATTCTAGGCAAGAATGCAGCTTTGTACCACAATGCACATTCAACGTTTTCAGAAGCAGGTGTGTTGATCGCATGAAAATCTTGGCGCGATTCAGCCACTTCAATCCAAGCCGATTGTTTGCAATTAAACGTAACTGAGCTGATTTGGTCTCAAAATCATGCCCATTGTTCCCCTCTAGCTCTCATTTACATGTATTTAATTAGGTGACACTCTTCTCCAAAACAACAAGCGAGTGAGCGGGGGCACACGGTCTCTGAAGAAGCTTGGCTTTGCTCTAGGGCTAAATGGTGGAATCAGTCTGTTGGCCATGGGATTTGAACCAGTAACCTTCTGGGTAACTTGCTGAACCACACACCCCTGCATAACTGTCACCATCTCCTAGCATTCCAGTCTGCCGTTCTTTTGTCCTCCACTATATTCTTCACAGGAATTTTCCAGAAATGCTAACCCAGGAGGGGGCGACAATCCATCGCAGGACTAGAAATGCATCTATCCCCCCCCCCCCNNNNAAAGAAATCTTTCTTGCAACTACATTTTAATGTGAATTCTTGGTCTTTATTTTTGTGACAGATGATTTGAGTTAACATTATGAGGATTCGAAGACCAGGATAAACATTTTACATGTTGGATCTGAGCTGCACATGTCATTAGAAAAATTCAGTACATTGGTGTAACTTTTCACTTTTCAGGTGCTGCGAACCCTCTTCTGGGCAGCCACTTTGAGCTCGTCGTCCCCATGTTACGAGGCCTGACATACTGATGGCCAGACTCTCTGGTCATCAGGCTTACACCACGCAGAGGGACCTCCCGGTACCTGTTCCGGCTGTGGTTCTATTTTTGAGTTTGACTTGTCTCCATGTTTCTATCTCCGCATAGAATCTGGCACGGCACACCCCAATGCTTCTCCCTCTCAGGCCTCCCGGGGGAGGGGGGGGGGGGAGTGCATGGGATCTCGTCTGAGGTGCCGTTATTAAGTGGTGCCCGCCTCTAAAGAGCACCGGCGTCTCCGTGCCGTCCTGTGGGCAAAGAATCTGTCACATTTGGTTATGAATTGCTGTAGGAGAACAGGACCACCAAGAAGCCCTTAGGCCATCAGGAGAGATGTTTTTCTTTGCTGGCAAAATTCATTCTTTTTGGGTCTTATTTAGTTTCTTCTAAGGAATATAGGATCTCATTAATTTTATTACTCTGTGACAGTGGCTCTTCCTTTGAATGCTTAGGTATTAACTGGATTAAGTGGAAGTTTAAATGCTTTGCTGATAGATACAACAGAAGCTGCCCTGCTGAGTGTAAAGCCCTTTGGGGAAAATGTAATTCTGTAGACCTCTTATCCGCAGACCTTCTCATTGCCTTCTGTCTCTGCCGCCTTAGCTCCCGTGCCGATGAGTCTGCTCACTGGAGCACCGCTCAGTGCTGACTGAGTTTAATCTAGACACCATTTTGGTTTTAATCAAAATAGTACAGGACAGATTAAATGTTGCATTCAGTAGTAAGTGGACAGTAGTCTGTAAATCGCACCTGAGTAGGACAATATTCTTGTGACCAAAAAATCAAATACAACCCCAGTGGCTCCGGATCTTTAGCCAAATGACTTTTAATGTGAAAGTAAACGATTCATATACAAAAGAAAGTGACTGAATAATTCAATCACGGGATTGTTACAAGACCTAAGAGGTGCTCAGTTATAGTTCAGAAAGAAATGTAATTTGCTAAACACATTTAAATACAAATACATATTAACATACTGAGGGTGTGGCCTTATTTGTCCTTTTAAAATTATTTTATTTCCCATCTGACTTGTGCTTTTGCAGAGCATATTCCAGTATAAGAATGGAAATACAATGTGTGACATTAATTGCCTGTGGATTTTCTTTTTGTGGGTGAAGAAATCTTCATTATAAAAAACTAGACAGATATCAGTAATGTTAAGCTAAGACTGCTTGGTTTATTAGAGACAAGCTCTCCAGAGGAACGGGGGAGCAGGAAGGCTCTTTGACACCGGTTTTGGTTCATGTTGGTTAGCAGGGGGCTGTGCTCTCAGGTTTGCAGGAGAATAACTGAATGGAGATGTTGGACATTTACACTGCAGCCCTGATCTCTGGTCTTTGTACCAATGAGACACGCTGTGCATTTTACAGTCGGTAGCCTAGCAGGGTGACACTTTCATGGATGGGTGTCTAACCGCCACCCTACCTGTCAGCAGAACTTTGGGTCTCTGTGTAATTTGCATTGCTTCCTCAGTTCAAAGGAACACATATAGTTAAACTACCTTCCAATAATGTCTCTAATGAAATAAAACTTTATTTGCCATTTGCACAAGAAGCCTACACTGAAATGAAATGCTTCTTTTTGTATAATAACACAAATGTGTTCTTTTTACTTGACCACTAGCACATCTTGTTTGGTTAATCAACACCTCGATGAGTTAAGTGAATTAAATAATTGATATGGTGCTGAAATTTAATTAATATATGTAATGACCGAGGTGCCCCTGAGGAGAGGTTTGTGTATCAGAGTGGTGTTAAATCTAGCCATGCAAAAAGATTCCAGTAACTTTTTGGAGAACAGAATTTCTTGTTTATTTTTTATGGTACTGCTAATTTGCGGTTATTGAAACGTTATACACTTATTGCCCAGTTAAGCTTAAATGTTGTATTTGACCTAAGACTTTTGTGCTATTGTGTATGTGTGCACTGCAATGCACTGACATCCCCTCCAGCACAGCACCTTGCCTTTTGCTCTGTGGCTGCCTTGGACTTGAAAATAGACGCCTTTCATTATGTGCAAAAAGGTGCTTTGTACAGAGAGAAAGTCATTCTAAAATCAACTCTGTTGCATTTCATTCACACAACAGACTTAAGGCAAAGAAACTCACTTTTAATGCTAAATTCCTCTTCTGGATATGTAAGCTATTTGTTGATTGTAGATTTTCTGTGTCTGAGGATCAAAATCATGTGATGTGTTATCAGACTTGGATGTGTGTAACTTTAGACAAAAGTATCTTCTTAAATAAATAGATGTGTAAATAATGTAGAAATGACTGGAGGTTCCTTTATTACATGAATGGTGGGATTTTTAACATTGAACTTAATTTAAATGTTAATTTTCCTACTCTTGTCATAATAATGTTTAATGTGATATAAGCCCCTTTCATAATTACCATCATCCAAGTAGTATTATTTCAATAAAATCGGGGCACACACAATTATGGAATGTCCTTTGGCTTTAGGTGCTGAGGTTTAACGTACAGGTGGATGTGAAAACAGACATGGTTCGTATTCACCTGCTGCTGTAATTCCTATGTACTGATGTTTTGCATGCTGTACATGCTGATTCAGTAGCTAGAGCTGCTGCTTTATGTGCAGTACCCAAGATTGCTGTTCGAATACCACCCCTCTTCTGTGTGCGTGTGGAGTAGGAGTGTTTTTGCCATGTTGCATGGCTTTCCTCCTGGCAGTCTCGTTTCCTTCTACAGTCCACGTTTATGTAGTTAACTGGCATCTCACTGTTTACTTTACTAGGAACACCTCTACAGCTGCTTATTCATGCTATTATCTAATCAGCCAATCGTGTGGCAGCGACACAATGCATAAAATCATGCAGATGCAGGTCAGGAGCTTCAGGTAATGTTCATGTAACAGAATGGGGAGAAAATGTGATCTTGGTGATTTTGACCATGGCATGACTGTTGGTGCCAGACAGGTCTGCGGCACACAACACTCTCTAGAGTTACTCATAATGGGGCAAAAAAACAGTGAGTGGCAGTTCTGCGGAGGGAAATGCCTTGATGAGATAGGTCAAAGGAGAATGGCCAAACTGGTTTGAGCTGACAGAAAGGATACAGTAACTCAGATAATTACTCTGTATAACTATAGTGAGTAGAAAATCATACAACAGGACAAACTTTGAGGTGGAGAAGCAACAACAGCAGAAGACCCTGTTGGGTTTCACTCCTGTCAGCCAAAAACAGAAAGCTGAACCTGCAGTGGGAACAGGCTCAGCAAAACCGGACAGTTAAAGACTGGAAACAATGTATGAATCTCGATTTCTGCTGAGGTAAACAGATGGTAGGGTCAAATTTTGGTGTCAACAACATGAATCCATGGACCCACCCTACCTTGGGTCAACAGCCCAGGCTGGTGGTGATGATGATGCCGTGGTGGTGTGGGGAGTGTTTTCTTGGCACACTTTGGACCCGTTCATACCAATTGACCATCGCTTGAATGCCATAGCCTATAAAAGTATTGCTGCTGACCACATGCATCCCTTAATGGTCACAATTTACCCCACTTCTGATGGGTACTTCCTGCATGAAAATGCACCATGTCACAAAGTAAAAGGCATCTGAAACTGGTTTCTTGAACATGACAATGAGTTCAGTGTTCTTCAGTGGCCTTTCTCATCACTGGATCTGCATCCAATAAGACTCGTGATATATCTGCAGAAATTGCATGATGCAGTCATGTGAGCAATGACCAGAATCTCAAACTCTTGTGGAATCTATACTATGAAGAATTAGGCTATTCTGAGAGCAAAGGGAGCCCCTATCCAGTCTTAGTGTGACGCTCCGTATAAAACACTCAGTCAGTGTGTGTGTATGCGTGTGTCCTGATGCAGCCTAGCATTTTCCTCAAAGGTCTATGAAAGCTAGGAGCCTTATGCTACCGTGGGTTGGCTGCAACCCCCCTCCCCCAGTAACCTCACTAGGATAAGCAGCTGAATGATGGGTAGATGGAGGCAGGGGTGTCACTACGGGGGGGAAAATTTTGACAGAGGTAATTAAAAATTTGGAGCGTAATTGTATTGGTCTGGGTTTGGGGCCCAATATGATATGAATTCATGGGTCCCAAAATCTTTAGCGGCACTCCTGGATGGACAGATTATAGATCTAGGTTTAGATTTCAACAACTGTCAAAGTCTTAAACGTTAATTTTTTTTTTTTTGGAGAAAAAATGCCAGAGAACTACAAGATTTCAGTAATATCAAGTAGGTATGCAAAATGTCTCAAAGCCTCTAAACAAAAATGCATAAAACCATTTCAAATCTGAACCCTCTGTTCCACATTTAAAAAAAAATGTGCCATGGTAAGAATCGTGTTCATTCTTTTTAAAACTGTTTTGAAGTATTTTTTTCACATTTCTGTTGTATGTGAAATCAGAGGCAATGGCAGGAGGCAGGAGGGCCACAGGCAGAAACGGCTCACTGAGGCGGCGCATAAAGGGACCAGCCGTCTGTGATGTCACACTTTCCGCATGTCACCGGTGTGGAGGACTGAGTTACGCTCCAGGAGATAAAGGATGTTTCTGCATAATCTGTTTCACAGGCTGATCATGAACGTTTCCATTCAGACACTTGGAGCAAACAGATGTAACCCTTCCGTGATGTGCTATGAAATACCATTTCCACAGACTGAAGTCTGTTATAAATTATATATAATGAATTTTATTTGCTGACATAGTGGTCTCTAGCTAAGTGGCTTAAACTGCCATACCCCTGGCCAGAAGGTTGCTGGTTCAAATCCCACTGTTGGTGGAGTGATTTCATCAATGGGCCCTTAATCCCCAGCTGCCTGTGGGACTGTCTGCCACGGCTTGCTGAAATGTGCATCACTTTGGGTAAAAGTGTTTGCTAAATAAATAAAATGTAATTCCCCTACAGAGAGTATTTCCCTGCTACTACTTTTAGTTTTTCCATCTGTGTACAGTACATGTCTTGAACGAGAATTTGAGTTTCGCTCCATATTTTAGCTCTGTTTTTCCCATCTGGCAGTGTTTTCTGTTGACATTGCCGCTTTTCCCGTCTGCGGTTCATTTTTGCCTGGACAAACTTGCTGACTAGGGGGGAGCTGGAGAAGAGGGCCCAGCAATCAATGTGCATGTCTAATTAACACATTAATTAGCGGCAGAACGCACATTAGGCTAATCGAGCAAGTGCTGTGTGGTTCTGGGCATTTAACGGCGGTGCCGCACGCGCGGCTGGCCAAGCCTTTCCGCAAACAGGTTAATGCATGAAAAAGCACCTCATCCGGCACCAGCTGCTGTGAACTGGCCATTTAATGGACTAATAAGCTGAAAACCATGCTCAGCATTTCAGACTGAAATTGGGGGATTTCCCTGGAGGTCTGTGACCTGAATTTTGGTTTATATAAGTCATGTGTTTTTTATTTATATACATACAGCTCAGAATGACTCAAAATCCTTGAAATGTCTCTGTCACCCTATTTTGGGCAGTTTTGGTGCATTCCATTTGTCCTGGGAACTCATATTCCGAGTCAGATTCCGAGTTTTGAAGCCGGAAGTAACAGCATGCAAGCTCCCGTTTCTCAGAGATCCGAGAAATATCTCGGAGCAGCACAAAGGATCCCGAGTTCAGAATCCAAGATGGCTGTGCCTTTTATCAATAGAAGGGAAAGTTGTAGTTTTATACTGTTTAAGCTCTACTTCTCATTTGTGGCTCATTAAATCGGTCGCACACACTATACCGTCCAACTTATCTGTGGACGTGTTGCTATGGAGTTTTATACGTGTACAAAGCACCGCGTAATGTGTTATCAACTGATATTGTAAACAATGGCAATTAACCGGGCTAAAATTGGATTTCATGATTAGTCGGATTATTTGTCAGATTTACGGTAGTTGGGGCTAATTATAAGTGAACGAAGATATAGACCATTTAAACTGAGGTACCTTAAATCTGAGAAGTTGTCTGGCTAAGCAAAAAATCTTGCTTTTTGATATGGGTCCATGGTATTGCACTTCTGTGGCAGATGAAATGTATCCGACTCATGTTCAAGATGTTCAATAAACATGTTAAGTGCATATATCTTCCCTTTTTTCTTGAGTCTGTTTGCTCATGCAAAATGAAATGTGATTAATATTGATTAAAAATGAATGATATTTAATCGTGATTAATCTGATTAAAAATTTTAAATGTTTGACAGCACTAATATATATATATATATAGATAGATAGATAGATAGATACATATGTGTGTGTATGTGTGTATACATGTATCATTTGCTACACTTATTATGCTTAAATTACAAGTTATTGCAATTTAAGTATGCTAAAAAAGTGAGAAATTTAACAATTACATGGGATTGTGATACCAGTGCAATTCCAGGAACTAGCCTGCGATTCGCTGTCTATATAAGGACACCAGGTGGGAGAATCAACCGGCATCAACAAGCCTTCTGGGGACACTAAAGACACTGAAAATCTAGCTGAATTTTGCTTCCTATAATAATCCCCATCAAAGACTCATTGTTAGTTTCCTAACCGCTGCTCATTAATTGGTGCATCACATAATGAGAACATTTTATGTGACCTGCAAGAGATACACAGTGGATGCGACACAGTCAGAAGCGGAAACCATTTCTACAGATAAAAAGAATGGGCTGAAATTCATAACGAATTACTCATATCTGGCATGAATATACATCAAAAAGATATTATTTTCTTCCTTATTTAATGTTTCCTAGCTTCCTATAGAAGTGCCCTGTGATCAGAACCCTTTGCAACTATTAACACCATTAAGTTTAAATTGGTTGCTGGCAAGCCTATAACAGAAATATTTAATTTGTTGCTTTCAGTCTCTCCTAAAACTCATCATGCCTCATTCGTGCCGGCATGTAGTGGACTTTCGATGGGGTGCTGCAATCTCACAAAGCATCATTTTTTTGTCCTTTGATGATTTTTTTAACAAGTAGTGCTTTTCTGGCTTTAAAACATCACTGCAGGCTTTTATATCAGCAACTGTTTTGATAAAAACATCCTGACATTCGTGTGTGTATGTTACCATGGCAACACAAAAGAAGTTAGTTTATAGTTTGTATCCATCAAGGTGACTCACTCAGATGGGTTGGGGTGGGGGGGTGGGGTGGGGGGGCGCACATTTGCTTTATGCCCACCGTGAGCTTACCTGTGAAACTTTTATGAATCAGAGTCTGTGTTTAATTCGGCTTTGAAGAATTCTGTTGTGCTTGAAAACATTCTTCCTTAAATAGTCTCCTGACCCAGTATACAGCCTCTTGTTGGTGCTGTACAGGGTAGAATCCATCGTACCTCCCTGGCCTCAACAGTGTGAGATGAAAAGAATGTAGTTTTCATTTTACAGTTGGTTTTCATTTTTAAAAATGCTACTTTTAAACTGCAATTGTGTTTATTTTCTACCACAGAAACAGAATTCCCGTATTTTAAAATCATTAATTTTGTGTTAGGTTTTTCAGTGCTCCCTAAATATTACTACTGCTAAAAAATCTGGTCCGGAAATGTACAATTGTGTCACATCAAATGGCTGTCCTTGTATTTTTCCTTATAAATTACTAATCATGTCCCTGGAAAAAGTGAAGAGACCACTCTAATTAAGAAACCTGCATTTTTAATAATTCCGGTTCTGCTGCCAGAAGGCTAATTGGCTGGTTGCTTCCAGGTTCAGAATTTCTAAGATAGCAGACCACAAGAATAAGGTGAAGTATGAGACACTGGGAACTACCTGAAGCCAGACAGGTGAAGGGTGGAAATGACATTCTAATGCCAGAGATGACCGTTAGCTTATCTGACAGTTTCAACGTGAATCGGTGGATGACATCAGGTGACCTTCAAAAGGAATGGGAAAAAAAAAGTGCAGGTGTGAAGTGCACTGCTAGGACAGTATCAGGCTCCTAGAAGCAGGACTAAAGTTCCAAAAATACAAGGAGTATAATATAATATAAAATAAAATTCACAGACACACACCCATAAATTGAGAAAAAATGAAACAAACAAAAAACTGTGCTGTGGTCTTAATTTTTTCTGTGACTGTATATATTTTTGTGTATTACATATATATGAGTGACTGCGATAGGGATGAAGGCAGGAGAAATTCATTAAAAATTATCTTTGTAAAAGTTTTGTGGCAAAGACTGAAAAAAGACTGGTGAAGGAATGCTTCTTTTTACAGATCACATCTTGTGTTTCTTTGAGATGTATCTACTTGCAGGTGAGAATGAGGTTTGGGGGCTGAGTGCATAGTCTTCCTGACGCACCTGAGGGAATTAACCTTGTTTAACGGTCCAACAAACTTCTGCTGAGGCCAGGATTCAAATTAGCAACCTTCTGACCATAGGAACCAGGGACTCGGCCACTGAGCCCCAAACGGTCTACATGCTGGGGTAGGACGCCAGCAGGGATGCTGACCACTTGGAGCTGAAGGGCCTTCTGAAAGTGATACATTTATGTGGCGCTTATGAGTCAGAAAAGAATCAGACCACCCCAGCAGACACACTTGTGGTATAGATTATTATATTGTATATGTAGTATTCCAACTTTACTTGACCAGATGCAGAACTATTAATAATCCCGACTACGTATCTGCGCTGGATATCACTGGCACGCCACGCACCTTGTAGGCGGAGCTGCATGCCCGTTATAGCCGAACAGAACGACAGCTAAAAGTGGCCCCAAATTGTCTGTCCATTATAAGTGAAATTACGTTATAAGCGTGTCCACGATATCCGATGCTTTTTCTGCATGTTCGTAAAGGCGCACGGCCAGGACCAGTGGACCTTGTCCGTTATAAACGATATTCCATTATAAGCAAGTCCACTATATCCGATGCTTTTTTTGCATGTTCGTAAAGGCGCACGGCCGGGACCAGCGGACCTCGTCCGTTATAGACGATATTCCGTTATAAGCGAGTCCACTATAACGGGATTATACTGTGGCTCCCCTTGGCTTCAGTGACAGCATTGCAGCCTCTTGGCATTTTTTCGACCAGCTTCCTGAAATGCTTCTCCAACAGTCTTGAAGGAGCTTCCACAAGTTCTGGGCATACGTTGGCTACCTCGCTCTTACTCTTCCATCCGACTCATCCCAAGCCAGATCTGTAGGATTCAGGTCAGGGGATTGTGGGGGCCAGGTCATCTGTCACAGCACTCCATGTCTCTCCTTCTTTACAAGATAATACCACACTTACATAGCCTTGAGGTGTCCTTAGGCTCGTTATCTCATTGAAAAACAAATGATTTTCAGTCTCTGTGTGCAGACTTTTGACTGGTGCTGTATGTGTAGCAGCTTGGGCCCAAAAGAACATAACTGCATTAGAAAAATGTAAAGCATAGATGCCAATAAAATGTGATAAGACCCCCTGGCTCATGCTGGATTGTAAATGAAGGTGTTTGCTGCCGTAAATGCCAGTTATTGGGTTTCCAGCTCTTATGCAAAATTCCTAGGCGGATTCTGAACTTTATCACGTCAAGAGGTTCCTCTGCTTCCTTGTGAGCCTCCCACAGTCATGACAGAAACCCGCGGGGTGGGAAGGTCACTCACAAGACCACACTTCTCTCTCAGCCAGTGGAAGGCTGGAACTTGGCCGCCGAACTTAGATGCTACATTTTCCAAACAGAACATATTGTGCAGACCTTGTCCAAATTGGGTGTTTTGTGACCATGCTGGTTAGTTGGACTGAATGCTGCTATGATACATTGCCCTTTAGCTCATCTGTCAGCATCTTAGATGCTAATTGTGGAGTTTAAGGGCTCTGGTGGAATAGGCAAACACAAGTTGAGGGGCAGAAGGCTGCCATCTCGGGCTAAATAAGAGGAAAGCAAGCTAATGCCTTTCAGGCAGAAACGCTGAAATTATAATAAAGTGTTTTCATCTTCCGTTGAACTTTGCAGACCTCTGCAGTGCATGCAGATCAGTGTGATATGAATTCAAATCATTCACCCCCTGAATTTGCTTTCATGTTTTTGTATCCTGTAGTCAGTCAGCTCTTGGCTGCACTTAGGATGCACAGACATTTTTTTTTAAATCTTCACTGCACTGTTTATTTGCCCTTAACAAAGATGCTTACCGGATGGCCGAAAAGTCAGAGAATGGACACCAGTGATTACAGTGGAGTGTGATCGTTCATCTTCTATACTATGTGTACTATGCAGGGTTGTGGGGTCCATCTCCCCCAAAAGCAGTGGGTGCAGGGAGCATCCAACCCATCTCAGCACACACACACACACACACACCATTCACACACACATTCACATCTATGGACAGTTGGCAACTCTAGTTCACCACAGCATGTTTTTGGTCTCCAGAGGTGTAAGGTGCCCATGGTAATCACAGCAGCGCTGTGTTGCATGCTATTTCATAATATGGAAACAGATTATAGAGGGTGAGTTCTTGTGACTGTCAGTCTGGTCAGGACAACTAACAGATCCGCAGAATGTGGGAATATGGTATGGAGTAAGACATTGGGTGGCTAGTGGGCAAGTCTTTGTGCCTGTGAAAATAAAATTGCTGGTTCAAGCCAGAACAGAACAGTCATATGTCTGTGGGCCCTTGAGCGAGGCCCTTATCCCCCAACTCCGGGGGTGTCGCACATGGAGAGCAAGATGAGGTAGGTGAAGGAAGAACTCCAATGTACTTGTGCAAATGGCAAAATAAAGGATTTATCTGAGGGGGGGCTTGTTCCTTTTCAGGGTTTACAGAAGCCAGGAAGGAATGGAATCAATACAACTATCCCTTCACATTGTGACATGCTAATACCTATTCATGGTCAGTAAGAAAGAGTTTGTCCGAAGTTTGTCTAAGGAGAAATATTTGTATTATCACTCTATGTTCTAACGGCTCCTGAGCAGTGTTTCAGGGGGATTATTCCTTTCTTAGATGAACAAGTCTATAACAATCTGGGGACATTGCAGGAAGAATTTCACGCACTGTGTCCAGTACCTATCAAGGACATCATTAGCATGTTCAGTCATGTCAGGCCATCTCATCCTGTTCTTTCCTGCTTTATATATTTGCCTACCCTTTATACCGTACACTCAAACACAAGAAAGTAGTTGAAAAAAATCCTGATTCACTGCACCTGACTGAGACCATCTGAAGCCAAATATTTGATGAAATTCAGAAATGATTATTAAATTCTCAGACGCTGGCTGGCCAGTTCAGTGAATCGACCATGTTCTGTGGGTGGCTGGTTTGACGGGACTCAGACAGAAAAGGTGCTGAGAAAAAGAGGATAAATACAAAGACAGATGCTGACCTTAAATCCCAAACCTCTTTTCATGCATGTTAATTTTACGCTTAACTTATTTACTTGGTTGGAACATCATTTAAAAAAAAACTCAATCATTCTAAGTTTTATGGAACATCCATCAATTTTACAAACTTTATGGAACGAATTTTACTTGATTATTCAGCTGAATATTAGTAGTATTGTTTCTTGGGGACAGTGAGCGGTTTAGCGGTCTCGGTGCCCATGGTCAGATGATCACAGGCCCCCGACTCACATGTCTGTGGGCCGTTGAGCGAGGCCCTTAACCCCCAGCCCCAGGGGCCCTGCATGTTGGACAGCCCTGTGTTCTGATCCCCAAGCTATGGAGAGCAAGATGGAGTAAAATTTTATGGAGTAGAAGGTGTCTTGGTGATAGACCTGTTAACATGATCAATCAAGTTGGCTGTTGCTGTGAATAAATGTATGTAACTTACATGTTTATGTGCATTTTCAGGTATAATATGATATTCAGGTCTGGTATGCCATTTTTTGCATGACTGAAAATAATTATTATACACATACTCAATTATGCACAATTGCTTGCTTGGAGTGCTCTTTCATATTTGCTGGATTATAGAGAAACACCCTGCTATTTTTTTTCTCAAAAAAAAAAAAAAAACACATTTGTCATCAGGGTCATGTGACATGATGGTCTTCAGGAGATCAACCATGCACCAGCAGGGGGCGATCTGTACTATGGGTGATGAAGGTAACCGTGGGTAAGCACAAGGACATGGGGGGGGGGGGGGCTAGCCAGATGCTTATGCTCTCTCTGCCATCAAAAGTGAATTGCCAGGAGGATGACTGCCTTGAGGGAACATCTGCCTGCAGGTCATCCCATCTGCTCCACTG
Source organism: Hyperopisus bebe (assembly GCA_026777045.1). Classification (NCBI taxonomy): domain Eukaryota; kingdom Metazoa; phylum Chordata; class Actinopteri; order Osteoglossiformes; family Mormyridae; genus Hyperopisus; species Hyperopisus bebe. Next base: position 14,315,220 of record JAODJW010000046.1, read on the forward strand.
GATCCATGTCTACCTGTTTGGGGGGTGAGGCTCTTCCCCCTGATCTGGCAAACCCAGCCCCTTCATTACCACAAGCTACACATCTTTATGTATTCCATAAATGAATAGCACACCTCCTTTTTTACGTCAGGATTAAAACTTTATTTTCTGTTAGTTGAAAACTGAGACAAAAGATTAGAAAAAACATGAGGAAACCTAGACATTCAAGCTGCCTACTAAATGCAGTCTTCTATCGATGTATCTGTTATCTGTAATAATGTCTGAGTTATTTAATGTAACTTCTAAATCACTGCATATCGACCCCCAGACAGTCCGTATTGTTACTCCCTCCCAGCACATCTGAACCAAAAAATCAAGAACACCGAACACCTGGCACAGGTGTGCTAGGAGCTGGGAGTGAGCGAAAATCTGGGGGTCCCTCAGGACTGGATCAATGGCATAAGAGAGAGTTTTTTACATGTGGGGGAGGGACTGCAGAACTTAATAATTTAACCATTTAATCATTTCATCAGTCTGTTTATAAGGGGGGTGTATGAAGCAAACTGAATATTCCAGGTTCCTATGCTCCTAGTTGAGAAATGCTGCTCTATCTACAAGAAATTGTCTACAACAGCAGTGATGGCAAAATGGAGCTTCGTGAACCACTTGCTGTATCGTCTGAGCTCACTAGATGGTGCTCTCTGTTCAAAAAAGGGGGTCAAAGCATGCCCCAAAGCAAACCAAGAGCACCATCTAGTGGGGTCAAAAAATACAGCGAATGGTTAATAAAGCTTCATTTGACCATTACTATAAGATCAGGGCAGTAGTGTAAAAGGTTAATTTTGAATGAATAAGTAGTAATTAGCACATTGAAGTCAAACTGGTTTTATCTTGTTTGAGACCTCAAATGTATCAGGCAGAAGCATAAGACATTGATGCAAATTTGAGTGACATCATTCACTAGCAGCACTTTACCACAGTCGCCATCTTCATTTAGCCGACTCAGTTACCGATCTGTCTGTGTAATGTGCCACCACTGCATAGTTTCTTCATTTAATAAGATTCCATCTAATTTGTCTCTGCAATTAGATGTAAAGTGACATACAGGGAAACCGGACTAATTATAAATCGTAAAGTAAACAATAACAGAAATGACAGCAATGCTCTAACAAATCAGACACTTTACAATGATCAATATCACAGTGGCTCCTGAGTGCAGCTAATTCTCACCCTAGACAATATATATGCATAATTCATGCTGCCCAGTCTGTAACCTCTCAAGAGCGAGTGGACAGGAATGTGATCATAAGTGTAAAGCTTGTTAATGATGAGTGGAAAGGATCTTCCTGCTAACCGTTCACCCTGCCGTCAGAAGCAGGACCAGCACCTGCCTGCCATCACCTGCCTGCCATCACCTGCCTGCCCCCCACATCGAGACTCGAATCTTAAAAGTTGGACGTGTAAATTAGGATTTTGCCATCCTGCTCATTTAACTTCCTTTGCTGGCCCCTGGAGGATGGGCTCCCTTTCAAGTCTAGTTCCTCCCAAGGTTTTTTCCTTCTAGGGAGTTTTCCCTAGTCACTGCTGCCTTTGGCTTGCTTACTGGAGGCTTTGGGCTGGGACAATGTAAAGTACTTTGAGACAATGAAATGTTGTGAAAATGTGCTGTACGAATATAATTGAACTGAACTGGCCAAATTGCAGACAACTGCTGCCTTTACATTTCAAGTTTTAAGATTTATTTGTCCCAGTCATACACTGCACTGCACTTCTGTGCAGTGAAATGCTTTTCCACCTACTTCCATAACTTTGCTTAAGGAAAGATGCAAACAAAGACGAAACAAAATAGTATACAAAGATACAAATTAATAAATATAAAATAACAACAAAATAAAATAAACATAAATCACTGCAAAGCAGACGAAAATAGAGAGTGATATATCAGCAGCCTCAACATGTGCAGTGACAGTGTGGGTTAAAACAGTGGGTCATGTGACTCCTCGTTCGCACTATGAACGGCCTGAGGGCAAAAGCTTTTCCGCAGTCTGCGAGTTTTGGTCTTCAGCCTGCGGTGGAGCCTCCCAGACCACAGCTGCGGAAAGAGGCTGCTGCTGGGCTGTCATAAAACAGAACAAAACTGGGCACTAATTCATTTTCAAGAGTCTCTAACTGTCACAACACAATGCCTTGTCAAAAAAATTATGGTGGTCTGCTTGGGAGGAAATTCAATTAGATCAGATTAGATTAACCTTATTACACATTAAATGTACACATACCTTAATTATGCGATTGTATAAATATTGGTCGGCATTACTGATAATTTCATTGTAAAATTAGCTGCAAGCTGTAAAAATAGTATTCAGCTGTGAAAAACAATACATTTAAAACCTGCAGTCCTGATATTAATTTTAATTATAGTAATTGTAATATTCAATAAAATTCAGTATTGTTGAAATTTTACCAGAAAAGCACACAAAACGATTTCTCAGTTAAGATTTACAATCAAAAGATAGCTCAAGGACTTGCAATTGGTATTCCTGTTAGGATATTCTAGGGAAATTTCCATGTGAGAAGTCTTCCAAGTTGGGATGCAGTGCCCACAATGAATGTATTCTGTTATTTTTATTCTGCATGTGCTACGTGAATTTGCTTTCTTGTTATGGTGGACAGGAACCTGGAAGGGGAAATATGTACTCTGCTCATTATGAGTCAGGTTAAGAGAATGGAGTGTGTGCAACCCACATACCGTGACTCAAATTTGACTCGGTGATCTCGTTTTTAATTTCATTCATGTGAAATGTAGAAAATTAAAAAAAAAAAATCTTTTCTCTGCTCTCGCACCTATGTCCGAAAACCATATTATTTACAAAGTATTTCTTCTTCCTGTTAATGAGTGGTAACATCGTCCTGTGAGAGTGTACACTTTTGGATTGCTGGGGCCGTATAAAGCAAAGGGTGTAACGCCACAATGTCTGTTATTAAATATAACGCAACTGTGTTTCGTCCTGCAGGAATCCAGTGCAAACCTACTACCACCAAAATTTGCGTTGGACGTTCTTCTTGACTTCCACTAGAAAATGACTGTAGTTGGGAGACACTACATAAACACAAACTGTAGAATTTTGCTCAGTCATGAAGCAGTCATGAGATAAAATACTCCGTTGTCCCTTATTGTGATTATGACTCCCTGTTTTTCTGGGCTCAGATGACACTTATGACTGGCCTCTGGTGTTTTACTCCGTACTTATCGAACTGCAAATGCTGATCTCACCTGTCCCCGCTCTCTCACCTGTCCCCACTCTCATCTGTCCCCGCTCTCTCACCTGTCCCCTCTGTCTCACCTGTCCCCACTGTCTCATCTATCCCCACTCTCTCACCTGTCCCCACTTTCTCACCCATCCTCGCTGCTCTAGGAAAACATTTGTTTATTTTTTATTTTAAAAAATGTGCTCTGATTGGGATCAAAGAAATACTGCAATACTTAGAATTTCTCTATTTTGTGCTTTATTAGTTATTTGTAATAAGACAAACAGTTGTATGTGAAGCACCTAAGAATTCTTAAAGAAATTTAGAGAATCTCAAAAAAAAACTTGCTTTCTTTTAGAGTTGCAGCTGATAGAGTCAGTGCTGTAAGCAAATTTGAAAAGTTTAGCCTTTTAAAATCCCTTGAGGTCCAATTCTGAAGCCTGCTGCTGAGCTGCAGTGTTCTGGGAAAGGGCATTTGCACTGACACGAGAAAATAACATGAAAATATATGAAATTATCTTCTAGTAATCTTTGCATGATGATTATAGTGCCTTTGGATGCAGTTTTGCTAACATACTTTGGTATCACGCCTGTCATATGCCATAAAAGTCACATTGTGCTCTCCATCCCCTCCCAGACAGCACTAAATTGTTAGCAAGAAACACATATTGCATTTTCTTTAATATGCCATAAATATTTCAGACAAACAGTAATAGCTTCATTCGCTCTTGCTGTCAGGTCCTGTTTAGGTGGAAGAAATTCCGCTGTTTAAATGGATCCCAAAGGTATATCATGGCACCCAAGCAGAAATGTCCACAAATTTGCAAAATAGATTCATCCTGAGGAATTAGTTACCCCAGACGAGGTCTAGCAGGAAGCAGAATCCCAATATCGGCTACTTGTAGCCCTTTGGCAGGTTCTGTCTGTTTGCCCAGTTAGGTGTCTATTCCAGGTGACGCCTCTGGATCAGTGAACTAATTACAATGACAGAGACAAATTAATTGAGCATCTCAGAATTGTAGCCGAGCAAGGATGTTCCCGGTGGTAATTGTACGCAGTATGCTCAGCGCGTTACTGTCGCTCAGTCGCGGGCTTTGGTTTGACGCGTCCATGACTCCTTGATGCGTCGTTACTGACAAGCTACTGTCCCCTGAAGCAGGAGGTCACCTGGCTGGAATCAAAAACATCTGGCTGTGCTGATGGCAACCTGATACACATCTGCTCTTTTAAAACCATGAATGTGTCAGATTCAATTTTTCCCCATTTGCTTTTTATCTGAGAAAAGACATATATAGTGCTTCATGGGTAATTAAACATTAATTCATAACTTGCCAGTGGCAATCGGCAATTACACACTGAACCCACCTCTATTATAATTTCATTCTGGTCAGCAGGATCCGTCTCCCCTCTTACTAGCTAACGATGGCCTAAGCGCTCACCATGTTGGAACAAATTGAACTCAGACATTTTCTTTCTTTACATTTTTTTTCTTTTAGTAAAGAATGATAATGGAGAGGAAAGCCTAAGCAAGTTCTTAATGAAATCAGGATGATGGAAAGGGTTACACCAACAATCTGAAATTGGCACTTAGACACTATTGGTTTAAATCCCAATTTTGCCAGAGTGATTTCACTGTTGAGTCCTTGAGCAAGGCCCCAGCAAGGACTGACTGACAAAAAAATGTCTTGCTTTGAAAAAATAAAATTTAAGACATTGATCTTCAGCTGTATCTCAGGTTTTAAGATCGCTGTGTGTTATGGGTGATATTGAGTAGGGGAAAAAGACAATGGTCAAAAGTCATTATTGGATATCTCTGAATATGGACGTAAAGCGCCATGCTGGTGAATTTGGCGGGAGCTGTGTTTTCTGAACAAACTAAAAAGAGTATTGGCAAAGTATCTACCCAGACTACAGAAAGTGAATTATTTGCATTGTCTGCTTGTGAATAGCTACGTTAATTTGCTCACTTTGTATTGTTAAATGTGACAGTAACATTTGATTGATTACCTGTTGTATAGGTGATCATGTTTTTCAGAATGGACTAGCCTTTATGTTTTGACAGCCCATAAATAAAAGGCATCATAAGTCTATAATGAATTCCTCTTCGGATGTTGCTGCAATCTGTCTTTTTGATTGATTTCACAAAATGGGATTAAACACTAAATTCTTTTGAATTAAGACAAGCAATAACCTCATAAATGAGGACTTCCTCTATCTTCAAATTGTCTTTTTTCGAAACATATATAACAAGTTATATAACAATAACACATTTATAGCTGACATTAACAACTCTGCTGTTTTATTCTCTCACGGGCAAATAAAAAGGCCTTGGGGGCCGTATAGATGTGAAGTTTGTCTCAAGTGATGAGAAATGTTAGACAACAGTGATATTGCAGCATTTTCATTGACTTTAACCAGGGCAGTGCAATTGCTGCAGAATGCTTTAACCAGTTTTGAATGCATCTTTTCATTTTTGTGCCAATTTCTGTGTGCAAGCACAGAATCACTCATGAGTGTGTCTGGTGATCTTGACCTTATGTGTAGGTGTTATGACCCTCAACAGAACTGGGAGTTAACAAAAACTGTAAGCTTCTTAGAGTGTCAAGAAGAAGAAGCAGGCACATCCCTGTACTATTTGCCCAGGCTTCAGTCTCAATCTCTGCAATGTCATTTTGGGTCCTGGCCCTCCTTAAATGTGCCACACCATCCTCCCATTGTGCAGACGCTACTGACAGGGGAGGGGCTTGTAAGTAGCCCTTAAGAGTGGCAGGCCCATGGACCAATTGAAATAAACCACCTGCAGGAGAGAAGCTGGAGTGGGGAACGGGACAAGGAGGAAGGCGAGAGAAAGAGAGAGAGAGAGAGAACAATGCCAATGGGGGCTAACAGTAGGTATGGCTTATATTTGTACTCTCTAAATGGTACAGTGGTACCTCGAAACCCGAACTTAATCTGTTCAGAACTCCAGATCGAATCCTAAAAAGTGCGAGTTCTGATCGAATTTTTCCCATAAGAAATAATTGAAAACCAATTTTTAGAGCGTATACTGTACTAAACACACCTAAGCACATTTATCAAAACAGTAATTTGTAAAGAAAGAAAATAAATGTATCCAAAGAATGTGTAAAGTTAAAAAAAAACCAATGTGTCCTGCCCCGATCGACCGCTCCTTCCATGTGCCACGCCCCCTGGTTAACCCCGTGTGATCAGTTGTTCCTGGTTGTTTTGATTAGCTCTCTGTATTTCGTCCGCGTTTCAGTTTGTTTCCCCAGTCCGGTCATTGTATTGTCCGTCTGTGTTTTGCCTGCCTTAGCTGTAATTAAACCCCATATTCCACAATACCCTGACGTCTGCGCCTTTGTCTCCATTCCGTCCCCGCCCGGCACAACAATATTATTGTAATTAAATGTATTAATGGTTTATTATTAATATTAAAATAATGAATAAGAAATCTTTATTTGTAACTATTTTATTATATAATAATTTACTGTTACTGTCTATCATTGTCTAAAAGTATTTTTACTGTCTAAATATATGTATTCAGCTAGTGTAAACATGCAGGATTCTATCACAGCGAATGCCAGACTGAGATTGAAGCATTAACCTTCGTTTCCACTGAGAGACGTGCCACGTGACTCATTTCCTCGTGCTTACAAGGTGTCTTAGGTCGGCGTTCATGGTTTGACTTCTGAGATTCAGATCGAGCTCTAGGTAATTTTTTTTGAACTGGTTGGTTTGACTTTTAAGAAATTCTAGTTCCAATAAATTTGAGAACTGAGGTACCACTGTATTTGTCTTGGCCATGATCTCGTAGGTTACGTCCCCTCGTGGTGAAGTAGCAGTTGCGTTCCTCAGACCGAAAGAAGTGCCTCAACAACTCTCACAGCCCTCTTGACCTTCCTGTCTCTCCTAAGTCAGCAGGGATGCTGTGTAAAGGCAGAGACCGTACCCTCCTCTATACTGCATCAGCGAAAACTGACCTTCATCAGTAAATAACAGAATATTTCATTATGAGGCACAATCAATTGCTTCATCTGGAATCATCGCACCAGAAATTCCCCAGTGACCAGAAATACAGTAAGCATTCATAGACTGCTTTTTAGTCAGATGAATTGGAGATTCCCAAAGGACTTCAAGGCACAGATTTTGCAGAATAAATACAATGTATTTATGAATGTTTTTTGAAGGTTACTTAGTGCTGTTTCTTATGATACCCATGCCTGACAGTGTTTACCAGCTCAGTATTCCTGTAACTTTCTTACTGATGGTGACCCTTAATGTAAGGTAGATGTGAAAACAGGTGGCAGTGAATATTACCGTGTTTTGTTTGATCATGGATTCCAATATAATTTTGCCAAAACAGCTGTGAAAAGTGTTGTTTGAAAATGCATTTTACTTCAGGGACAGGAAATATGGCCTTGGAAGTCCGTTTGCTGAAATGTTGTTCTGAGATTGTAATCACCTTTGCAGTGTGAAGCATGAGCGCTGTGTTAGCTGTCCTTTTCTCCCGCTGCTCGTAGGAGGCCTGAGTAGGAGGTGATTGTTTGTCATGGACTAGATTCTCTGTGATCCAAATTTATCAACCCAGCAGAGCACTGAAGACGTGGCAAGATTGTTTTCTTATGATCCAGTACCTAAAAAGACTGGAATATTTGCTCTTTCCTTTTACGTCGTAAATCCTAAACTCCACAATAGACAGACACGACAGTGACCTTCAGGTTGCTTTGCCAGTTAAAATCTCCTCGATTGCATGTTCACTGACAGTAGGAGCTCAATAATCCGGGCCAGTTGCCTAAGGTCTTGTCCACCAGGACAGCTCAGGTCACCGGCTTTTCCTCTCCATCGCACAACAATTGTAGCCTTGTCCCCACACTAGATTGAATGTGTCCCTGTATTTTGCTCAGTCTGCTGCCACACTTTGTGGCCTATAAACCTATATCTCTAAATGAAAAGCCATCCATCCATTTTCTATAACCGCTTGTCCTATTCAGGGTCATGGTCCAGAGCCTATGGGCACTAGGCAGGAAATAACCCAGGATAGGGCGACTCTGTGCGGACTCTCAATTCATTTCTATGGGAGAAACCCTAATCCTGACAACGACGACCTTGTCCCCTACCAGCCCTAACCTTAAGTATAAGTTACCAAACAAAATAAAAGTCTTTTAGCATTGCTAGTTTTTTGAGCAGTATAACCTAACCCAGAGAGTCACACACCACCCCTGACTCAGCGGTCTAGTGGTTACCACGGTAACCTAACCCAGAGAGTCACACACCACCCCTCAGCGCCTTAGTGGTTAGCACTGTAACCTAATACCTCGAGCGAAAACTAGCTTCCTCTCAAAATGCAAAACGTGCAGTTAGATAATCTGGTGATTCTCAGTTGCCTACACTGTATGTTGGACTAGCATCGCATCCGGAGTGTCCCCTGGTTTGTACCCTGCACTTCCTGGGTGGGCTGCAGGTTCACTGCAACCCTTTACTGAATTAGCACTGAAGGAAGATGAACAGCTGTGCAGAAGTACTACTAATCCCAATAAAGCTTCCTTATTGTAATTATCAGCACAGTGATTAATTTGAAGCAAGAGCACTAATGTTTTATGCTAGATAGATCATACCTCAATCACCTATTAGCAAGCTATCTGAACCAATCCCAGCTTGCTTTTAGCATCATTCTAACAATTTGTTTCAAAAGCTGAAGACAAAAACCCTCCCTCATTGGTAAAACAAAAGAATGCCATCTCCATCTAGCCAAGAGAAGGTACACCTAGCAGTGGCGAACAGATAAACTAGAAGTGAAAGGATTATTGGACTGCCATTGACAAAATGCAATAATTCTGCACACCAAACCATAATTCTGTCATAGAGGCGCAGGTGGAATGGTCTGCATTTTGTGTATATAGGGGCATGCATGCTTAATCTTTAAGAAACCATAGTTTAAGCCAGAGTTGTTGTGAGTTCTTCATCCACTCAAATCGTGTTTAGTCACACCAACAGAATCATAATTGGAAATACTTTCTCTTTAGAAAGCGTAATGCTGGCCCACACATGATTTAACTTCGGCTTTAGCTAAGTATGGATTGATTGGCAGTTTTGTATGATTTCACCTCAGCTGCAGATTGAATGGCTCATTACCACATGCTATTTTAAGTGCGCTATCTTCTTGTACTTGAAAATGAGACTTGGACTCAGTGAACCACTTGTTGTCTGAAAGATTTTTTTTCTTCTTTTTTTTTTTGCCAGTCCTTTTTTAAATTGGAAATTGATTAGCAGCTATAGACACAAACTACTGTGAATATAGCTGTTATATTTACAAAGAAATTGTTAAATAAACCTGGCAACAAAACGTACATAACTGAATTTAAATTTAAATATAAAATTTTTACAAAATTCCCCCGAGGTTAAGGAGTTGTAATATGGGTGAAAATATATTAAACATAAAATTAGTTTAGCATAAAATAAAAAAAAAATAAGATAGATAGATAGATAGATAGTATTGTTGTTGTTACTCTCTCTTTTCCTGGGAGACGTAATTGTCTTGTTCATTCCACAATGGAACTTATTTGGAGTGTTTTCAGAAGAAAATAGTCAAATTAATAATTTATGGAATTAAACAATTAAAGTTTAAACATGCAAATTAAGATAAAATGTCATTGCCTAGTTAAACAGAATATTTACTTGCATATTGTCTATATTTGACATTATGTTGTCTACAAATGACATTATTTTTATATCGGTGGCTACATATGCTGTCTGGCTTCACTGCAACAACAGGAATGCTGTATCAATGTTCTTTCAATCTGTTGTGTGTCGTGTGGGCTTTGGAAATTAGCTTGATGAGCAATAAATTTTGTGTTTCATTTCACAAATATTTAATGACAGGCTTTGTGACTTAATGCTAGATGCATGAATGCAAATAGTCTCATATGCAACTCTTGGAATTATGGGAAATGCCTGCGAAACTCAGTGACAGTAGCTGGGGCACTTTGGCAGTCTGCATGAAAAGCAATGTGACATCCATACTAAAGCCCAACAAAGACTGTCACGAGATCATCTGAGCAGGGTTAATTTTTAGGATTAGTCTGAGAAAAATGAAATAAGTATGTAAATGTCATTTTTCTTATTTTCTCTGAGCAGCTCCTGTGCACTTTGCTAAATCTGGCCATGCTTTTCCTCCCAATGATGTGCAAGGCCAAAGGATAATGACAATTGATTAGATGAAGATGCAAATTTCACATCAGGAATAGCAGCCATAGATATCCATGCGCACCTCTTTGCTTTCTGCACACCGAAGATGTTTATTTTTTTCTTTTTTTTGCTGAATGTCATATTCATATTCAGGACAAGATCTCAAATTATATCTCTGCATTACCCAGGGTGCACTGAGACTGAATAGATGGCACAAATAAGGAAAATATTGGCCTTTTTTGAGCTGTTTCCAGTGCTGCACCAGGAAAGTAAAAACCTTTTTTTTTTACACTGGGGTCATAAGAAATCATATTTTATTTAGCAGTAGCTGCCAACGACTCAGATAATAGAAGGTCTTTCAGCATCTTGTGAAAAGGTCTCTTGTAGCAGTACTGTGGCCTCTGTTGTATTCTCTGCTCTCAGACAAAGCACTGAAACCAAAAACTCGCTTCTCATTCTAAGGAACCAAATAACAAAAAATTAAAGTTAAATGAGTACGCCATGAAGCGTTTTCCTCACACGGGCCTGCTGCTTTGTCTCTGTCAGGCTGGGGCGTCCCTTTGTTTCTGAGTGAGGAGGCGTGAGAAGGCGATCTGTGTAACCCTGCCGGTGGGAGCAGCCACAGACGGAGAGGAGCGTCCCAGCACACTGCCACACTCAGGCTGAATCTCTGCTCATTGTTTAATTGAAGATTTGTTTAGCGTACTATACCAGCAGGTGTCA
>JAODJW010000046.1:14354966-14372942 GCA_026777045.1 Hyperopisus bebe
GGGGGGGGGGGGGGTTCCCAACCTACATTATCCATAATTACCATCAATCATCTCACTATTAACTTGGTGACACATCTCAGGTTGGGGGGGGGGGGTACCCTGTATTACAGAATTAAATGCTCCAGATTTTTTTTTTTTTGTGAAGGGGTGCCATCTGGGGTGGCCACATATTTACTGGGGGGGCATTGCCCCTTAGATCTGCCCCTGGTGGTTTCACTTGAAATACAAAATGCAAGCTAAAATTAGCAGCTAACAGTTACAGGTAGTTGAAATCAAATGCACCCCTTCCGTCTGCTTCCAGGAGCAGGGATTCTCTTCGCCCTTTAAAGTGAGCAGGATGCATGGCGGCAGCTAACATTCCTCCGCTATGCATGGTATGGAGCCCTTCATACCTCGGCTTCTCTTGAAAAAAATTTAAAATCCGCTTCCTTTCACTCCAAAGCTCTCCAAGCTTCTTGCGTGTAGGGGACTGGAAGTGAGAGGAGATCCCCTTCCGAAAGAACCGGTATGGTCAGACAGCAGCGGAGCACCCGGCATTCGTGTCACGACGCTGAGGGTAATCGGTGATCTTCATCTTATGAAGATCTGGCTGGTCAGCCCCAGACATTCCCTCAATAGAATGATGCTGCACAATTTCATTATGTTCTTCCTCCACGGCATTTTTATTTACAAGGACTGTATATCCAAGGTGATAAAGGAGAATAGATCAGGCAGCACTGCAGTAGCAACTGGGATTAAAGCCCATGCTAATAGGTCCAGCAGTGTTATGGCTATTCTGCCAGGTATGGGATTTGAACCCACAAATTTCCAGGCCTAGATCCTTAACCTGTACAACACCTTAACTGCACAAAACATCAAAGGCAAATGAATTACCTACAAAAATAATTGCATAAAAATGGTCAGTTTCTCCATCACGGACCGAGCTGCATTTCCTGGCCACTATTCCGCAGAACACGCGCAGTTCTGGACCTGTGTATGACAGAACTCTACTTTGCATTTCAGTGTTCTATCCCAACATGCGATGAACCCTATGATGTGGGAATTTAATGCAGCGAGCTTCTTGAAAATGTGTGGAATATCAAGCACGCCACATCTAAATTGAAAATGAGGAGCATTTCTATGCAATTTCATGTGTCGCCTGAAATCCAAAATTGCACTGTTCTCATGGTAACAGGGCAGAGAAGCATGTCAAAAGTCTGAGTAGCACGCTGTCTTGCAGAGAAACACATGGCAGTGTTTGAAGGAAAATGATAATTTATTCTGTATCATTGGCTCATTTTTTTATGAAAAACACATAAAAGAGAAAAGGTCCATGGAATGTATGCTACAATAAGCTAACATTTAAATAAGTTTACTGTTTGCTGCAACCTCTGCACTCACTTAACAAATGGAGAACAGGCAAACTAACCAGCGCTATCACCTGAACACACTGCACTAGACAAAGGACCTTTCAAATGCCTTTCCAAACATCCAGATATGTTAACATCCATCCATCCATCCATCCATTTTCAAAACACTCTTGTCCTATGCAGGGTCGTGGGGGACCGAAGCCTATCCCAGAAGCTACAGACACAAGGCAGGGAATTACCCAGGATGGGGTACCAACCCATCAGAGTTCACACATCATTCACACGGACAGTTTGCCAAGCTTGATGAGGCTCCATTGAACCTGAAGGAAACCCCACGACAGCATGGGGAGGCCCCACAATATTAATAAAAATATTAGATTCTTTTAATGCAGTGGAAAACTACTCATTGTTGACATCAAGATCAAGTCGTCCATTTGTTAGCTTAAAATATACCGTGCGGCGTTAGCTTAGCATGGGGAAACTGCAGCACAACAGAGGAGATTGGTAGCCCTTGATCACATAACCAAACTGCAATTTACCATTTTGTGGACGGTAGGTGTTTATTGCTGTTGAAGTAAATTAGCACATACAATGGTAATATGAATCCGATTCCTTCGAGGTACTGATTGGCTCCCTGCAGGCTACTTGTTAGCGACCACTGCTCTATTCAACTAGCTAGTCACCCAGAGAAAGGTCACCGGGTCACATACTGCCAATACGTGCAGGTTTTCATGCACCTGTGGCCAACGCACTAATTTCCAAGGATGTTTGCTGCAGAAAGAAGAAAGAGAAAATAATCAGAGAGGAGAGAGTCTGGGGCTGGCAGGGGATAAAAGCCCAGGGTTCAGTATTTGGTGGAGGGGGGGGGCAAACAGAGATTCAAAGGGAAAGACACAAGGGGCAGTGTTGGCTTTGCTCTCTGTCCCCCGCCAGTCCAGCTCGTGATGCTGCTGCAGGTCTCACATCCAGCCCCTCTCTTCAGCAGAGCCCAGACAGCCGCCTTCCATCTCCCTCCTCCTGGATCTGCACTGCGTGCTTCCCAGCGGTAATTCACCCACCTCCTCATAGGTGCGGCCGCTTCTTTTTCAAGGATATAATACAGGAAAAAAAGTGATGACATGTTCGCTCGGTGCACCAGTGTTGCGTAAGTTCAGAGGCAGTAAACGGTGCCAGGTCTAGTCAGACAGAGGATGCATCGACGCTGACTGAAGGTGTCTGACAATGTATACATTTATTTAAAGATCGGACCGGGATCAGAATCGGCAGATATAAATATTCAGTGGATCGGATTTGATCAGGGCAGTAAAAAAGTGGATCGGGATATCTGTTGCCATTAACAATTTGTACGTTTGTATGTTTTATTTTTTGATGTTTACAACAAAAACGGTTGTATACTTAGCCAGCCTCGACTTTGATTTTGTGAGGAGGGCCCTCGTACAGACCCTATAGCAGCTGGGTCACTCATTATGATACGAGGGCTAATTCTCTTACTTCCGCTAGATCAAAGACACCCGCGTTCTGGACCAGTAAAGGACCCTACAAAGGAAACAGGGGTGAGCTGCTCTCATGTGGTGGTTGATGGTCAGATATCCAGCGACAGATACTTAGTGAATCTTGACTAATCCTTTGTTATGAAATAGCCGATATTTTACAACAATCTGCTTTCTGCAGTCATGTTGCCTATTATTCTTGCAAACTTAGATCAGGTCTTCTATATGTTGTGTTTAAGTTATATTAAGTTTAAGTTAAGTTATAGGAAACAAGGCTCACTCTTTCATGACACTGAGCACCTCAGGCATAGGAAATCTTACCCATTGTGGGGAAAGGTAACGCTCTGAAGATGGGATTTGGTGTAGAAGTTCCCTTACGAATGAATGCATGGCTCTGTGGGCGGTAGAGGCTCATCAGTGTGTTTGCAAATGTGACAGGGTCACTGAAGTCCACTTATCTGCAGGGCGCACTGACCGAGATCAGGGCAGTTTCCCAGTTTTTCATTCACCGCCGCCTCCATTCAGGTACTGAGAAGTGACTCCCTGTGGCGGATCATGTGCTTCTTTGGGTGGCGGCTCTGATTCACTGGCACGGATTCACTGGAAGGGATTCACTGGAAGGGATTCACTGGAAGGGAGCAGGGCGGGACCGTGCAGGGACTTTTTGAGGGACAGGTGCACGACTAAGATTTGCTGAAGTGGGGGGGGGGGGGAGGCACGAAACAATATTCAACCATGTTGCAGTTTGCTAAGTCGGTGATCAACAGTGATCAAAAAGGGGGCACGCAGGACTTCAAAAAGGTTGCACTTCCAATGTTTCCTGCAAAGGGGCCCATGCTCAGATACCCTAAGCCCCCCAGGAGACTGATTTTTAATTATCTATCCAAGATTAGTAAGTAAGTGCATTTATTTATATAGCACTTTTCATAGACAACTGCATCACAGAGTGCTGTGCAATCCAAGTGGAATAAAATAAGGGGAAAATAGAAACAAAAGCGAACACTGCAGCCCCCCACATTCAGTATGACTGTTAGCCCAATGCCTGCTTAAGTAAGTAGCTTTTCAGATGGTTTTTAAAAAGATTCACGGAGTCCAGAGCTTCCTGTGCCAGAGAAGAAGATTCCAAAGTCCAGGAGTCGTGCCCTCAAAAGATCAGTCACCCCAGGTCTTTAAACACCGACGTGGCAACATCTTGGATGCAGATCTAAGTGAATCTTAGAAGATTAGTGCTTAACCACACAGTGCTGCTTATTTCTATAATTTTTATAATGATCATAATCACTTTATCCATCTTTCTGTTCTCACTCTGATCAGATTAAGACTCTTTTCCTCATGTAGCCTCCAACATCTCCGGTCTCTGAAATGCTAAGGTGGTTTTATTTGATCTGTATGTCGTTATCACTTTTATGAATGTTATCACTATGCTTATTAGTGGGTATATATAAAAGGAAATGGGGATTTATACAGATCACAAGACTATGACAGAATGTTTTCCACACTCCGGGCAGCTAAGTCTCTGTCAGCAGAATGGTAAATACAACACTTTTCAAGTCTAACGTGTTCTTTACATTATGCTTTGTGATCATAAAGAAGCCTTTCGACTTCCTCACTAAAACCTATAAAAAAATAAAATCCACTGGGTGCAGTTCAAAGAACAAGCGTCATCTGCAGCTAGCTGCTATCTGGTAGAGATGCAATATTATTTCTTCCTTATACCTTAGCTACCATCAGCCTGGGTTGCAGTGGGTTAGGGGTCTGTACAACTGTCCAGAAGGTTGTGGATCTGAATCCCAGCACCAATCTTGTGACAGCTGGCCTTTAACCCCAACACCTTCACAGGGGCTGTATGTTTTGGGGAGAAAAAATAGCAAATAGTAAATTAATGTAAGTGTTAAATCCCTTAAATCTCTCAAACCCTGCACTGTTGTCATCAGTTTTATCTGGTTTTACATACCATGATTATGTTTAGGTTTCGTACATCTTCATTGAACTATTGCAGTATGAATAGTGTTGTCGTATGAGCTATTGGCATAAATGTAAGTGCAGTTTCACTGTGGCCTGACATTTTTGTGGTGGGGGGCTTGGTTCCCACCCCAGTGCTGGGCATGAAGAGTTCCTCTGGCTATTTTGGTTTCCTCCCAAAGTCTAGAACCAAGCTGCTGGGTGAACTGCCTCTAAGCACGGCTGTGTCTGTGAGAGTCCTGTGTTGGAGTACTATCCCGTCCAGCGTTTTCCTGCTTTAGATCCTGTGATTCTCTGCGATGGGCTCCATGCTCCCTGTGCCTCTGTGCTCACTGCTATAAAGTACCTGAAGAACATTCAACGTGCATCTTCTGAAGGTGGTGGCATCTTCAGGTGCACGTTTGCTTCATTCGTCTTGCTGTGCTGTTATTGTACAGTACAGACAGTCACTGTTTGATCTGATCTCCTTTCGCCTCCTAAGGAAACAGGTCTGTTTACCTGACGTTGCGTCATATTGACTTCAGATGTACACTGGAAACTTGGGGGGCTGCACAAGTAAATTAAATACTGGAGAGATGGATTTTTGAATGTCATTGATGTAATTTGGGCTTGTGCTGTAAATTACATTTGTTTAATGTTTGACATTTGGTTCCAGCAGAGAAACTCCTGTTTACTCAGTATTGCGTCATGCCCTGTTTGGAAATGCATAAAGAACTTGATACTGGAATTCTGCAGAGAAAGATATTGGCCCTCTTCGCACAGATTTACAGATTCAACCAGGCAGAAAATGCCTAGGCATAAGGAGTGAGTTCTAGCGCTATCACTTGCCTCTTTGTGTGCAATCTGACCCACAGGTGAGGGCCGACGTCTACGGCAAAGTCAGGCCTGATCTCGGATATATCACACTGACTTGTTTACTGGAGAAATAAGACACTGAGGTCACAGTGGTGCTGCGCTCAGCTCCCACACATCTGACTGAGCTCAGATCTTCCTCATTCATCCCTCTGTGCTCATGTTTCTGTTTTGATCAGCAATTTTGGTCTTTATTGAAACAGACAAGCAGGGGAAGTGCTGGTGTCTTTGTAATGGCTGTAGACCCATCTCTTTAAATGCGGGGCCTGCAGTGCATTTGAGGGAGAAGAACACAAGAACTAATCTCCTTCTGATAGGTCTTTTTGTTGGTTGTATTTTGTTTCAGCATGTAGCTTCCTGGTTGGAAATCAGGATTTAATTATCTTCTGTGATTAATGACTTTGCAAATTATTATTTTTTTTAAATTCAGCTACAGTCGGAGCTCCGAAACAGCTAATTGTTCCTTGGAGAATACAGAATAAAATCCCCTCACCCCCGAATTAACTTCACAGAACTTTTGTGGAATGAAAGTGAAGCAGTGGGAGATAGCCGATCAGCACAGGTGAAGTGTGTGCTGTTCTCTGCTCTGTTCACAAGGTGGGGGCTTTGAACCTTCCACCAGCCCCCGAAGGGCACCGTCTGGGGCAGGATATAATGACTCCCTGAGAAGTGAGAAGCACTGAGCTCTACTTCACTGCCAGAGAAGGGGGAGTATTTTTTATTTTTTTTTAACACCACAATTTACCTTCATCTGGGTTTCTTAAGACAGGTGGTCCTGGGGGAGAAGAAAGCTGAGAAACACAGGGGGAGGGGAAGATGGGGGGGGGGGAGGGGGGTTACAATCTGCTCCTCTCCTGTCAGAAGACGGCAGGTATTTTTGGCAAGGTGAGGACTAGGAGTTTCCTCTAGGCGGAGTACTGTCAAAGGGAACAGTTTTGACATTTCGCAAGAGGTCTGTCTCCATGAAGTACCCCGCTTCCTCCAAAAGCTGTTGGGATTCTTGTCGACCAGGCGCTGCAGCATTCTGTTTATTAACTGTAAAGAAGGCCTCTCCCTTCGAATTTCCTGCACAAGCCCGGGGCTGCTGTGTATGAAGACCGGGTGTTCTGTATATTGCAAGGAGTCTTTCATAAGCTAAACGACACTGAGAAAGTGGAGAGGACAGAGTGGCGTCACTCATAAAGCTCCCTCCAAGATAAAAAGGAAAGATGACTGGGTACTGTTTCTCATTTGTTAGGATCTGGCAGGGGCAAGATCAAGATCAAGGTAGCATCTTCTGAGGGGGTGCCGGCTTAGCACACTGCCGGTGCTGCTACCCTCAAACCCTTCTCCCTGGTCAGTAGTTGCAGGTGTATGTTCAAGGCCAAGTGAAATTTGCAGAGGGGGGTGAAGTTTCTGTGTATATATACAGAGGTGGACATTTCAGATCCAGAAAGTAAAAATCCAGACCAGGATTTTCTTTGCACCAGCAAGTTGAGCATAAAGAGTCACATTCATGGAGTACTCAACTGGTTAGTTGAAACAAAATCCTGGACTGGATTTTATAATTTTTGGACCTAAAATGTCCAAGTCTGTTTGTATATGTGTATATATAAAGTAGGCAGCTAGAGGAAGACAGTAAGAGGAAGACAGTAAGTAGGTTGTCAGTTGGGTTGTCAGTCAATTGTCAGGCAACTGACGGAACTGTCTTTAATACTGATCCATCCCACTTAGTTATTGGTTGATCTCTGGTCAGCTGACCCCATTGTTTCTGTGAAGATGATGCATGTTTCTGTCACTGTGTCACTGAGAGTGCCACATCCTCCACAGCAGTACCATCCCACACCACGACACACATTCCGTTTCCTAGAAAATATTGTAAAACTTATTTTAGGCCTACTTAACCTACTTCAGCAAATAGTTGTGTAGATTATGTTAGAAAAACAATAAATGTCATGTAAAAAGGTGGTGAAAACTGGGTTGTTGTTGTTTCAAATGTTCTGTTTGTTGGAATAAATTTTAACCGACCAAAAGAACCACAATTTAAATATAGTTTCTTAATACTTATTCTTTTCTCCCGAAACGTTGCAATATTAAGCAACAAGATGTACTGAAAATAGGCTTCTGTATAATGATATGGTAGCAAACAGTCCTGTTTATGTTATGAATTGCTTATGATTTCTTTCCCCTTCCTATTCTAAATAGTTGTTCTTGGTCTGATGTCTATCTCGCTGCCTTCTTTGCATTCCGGAACATTCAGCTTTAACTTCAGTAGCATTTGAAAGCTGCTAACTTAGACCTGCCCCGACCTCCAAGCAACACACACATACAACTTCAACATTGCCAAAGTACCCTAGGAGATGAGGCCAGTCAGGATTCCAGCACAACACGAGCAACGCCCACACGGTTCATTTTCTTTGGGTCTAGCTTCTCAAGGTGATCCTTGCTGACCCAGTCACCCAATCCATAACCGTCGGTCTAATCTGAAACCTATTGACACACATCATTTACTATCCAAGGAACCACCAAACACTTTAAACACTTTTTACACTTTGTGGGTCAAGTAGATCCAGAATGAAAATCATAAATGAATCAGAGAAATCAATTCTGGCCTAGAAATGAAGGAAGAGATCCAGCTAAAGGAAATCTTTCTATGGGATGATCTGTATGTATGAATCCCTTGTGCTTTGGTGACAGTTTTCAAATGTATATGGAGAGAAAGTTAGTTAGAAAAGGCTACAGGCCTCTGGGGCATTCCAGGACACGTTGCAGAATTACCTCCGTCCCGCTCTCTCCTGAAGCAGCTTCTCTGGTTGGGCACTTGGTGTCCTCTGATATCTTCTAGCCCAGATCAGAACTAAAACTAAACTTTCACTCATGGAGGGATCACACATACGGTTATGATTTACGATTCACAAGTCTAACAGTCATGAAATGAAATCTGTATTTGAGGCTACAAAATACCTTTAACTACGTAGACATTCATTACGTTTTTGTATTCCTGACCCACTTGGTATTAATATATATGTACATATACACATTTCCTCATGATATTTAGCATTTATTTGCATAATGAAAACTGTATATAATAAAATAACGAGAAAATGAAAACGCGGACATTGTAGCCGTAAGTGTTAGCATGTGACATCACAGATGCTAAAAGTGTAGCCTGTAGAGCTGGTATGTGGTTGATCGACATTTTCTGCATATTCCAGCATGACCTGTTGTCTGCTTACACCCATCCGTAGTTCAGTCACTAGCCATAGAGCAGTGACCTTTAATTTCAAAGCATCGATATTTACATATAACTACTGGCTATTGGCGAAAACAAAAAATTCAAATAGAATCAATGGCAACAACAAAGCTACAGTTAAAACAAGCTGACTGGAACCCTCAGGGCAAGGAGTTAATTCTTTTTCTTAAGGCAGCATCTGTTAGAAAATTGACAAGCTGAAGCTCAGGATGTATTATTTATCTGGCTTATTTCCTGTGTGGCCACAGCTTTTGATGACAGATGTGGGTCTGAGATAGGGAGCTAGCAGCGGTCACCGTTTCAAAAATGAGCTAAAAAAAAAAAACGTATTCATATTTTGCACTGATTTCGAGGCCCATCGAGAAGGCGATATCTAAGGCCCTAACTAACGCACACCAATCCTTACAAATGCAAACAAAAAAAAACTGAATTACAATGAACCTCTGGGAATATATGGTGAAATCTGAAAGAATTAATGGTTTGCCTTACTTGTGCTTGTCTGACAACATCGGACCTTAACGTCAATCTTCTGCAGCTTCCTTTGTTTTGATGGTCCACATTTGAATAGAGTTGAAGCTTCTTTCATCTCCATGGGGGATACTGTCTTTTCACCTATCCCATCTTGCTCCCCATGATGCCCATAGACAGGAGAGAGAGAGTTTTCTTTTTTTGGAGTCACAGCACATGGTCAGTAAGGGTCCAACACCTCTGAAACAATGAACGTTAAGGGCCTTCACTCAAGGGCCCTACAGTAGCGCCATACTGCTGACCACAGGATTTGAACCGCAAATCTTCTGCTCACAGCCAGATGGTCTCAACCCACAGAGCCAAACATTCTGGACCAGAGTAGCTTGGAATTCCATAATGATGTTAGTATTTGACGCAAGATCCAGTCATGTGTCAGCCAAACAGCAGCAGAGATTCCACATAAACCAAATGCTAGGGTATGTATATCAGGTGAGTGCCCCATGGCCTACGTTTCCCAGTGGCGATTGCCTGAGTTGATGCAGCACCCAAACAGGGACACACCACCATCATTGGATTATCATGATCTGTTTTTTTCTCTTTTAATGATGGAGACACCCCACTCAGTATTAATGTGCAATTCATCTTGCTGATGCAGTCTTTGTTCCCCATTGCCCAGTTCGGCAGAACAAAGGCAAAAGTGGAACTTGGGATGGGGGGGTTGTGGGTTGTGGTGATTAATTTATAGATGTCTCCTGGTTTATTGAAGCCATCCTTCATTAGGGCAGCATGCAGAGAGAGCGAGCGCGAATCCCACATCTGGATACAAAGCCACAATCGCATTATGGGGGATGAAAGTAAGATTGCGGGGGCAGCGGTACATTAGTCATGCTTCCGGCTGGCTCTCTGTGAAAAGGGGGGGTCAATATACCAGAGGCATCTGCCTTCGCCGACGCGCGGGTTAGTGATGATCGCTTTTAGGAAGACGGTTCCTCAGGACAGGCCCCTTCAGGATAGGCCCCCTCAGGACAGGCCTCCTCAGGACAGGCCTCCTCAGCATCTAGCTGTGCCAAACCGCCATTCGGGACACTGCTAACATACACTGCTAAGCCACAATCCATATTTAAAGTATTTATTTAAACATTGCATTAAAAATTTACGATTTTTTCACCCCACTCTTAAGCTACTTTAATAATATGAATTTAAACTGGTTAAAAATGCCATAACATAAGCATATTTATCAAGAAACATCGCAGCCTGAGGTGTATCTCTTACTTAAAATCCTCTGGAATGGCATTTATAAATGTGGAGGGCATCAAATATAAATGAAGCGGATATGGGCCCAGCACGGAATTTAATGCAGCGAGAGTAAACACATAGCGGAATATGTGGGTGCCAGGAAAAGATATTCCCTAACAGAGGGACATTTTTTAATCCAGAGTAATCTATTTCAGATTATAATGTGGAGGTTCTTGGAGGCATTAGACTGCAATATGAGGAACCGTGAGAAGGTGATCCAGGCCGCTATCTCTTGACCAAATCCCCTTGTTGACAGGTGACAAGATGGAAACCAGTTTCCGTTAAACGGGCTAAGATTCCACTCTACTTGTGGAAGTCAGTCTCTTCACCCATGGTTCAGGGATTTCAATTCCCACTCCATCTCTCCGCAATGCACTGAGCAGCCTGTCAGCACAAACCCCGTAAAACACCGCGCCCCAGGGAGGGAAAAAGGAGGCGACAGGGAATGATGAGGAAACTGGGGGGCCGAATGCAAGCCGGCTCTGACTAGCCAGATCCCTACCGCGTCTGTCCAAAAGGGGGCGCTGAAGAGCTTAGCAGCGAAAAAATAGCCACGGCGTCCTCATTAAGAACAGTTCAGCTATACCGTTCAGTACTCTAAGGAAAATATATACACAGTCTCATTCAGATATATAAATCAACACGTGCACAAACACACACACATACGTAAATATGTATGGGGGTACTGTGTGGCTCAGCAGCTTCGGCCTCTGTGGTCGGAAGCTTGCTGGTTCAAATCCCATCCTGGACTGAATAGACATATCTCCTTTCGGCCCTTGAGCGAGGCCTCCTCAAATGCTCCGGGGCACCAGAATTTCTCATTTGTACATATGTGTGTAAGTGCCATGGGCTATTTGTAAAGAAGCTTTGCAATGCACTCCTCCAAACAGTAATCAGGGAATATTCGATGACGCTTCCATTTCAGTCCTTGAAACACACACACATATGTCAGGTTCTCACATGCATGTAGCCCGGCATTGTACGTAGGCGCGATGCGTCGTGAGGGCACATGCGGCCATGTCCGACGCCAGCGGAGGGTGCCGCCCACATGCCCCCGGTCGCGGCTTGGCGCTAATGCGATCCGGAATCCGGTTCCGCCTGCCTGCCCGTCCTCGTGGCCCATCATCTCACTCCGCTAAATTAGGCGCTTATGTGGTCCGATGGCCGCTGCCAGACAGGCCATATTTATAGTGACAACTAAATTACACCCCCCTGTCCCAGTGCCCCAGCCACGTGTCAGGCATGGGGAGTACACTGATCGTGACTGACGCGCCTGGGCCGTGGGCGGCTGTGGATGGGGGGACTCGTCAGCTTGGGACGGCGCGATTTAGGGCATTGCTCTCCACGTGCTTTGCGATTGCGAGGGTGGGTCTGCATTGAGCAGTATGTCTGCTAGACTGTCATTCACTGATGACAGTGTACAGAAGAAAGGAGTTGAGCACACAGACTTTACCTGCAGTGAATTACAAGGCTCTCCATGTGCCTCTCAAAGAGACTCACTGCTGTTCGCCTTTTGCTGGGTCAAACGTCAATCATTTATCGCACTTCTATAAAATTACAAGTATGCTGCTTCAGTTTAAGAAGTCGTGGTATTTTAGTTTTTGTCACATACCACAAAACTCTCTCTCTCCATGTGTGTGTGTGTGTGTGTGTGTGTGTTGGAGGGGGGTGGGAGGAGGGTCAGACAGACATTACATTGTGGGAACCTGGTTTTTTATTTCATACTCATGGAACTTAGAATGTGTGTTAGTTTCAGTTAGATAGGTAAGCACTTTTAAAAGCACTTTTTTAAAAAAGCAAATTGCAGAAATGGGCAAAACAGTGTAAATTGCTTTATCTAATATTGCTAATGATGCTAATAATAATAGATGTTTTTTCATGCTCTTGAAAAAAACTTACAAAATATCCTGCTTCAGAGTAATTAAGCCACTGATTCTTCCTAGACTTTTAGTCTGGATGAAATGAAAGTATCTATTATTCATCACTTTAAAGGTCTTTTTTTATCTTTTAAAGGGTTCGAGTTGGAATTACTGCACTTGGATTTTAATGTTTAATTGCTCGATAACTGATAAGTGTCTGAGTGGGTGGAAGATGGGAAAAGCAAAGGAAGATTTAATGACATAACAGAGGGGGCAAGACATGGAAGAGGCCTATCAAAAGGGTATCTAACACTCTGCACAGCAGTAAACCATAGCGGGAGATGAATCAGGAAAAGCATTTCAAGCGGAAAAGGAAAAAAATTGAAGCTGTACTCTGTAGGAGACTGAACCACGAAGAACCTGTGATCCATCCTCCACGCGGTCGCCATGCACACGCTACGGGTGCTATCTGTGTCGTCCCACATCAGGAATCTTGGGTAATTGGCTACGACTGTCAGAAATACCCTGGAGAGATGTGTGTGTCTGTGTGTAGGGACAGTGAGCTCTCAATTGGCTTGAAATGCTGAGGTCTTTGTTAAGGCTCCGGGTCCCATCGGATATAATCCGCTGAGGTCCGAGAATTCCTCCTAAATCACACGGAGTTGCTTTCCTGTCCACGGTGCAGCTTGGTCGTTAATTAGTGAGAGTGCTTTGGGACTCCTGCTGGAGGTGCCGGAAACATGAGGAAGAGTCTGAATGATGACATGTGACCTTTGTCAGCATCAGTGCCATTTGTAGTAATATTTGTTTCATCTCAACAGACAATGGGCACCGTTTTCACTCGCATTGTCATTGCGGTGCTGACACTTGGGGACATATTTCGTTATATACCAAATTGAAGAGTGAAAAAATGTTTACAAGGGCGTTATGTGATGGCCAACACATTGTCTGCAGAGTGTAGTGGACCGTCAGATGTCAAATGAGTGCAGATGGTGAAGAGAAAAACCACTGATTTGTTTGGGCTTGCAGTGTAGGCCTGAGAGAGACCCATAATGTATTAAGCACTATCTAGTCTAGGTACCATATTCCCATTCTAACCAGTAGCCTAAGCAGGCATCGATGCCAGTACTCCCTGCCAGTCTAGGAACAAAGAATTGTCTTTGCTATTTAGAAGCACTGGGACACAGGAACAGCCTTCAGATTCAATACTGAAATAGTCTTCAAACCAAGAATATTTTCTGATATGGTGTTCAGTCCATTCTGGTACCCAAAAGGCTAAACCACTGCCTTTCAATTAAAATATAGCCTTGTCAGGCCAGATGGAGATTCTTCCACTTTTGGAGATGTTCCTGCCTTCATCTTGACTTCAGCTTCTCTTCTGGATGATTGGAGTAGTCGTGAGCCACTCTTGTCTACATACGTTACTTTTACCGGAGTCAGCCAGGCAGAAACTGCATTTTCCTTGACTTCCATTCTACTCTGTTTCTATTATGAACATATTTTACAAAAGCATTGACTTACAAAAATGTTAGCAAAAAGACTCCACAGTCAGGGGGCGTAAGGGTCCAATGGGAGACGACAGAAAGAGTAGCGATATTAGAAAGTTTAATTGTTTCAGCCGCAGACTGCTGAAGGTCTGTGATATCCGTTCTCAAACAGAGAGTGACTGCCTCCGCTGAAATAATTATAGATACTGCCTTTGCCACCTTGAGGTTTTGTTTTGCTTTTGCTGAAAGTCTGAGGCCTCTTTGCACAAGCTGTCGATCCGTGCAAACAAATAACCGCAACTGAAACATTTTCTAGATAGGCCGGAGCACCATGTCCGTGGAGACTGCACTGTTCTAAACTCTGTGTTCTTCATCTTCTCAGTTCCTGCGTTGATCATTTCAGTTTGAAATTAAAATTAATCCACCATGCTCCGGAAATGTAGCCCATCTTAATCTGGGGAGATACATTCAGAGAAAAGTATTATCAAGGAACACTTAACTCTCCCATTAAGGGTTACAAATGAGAGTATATAACTTCATTATAGGTTCACACTGTATCTGCATAAAGGAGTGACGTAAAATTACACTGTGCGTCCTGCTCACAATTGTGATCCCTTTTGCTAAACAGAATGGGGAAAGGAAAACCTTAGATAAGAGTTGCCATTAAGACAACATTGTACCGGGTGCAAGTAATGGAGTTTAGTGCTAATCTGAAAATAATAAAGAGCAGGGTGGGAAAAAAAACATTTGCAATTGTGAGTGAATTGGTTGCGGGCCTTGCTCAGCATGAATGCCAATGCAGAAAGGGGCCCTTTCATGATTTCCCCACCTTTTGTGTCTCCATGGACACCTTCTCTGTATCCCTTTTTCTCTCACCATCCCACTTGTGGGGTAGCCAACAAGGCAAACTTCCCCATGATGGCCTAGTTCAGAGATTGATCCAGAGCTGTCAAGATTCCTCTGTGTGGACCAATCAACCCCCCCCCCCCCATTTGTTTGGCCCTTATGTCAAATAGTCACGGTATCATCTACATGGCTTGATCCACCCTCCTCCACCCCCACGATGGCATTCTTCTCATTATGGTCCAGGGAATGTAATTACACTTTGTAGACCTAGAGCTTATTCACACTTGGCCAGCTTCTGAGGGTCCTACATACAGCCATGCTGATAACTTTGACCCAAAATGGCATCAGAGATGATTGAACTGGAGGTGGAGGAGAGGAGGGAGATTCAGCGGGCTGAGGGACAGGAATGTGGCCGAGAGGGTGGATGAAAGGTCTAAGGAGTTTCGCTCATGAAATGCGAAAAAGAATCAGGCAGTAACTTGAACTTTTGTTCCAGAGTTGGGTTGGAAGTTTTTAATTGGGAAGCTGCAGCAACCACAGTCCTGGCTGTTTCTGTGAAGGCATCTGTGCCAGCAGTTCAGAAAGGAAAGACAGGACTGTGATTCTCTGAGTCATATTAAAGGTAACAGACAGGAGTTACTGAGGTGACAGGGACTGTAATACATTTGGGCACAGGAAGAGGCAGAGGGGAGGAGCCTCACGTGATGGGTCTGTGTAGGGAGGTCTGTGACTGAGGTCTGTGCAGATAGAGGGAGCATGAGCAGAGCTGACAGGGCCACAAGCTTGCGAACAGCTGATAAGGGACAAAACTGGGAGGTGACCAGTGTTTGGGGAGGTGTTTAACAGCAGTGTAGTCAGTTCAGATGAGGCAGTAATACCCAGAAGCAGGTGGTCATTCAGTGGGAAATTTTTAAACGAACAATGCTTTCTCTATCAAGCAGGAAATGGAAGTAGGTTACGGTAATTATATAACAAAAATAACGACAACAGCAACAACAACAATAATAATAATAATAACAATAATAATTGCACAGGGTGGATTGGCACCCCATGAATAATAATAATAATAATAATAATAATAATAATAATAATAATAATAATAATAATAATTATTATTATTATTATTATTATTATTATTGCAGGGGGTGGGCTATGCTTCCTTGTTCTGTGTCCCATGCTGCCTGGCAGAGACCCCAGCTCCTACCCCCACACCCAGTTGGAAGATAGATGGACACATAGATATTACTGATGTTATTAATAATTTATTGCCTTTGCCAGATTCCTTTATGTGAGCACTTTAGGTGTCCTGCGTAAACCATGTTTACATGCTAACATGAAGGAACGACAATGAAGTTTGGGCAAGAGTGCAACTGACAGTCCCCTGACAAATGTTACAGCATAACTTGTTCCAATCCCATCCTTGTAATTAGATTGCAGGGTTCACTACTGGCAATAATTGCAGCATACTGCATAATTATGTACAATATGGACATACACCTGTTGATTACAAACTTGGATTCATTAGCAATTAAAATTCCATGGTCACACTGTCCTCTACAAGAACCGTTCTCCTTTATACACTGGGTTTATTTGCATGTGACTTGATTGCCATTAAGAAAATATATCGTATTCCCCATTGATAAGTCGTATGCAATGTCTCTCTAAAAGGGAATATTTATGTTACACAGCAGGCAAGTATCCGATCATAATACGGTTCTCCTGTTGCTCAGCCCACTGTTGTTTTTCCCTTATGGTTCAAGAAAGAGACCTGGATCAAAACAGAAAAATCTAAGAAGTGGCCAAAAAGAGATGGAAAATGCAGGGTGGCCATTGATGGAGTATTATTAGTATTCTTTCATATTTCTCTTTCTTTCACTTTAAAATGAGTGTGCCGTGGAGAGAGGTAAATACCTGGCAAGCTGCTTTGTTGTAATGTGTAAGAATTACCTTTCCTATTAACCGGAAATGCCATTATCTGTTCTTTCAAAGCATGTCAAATGGGCTTCTGCAGGTGCAGGAACAACATCTCAGAGACTGGCATAACCAGGACAAACCCCGAAATAAACAGAGACCGGAATAACAGCCTCCTTTTGGAGTCTTTTTCTGGTGGGGAAAAAACGAACACACATTCTTTAAAAGATGGTTAACAGATGCAGATCCTTGACCGTAAAACATACATTTTTTCGGATCCAAAAAGTATTTGTTCTGTGCAGTATGAATCTGAAAAAGACAGCTGAATGTTAAACATATTTCTGTATTTGTAACTCTATCTACTTTAAATATTGAATAAAACAATAAGTGGCTTTAGAGAAATTATATCGTACTAAATTCATGGTCCCCCAACCATAAAAGAATTTATTTGCTATGTTAATGAACAAAAGTAAACACACTATTAAATATTAAAACCACCAGCCTAATATCCTGTTGATTCCCCTCATGCCGCCAAAACAGCTCTGACCCGCTGAGGTCTGGACTCCATAAGACCTCTGAAGATGTCCTGAGGTATCTGGTACCAAGACGTTAGAAGCAGATACTTTAAGTCCTGTAAGTTCCATGGATTGACTTATTTGTCCAGAACATTCCACAAATGCTGGATTGGATCGGGGGAATTCCTCATTTTGTCCACAGAATAGATGCCCTACTAGGCGATTATCAAGCTGCTAAAAGCAAACGCAAAGGTTCCTTGCCTTAAAGTGCAAAAAGGTGGTGGCATGAAAATAAGTAATTTAATAGTATGTTTAACTAGACAAGAGCCTTTTTATGTCAGTGTTGCTTATATTTTTATCAATTAGCATTGTGAATTACAGGGGCGGGCCCTGACTGTTTGTGCTTATGTGCCAAATGGCAGTTCAGAATACCCACCCTTTTTAGAGTCCCTGGAAGGGGTGTTGGTGAGCGCTCCTCCTGGGGACTCTTGTTCTACTGGGGGAGTTCAATGCTCACATGGGCAAAGAGAGTGAGACCTGGAGGGGCGTTATGGGGAGGGACGCCCCCCCCCAATCTGAACCTGAGTGGTGTTTTATTATTGGACTTCTGTGCTCGTCACAGATTGTCCATGATGAACACCATGTTCAAGCATAAGGGTGTCCATATGTGCACTTGGCACCAGGACACCCTAGGCCGCAGTTCGATGAT
>JAODJW010000046.1:14373042-14405093 GCA_026777045.1 Hyperopisus bebe
GACACCCTAGGCCGCAGTTCGATGATCGACTTTGTGGTCGTGTCATCGGACTTGCGGCCGCATGTATTGGACACTCGAGTGAGGGAGAGGGGTGGAGCTGTCAACCAATCGCCACCTGGTGGTGGGTTGGCTCCGGTGGTGGGGGAGGAATCCGGTCGGACCTGGCAGATCCAAGCATATAGTGCGGGTCTGCTGGGAACGTCTGGTGGAATCCCCTGTCAGAAGGAGCTTCAACTCCTACCTCCAGCAGAACTTCGCCCATGTCCCCGGGGAGGCGGGGGACATTGAGTCCAAATGGGCCATGTTCCGCACCTCCATCTGACCGGAGCTGTGGCCATAAGGCGGTCAGTGCTTGTCGTGGCGGCAATCCCCGAACCGGCTGGTGGACACCGGCGGTGAGGGATGCCGTCAAGCTGAAGAAGGAGTTATATCGGGTTTTTTTGGCCTGTGAGACTCCGGAGGCAGCTGATGAGTACCGGCGGACCAAGCGGAACGCAGCTTTGGTAGTCGCTGAGGCAAATACTCGGGTGTGGGAGGAGTTTGAGGGAGGTCATGGAGATCGACTTCTGGACAGCTTCAAGGAGACTCTGGTCCACCATCCGGCATCTCAGGGCATGAAAGCGGTGTGACATCAACACTGTTTATGGTGGGGATGGGGCGCTGCTGACCTGAGCTCGGAACGTTCTGGGTTGGTGGAAGGAATACTTCGAATCATGAGCTGTGGGTAGTGACCAAAAGAATGAGGTCACCAATACAAGCGGCCGAAATGAGTTTCCTCCGCAGGGTGGCTGGGCTCTCCCTTAGAGGGTGAGGAGCTCGGTCATTCGGGAGGGACTCAGAGTTGAGCCGCTGCTCCTCCGCATTGAAAGGAGCCAGATGTGGTGGCTCTTGCATCTGATTAGGATGCCTCCCGGTCGCCTCCCTGGTGAGGTGTTCCAGACATGACCCACTGGGAGGAGGCCCCGGGGGAGCCCCAGGAGACGCTGGAGGGACTATGTCTCCGGGCTGGCCTGGGAATGCCTTGGGATTCCCCCAGAGGAGCTGGATGAAAGGGAAGTCTGGGTTTCCCTGCTTAGACCCGGAAAAGCGGTAGATGATGGATGGATGGATGGATGGATGGATGGATGGATGGATGGAGGTTATGTAGAGGTACATGATGGAATATTTTTCATTGTAAAGTGTGTAACAGTATGTTTTTCCAATGTCCTTTCATCTTCTGAGGGGCATAAGAAGCATGATTTTCATTGCTCTGTTATTCCTTGATACATGATACTCTTTTATTACTTTATCTTTTCTTGAGAGTTAGGCTAAAATGTCAGAATCCCTTATATTCAAGAGAGATACAGTACTGTATTTAATCCTGGTAATGTCTTAACATGTGTAATTTAACTTTACCACATGTATATACATGAAAATCACATTATTTACAGGTTCTTGTAGGTCTTGGAACATATCACTCGTGGATCTGAGGAAGGTGGATGGTTACTGTATTATGAATTCAAATTTAACAGGGAAAAATGAGAGAAGGTATTTTTTTTCAAGATGTATGACCTTTTATATGCAAATAATTACATGAACATGACAGAACCTGCTAATAGATGCATAGTACACATAATAACTACATGACAACATAGAACCTTCCAGGTGTATTTCTGAAAACGAAAAGTGGTTTCATGCATTTCAAAGAGCTTCTCATAGATCTTTGTAGAGCTCTGAAACACTGCATAAACTAATGCTGAAGCACTGAATGAACTATTGTTATATTTTATTCTTAGCAATATATTGTGGAGATATTAATCTTTATTTAGAGTGTCCTCAGGCCTGTGGGAAATTGCCTGAAAAGGTTAACAGTGTGTATTATGCAGCAGGTGCTCAAGGCAGGTGCAGAAGGGAATTCTACATTCCGGAACATCTCGGAAAATGGCACATCTCACATATGCTATTTTTTCCTGACATGCAGATGCATCTGTTATTTTTTTCTTTTTTTCCCCCAAACTTGCGCTTGATTCTGGGAAGTCCTATACCTATTTAAATTTCATAGAATCTATTACAGGAAACAGGACGATTGTGGAACTTCTGCAGTGTTATTAAGCTGTAAAAGTGAAATTACCAGTAACACCAACTGGAATTCCCAGTAGTGTTTCCCTAAACCAGTTTCTGTGTTTTTCAGCATTTGGCATTTATCTGTTTTGTCCCAATAAGTTTAACTGATGACATATTTTTGTGGATTTGGAAAGGCAGGCTCTGCATTGATGTGCAAACATCATTATATTTGTTGAATTAAGAAGATTATGAATGTTTAATGAAAGAACCGTTATTCAATTTCTTTCTGTGAAGCAAGTAATTAGTAAAGTGAAGTGAAACAAAATATTGGTAAACAGTCACAGAAGGCTTCACTAACATGAAATATGCATAATTCTGTAGCATGGAACATGCAGAATAACAATCACATCTACAGTTGAAGAAATGCTAATGAGTTTGGAATCAAAATGCTGACATTTCATGGAGGGATATTTTGTTTTGTTTTATTTTGATTTATTTATTTTTTTTTTTTTTCCAGTGGAGCAGACCCATTTCCCAGACTTCATATCTTAAACATAGGTCCCAATAAATCCAGTATCAGATTAAAATGTAGTAATAATCTAAACAGTTGATGTCGATTCATGTTGTTTAGTGATAAGATCACCACTCATTCAAATGCAGTCACCCTGACATATCTCTTTTTTTGTTTATAAAATATTAGCATAGTATATCAGTATGCTGAAACTATTTAACTGCATTCCTGTTTTTCCTAAATTCCTAATTGTTCGTTGTAGTAAAATGAAAACCTTATAATCTTTTTTTTCCCTCTCTGTATTGAGATTATTGATCATGTATCCCAGAGAAGCCATATGTGACAAATATGTGATATCCTTCACTAAGGCACATATATTTGCTGGACTGTCTTCACAAAGAATTCAGCATGTCGTGTGCTAATACATACCATACATGTGCATTGTTTTCTTTCCAAACTTTAATAGTTCCCATGCAGTCTTTGAGGCATTGTTCAGGCAAACAATATAGGAAATAGTTTTTCCTTGAATAATGGGCGATGCCAGCAGTCATATCAGAATGATTACAACAACATTTCAAATCCAGTGCGGCGACAGAAGTCAGAGCAGCTTGAAATTGATATCTTCTCCTCTCTCCACCCCCCCCAGTCCCCACCAGCCTGTAGCTATATGATGAGGCCGGTTAATGGCAATGATACAATTTCGAATTTTCTCCTGGTCTGTTTAAGGGTGCACGGGGAGCATTGTGTTGTTTTATTCATAAATATTTGTTTATCTTGAATGCCCAACTTGATAAGAGCTGTCTGACATGAAAGCAGACCTATTTTTTTTTACACTCAAATATAAAATGAATTCCCGGATTATAAAAGATTTATCAGCACACGTTAGCATAATAGTGCAGCTTCATCAAAGCTGTCCTTCCGCTGATTTTTTTGGAGGAGCCGTCTCAGCTTGGCCAAGGGAGGTTGTTTTTGTCCCATTTAATAAGGTGGTGTTAGAGATAGCTCTAGGGTAAAATAGCTTGGAGCGCTGACCCACCAATCAATGCCCAGATCCCGCTTTGCCGGCTGCACCCGCTGCATCATGTTGCTGCAGGGTTCATAAAAATACAGCTAAATAAAAAATGCTTCACCTCTGTGGGATTTCCTCATTGCAGCTAAAGGACGCATGTCTCTTCTGCCTCGCTGAGTATTATGTGCCATTATCTGTAGCAGATAGCGGCCTTGAGGACCATGTTGCAATGTCATTTTCTTTCTACACTATGATTATATGCTGTATGTATACTTGTAATACATTTTTATTATATATGTGTGTATACACTTTTTAATATATTTTCATTACATACTGTATATATACTGTTAACACATTTTGATTATATACTGTATATATACTTTTTAATATACTTGGATTGTATACTGTATATATACTTTTTCATATATTTTGATTGTATACTCAGCAGGTGCCCACGTGTCGACCGCAAGCTACTAGTTGCCCACAAGGAACCGATGACTAGTCTGTGTAACAATTATCAGAAAGTGGCTCATTTTTTGTCTGTTGCATAAACACGCCTCTTTTTCATCGTCTCAGATGACGAGAGCTGCAATGCCCCACCCCTCCTTTTACCGTAGGCTCTGGACACCATGACCCTGCATAGGACAGCGGGAGGAACAACGCTTTATATACGCCATCTTGGATTCATACTCACATAACGCTTGCTCTACAACTTTATTTGTGTCCCTCACTTCCTGTGACTAAGGGCCAAACTATCTTTTTCATTGTCTGTGGCCAGTCTACAGTTCAAATGTGTGATCTATTCCACCATTTGATCTATGGATGGTTTGGTCCTTCTATTTCATCTGATCACTGTGGTTACATGGTTTTTGGGGGGGGGGGGGGGGATTGGAGATACTGCCAATATTTAGTAGCGTAATTGCAAATGTCTAGCGTACACGCTGGTTGTGATGTACACCTATTGTGTTCTCACTACTGTGCTGTAATCAATCCTCATAATTACACTGTCGGAACCTCCCAGAGAGCCTTAATCAAGTCATCCTCTGTCCTGGATCTGGCGATCTGGGCGCTGGGGAGGGTGGGGGTCACGGGAGGGGGGTGCTGGCTGCAGGGTCGCAGAGAAGAGGTTGGGTGAACTTTCCAACTCAGCCGATGGTTCAAATGAACTGGTTCCAGAAGATGAAAAAGAAAGGTGAATGGGCCTTTTGTCCATTAACCTGGTGTGGGAAGTCCTGCACCGCTGTAAGAGATGCTGGGGGCACCGCGCTGAGGCGTCACATGGAGGTAGGAGGGGGCAGATTGCTATTTTCATTATTTCTTATCAGGTTCTTTCATGAGGTCACCTCATGGGGCAAAGTACCCCATGAGAATCAGCTCTAAATGTTCTGGATGCCCGCAGGCCAGGTACCCTGGGCACCAGCATAATGTTAGGCCTTCGATGCAAGCTGAGGAGCTGAAGACTGCCACCTAGGGTGGCAAAATGTCTATCTATCTATCTGTCTATCTATCTATCTATTTATCTATCTATCTGTTTCATTTTCTTGTTTATTTATTTGTTTTTTTCTTTTTTTGATGCACCGAGATTTGACACAGTCTTCAAATCACGACATCACCCTGAGCAGTCGAATGATGGCTGACTATACGGTTGTCACTTAAGTGCCCATTTCTCAGAAGGTCGTGTGTTTATCTCGTGAAAATTGAGAAAGCAGGCTGTGTCAGCAAGCGCACAGTATTGTGTATGTATTGGTTTATACACCAGAGGGAAACCAGGATATGATCTTATTTTACATCCATGGCCTTTTTTTGTGCAGATAGTAATGTTACCCTGACAAAAAACACAAACATTCACACTTTTTTGTTCCAATATGGAGATGTTTAAGGAAATAGTATGGAGGCTAATGATGTCCATTAACCCCCAATTACAACACATTATAAAACTTTGAATATACAGTAATGTTTGTCCTCTGTTTTTGTTTATTCTGTGATAATAAATAAACAGAGAGTTCCTAAATAATGAAATAATCGGCTTCTCTACCCTCAAAGGAATTGCAGTGGGGGTGCAGGGGAGGGGAAAAGAAAAGAAAATGTGTGTGAGTGTATGTGTGTGTCCAGGTATACCTTACCTTGTCGGGACCAAATGTCTCCACAACGTGATTAATACCCAGTTTCCTGGTCCCCATATGGGAAAACTCAATTTTATAAAAATCCGTGACTACAATGAAACAACTAAACCTGCAACTGTATTTTGTTTGATTACTTATGGTTACGGTTAGGGCTGGGTAGGGGTTAAGGTTGTCTTAGTTAGCATTAACATTTTTCCCATAGAAATGAATGAGCGGTCCCCAAAAAGATTGCATGATACTGTGTGTATGTGTGTGTTTGTGTGTGTGTGTGTGTGGGAGGGGGGGGGGAGGCAAGGGGCAGATGTATTTTAAAATTGCAATCTTCAGAAATATAATATTATTAAAATAATGTGAACACACTATATGTCTGTACACCTTATATAATGTTGACATTATACATGCTATGGGGATGCTGGATCGGGGCAGATATATTAGGTCTGGGGGGCTCTGTCAAAAAAGAAAGAAGTTTGAATATAACTGCCCTAAAGGACTTTTTAATTTAGCTATATATGACGTGAGGTTGCCTACGTAAGCAGAACAAACATTTATAACATGAATAAATATTTATTCCCTTTTGGCAAATAGCAACTTAATATTACCAAGGTGTTGATGCATAGGCATCTCGGCTTTTAGCAAGTTACCTGATCATGTACCTTTTCACGGTTTCCATTTACATTACCAGTGTAATTGAGTGTCATCAAATGTACGATATATTACTCCTCTCTAGGAACAGTGAATGTATAGGACCTGGAATGCATCTATTTTTATTCTCTTCAGAACATTTAATCCTGTCTTTAAAACAGACATGTCACAACCACTGATTAGTGCGATGTTAGTCGTCCCGGATTGTGACAGAATTGCTCCTATTGGGGAAATCACTAGTTAAAACCGGTGCTTTTGATTGTAATATACTGGGATGACTGGGGAGGGGCTGGACGCGGGGTTTGCCCACCTGCTGCCAGTAGGAGGCTGGTCCTACTTTCCTCCCCAGCTGTTTTGCGAGTCAAACGGCAAACGGGGAACGGTTCCCAGGTCCAATATCCTTTCCACGCAGCTGCTTTGAAGATGCTTTCTGAAGGGGAAAAAAATAATACAGTATTCTACTCACGGCACAGCACAGTCTCTAAGGGAGGGTGTTCAAAAAAATCAACATGCAAGAAATGCCATCTGTGAGTGGGACATTAGTCATACTTGGCCATAAATTGCGAGCATTACTTAGTGATTCTGCTGTGCCACCGTCACTAATACTGATGCATTAATGAGAGTCCCCTTTGTGAACAGTGCGGCACTGTTTCCCGTCACTGTGACTTCATCTCCCTAACTCTCTCCTTGTTTATATTCATTGTTCTCTGGTAAACAACATCTGAGCGCAAAACACCGTAATGGGCTGTAAGTCATGTGACTCCCGTGGAAAGCTCCGGAATTCACGGCGATGCTTTTCTAGAGTGTTCTGTGACGGCATGCCAGGTGGGGTCACTGTCTTTTCCACACTTATTGTGCTGCAAATTTATATCAAGCAGCTCACTCTCGCCTCAAAACCAAAATATGGTTTTTGAGGAAAAAAAAGCTGGAATGAAGCACGTTGGGAAGGCAAACGGAGTTCAGATTAACTCCCAACCCCCAATATTTGGCATGCCACACAATTGCATCCTGCCTCCAACTAATAAGTAAGAATGCCAGTCTAAATAAGAAGGAGCATCCGGAGGTTAGGGGAACAAAGGCTGATCTTCTGCGTTACAATGCTCTCTCCATTTGTGAATGAAGTATTTTGACATGTCTGGCCTTCACAACAGCCACTCAGGTTCACACAAAATGATCTGAGACTGTTTTATTTTTGAAAGTCATAACTGACTAACCAAACTAACCGTTTTCTCGATCCATGTATCACACACCGTCTTAGCCAGCAGATAAACCTTTGCTGTGTTCTACAATTACCTTTGTTTCATGAGATTATGCTAATAACATTACATCAAATTTGAGTATCACATTAATTTCAGGCCCTATTTCAGTACTTAATTACATACCACAGATGAACAAAGGCGCGCAACATAGTGTTTTCCTAGGGTAAAATAACAAACGGCTTGAACTCTTCATTGTGATGGCATTGTCATGCAGACAGACATTTCAACCAGTTAAAGCTGCATTTTGTACATGATAATAGTTTGCAAGTGTGTATCATTTTATTTCTCTGTGATTGAATACTAATCCTTCTCAAACACTTAATCCAGAATAACTGGATTCCATGGGGCCCGGTCACCTGCACAGGCTGGCATTCAGTATCTGCCAGTCAGTTACCTGACCTATAAGTTCTACATGCTGCCTTCTCCCATATCCATCTTCTCATGCTCCCGACTCGCCCCCTCCTTAATAGCCCGGTTCCCAGTCATATTGCTGCTCCTGTTGCAGAGAACGGAGTAATAATCAGCGGCATCTAGCCATGGTCCCCACGGCTACAAGGCTGAACGCAATAACTTTCCTGCAGGCGTGATGTTCCGCTTTGGCCTTGGCAGCCGCATATTGGGAAGTTTATCGAGCTACATAAGGTTACCTGACCATGGGTAAAGCCTACAGCTGTGCTAAAGCCAGCACCTCTGTCAAGCACTCAGCCTAAACTTTCAAAGTCTCCTTCTTTTATCAAATAAAAAACTTCGAACAGAGCATAATTCTGGTTTTGTACACATCCTCTGAGGGCCAGTCCTTTGGTATTAAGTTAGCTGAAGTGGAACTGAAGGTCTTTGAACTCTTTATCTGTCAAGCATCCTAATGTTTCTCTGACATGTTGCAAGCAGCGCCACCCACAGGCCTTTTGTGGGAACAAAGCGCTCGGTGAACCAGAGCATAAGAGTCCCAAGGGGTGGGGGATATGAACTTATCACCCAATAATCAGCAAGACAGTCCCTGGTGCTTAGGGGTGAGTTGTTGGTTAAGGCTGCTGGCCCAGAAGAAATGTTATTGACCGCATGGATTCTAAGAGCTCAGACCCCTCAGTTATCTATATTTATGGACAAGACTGCTAACCCTGACTGCTGATACTGGAGATCTTCGTTATTGAATCGCCGTGTCGATCCCACTTGTGCAGAAGGTCATCGCCTTGTATCTGGAGGAGATGAATATTCAAGCCCTGGTGTCTGCGATCGCTCAGCAAATATGCTCCGAAACCCAGAACCACATGGAGCCGACCGACATGGTCAACCTTTCCAAAACCCAATCATTCCAAGTTACATAATACAAACTTCTGAACATGGAGCCAAACACCATATTTTACAGTGCAATAAAACGATATTACAATACAGGACAAGACAGTGCAGGACAAATGGCAATATAATACAGGACAAGATGGTGTAGGTCAAACAGTAATGCAACAAAACACAAGACAGTGTAGGACAGACAGTAATACAACAGAAAGCAAGACAGTGCAGGACAAACAATAATACAACAGAACACAAGACAGTGCAGGACAGACAGTAATGCAAGAAAACACAAGACAGTGCAGGACAAACAGCAATACAACAGAACACAAGACAGTGCAGGACAGACAGTAATGCAACAGAACACAAGACAGTGCAGGACAAACAGCAGTACAATATAAGAATGAGCAAACAAGTAAATAATAAGTATGTCCAAGGGGAACATGATATAAAATAGCAAATGGAGCAAAGTGCAGAAAAATAAACACAGACAATGTGCAGATAAATATTAACAGCAGCTCTGTCAGATTATCTCCACTTTTCGTTGGTCAAGGAAGCAAGTTCGTGTCACACAAACCCTGAGGAACAAGTGTGCAAAGTGCTGGTTAGGTGTTGCGGAATGACAGCCTGGCCAGGAAGACACTGGGGCACAAGCGAGATTTCATCTTGGCTCCTCTGAAAGAGTCTGACATGTGTAATTCTGCTAGGAGGACTGGAATTCTTCCAGATGTTAAGGGTAGTGCAAGGGGAACTGTACTTTAAATAGGTCTTTGTAATGAAAAGCACAGAGGGATGGGGATAAACGGTGACTGCTGACGCGGTAAAGTGACGGCTCTTCCATGCAGGGTGTTCCCAGCTTATGGGCCGTGATTCCCGGGATCGGCTCCAAGCTCACCATGGTCCTCCGCAGGAGAAGCGCGTATGGACCATGGATTTTTGGATGATACTTAAGTGCTTAAAACAGACAGGCATTTTTAAGTTTACCCTGTGCCCCACATATTCACCTCCACATATTATTTTAAGCATATATAAATGTGCATATTTATACGGGATTACACATATTTACATTTAAATAAATGTATTCAGACGTTCACGTCTTTCAACTTGATTGTCCTCCTTGCAAATTTTCAATGAATGATTTTCTCCTAATGATACATTAAGTGCATTAAGATGTGGGTGACAGACCTGTCTAGAAATAAATTGAATTGAAGAATAAATTGAATTTTACGCCGGGCATGTCACAATGTATAACTTTGGGTGGAGGGGTGGGGGGGGGGGGGAGAATTAAATTGGTTTTGATAACCACTATGAGAATTATGATACGACTTGATTGATCGCTTGACCCTCTGACAGTGCTGGGTGGAAAAAAGAAAAGGATGAAATCTCTGTAAGTTCCTCTTTTGTGGTGGAAGCTGTAATTATAGAAAACACAGAACTGGCCATAAGGACCAAAGCAGGTTATATGTCTGCTCCTCTGCGCTTGTAAAGTTTAAATTTGTCACCTTGTGTTTCAGCTTATAGGTCAGACTGTGGTTTCTCCTCTTCTTCTCAGAGTGGAAAAAAAAACCTTTTTGAAGGAAAATATGCCATTGAGTATATTACCCAATTTGTTCTTTCTTGTTTGCTTTTCCACCCCTTTGTATACTAAGGACTTCCAGGGAGAGAAGTGATTACCATCATGGACTCAGAAAAACAGTTGCATCTGACAGGGAGATAGCAGACAAATAAAGAAAAGTCTCAGTCAGCAATATATTAGTAAATTTTGTGAGTGTATCTGCATAGAACTGTCTCTTAAGTAAAACACACTATACGGACAAAAGTATTGGGACACAAATTTGTCCTACATCTCACTCTGAATATAAGGGTACTAATATGAAGCTGGCTAACCATTAGTTTCTGTAATAAATAGCCTGTAATCCACTGGGAAGACTTTCCATCAGATGCTGGAACATTGCTGATGGGATTTGCTGCCCTTCAAGTTGGGTATTGATGTTGGGTGATCAGGTCCCAATGTCAGCAGTGGGTGTGGCTTACGTGGCCAGTTCCTGTAATTCCTGCAGGTGTCCCAATACTTTTGTCCATGTAGAGGCTTACATGTGTATATACATACAACTAAATGAAAAAAGCCTTAACATAGGGCAGAGGCTCAGTGGCTACTACTCATAATCAACTGATTATAGACTAAACATGTTTTGTCGCACGTGTGTTAGCATGTGTAGAGCTTAGCTTAGCATGTGCAGAGCTGTGGGTTTTTCGTTTGTCCATTACTAAGTGGACAACAATGTCCCCTTCATAGCAACTCATAACAGAAATGTTCTGGTGACATACATGCCATTGACATTTATTTATTTATTGAAAGAAAGAAGAGCAACTGGGGGGCTGTGAAATCAGTCTAAGTGTGGGATGCGAACCTGCAACCTTATGATGACAGACACAGTGTCCTAAGCCGTCTCCTATGGAAATCCCCTTCGCTCGACTTGGGCTGGGCTGTCCTGTACATACAGCGAGTCTGTGGTTCTGCTCGCACACCCATCATTGCCAGTGTATTTTTACCTCCATCCTGCTACAACACAAACAAGACAGGACAATTTGAGGGTCTTTAAGGGTTTCTTTTTTCCTTTTATGAATCACCTTACATGTGCTGTACTCCTCATATATACAGAGAGCTTCATAAAAATATGACATCAGTGGTTATATTTGGACCAATAAGGGTGTAGTGATAGATTATTTAATTCCGTTAATAGGTGTTCTGAATAAAAAGGAAAAACATAGACTTGTAACCCAGGACAAAGACTGCAGATATGTGAATTTTGCGAACCCTGAACACATTGTTGTTGATTTTGGTCTAGGTCCAGTTCATTTCAAAATTGGTCTCAGCGCTGGTCCAATTTCATAATAATTATTCACAATTCCTACCTGAATATCGGTTTAATCTAACTTGAAATCAAATCCAGCTGTTATTTTGGACCTCTCCATTTTTATGGCTGGGATGTCCATGTGCAGTGCTCACTTTCATGGTCATGGGAGTCCAGAAGAACCATGGGAGTGTATATTACTCTTTCAGAAAGGCATTATGGGTAAATCTACCCTTACAGGTCATTCCGCCTTTGCTATTAGCAGATTGTGTTGATTGGGCACCAGGACAATCTCGGGGAATAACGATCTTGACAAATACAGCATTTGTCCATGAAGAGGTGTACAGTACTAGATGTGAAACAGAAAGAAAGAGTAAAAGCCCAAAGAGAATAACTCAACAGTGATGTGCAATAAAAACAGGTCCATGCAGCTATCTGATCATGAGGAACAAACGTTTATATTCTTTGGGGAAACAGGCCACGAGGTAAATTCATAATAAACTGTTCTCTTTCAAACTTTGACGGATTAAAATTCCAGAAGGTAAATGGTTGTAACCTTTTAATCTTGAAAATGGCGGATGATTTGTGCTAAATCCAGACGTTTTCAGAGGCTTACAAGTAATGGACCAATTACCTGGAAGGCACCTTTTCAGCTTCAGCGGTGAGCTATTGTGAGAGAGTGTTCGCAGTGTGCTTTCAGGAAGTAGCTTTACACTCTGACTCCTAATAACGTTTCCCTCCAAAGGCTCAGTTTTGAACACAAACACAATCATCTCTGCTATAATACATTCAATGGTGATGTTACTGCCTCATCTTACCTTTAGGGGGAGTGGGTGGCAGATTAGTCAACCTAAAGATTAATATCACTACTAACTTTTATGTGTGTTTTCTCATTGTGGAGTTAGAAAGCACTCTGGAAAAAAACAGGTTCAACCTGTTTTGAAAATGGTATCTCATCACAAACACATATTGGCGTTAGATGATCAGAAATGTTTTTTTTTTTCTTTTTCACCTGCTGTCATAATTGTCACACATCTCTGGTCATTGCTTTGCTATTTGGGTAATGAAAAGCAATTATTTCCTGACCTTGGCTGGTAAACCAAGCATTGCTTTACTTCTGGGTCAAAAGGGGGCTTTGATATTCATCATGAAAGTGTAGATTTGCTAAGCTTAATGCATAATGCAGCTTTGACCGCAGTGGGTGAGAGATGAGCTCACCTCTGACAGAGTGTTCAAAGAGAAGTGGACAGAGTAATTCCAGCCCTGCACAGTGGGGGCAGTCCGCAGAGCGACCTGGGAAGAAAGGGAAGTAAATAAATCCTCTTTGA
Source organism: Hyperopisus bebe (assembly GCA_026777045.1). Lineage (NCBI taxonomy): Eukaryota > Metazoa > Chordata > Actinopteri > Osteoglossiformes > Mormyridae > Hyperopisus > Hyperopisus bebe. The sequence goes on from JAODJW010000046.1 coordinate 14,386,100, forward strand.
AGCCATGGGCCATGAATGATATCGTTGGTCCCACGCCCTTCAACCAAGGTGTCCGATGGAAATATGGGCGGAACAGGCCAGAAATGTAGATCACAGATCACTCATCTCATGATTCAGCACTACGGTAACAGGACTGGAAGTGGAGATTATAGATGTAATTTGGTCAATGAAAGAAGGGCAAGATTACAGAAATGATACTGCTGACAGATGGGACCGGAGACAGAGATCACAGATGCTTTGTTAGCAACTGAGCACAGAGTTTTAGGTGCAATTCAGTGAACAAGAGAATAGAAGTGGAGGCTATAGAGGTATCTGAATGACTGACGGGATGGAAATATAGAAATTGTGCGTAGAGTGAATGAGCAGTGGAGAATACTGCCAAGCAGTTTCCAGGATTGATACTGTACACGTCAGGTATCCATAAAACCAGATCTACAATGTAAACAGGAATGGAAATCACTGTATTTGGTTACTGCAATGTTATGAATGAATGAATGAATGAATGAATGAATGAATGCCTTTATTGTCACTGCACAAGGTATGACACAATTGGGAGACTATCCTTGTCGTTGCAAGAAAAAAAATGTCAAGAAGGATACAAATACATAAAAAACAAGATAAAAATAAGATAAACCGAACACAAAATATAACTAAATGGAATAAAAAAAATGCAAAGTAATTGGAATCAATTGGAAAGTAATTAAGCATGCATGTGGTTGTGGTCATTTTTTCCATCAGAATATACCTGACATACACCTTAGGATGGTATGTGTATCCAATCCAAACATGAGGCAGGGTCACCAACTCTCACGCATCTGGCGTGACACTCGCACTTTCCCACTCCCTCACGCAAGAAATCGCATGCCAAAACTATCTTATTCCATTAGAAACCTAAAATTAACTGCATCAAAAACATCAGGGTAGTTTGCAAACCCTACAGACTATTTACAAGGTAATAAAACCCTAACATATATGTAAATGTGTGTACAAGTGCGTAAAGATGTGCCTGGAGTTGAAAAATCTCACTTCAGCCAGCTGACTGAAGCTGGTAGCCCAGATCAGCAGAGCAGCACAGGTAGGTGGTACAGCCCTGCCAGGATGGGGGCTCTCAGAGGGTATCATACCAGCACTAAAGGTGATTATATTGTCACTTATACCCATAGAAAACCAATGTGAATTCAGGGAGAGCTTCCTCAATTGGCAGGGATAGAACCTCCCTTGAAGGCCATATCCCCTGATCCACAGTGACGCTGTTAATAAGTATATGAGTAATATTTAAATATTTCTCAGCACAAAATTCAGTCAAATGCGGATGAAAAGCTTACACACAGCATGGTTTGAGTCACACTCTCATAAAGACACCGAATCCAAGTCCTGCACAGGAGAGTAAAAAAAAGAAAAACCTTTTGTGGCACTCTCTCTTTCTGGCTCAGGAGGCGAGACGCACGGCAGACCCGATAGGATGGGTCCTGCAGATATCTCTGTTTGGCAGCGATTTCTCGGGCCTCCACGGCACACCTGGTCCCTACAAGTCCTCCTTCTGCTTTATCTTCCTCAATACAAACATCCAGCCATTATTCACTGGGTCTCTGCTTGCCTAGAAACCTCTGTCTGCCTGTTTTAGGGTCCAGAATTCCTCCTCATTGAGATTCATGAGACCTGCTCTCATTCTTCTCCAGGATCGTGCGTGACATTGCCAGCTGATGTTCCCTGAGTCTGGCCCCTGGGTGGGGTTCTGCTCGCTCAGTTTGTTGGAAGGAACAGCGATGATTTTTTTTATCGTTGTTTTATTATTCATACTAATGAGAAACTGTATGGATTGTTGTGGTTGGAAATATAAGGGTGTGAAATTGCGGCAAATTTATTCACAGACTAACCTCACTGGTGAAAATGTCATTCAGTGCCACGTAGTGCTAAATTAGCAGTAAATGGAATCCTTACGTCACTCACCAGAGATGTATTCATAGACAGCGGGTAGATACTGAGCCAATTGTCATCCAGATCAAGTATCACGCTCCCTTTGATTCCTGTCAGCACATAAAATGGTTTTCCCCGCAGACACATTTTAGATTTACATTAAATTTTCTTGTCAATCCTTTTATGTCTGCCTCAATATTAAATTATTTTATTTGTATTTTTGACCAGCTACCGTTGACATATTTTCACAGCGGCATTCTCTGAAACATAGCTCAGCTATTTACACTTAAGGGAAAAACAAATATTGGATACAATTGCGTTATATGAAAGAAAAAAAAATTTAATTATTCTGCGATTGATTAAGTTCAGCTCATTGAGAGCAACTAAGAAAGGCTGGCACTTGTACTCTTTATTTACCTAGTGCTGATTACTCTGTGATGATTTTTAAAGCGTTCTTAATTCATTGTATTGTGCCTGCAGTCATTATATGAAATGCTTAAGGCTTTCGAGTCCTCTTGTATCCTTAAATATGATTTATATTTACAACTTATGACACTCAAACAAAAAATGTGCTTTCTTTCATTATTTCATCTCCCTGAGTCAGAATTACTTAGAATATCAGTGTAAATAATCATTAGTAATGGGCTCTTACCCTCATTATTCCCATTTAGTGGCCCCATCTCCCTCGGGCCCCAAACTGCGAGCTGTGAATGGGGCATCATCTAGTGGTAGTTTTTGTAACATTTGCCCAATGTAGCTTGTATTGTGGATAAAGAACAAGGATGGATTTTTATCACTGAACCCTTACAGATGTATGAACAAACAGGAAGGCATACTTTGCCTGCAAGTCATTATTAAATATTATTATTTGTGCGTTATTTCAATTGGAAAATGCTTTAAAATGGATATAAAGTTCTCTATTGTTAAAACGTTAACATTTTAAAGCAATTTCCCCCCCTAGAATTAACAAAGTTTCAGCAAGCTGGAAGTGAAAAGAGCTAATTCCAGCTCAGTGGAAGACCAGTGCTCAAGAAGGAGAGAAAATTATTTTAAAATTATTTTAAAATCCTGTAAGCTTAGAAACTGTTCATAGTGTTCAGGGAAGAAGTACTGAATAAAAGTTAAAACTTGAATAAAAGGTATAAACAGTATTTTGTGAAAATCTCATGTATACAGGAGTTAAACACAGTTTTTCTCATTTTTCTCATATGATCCCCAAGGAATCTGCTAACCAATAAAAATAATGCTATATTTATGTAATATTAACCAAACTAAGACATTGTGTGGTGCCACCAAACACGTCACATGTCAAGTGATGAGGGCTGCAGATTGTCCAAACAAGCTCAATACTCCATGATCCTCAAATTATTTTTCATGCGCATTAATGCTACTTGGAGTTCAATCTTGACTTAAGTAGGTCAAACTAAAGGAACCTGCAAGGATCAGCCTAATATTATGGTCTGTCTTCCTAAATATCACTCTTAGATAAGCATCGCTGTTTTTTTCTTTCATCCTCACTCAAATTTCAACAGAATGGCATTATGAACCTTCAGGTAATTAACTGATAAGGACTGCTTTTGAACAGGGCCATGCACACTATACGATAAAAAATAAGTAATAAGAATTTCAGAGGTAGGTGAGAAGATGCTATGTGATCTATAGACTCAGTGTGGCTTTCCCCGATTTGCAGACAAACAAAGAGTTCAATGTGGCCTACAACTGAGGAAGTCAATTTTGATTGTAAAGAATGAAATCATACCTGAAGTAAAGAAGGAGTCTGGATATGGGGGGGCGGTGGTGAATGAGGGGTAGGAAACAATAGCACAGGTACCACAGGAAATGTGACCTTTCCTTTCATCCAGTGTGTGTGGTAGGACGGCCTTGGAAATACTAATCGAAGTGGCATGAATAGGGCTGGCGGAGGGGTCATGCTTGTTCCGTTTCCTTCTGGTGAAGAACAGGATTTGAGGTGACCCCCCACCTTAGCCAGCAGGCTGAGGTAATACAACTGTCTACAAAGAACGCCATGTTAAGGGAGGACAAAGGCATCATGAATGTCTACAACAGGGGTCACCAAAAGGGGTCCTGGAGGGCTACTATCCAGTAGGTTTTCTATCCTACCTGGCTTCTGATGAGCCACACCTGTTCTCAGGTAAATACCAGGTAGGATAGAAAACCAGGACCGGAGTTGGAGAGAAAAGCTCACTCACACTCTATGTGTGTCCTACACACCACACCCTATGCAGAGATAGTGAGTGGTAGAGATTTAAAATGCCAGTGTATGTGGTATATCTCTTAGGTGACTATGCAGGGATGCTGTGGAGCATAGGGTGATTCCGAGGACCTCTGAGTGACAGAGGTCATAAAAAATTGCCACATAATTCAATTGGACTGAGTTGGGGGCACAATATTACCTCATTTCCACCAACACCAATTGGTGCCACTACTGGGCTTGTTCTTACTTGCTGCCTTTTGAGAACCTGCCTGCATTTCCATTCATATAAATGCAGTGTTTTTGGATTTATTTTGATCTATTTTAAATTTTACATTTTTATAAGCCGCCGAACTGAAAGAAGAGTCTTTAAATTTCAAAGTTTTCAGAGTATGACTTGTTGTGCTCAATTGCCTGTATCCATTTTTGTCTTCTTAAAGGTTATATTTCTCCCCAGTCTGTGTGTAAGTGAGTTCATTCTCGCTTGCTGTTTTACCTTGGCCCTTTTAAGGATCGCGCAATAAAAGAGTCCGCTATAAATCGAACTTTGCTGCCCGCCTCAAGATTCCTTTTCCACTCGAGTGCCAAAATATTTTATTTATTCAACCTATGTTATGTTTATAATTTATTATTAAATTTTGCCAGTAAATCGATCTTTTATTTTCCACAGAATAAAAAAAAAAACGATGTAATGTTATTCTGCAAGTAAGCTGGCAAGTTGTTTCACTTTTGGCACCAGTGATATTACACACAACTATATTGGTCGTGGATTGAATTTTGCAAGTATGTGTTTGGTTTGAACACAATAGCCCATCCCATTTTCCAAATTCCGAGACCAGCGTTCCTATGGTGCCGCGCCGGAGCCGTTTTTTTGGCCAAAGGCCACTGTTTTGCAAACCGGCACCGGTTCTGGCACCGCATTGGTGGAAACGAGACATCAGATATGCTTTCATGGGGCCCAAAATCTCTAGCTGCACCCTTGACATTAAGAAATTGTGAAAGCGATGACGTTAATCACGTCTACATATAAGTAGTGAATGTGACCATTCATTTGGCATTAATAAGAGAAAAAAATGCTACTTAAAATAGAATAGGATGCCTTTCTATTTTATTATAACTGAACTAATATATACATGTTTTACTGTTTATCTTTCACATTTATTCTTTCAAATGTTTTAAACTGGAACAGAAGAAAATTCCTTACTTTTTTTTTTGTCTACCTTTGATACTGCCAGAAACTTGCAATTATGTAGATTTTTTTGCACTTTGTTGAGAGGAGAAAAATAAGACTCAAATCTTTACAGTGAAGGACCTAAATGTGAAATCGATTCACATTCACACGGGGGCTTTCAAAAGATAACAGGTTTTTGATGGATGGTCATGGGCCCTGGCAACTGTAGTTGTGAAGCAGACTTTATGTATCGTTTGAGAATCAAATAAAATCTGTTGCAGTGTCCTCCAGGGTAGCCTGACAATATCACGCTCAGGTCTAGAATACAGCCTTTCAGCTTGTAGTCCATTTTTAGAAATACTTTCCTTGTAGCGTCACAAGATTCTGAGGCAATGGTTTGCAACTTTTTGTAAACCAGTTGAAAAAGAGAAATAAATTAATTGATTAAACTGTTATGTGTCTCCTTCCCCTGGTATCCAACAGTTGTAACAGACGATGACCCATGACTAATTCATGCGCTCTCTCTTTTAAGAGAGTTAGCTTTATTTGTAAACTCTTATTTTCAAGAGTATTTTCAAGTATTTTCAAGAGGAATAAGTTTTTTTTTTTTTGTTTGGAAATGGAACAATTGTGAAAACAGTCTTTAAGTCAAATCGTTCATCAGGATTGTTTTTGTGCAATCAAGGATTTTGAGGAAACACCCCTTGCCTTCAGATCTTCTGTTTTTTCTCATTTACTTTCTTCCTTTTTTTTACATGTCCGTCCTTTAGTGGTTCTCACTTCAGATTTGGCTCACGGTCTGCAGCACCTCCTGCACTGCTGCCATTTGTTCTCTTACTCCCTTATACTTGTTCTTTTCACATTTTTTTCCATTCTAATTCAAAACAACTCTGCTATGAAGCAGAGCTCAGAGTTTAGCATTCTCAAACATATTTTATTTAGAAACTTAGAACTTAAGAAGCCGAAGGATGGACCCATTTCCAATTAATGATTCTCTGCTGCTTCAATACTGGATGTGTATCATATCAGTAAGCATGGAAATAGTCTCTGTCATTTCTGCTTTCAGTCACTGCAGCTTCCTCTGTGCTATGTTCCCTCACTTCTCTCGGGGCTGTATTGATTTGAGATCACATTTTAAGATTACAAAGTCACAGATTGCACACATATTTTAAATGGTACCTGACTGTGATTCAGTTCAGCAGATCCCACATTCAGAGTAAATCATAATGAATTGTATGATTCATGCTCTATACCTTCTCTTTTGAAAGGGACACGGCTACCCTTTGCTTAGAGGCTCAGGTTTGTTTGCAACACGGAGGTGCCACCATAGCAAAGCACTTATTAACTAAACCCAAAATCATTATAGTTGATGGATATAAAAATCTCCGGACATCAACGAGATGAATGTTTGTGGTTTAAACTCAATTCAATTGAATTTAATTCCTTGAATTCAATTCAAAAAAGAACACCAAGAAATCTGATGGAACTGGAAAAATGGTCTATTTAGGAAATGATGATGAATGGGAATATGATTATATACACTGAGTACACGTTTTTAAAAAAATAACCTTCATATTTTTATGTTATGAACACCACAGGTCTAACTGTTCGGAATGAACCAAATTCCTGCGGAATTGCTTATGATGTCTTTCTGATAATGAATCTGGTCACAAGGTTCCTTTGGGTTACTCAGGCAGAAGATGTAAGCTCTCAAAATTGCACGTTCAGCTTTCCGAGATACATTTTTTAAAAAAGGGAACCAAAGCTGCACCCAGCAACTTTTAGTAACTTTAATAATCTTCTTTTGTTTTGCATTTTCAGATGCACTTTGTGTTTTCCGGTGTTTTCAGCAACAGACTCAGACCGGAGCACTATATATGGTCGTTTGCACCTTCTGCCATTAAACTCTATATTAAGTATCTCAGTGGTTCACTGCAAAACCCACCACACAATACTTTTTATTTTTGAGCCATAACTATGGTTATCTATCTGTCTATTTATCTATCTATCGATCTATCTATATGCTATTATTATAAAATACAATAAGTAATATGAGCTGTAAATTTCTTCACTGTTTCATTTGGAGATTTATATTTTAATTGGCAGCCAAGGTACCAGTATCAGTTGTTTTGCTTTCTGCATCAGACTATTTATACCTGAACTAACATCAAAACTTTTATCCTGTACATTTATTATACTGTACATAATTTCCTACAGTGTAGAGATTAAAAGTTAGGTGCCATTGACATCAGTGTTTCTCGCCTTGGTTCTCAAGGACACCCTGACAGTTCATGTTTTTGCTCCCTCCCAGCTCCCAAGATGGTTGCGTGTCTGGCAGGGAGCTGGGAGGGAGCAAAAACATGGACCATCCGGGGATCCCTGAGGGACCGGGTTGGGAACCACTGCTTCATATAGACACTATTATATGTCGACAGATTTAGAATCCCAGGGAACAACAGTAGTGACTGAGCAGGAGTCTGATTGTTATTCGTAAGGAAAAGTTGTAACACAAAAAGTGCTAAGCTTGCAAAAACAGTTATTTTACCAGCATTATGCCTTGTTGCTTAGCTAAAGCTCGCAGTTCTCTCTTTGAGGTTATAATTGTTTTTTTTCCTTAACCACAACACCATCCGCTATTCCTTGGGTTGATCGCCTTTGCGATTACAGATTTATTACCCCTTGATTACTATGGCATTTGTTCCTTTTCAGTTCACTTGTTTTCCGTTTGATCTGACAGGTGCCACCAGCTGGAATTTCAAATATTTCACCAACCGCAGACTGAATTATTCATGACTTTTTTATTTTTAGTAATTGGTGACGTGTGACCTTCACAAGATTAATGCTGCATTTGTACTAGCATTCCAATTCTCCAATAAATTACATATTTTAATGTTTTTCTATGTCTTTTTCCCCCACACAAGCCAGTATACAATTCTGCACTCTTACAATAACTTACTTCTCTTCCGATTCTTATTTCCAATTATGTCAGTATTGTTAACCCTGATTGCAATAAAAGAAACATAATAGGTCACACTGTAGAACTTCTAGCCATGCATAGACAAAGTGAGAATCGCAGGTAAGAAGCCCCTTTCTTTCATGTCTTTCAGCTAATCAGCTTGAGCTAATCATAGGTAATGTTTCATTACACTGCTCACAAACTACGGGAGAGTCATTTATGGGTAATAACTGCAGGGGAGCCATGCTGGTTATTTGCATAGATTTGCTTCTCTGGGAAATTACAACATTTCTATGATGGGCACCACTAATCAGGTAGTGGGAAGACTGGGTAATGCAAATGATTTAAATTTGTTTTGTTTAATTTCATGTTGGGGCAGATATTTAAATGTAGCTTTATAAATACAGCAATAGAAAATTGTATTGCTGGAACACCCACAATATAGTGAATTTAAGTTGCTTTGACAAAGGGAACAGATTGCAATGTAAAGATTGGAGGGAAACGATGTAAATTGAGGTGATAGAATACAGAAAAATTTTAAGTTAGATGACATCTTGGAAAGCAAAGGCAGTGATTTGCAGCTGTCACCATAGAGAGAAAGTGCAATCTAAAGTCTTCAGTTTTACATTAAGGAATATACCCACTGCAACTGTTCATCTACATATAGTTAACAATGTAACTATACAGTATAAGGAGTACTGTCACAAACATAATCAGGTGTCACATCTTAAAACAAAAAAAAATGAAAACCAAAGCCTGTAAAATAATAAAGCATGGCCAATATTTCCCATTTATCCTCTATTGTGCAGGTGCACCTTTTTAGCTAGAATGAATATAAATGCATGCATGGAACTCGCTCTGCTTAAGCTGTTTTGACAAATTAACAAATTTAGCATGCAGCTATTGTAGAAGATAGTTAAGCCATTTTTGCATCTTCCTGCGACCCCCCGAAATTTGTGTTGCAGGTTAGTGGTTGGGGGGGGCGGGGGGGTTATACCTGGTATTCTGTGAAGGACGTAGGAGATGGTGGACAGCCGTAATTGTTTTTAATTTGAGGGGGTCTGTGGCTCAGCCGGCACTGTCACATGCTAACGAGTAAACATGAATCAAGAGGCATCCTACTGAAATGTTAATTACCCCAGGAGTCGCGTATCCACTCTTTTTGCTTGTTATGTAAAAACACCTTTGATTAAGTATCTGCTCCACTTCTACTGCAGAAATGTCTGCAGAATAAATATCACTCATGCCCTGCTCTTACGGATGGCAGAGACAGAATTAATGACTAGGGCAGGCATACTGAACTGCATTGTTTAGGCTATTAACAGTGAAGGCTTGAAACAACAAAGGGCTCGATTCATTGTGAACAAAATGGAGAGAACAGAAATCACTGGAAATTTATCAGGACGTGGAAATATCAATATGCTAGATGCTGTGTGTGACATATATGTGAATTAAAGTGTGTATATGAAATTATGACATATTTTACTTTTATAAAAATGTCAACAGCATTGCAGAGACAGGAAACATGTTACAACCCTCATCAACGCCCCCCCCAGTTTAATTATGACATTTGTTGCTTAATGTAGCACCACCTCCTTGATTCCAGAGAAAGTATAAAGTTTCCGTGCTGATTTCACTGCAGCATGAGAAGGTGACAAGGTGTACATCAAATGTGAGTGTGAGTGTGTGCACTTGGACTGGCAGAGGACCGGTTGCTAAAAAGGGGTCTTTATTTGGGGAATATAGTGTATTTTATATAACCAGGATGGACAGTATACAGTACAGAAATACGAAAAAGAAAACTGCCTTTTCTGGGGGAATGGAAATGAAAACTGCACAGACATATTGGGGACACTGAACAGGCTTGCAGGAGAGTAGGGATCTAGCTGAGGATTTGGAGAAACAACACATTAATCTAAACTCTTTGCATGGAACATGAGATAGATGAAGTTAATCAAGATACCGGCCCTGGTCTCCTGACCCAGCCTACTGAGACTATCAAACGGCCATAAGGTAAGGAAAAGTTTAGGGTTAGAAATTTCAGTAGGCAGCTTCTGGAGGACAGTTAGATATATATACAGTACAGGCCAAACGTTTGGACACACCTTATTCAATTGAATAAGGCGTGTCCAAACTTTTGGCCTGTACTGTGTGTATATATATATTTCCCCGTCTTGTGTGTTTTCCGTTATACTTACAATACAGTTATATCTAGTGTTACTACTAATTCATAATACTTATATAGCAAACTATGTTCGCTGACATCAGTGGTGGGATAACTTTGCTACTACTGACTGCAGGGACGAAAAAGTGTAAGATAGGAAGCCAGCCTTGAGCACTTGTCAGAGTGTGCCATTAACACATAATAATAGGCTTTCTTTGATATGTGCAACAAGTATATTGAATTTTTTTTTTTTTTTGCAGTATTAATAAAAATTAGTCTAGTATAAATGTTTCTTGGGCTTGTATAAGATGATGTATTCACTCGCTTATCCTCCTTAAGAAACTTTAAAGGTCTAATTTCAACTTTGTATCTCATTGGCATTGAGCTTGGTATGGGAATTTATTGTTGATACAATATAACTAATATATCCCATGATAAGATTGTCTTACAAGCAACTAAAGTGCCTGTTTTTAATAGATTTCCAGCGAATCCATCTGCTTGCATTCGTACGATGAAAAATGTGCCCGCTTTCTGCCTTAGCTGCATTTTATTAATATTCAGAGATTCCAGCATCCCCCCCCCACTTCTTCTATCCCATTTTTATTTTCTGACCACGGTTGCCATAGCTTTGAAAATAACCCTTCTGGCAGGGGGTAGGTGGGGGGGGGGGGGTTCATAAAAAAGAAGATATTTCTCATTTCCCTGGACTCCTTGTTTTGCAAGAGTGTCAGAGTGCTGGGTGAAGAAATGTATGTGTATATATACACACACACACACACACACACAAAATGAAACATGCTACAGTGAGTGTGTGGTGTGTTTTAGACAAGGTGTATCTCATCCTCATATAGCTACTGTTTACACACCTGTTGGCCGCAATGCTGAAGACTGCTCCCTGAAAAGAGCTGACAAGGCAATGGATTGCACTTTTCATGCTCAGAAATGACAGGGTTCACTTCCAGTAGGACTTGCAGAGACCAATTACTGTGTTTAAGCCTGCAGGTGGTCATAGTTTTCATTCTATGCCTTTCCATTCCATCTTATCACCTTTAAGCCAGAGAGGTGTAGTGCGACTTTACTGGCCGGAGACACTTATGAAACCAAAATATGATTTAGGAAGCTATCAGGAGGTGGGACCACCAAGGGAGAGAGGTTTTACACCCACAGAACAGGATTACCCTGGATGAAAGGGGCAAGGGGGATCCTTTAATTTTACAATTACAGCCAACTGAAAAGTAATTTGTTGGTCTTTAATTAAACCTGTGAAATTGCACAGATGCCAGAGAGCCACACAATTGCTGTTTGTCTCCCGTTGCTAGGATACCGTTAGCAGCTCAGCCATGATTAACTCCAAAGGGTTAACAGTTCATTAGCATCCCATTCTGTGTCATTTTCATAAAGGCCTGACATTGATTTAATAGTTCTTTTGATTCCGAAACTAGAGCTTTAGGATTTGTTATCTGCAATTTAGAAAGGAGCTCAAGATTAAAGATCTCCTTAGAGTTAATAAATATGGCAAATGGAACTAAATGATATATTTCAAATTAAATGAGCATTATTTTGCCATCCATATGAGTAGTATTTTTGAAATATTTTGAAAAATATGACAAGATTTCTATGTTGAATAATACTCTTAAAAACAGCCCATTTTCATCTTGCTTATGTTCCTCACCATTACCTATGATTTCAACACATCATACCAATCTGGAAGATGAGGTTGATGATAGGCCTTTCAGCTAAATTGTAGAGAAGATGTTTCACGCTATTCTTTCTGTGAAGAATGTGATGTTTACTTCCGAGACAGCAGAGCTACATGTGTGCTCATCCACAGAAGTTACAGTACTTTGTTACCGTCTGTTCAAAAATTTGAATCGGGATACTAATATACGAAAATGTAAATCCAAAGATCAAAACGATGGTCCAGCTCACAGAAGTTTTACTTTGGTCCCCCATTAACCAAAATCCAGTTAACAGAATCCAGATGATTATGGACATCTGGACCAGAAATCCAGAGTACAAGGGAATTCAGTAGCCATGGAGAACATCTCTCTAGCTACGTGCTCCATTTTCCAGAGATAATATCCTTGAATTAGTATCAGTCTTACCCACAATCCACCCTGGCCTCGGGCCTCGAGAAACGAAGCTGGTGATAAATCCACGATAAAAGGGAGGAATGGGAGGAGCTGAACAGAATCTAGCGGATGTTTGGTTCTCACACAAAGACAAATTGCGACATCTCGCCCCTCCGAAAGCTCAGACAGGAATGTGATTCGGTAAGAAGGAACCGGTGTGATGAATCTGTTGTTTCAGTATGACGACCATGTCTTTAAAACATTTATCTCCCGTGACAATTGCTGGAGGCAATAAAATAATTAAAGTGTGAGCCGCAGGTTATGGTGGTGCTGGAGCTAAGCTTCCTGGCTGTTACATTTGATTGTTTCTGACATTTCTTATTGATTTTACAAGAGTTAAAAAAAAAAAAACAAAAACAATTTCACTGAGTGGGTAGGTCCGGGGGAAATGATATCCAAAACAGAAAAAACAATTTTTATTTCAAAACTGAGAATTTATGTAATGCTGTACAGATCATCACCTCTTTAGAAGCTTTGTTTGCAATGGCACCATTGAGGACAGAATATTAACTAATACGATTCATATTTTATCAATCATAATATAATCATATATTGGAATCTTGCTGTAGGCTATCACTGACAGCAAGCTGGGAAGTTATGTATAGTGAGAGTTTTTTTGTTCATTCTTGTTCATAATCGCTCTGACGAGGTAAGCACTTTGAATAATGACTGATAAGATCTTAATGAGGCACTAAGCAAACTATAAAAGATGACAGTTGTTTTAAAACATTTAAGAATATATGTGAATAGCTACCTTTTTAAAAAAATTTAAATATGTGTTTAATATGTGTTTAAATATTTTATCACCTTCTTAAATACGTTGATTTGGAGTGATTTGTCTTCTCTGTAAGTATAAATACCATACATCATTGTATTCTACACATACATACTGTATTACCACTGTATTTCTTAATTCTTTGGCCAGTAACATTTATGCTACAGTAAAGCTAGCTAGTTGGTGAAACAGCTATCAAATCCAGTCATTTCAATGTGTTGTCAGTTTCTAGTCATTAACATATATGTTATCCAATATCCTTGGGTTGATCTTACCTATCCATGTAGTGTTTAGTTTTGATAGACAAATCTAAAGAACAACTTTACTCCCAGGCATACGGGATGAAGGATTCAAAGGCAGGCATTTGGCAAAAAACAAATGAGCAGGGAAACAAATGAGACTGCAAGGGGTCAAAACAAGAAGGTGAGTAGGGGAAGGACAGGGGCAGACAGGAGGAGCGACGGCAATGAGTGGCCTGGGGCTGATGACACAAATGGGTACTTAAATACAAAGGGTAACGAGGGGCAACAAGCAACAGGTGTGGCTCATCAGGGCCACATTCGGCAGGAGACATGACGGGCGGACATAAGAATCACAGAACAACAATCTCTTATTTTGGTTTATTTTCTTCTGCCAGCTTTTACTTTTCTGCTTGTCAATACCTCCATTCTTCATGCATAATTTAAAAATAAATAAGAAGCAGTGCATGTTCCTCCACTGCAGTGGGAGTACACGTCTCTCCTTGGAAACAAGCTGCTACATCAGTCTCCCTGTTTTACACCAGATAGGTCAGAGAAGCTCTTGTATGAGGCATGGCAGATAAAGGTGTCTGAGGACTAGCGGGAAAGCAAAGAGGTTACAGGATCAGCACAGGCGGACACTGCTACGTCCTGCTGTTCGTTACATTTTTTTAAAGCCTTGCTCCATTACAGCATTGCTTCCGAAGCAACAGTGAGTCACAGACTGCTGCGGACATTAATTTGCTTTTGTTCTGGGCAATCTGCTGTCTGTGAAACAGCTCCAGAAAGAGAGAGGAAGATCTAGCTATACCTATAAAATAATACACAGAATAAGATGACTAGGTAATCCATGTCAGGGGGGATACATTGAGCTTCTTTAGGTTTTACAAACAAATTTATTACTGAAAGGCTTCTGTGCTTCATCAGCAAACTGCTAGGAGCCCAACATGAAAAATAAGTGTTTGGTTTAGAAGTAAAATCAAAGGGTCTTAAACATCCTACTCATAATGTAACTTACTGAATAAGCTTGGTCTTGTAGTAGCATATAAGCTAAGGTGCTTGCTTGTTTGGAGAATGAGGATAGGTATATGTGTATACACCATACATATGTGTTTTATAATGTGATAATAATAGCTATTGAACTACATTAATTATTGTAATCCTATTCATTAAATGGATGTTTGAGCGATGCTATTGGTTAGTCAGCTGATGATGCTGGGAGAGTCAGGCCACAAGTGAGTTGATTAACGGCTTTCAAACCCACTGCTCCCACCCCAGATGGCCAGGATGAAGCTGCCCACATAGGTGTTTCTGATCTTTAAATAACGGTTCATCTGATTTCTATGAGGAAGTGACCCACATGGACACAACCCTGCCCCCCCCCCTCCCCCAGGACTGTTAGATGTAAGTTTACATTCACTTAAATAACCTGTGGTCAGTTAAATGACAAGCCACATTAGTATAATACAACGTTAACATATGATTGCAATACAATTTGGATAATAATTTAGATTTATGTACGATACGCTACAATATTATGTGATATGATATGATATGATATGATATGATTAATGGCTGTTAAGTGGAAAAAGGAAGCTGAAATAATAAAATACTTGGAGTGTAGGGATTTTTTTTGTTTACATACATACCTACATCTACATTTTATGAATAAGAAATAATTCCTCATTGGAAAAATATGTGAAACACAAGTATTACGTCATATTTTTGTTCCATTTTTATTATTATAATTTTTTATAGTTATTATTATTATTACCTTATTTCATGCTGCAGAAAGTGGTTGTATTGAAAGCTTATGTTAATAAACTAATTAATTTAAATAGTTTATTAAAATATTTTTTAAATTAAATTCAGCTCCAGTGATATTCGTTGGGTTTCCTATCTCATATATATTTTATATTCTTAGGAGTCATTTTACTCGTTTCCCCTGGGTGTTTTTTATGTTTATTTTTATTTATAATAACAAACCTTAAACTATGAGGGAATGAGCGACAGAGGAACCATAGAGTCATGCTCCTAAAGACCATGTCCTGGGACCTGTACTGTCCACACAGACTGTTTGTGTAGTTTTGTTAGTATAGGCTTGCATAGGCCAAAGTTTCACTTTTTCCTTTTTATGCAACTAGATATTTTACTCTATTAACTCTGGTTAAATTTCAAGCCCCGAGCGCACAACAGTGAGGCTCTTTCTGAAACTTGAGCCCATTTCCTTAATTACAGTGCTGCCTGCTCCCTCCTGTGCAGGCTGCCAGGCCACATCCCCCAATTTATCTGCTACCACCTCATATTTACAGACTAAAAGACTTGGAAAGAGCACAGAAAGGCCCTTCAGGGCACAGGGCGCTGTAGTGGGCTCTGCTTAAGTCAAATTTCAGTATTTCTGTGCTTTCTTTTGCTGTGCCAGATGAGAGGACAGACAGTCATATTCTCCAGACAATGCACTGGCCTGAGGGAAAGAAGCCGATAAAGTTGATGTAGCGTGTTATTTTAATGCACTACTAAGAGCTTGTGGGAAGTTAATGCATTAGGAAGATGAACTATCTCTTCATTTAACAAGAGAAAATGACACATATTAATTGTTAAGATCTTGGCACAATTTGAAAATATTATTAAAGTATCGCAGAGGAGGAGGTCTCAGTCATGTCTAATTTGATGATGTCACCACAGTTGCACTTACCAAATTGCAGAAGACAACACTAGTTATACTTTGATATTCTGAATCCATTACGCATATCATGGTGAATCTCTTGGGCATAACCGATGATGAACCACAGTGTATGACAAAAGCACAGCCCTAATAACACCACCAATGAGCTCTTAGCTCGGCTTTTAAGAGCGATACACTGCCCCCTACTGTTCAGGGCCATCGCATGTCGTCAAAGAAGTAGGTCAGAAGCAGCAAAGCCAAACACCTCACCAATAGGCCTTATTGAAACCTCTTAGTAAGGTTTCATGATGCAAAATTGACCTAACAAAGAGCTACTATATGCAATGAAATTATCCTTTATTTGCAATTTGCACAAGTACATTGGACAGCTTCTCATTCCATATCCCATCACGCACTCCTTTTTGAGATACACACACATGAATATAGCTGAGAGTTAAGCTTGGGATCCAAGCACAGAGTTAGGCTGTTTATCTGACACTCCGGAGTACTTTGTGGGTTAAATGCCATGTTCAAGGATCCAACAGGCACGTGACTTTTCTGGCAAGGACAACCAGCAACCTTCTGACCACAGATACAGCAGTCTAACCTGCTGAGCCACAGATACAGCAGTCTAACCTGCTGAGCCACAGATACAGCAGTCAAACCTGCTGAGCCACAGATACAGCAGTCTAACCTGCTGAGCCACAGATACAGCAGTCTAACCTTCTGACTACAGACACAGCAGTCTAACCTGCTGAGCCACAGACACAGCAGTCTAACCTGCTGAGCCACAGATACAGCAGTCTAACCTTCTGACTACAGACACAGCAGTATAACCTGCTGAGCCACAGAACATCCACCTTCAACTGAACACCTTGAATTATTTACTTTATTTATGTTGCCCTGTTTCTTGTGGCGTACCTTGCACAGCATACGGTATATTCATATGTGCAGCTAGGCTACAAAGTGGACAGTTACAGGTAAACAAAGCGCTGTTGGGTACCGGTTAACGATAGCCACTGATCTCGGGCTCCTGTCCGGTTTTTCTGCCTTCCTGTTTAAATAACTTCCATTTTCGCTAAGAGTTCTTTTAATTTAAGCACCCATTTGTTCCATTAGCTGTGATATACTGTTCGGCATTATTACTGATTCTGAGTAGAAAATAACAGGCTGCTTTTCTCAAGCATCTTTTAAGTACTTGCTTCTTAGTAGCTCATAGCTTGAGCGCAGCCACTCTGTGTTAAGAGCCCTTTGGCTCCACCTTGTTACGCTTCTGAAAGTGGCTTTTGCAAGACTTAGAAGGCGGCCAGGGGTGGAGTTCCCTATAGGTCGTCCCTTCAGATTTGGAGGAGGAACCATTGTATGGCTTTTTGCGACTTTTTTTTTTTTTTTTTTTTTTGCCGCCGCATCCTGACAAAACCACAACGACCTTGTCAGCTCTGTGTGAGGAACCCTCTTGTAGATATCTAAACAACTTTAGAAGTACCTTCTCCCACATGCCCCTAAAATGTTTAACTCCAAGTAGAACCTTATTTGTTTTGCTCACATTACTGTTGTTTTTACCTCCCCTACTCAGGATTCTTTGGACACATTGGGTCCTTGACGAATGAAATCTGACTCTGATTTTTATTTCAACAAATCCCCCCCATCCATCATCTAACCACGCCAGCCTGGAACCTATCTCAGGCAGCGTAATGCAAAGGAGTGGAATACACTCTGGACAGGATGCCGGCCATTTCAGGGCACATACACACTAATGGCCATGTAGAGACACCAATTAACCCAACTGTCTTCGAACTGTGGAAGGACATCACAGCACCTCCGGGAGATGGAGGATGTACAAACTCCTCATACATAGACTGAGGCAAAACTCAAATCTCAAAAGTGGATGGCAGCATGCCATACCTCCCTAGTTACCTAAAGTATCCTTCCATGTTCACTATATTGGGCTTCTTTTTTCTGTTGATGCAAAGGACCATGTTACTTATTACATGCAATATTTATATTGTATCTGCTGGAGCTATGATCTTTTTTAATGTGTCTCAGATCTCCCAAATCATGAGTTTCCCTTTGACGGATTGATTCTAACTTATAGTTCATCCACTGGTTTTTGGTTCCATGTTCCATGTCTCTGCTGACCGCCTGGCCTTGTTGAAGTTGGCAATTAGGTCCTTTTTAGCTACACAGCTAACGGTAAGTGGTGAGTCCTGTCAATACTGTCATTTTTGTATTTACATTCTCACAGATAACCAGGTGAGTCTCAAAGAGAGAGGATCCCCCCCCCGTCCCCGCCCCGTACACATACCCCCTTCCCTTTTGCTGTTTTTTGTCAGCACCATTTCTCATCCCCTGGTCTCTCATCAGAACTCAATTCCCAGCATGTCCAGTTTATGGCCAGTCCTATCAGAGCAGCCTGCACCATCAACAGCGGGGGAATTCTAATCCGAACTGCAAACGCTGCTCCTTCTCACACGCACCAAAAAAGTCTTACCTGGTTTTGGCCAAACACTCAGCAAAATAATAAATATGGCAAGTAGCAATGCCTGATGAAGAATGCTATATTTCAGAGGGTTATCGGTATCAAGCCTGAAGTTTTCCTTTAACCGCTACTGACACACATCAATCTCATCATCTGGGATGATTCTTTTGGTCACATGATATTTATTTTTTTGTTTTTTTAATGGCTGCGACCAGAAGGTCAGATATTTGAATCCCAGGGTTGGGGGAGTAATGTCACCGTCAGGCACCTGAGCAAGGCCCCTA
>JAODJW010000046.1:14405193-14416415 GCA_026777045.1 Hyperopisus bebe
TAACCCCCCCCCCCCCCCACCCCCAGTTGCTCCAGGAACTGCCTGACCCTTCCCATATAATTGCATGCCATGTTGGGTAAAAGTGTCTGCAAAATAAACAAAGTGTAAGTATTGTGATATAGTCACAGATATGAGACTATCATAGAGCATGCTACTGTCTGCTATTACACAGTTTCTTAAAAAACAAATTAGCGGTTTGATAGATTTGAATGTTGTCCACATATAAACTATACAATATAGGCAAGTGGGTTTGTATTATTTGCTAAGGGGCATTTGAGATAAAGGTCTATCATAATAATAGGGTAACCTATATAAACACAGATGCCTGATAAAATAAAGATTTCAATGGAAGTTGATTTAATAAAATATGCTTTAATCTGAAAATAACATAATGAGTCTACACGCCTAAATGAATAGGTTAATGCATCTTATCAAAATCAATTACTTAATGCATCATATCGAAATTTGTTTATTCTTTGTAATTTTACCCCCAGACATTCGAATTATGAAAATGCCCATTTTAATTGGTGTTATTTAAAACTGTTATCCAATGTAATATATATTAAATTACTTCAAGCTGAGCTAAATGAGCAGACATTCATGGAAAAGCAGAAACTAGGAAATATTAAATATGAGACAATTTTTATATTTCATGAATCAATTTTGAAATATTATACTGGGGAAATCTTTAGGGCTTTGAAGAGCTTAGGAGTTAAATGAAAGAGAATTTAAAATACCATTTCTATAGGTTATAGAAACGACTACGAAACTCATTACTCTCTACATCTAGTAAATGGTAATAAGCTACTTTGGCCAGCGAATTTGTCTGCTCGTGGAAAGTGGTGAAACTGCAAGCAACCAAATGCTGCTTATTCCCAAATGTGTAAAGGTTTCTGTGTGGAGGATACTAGAACCTGGTCATTTAGTTTCAGTCACCTACTGTAGCAGGGCGAGTGGATACCCGGCCAAGCAACAGAATCCTAGTGCACCCTGACAAGTTTTAGAGGGGCTCTCGGGCACTTATTTCCAAGCATAAACACCTAAATCATTGCATCATATGGGAGAATATAATAATAGTATTTAGGAATAATAGCATAGAGGAATTTAAGTCCAAAGCAAACATAGCTTTGATACACAGTATTGTCTATTTAGGAGCGGTCAAATCAATTGTGGTCCTGTTGCTTTTCAAAGCCTTTTAAAACATGCAATACACATCAT
Source organism: Hyperopisus bebe (assembly GCA_026777045.1). Taxonomy (NCBI): domain Eukaryota; kingdom Metazoa; phylum Chordata; class Actinopteri; order Osteoglossiformes; family Mormyridae; genus Hyperopisus; species Hyperopisus bebe. The sequence goes on from JAODJW010000046.1 coordinate 14,406,412, forward strand.
AGATTGATTGCAGTGCCAGGAAACTTACAATTAAGATCTTAAGAACTTAACCAAATTAGAAAATCAAATCAAGCATTTTCACAAGAACGGTTTTTTTCCCCCAAGTTTGTGTGTTTGTTTTCTTTAATGGATTACCAATACGAATCGTATCCATTCCCAGTGAGCAGACAGAGTCATTGCTACGGGCTACAGTGTTGCCGCAGCTAATTAGCATGATCGCTTCATGAACCGTCCTGGCAATCTCCGGTCGATCAGGGCACCGCGTGTGTTGCCATGCCGATGCCGAGAGCATCTGCCATGGCATCTGGGTGCCCTCATTATCCAGAAGTGCCCAGGGAGGCTTAAACTGTGGCCTGCTCCCAAAAGCGGCTCCCAGTAGCGGCTCCCAGTAGCGGCTCCCAGAAGCGGCTCCCAGAAGCGGCTCCCAGTAGCTGCTCCCAGAAGCGGCTCCCAGTAGCGGCTCCCAGAAGCTGCTCCCAGTAGCGGCTCCCAGAAGCGGCTCCCAGTAGCGGCTCCCAGAAACAGCTCCCAGTAGCTGCTCCCAGTAGCGGCTCCCAGAAGCGGCTCCCAGTTGCAGTTCACAGCTCTACTATCTCAGTTAGAAGATGCATGCTGTTTGCCTTTTGTTAAATAAATAAAAACAGGGCATCCTTCGATCTGCATCGCCCCCAGCACTGTGGTTAATGAGGGAGCAGGCAAAATATTTTTTCTACCTGCACTGGGACAGGCAACAAAAACTGCTACCTTGGCAAAAACGTGGAAGCGGAAGCATATTTTCTTGAAGCGGATCCTTCCTGCTCTCCTCCATCTCGTCCAGGACTGACAGGTGGCACTGAAAAAGAAAAGTACTACCTGTCTGCCTTTAGCTCCCAGCTGTTTGGCTTTTTCTTTCTATATTATCAACTCATAAGTACCATTGAAATATGGCTGTCTTTTGCTTCACAGCCATTCCCTCACATCTGGTCTCATTTTCCTCCTCGGAGTAGCTCTCTCATTTCTTTCTTTATCTGTTCTTTGCGCCCCACAATGAGGTTCCACCAAGATGCCCCCCTGTTCACTCTGTGCACTGCGCCCCGGGGACCTGGCCCGCTGGACTCCCCTGGGCCTGATTGATGCGGTTCCTCCCGCCCCCAGCGGTGCCGATTGGTTCCTGGATGAAGCAGTCGGGCGATGGGTGGGGGAGTGGATTGGTCTTTCGCTGAATGGTTATTCACAGAGCAGGGGACCCCCACAGGCCCGGGAATGAAACACTGTATCTGCCCGGATGGCCTCCAGACTGGGGGCTGTTCCAGGCTTGTGCTGCCGTGAGAGAATTCTTAGCTTGGGCTTAAAATATCAGCAGGGTGAAAGCATATAAACAGCCGGCGAGGACTATAAAGCAGACCGGAGCAGTTTAGCATTAAAGGCAAGATCCTCCTAGAGAGCTCAGCTCCGCCTCACCTGGAGTAATGAAGGTAAAACTTGTATTATAATACAATACAGTTCTGATCCAATAACTATTTACTGGCACCTTCGTATTTTGTAGAAGGAGATTTATAAAGCCATTTTTATTACTTCTCTGGCCAATGTCTTCTGTATGAGGGATTGGTACGTCTGCTTGTGTTTCTCTGGCTCCAGCTTTGTAGACTCCAAGACAAATTTCCCTGTGGGTATTGGTTTGTTATTTATTTATCTGTTGCTGCAGCAAGTGCTGACAGCCAAGTAGAAAGTGATTCTGTGGGGTGCAATTTATTAATGGAGGGATCCCACAACATTCTGTAGGCCCAACGGACCCCTTCGGCACAAGGGCCCCCACGGATTGTGGTGGATAAGCTGGGGATCTTATATCGTGGCAGGACAAGCCTCTACTAACAATAATTAGATGCTCCTGCTACAGCAGGACCTTCAATTGGTGAAACTGTAAAGAAAAAGAAAAACTTCTTATCACAAAAAGAATCAAATAATTTTCTTCTTTTTAAAAAGGAAAAGTATGAGTATGAGAGAAAGAAGACGATATGCGATGGCAGAAGCCACGTGGATGTGGTAGATTTGTCTCCGATTTGCGGAGAGAGGATGATCCATTTCATCAATGCCTCATGAAAGTCATACAGCACAAGTCATTAATTTAACAGATTTTCTTTTGGGTTGTATCTTAGGGAATGATTAAAAAAGATGGGACACAATGGGAATAATCATGCCAGGATATAGTCTATCTTAATGATTTTAACAAAATTTCCTAATAAATTTGTGGTTTGCGTGTAAACTTTAATTTGTCAAGTACTTTCTCCTGGTCTGGCATTTGTTTCTCCTTTTGATGAAAATACCAGTGAGCTGATTTCCCAGAAAGAGAGAGGGTTAAAAAAATCTATAATAGCATCTTAGTCTGACATCCATCAAAAGCAATTTCTTCTCACAGAGCATTTTCTCTGCCAGGTAAATGGTGGGAATGAGGAGAGATGTTTTTCAAGGAAATTAGATCCCCATGTATTTGTATATGTGCTGTTGTGTGTGGCAATGTCATTTTTTTGTATTCAGTTCTTAAATTCTCAGAATACAAGTCAAGAGAATAATTCAGACTTTTAATTGGACTCGTTTAGTATTGTTTTCAGAATAAAATATCCATACACCTTTGTTCATTAAGCTTAGTGGATCTTTGTTGATGAATATTTAAGGAAAAATATTTTTCTTATCAGGGAACGGGGCTGCTAAGTCCAACTGGGGCTTTATTAGATTAATATTGGGTTTACAAACAAGGGTAAGAGGGCATGTAAAAGGAAACACCACTGCGTGAACTCATTCACACACTTCTGCAGAACGCGGTGTCGTTTTGCCATGCAAGAAAATATTGCATTGTTTTTACAGTCTTTTAGCACTGAAGTTTCTGAAAATGGTTATGCAAGAATTCAAAGGCATGATCAAAGAGTGATCTGTCAAGAATGTACATGAAATGTTCTGTCATAGAACACAGAATGGAGACTCTTAAAGAATTTTTACCATTGTATATGTGATTGTGACTTGATTCGTCTTTTTAAGCGAAACCTATAAGCCATTAATAGAGAGTAGAGAGACGATGCTGTTTACTTGACTTTTAACGATTGTGATAAAGTCCGTTCCAAGTCCTCGTACTGAGTAAAGTCTTTCTTGGAAAAATCAAGTAATTGTGTTGAATTCAACTCACATTAAGAAACTTCTTTAAAGCAGGAGTTTTTGGTCTTTGTCTGAGAAACAATCATGGTGCCCTATCGTTATGTAGTTCTATCTGTGTTGCATCATGATAATGTGTGAAAAACACCTATTTCATACTGAGAGCTAATTATAAAATTGCTGTCTTTCATTTATGGTATCACCTCTTTGGAACAGCTTAGCTGTTAATTCAAGGCAAGGTCCCTAAGGTACCCTTTTAATTAGATAAAGTTTATTACAAAATAGGTTCTTTGCTCAAATCACTGTAATTCACAATTAAACTTCTTTTTTTCCATTTTTGCCTTATGGCCAATGGGAATTTTTCTTCTCTAAGTATGCACTACTAGGGATATTTAGTCAGAAAAGTGTAACCCAAAGTTTACCAGCACATTGAGATGCTGTTGTAACATCCTTTAGAACAGTAGTTATGCTACAATGCATAAATATATTTCACAAAAATGGAATTTATGGCAGTATGATCCAGAATAAAGGTATCAGACATAAAATCCTAATGGAATCACTATGAACCTAGATAGTACCAATAGTTCATACTTAAAATATAAACAATGTGTTTGAGGCTGGTGTAATGATGACCTTCAGTCTAATCTTATTATGCTTGCTGTCTTGTATTTTTTTGGTACTTTGATCTGCAGGTAGCACATAAGTAAGAATTCATTTGTGCAATCTACACATGAGCTGAGGACCAGGGCTGGGATACGTGTTTAGAATATGGTTGTAATCTACACCTGACAATAGCACTGAATACTGAACGTTGAGTCTTGATCATTTGGGTGGCATATAGTGAGAAAGGTGAGAAAGTGGGAAGTCAATTTTGCCACTTTTTGACACCACAGATATTTTCTTTTGTTCTGAGTGATTCTGCGATGGCTGTGATCACGTGTCTGGTTCACTCTGCACCGTAGGTCGCTCATCCTCAGGATCAAAGGCGAATAGCTTTTTCCTGCTTCGCAGTGGGTAGAGGCAAGCTCAGTATCAACTTTGTCCTTGTTTTGCACATGCTAGTAAATTGGCGGAGGGCGAGATGTTAATGACAGATCTTCTAAGAAGTCCTCAGTACTTCACAGGAAAGGCGGCTTGTCAAGTAACCGGCAGTCATAATACAGTCAGAAGACTGTAGAGGTGACATGAGCTGTTTGGATTAATCCATCCAGCCATTCGGCTCCCCCCGCAAAACCAGTTAAGCCTGTAATGGTCTGAACCAAAATTGCTTTCATACGCCAGCAGTTCAGAGAGTCCATGACACATCTCCTGTCCCACAGGTGAATACCAGTTAGATCCCAGTGCCAAATTTCTGTTTGCTTTTGATTTCCTGTCCACAATCCCTTCATCTCCTCCAAAAGAATGCACTACAGAATAGAAGCGATAGGACAGTTAAGTATGTGCAGACAAACTAAATACGAAGTGCCCCAAATCCCTCGCTTATTCTCGCTTGAAAACTGTATGCTTCCTACAACATGACAGACAATCAGACGTTTGCCTGCAGGGAGCAGAACAGAAACATATCTGTCAGCGGGGAAAGCAATGCTGTCACAACCCTAGATGGAATCTCTGCTGATGTGTTTCGATGATGTCAGGCCCAGAGGTCTCCTGGGTTGGTTAATATCCCTTAATAAGCAGACTAAAAGGTGAAAAATGCAGCTGAGTGGCAAAATTCCAGTGAAAGATGGAGGACACAGTGCGGCAAAAAACAAAGCAAAGGGAGGATGATTGTAAATTGTGTCCTCGTCTCCTTGTTGCCGAACAGATTGCCTTTGTTCCCATTCCTGGGCCGGAGCCAGATGCCTGGCTATTCGGGAAATTACAGAGGCTTCGAGGGAGTCAGACAATTACGCCCAAGGAGAACATTTCACCAATACAATCAATGTGGCTGAAAAGGGTAGCCTGCTTTGAGCAGTAAACCAGTCATTAAGTCCCTATGTGACAATTTTGGGAAATGCAAACCCCCCCCCCACCCTCCAGACCAAGCAATCCAATCATTTAATTTGAGGATCGTCAAACTTGGTTCTTGGACAAGCCGTGCGCTGTAAGTGCCACTTCCTTCCTGTGGAATCCCACTTGGGCTAATGCTGCAGGGCCATTAAGGCACTGCCGTTTCTGTGAGGCTCCAGACAGATGCACTTTCACTACAGAACCACTGTAAGGGCCCCAGGATCCACTGAATGACCTTTGGGTGAAGTGGCTCACTTCTGGGAGATCATCCGCAGATCACTTTCGGGAAGTTTCCCAAAAAGTCCCCACTGCTAGGCAGGCCAACCTCTATCCTCAACCAATGGCCTATAATGAACTGTGCTAAAATGGTGTACACACTCCAGCAATTTTCATGACATGCTCTCCCTCACGGGCGTGAACCTCAGCTAGCGTCCTCATGCACCTTGGCACCAGGGTGAACTTTTGGAGCATCGTGCAGAACGCAGTGATGAACAATCCAAAAACATTTACCCAAAAATAATTTAAGGAAAATCAATAAAACTTGGTCAATAAAAGTTTGAGAAACATCTGTGTTTTTTTCTTTTTTTTTGGCCAACGATACTGGTTGCCCAATGAGGGTTGTGATTTGGAATTGACTATATATTTAATGCTACTATCAGGACAGAAGCTCAAAGACCCAATTGCAGCCAACAGGGTTTTATTAGAGAAGTAATAGTAAATCGGCACCTATGGGTGTCAGGGTGCCAAAGGCAGAAGTCAGAGGTCGAGGGGTTCGATCCTACAAATGTACAGAAGACATGAGGTAAGAACATCGGGGAGATCCGAGGGAGATGGAGAGGGAGGTAATCAGGAGTGGGCTGGAGAGGAGAGCAAGGGCGGGATGTAAGACGGAGATTAAATGCTCAGTATGTTGCATCCCCCAAACAATACCTGACACTGAGTGCTTGGTCAGGGGGCTTTAAAGAGCGGAAGGAGCAGGTGTGGTTCATCAGGGCTGCTGATTAGGTTCTGAGTTCCCTCAGACAAAGTGAAAGTTCGGGGGCATTAGCCAAATCCCAGCATGCATCACAAGGCAAAATAGTATATTGTGAGATGGGCCGGCTTTGATAATTTAGATAAAAAATGAAGAGGCAGAAGGTTATATTTGGGTTTTTCAAAAGCAAACAGACAAGTGGACATGACTGTATACCCCTTCTGCCGTGGTCCATTGTCTATAAGCGCGCTTTTCTATTTCTGTACATCCATTTACAAGCTCTGCTCTTTTTCAGAGTCAAAAACATTCAGAAACACAAGAAACCATGCAGGTTAATATGGGCAGCTGAAAGAATCACAAATCATTCCAGGAAATCGCCACAAAAATTCATCCATTAAACTCCACGTTTCGAATGTCAGAAGTGCTGTTCGTGGGCTCGATCTCAGATGAAGATTCCAGGCACCTTGCGACGCTATCAGGTAGCACTGCAGTGTGAAGTCTGCTCTTGTGCTGAAACCCCACTGAAGACCTTATGTCCCAATTTCGAATCGAATTTGCAATAGTTGCCTCAGCTTCTGAGCGGGTGTTCCGCTACACTTCTGCCAGTGAACTTTTGCTTTAAATTAAACATCATCAGTAAATATTCATCTTACATCTGCCACATCTTTGGCAGTCCTCATCTAACATGAGTCACCGGCAGCAGACACGACACAGCGTGCAGTTCTCAGGCTGATGATGGCCTTTCAATAATTAACACGCATCCCTGACCTTTGTACCCTGTCATATGTTGAAAGGAGCACTTTAAAGCACAGGAGGATATAATCTATCAGATCTGAAGAAGGGAGGATAGTGTCTCACTCGTGTTGTTTCCAAATTGGTTTATTTCTTTCAAACTCCTTTAGGTACTGTTCAAAAACTGGCCTGTCATAGCATAAGGATTCAGTAAAATGTAATTTTCAGTTATCCAGCTGGTCATGTTTCTGAAATCCACCAAAAACTGACATTACGGGACAAACCTTTTACGTGGCTGGAGTCTCCTCTGTGGAAGGTGTGGGCAGCAGGCGTATCTACACGTGTCAGTAAAGCAGAACAAAGGTGTCGTGATTAATTTGTAGCCAGTTGGCATGTTTTAACGGATGCGGCGGGATTAAGACACGCCGGTGATCCACCGCCAGCACCGCCGAGCCGTGAAATTGATCTGCGCGGTAGCGGAGGCGTATTTGTCTACGGAGCTGGACTCTGGGACATGATAGCTATAATGAAGCCCCCCCTATCCCAGCCCCTACGGGTTTGAAACAACTGTCAAGATAAAGAGGATTTTTAAGCAGGGAGCTTAAGTAATAGTCACACATGTATTCACATTAACATAAATGTCACTCGTGACAGGGTGACATGCAACAGTTTGATAACAAATAGGTGGCACATGTGTTCCAGAGCGTGCAAGGGCATGAATCACCATAAATATCCTCTTCAGCTATGATAGACAGAAAGTACTTGGGAATTAGGGGGTTGAATTCATGGGTGATTCTGTGATTTTTGTGGGAGGGGTTTAAGAGGGGACACAATTCATACCATTGTACTGACTGTATCATTAGCCAATGACACTTTTTGAATAGGTGAGTGGACAGGGGAGGCGACCAATCAGCTTTCACCTGGGGGCAGTGCCCTGTGAATTCACCCTATATATGTCCTTGGTTTTGTTATAAAGTCTTTGAACTTAAGGTGACTACCCTGCTTAGCATGGTGCTACTATACAAGTCAGATTTTAAAAAAAGGGACAAACACGGTACTGATTTTCATCCAGCTCTGGAACATTATTCTAAAATTTGATATGGTTTGGGTACAGCAGCTCCTCCTCCTCCTTAGCATGGAACGATGGGTGGTGTCAGACTCTTTGGGGGGTGGGACAAATCTAGACACACTATGCTAATATAAAACGAGAGGAGAAGGCTGAGCCCCAAAAGAAATGGGACTCCAAACAGCAGGTTTCCTTTGCAGACGCCCCTGACATGGACGTGTACCATTCACCACTAGACCGCATCCACCTATGCAGTTCATTGACAGTCGTCACCCCCCGCACTTCTGTTTTCGTGCTGCAGGGGGCGGCTTCCATTCTCTGACTCCATAAGAATAACACCGAGTGTGCCTCTGCCATGCGGATATTTAAGTTTGCTTTCCCTTTCATCTCTCATTTCCCATAGTGCACCTGAGACACCCCCCCCCCAACCTTGTTACCTGCACATCCTGCAAAAGGTCTGCAAAAAGTATATCAGGCAGGAAATAATACTGTGAGAATGTTGACAAAACATTCTCAAAATCCAATTGGTGGTCGCCCCCCCCCAACCTTACCCCCCACCCCCCTACATACTGCCCAGCTTTTTAGAATTGGACTGCATCTCCAATGTGACCCGTCTCTGTGTCTCCTGGGCCGATGGTTATTTTTGCAAGTTACAACAAAAAAATGTATCAGACAAACACGCCTACTGATTTATTGATATATATATTACTGTGCAACAGCCTTAGGCTGCCAAAAAAATTATGTTTAAATTATATTTATGTTGGTGTAAAACTATGATTTTAGGTCTGTCAAAGTATGTTAGCTTAGTAATTTCAAAATATCTCAGTCAGAATGTTACCCAAGTGTTTGCAGTAACCATGCAATACACCCACATATTTGTTGACTCAAACACCTAGCATGCTAGCATGTTTGGCTAATCAATGCATCATCATGTTATTTAATGAAGTTAATTAGTTTAGTCAGCTGGTGGTCAGATTTAACGAATATCTGCCATGCCTGGGGTGCCCCTGGGAATATCGATCGGTAACCATCTGGAAACAAATTGCTATTTTTTAAGTTAGTGTTAACGTCATATCCTGCCCCGCCAGATCCTCGCGTCTCCTGTCTGGCTCTAACAAGCCACGCCTACTGCTCGTTTGTCTTACCTCTATTCCAGTCTTCATGTGATCCACTGCACCTGCCCCTCATTACTACCCCTCGTTATCCCTGTATATAAGTGCTTCCCTGTCTTATGAGTCCCGGGTCTGTCTTTAATGTGCCCTGCCCTGGGCTCTTACGTCCAGGTTCTCTCCCTTTTGATCCCCATGATCTCATTTGTTTACACGTTTGACAAATCCTCTTTTGTTTGCCCCGATAAACAAATCCGTGTTCTATGTCTTGCCTCACTACATGACAGTTCATTTGCATATATGTTAAACAGTTTTTTACTCTCTGAGCATATTTACACATACTACGCTGATAAAGCACTAAACATTTTCCACGGCAGCCTAAAACTTTTATACAATACTGTAGAAATTCTCTTAATGTGAATTCTATATAATGCTAGTATTAGATTTATTGAAATTCCTTTTTATCTTTCCGGGGGCACACATGTGACATGTGCAGTAATTTGACTTGCATGGAGCCTTTTAGAGAATTAGCAGTCAGAGACTGGACTGACAGGCGGTAAGGACCTGCACCGTTATTCTTTAGATATCTATATTGTCACCATACATGAAGCTTTGTCGGTGATTTACTGATTAGAGATGTTACTGCAATATAAGGGGAGACTAACAACGGGAGTTTGAAGAGTTATTTCTGATCTGGTTATTTTTCTGAAGTGGAGGAGCATTTCAGGCCTACAGTTAAAGCACACTCTGAATAGTCTATTTTTCTTCAAAAACTAGTGCTTCAAAAATTAGTGGTATTAATATTTATGCGATTTTGATTTAAATGTCTTAGTCTATATTTAATTAGCTGTAGCCTCTGGTCAGCAGCTCCTGGAAAAATCAGCAGAGTCTCATAGGTCCTGGCAGTAGGTTGACTTCAGGAGTCATTCACGCCATAGTAATATGCAAAGACCAGGTGTGGTATCAAGAAGTGCGTTGGGGGGGGGGGGGGGGAGGGGGGTGGCGCAGGGGG
>JAODJW010000046.1:14418311-14444553 GCA_026777045.1 Hyperopisus bebe
AAATACAAAATAATTATAACATCTTAGCCCCCTGTGATTCTGAAAGACAAATTGCATACAATTTATACATGACATGCTTTTTTCTTCCACAATGGCAGATCTTTATTGAGTAATAATGTTTTATAATTTATTCTGCCTCTTACTGAGATTCATGGGTTTGCTGAATTTTATTTATTTATTTGCATTCTTATTGATGTCTTCACAAATTGTAATGTGTTAATTTCAAAGCATAATATGTGTGTGTATTATGCTTATATTACATTCTGGGGACCAAATGTACCATTTTTAAGGTCCCCACAAAGATCTGTGAATGCAATCAAAAAACAAAAAATGCTTGTCTTGCATCTTGTTTGGTCAAGGTTAGGGCTGGGTAGGGATTAACGTCGTAATGTTGGGATTAGAATTTTACCCATAGAAATAATGGAGAGTTTCTACATAGTTACAGATATTCTGTGTGTGTGGGGGGGGGGAGGGTGCAATAAAATTAGAGAATAACTGACTTTATGTATCACTGCAACACCAATGGAAATTCTAAGGAAGTTTATTTTATTCCAGAGCTCTTGAGGGTTGAGCGATGGAGTGTTTGCAAAGGAGTCGATGAATAAGTCAAGGGGGGGGGGGGGCTGGCTTCCGGTCATACAAGGCAGCTCTACCCTTATTGTACATTAATTGACTATAACTAGCTACTCAAAGGTTACCTACATGAGCTGTCCCGCTTCTTCCGCGCTCGTTGCTTATACCTATCCGCATTCCCCTGCATGCTGCACCTTCTCTGCGGTTAAAAGGCAGCTGCTGTTGCTTCAAAGCTGACTGTCGAATCCCACTGAGGGTTTGCATATTGGTGCATGGAAGCCTGGACTTTGGCTGTCAAATGCAATATCTGGGAATTCTGAATTCTGACGAAACAAGATCATATGGAAAAGAGACAGAACTGATGGCCCATGGGGAGGATATGAAGGGCTGTTTGAATGCCCAAGTTTTCACTGAATATGCACTGTACAGTATACTCCATCCATCCATCCTTCTTACCAATTATCCATTAATTAACCACAAGTAACAGTCTTAGTTACATACTAATCTCATGTTAATTCATCTTTAATGAATCATGACACATCTTTTTATTTCAAGCAGTTACTGTATTTCGTACTGTATCTGTTAATTCTGCATTTTTTTTGAGCTAATGAAGGAACAAGTAATGAATAACACAAGTGAAATACTGATCTTGTGTTTGTCATTATTGAATCATGACGCATCTTTTATCTCAGAAGGCTACTATGTTTGTTCATGGTTTGTACTTCAGTAGTAACTGAATGAAAAGTGAGTAGGTGACAGTACAGTATAATGAAAAATTGTATTGCATCAAATACACAGAGAATGTAAAAAACGGAATGAATCATTAATTTATACAAATGATCAGAAATCTTCAATTTGAAAGATCTTATATCAGACTGACAGTCTAAAATACAGCTGGCAGGAAATAAAACACATTTTAAAAAATATAATGGAAATCAAAGGAAAGTTCAGTTGTCTCAAGAACTCCGCAGGTCGCTATGGGTGACTCTGATATTTCATTCAAATTCAGTAACTTTCATTGATAAAAATAATAATTAATTTGATGTGATACTGTGGTTGAATTGATACCTACTGTTGAGAATTTGCATGAAATTTACACAATGTATTATAAAGGTTTTTTTTTCACCTATTATGTCATACATATCTTTTATATTTTGCCAAAATATTGAGGTTTAAAGTAATATTTTATCCAAGTAAAAATATATCAAAACTATTTTTTTCCAAGTTAGTATGTATAAAATGGTAAAGTTTAAAAAAATGTGCATTGAATACAGAAAGTGGTTATACCTTTGTTTGAAACATAAACATTATGCTGAATAAAATATCAGACAGAGATAAACTGTGATAAATTTAGTTTAATCTCCAATATTGTTTTTCAGGAGAAAAATCATTTAGAAAAGTTGAGGCTGACTTTCTACCTTTTAAATTATTGGAAAAAAGGAATAGAAAAGGTCTTCAAAGTTCATTCAAAGTTCACAGCAGGATAAGCTTAGAAAGACAGTCCTGAAGACTTAAAACTTACAGACAAATGCGAACCTGTGAGCTCATTTGTGCTTTTGGAATGAGGCTTTCCGCCTCTCAGGATAAATGAAGCAGGATCAGCTGACTGGATCAGCTGACTCCACAGTGAATAAACACATCCTTGGCAATCATGTAATTAGCACGTCCGCCACCGTTCACACAGATTCAGATAGCTGGTGGATTGTGAGAAGGATCCCCTGAAAATGTTTTGAGAAATATAGGATTGTCAGTGATGGACAAGTAATGGCTGTTTGCGCAAACACGTTAATTCGTCTTCTGAAAAGAGAAGTGGATTGCAATTCTCTCATACTCATGTAGTCTATCCCAACAAGCCTTTCCAACACAGACCACAGGAAAAGAACACAGGGATGAACAATCATGAAAACTTCATACAAATAAATAAATATAAACTATAAAACTTTATATTATTAATAGAGTTATATTTGTGTTTTTTAAAGTGAAAATTTGATTTTGAGGCAAGTCAAATAATATTGGTTACTCACTGGGAGTTGTGATTTAATATCGACCAATCAGCTGTATTTTTGTGCTGTATTTTTGGGGCAGGGATCAAGACATCTCATTGGTGGGTCCTGCCTCTAGTTGCTTAGACCTACCTCCTCTTCAATCTGACTGGTTATCTGTCTGAACAAATAATTTTTTTGTTATACCCTCAGAACATTTTGCTGCACCATAGCAGTTATTGTTAACAAGTTAACAATTTAGAAAAACAAAGGTTACATCTGAGCTTTTCAAAAGCAAACAGACAAGTAGACATGAATTTATGCCCCCCCCCCCCCCAAACCACACAGACACACATGACAGTTCATGCTTACACTGAATAAAGAGCTGTGTATATGGCAGGCGTAAGCATGTCTGAGTGCTAAAAGAGGCTAATGATTAGCATATGGCTATATTCCCTGAAGCTTTCATAGGGAGACCCTACGTGTGTCTTCTTGTTCTGCCTCCCCAGTTCTCGCTCACACCCTGCTTCAGTTATTCTGATGGCAGTGACCAAGATGGCGGCGGCCACGGAAGCGGGAGCATGGCTCACTCCCCGCACCACTCCTGCCCTCTCGTTCCTCCATCTGCCATGCCTTTGTCACCCACCGCTGCGATTCCTCCCATTTTAATATCCCGCGATTGACATCCTTCAGTGAGCATTTCGCCACATTGCCGCTCTCTCACTCTCCCTCTCTCTCTCTCTCTCTTTCTCTATCCCTCTCCTTGGCCCTGACCTGTCACGCTTCTCTTCCTTCCCTCACAATAACAGACATATCTGCACGCCTTGGGGCCTCCCACCAATATCCCAGTGCTATGCTCCTCATGCGTGTATGTATACAAACAGGCAGACACGCACGGAGCAATTAGCGCTGCTTTACTAGCAAACATATTGGTCATTTACAGTTTCATACAGTCATTGGCAGTTATACATCTGTGAGATGGCCTTATTGTGCCACTTACCGGGTCAGCTCTACTGGGACCAGTGGTTTTCCATAAACGGCCACATTTAATCGCGTTTTGTGATGAGTTGGCGAGAGTTGGTCCCTTATGGTCCTCTTATAAAATTCCCCTGTATCACGTTCATGTTTTTTTTTTTCCCCTTCCTCAAAGTGGATGTGAAAACATGCTTTCCAGAAGGCCTGGGATAATTAAGCCATTACAGACAGCAAACTCGAAGCAGCGATGTGTGCTTGAGTGAGTGTGGCGCTCGCTCTGTGGAACGCCGAGATAAGTACATTATCATCAGAGCTTACATTCCAGTCCTCCCTCATGATACCTGCAAGAGCATCGCTATAACAAGCTCGACATTTACGCTCAGAAAGAAGGTTCTGTGTCCACTTATGATTCGGCAATTCCGCTTATATTTAATTATTAGTAATAGGTATGCATTAAAAATATGACAGTAATTTATGAAGGTCATTCATAATTAAGGATACTCACAATTAATTTTTTTGTCATTTATTCATAACATCATAGACTCATGTGGACCCAAATGTAATGACCCAAATGTATGTTGAATGTTGTGCTATCAGACATTATTCCTCCCCATTTTCCCCACCAAACCCCCTTTAATTTTACTGTGTTTTACATTACCGATCTATTTTTCTTGGTAACCACCAAATTTCCGTATTGCTGAAGGGTGAAGGACAGCTCACCATTTTTAAATACCACATATCATATTCCTCAGATGGGCGTTCACAAGGAACGTAACATATTCTGCTAACTACCTCATTTCCCATCGGCACGTATGTCATTTGGACAGCAGGGTGACCAAATAATTTATCCAGTATAAGTACGTAATGAAATGTTGTAGCAGCCTTCCCTGGTGCTGGCCGTCTATTAGTTCTGCTCCGCTACACCTCACAGAACACCCTGACCTCCCGCCACTGCAGAATCCTTAAAAACACGGATCCTACCCCCCTTCCACAGGCTACCAGACCTGCCACACGTCTGATGTGAAGCAGTTACCTGCCTTCCAGGCGAAGAGTAAAAAGACATTTAAGCATATGCCCGCAGAGGCAAAGAGTGGGTTTAAAAACATTATAACACATGGCTTCTCCGTGCATTAACATACTTATGCCATGCTTTCTACATATGTGGTTTACACTTTTCAACCTAAAGACATAATATTCATGTTATCAAGCCAAAAACGTGAACATTTCATTCATTTTTCGTTAATTTTAAATTCTGTCCTACTGTACGTCTGGAATTTTAAGTAAGATAGAATTAAATATTTTAATAGCTCATTGATTTACTACTGCGATTCACCTGGCTGGCACTGTGTGTTGTAGAACATTAATCAACACCCTTCAGATCAATCAGATTCGAGAATCCAACAGTGTCCCAGCATAATAGTCTTTTGAACAGTGTGCAGCCAGATAGCCGAGCCACACATTTAATTTTTTCCTCTGGCACTTGGTAATAGATGGAAAGGGGAAATTCTGGTTCCTGCCAACAGCGCCCATGTGCCCACTGAGCCAGAAGGAACGATGGCGTTTTCCATACTGCAGCCTGTAACCTTGTCAGCAGAGATGGCCTCCAACATTGCTATTTCACTACTGGATTACGTTACTGGTTAGACCCACTGAGACAGAATGTCTCTTCCTTGTCCCCTTTGCTGTGAGAGACAAGGCTTCAGGTTCTCGGTGACCTTGTGTGGGTAAATGGGTCACGGGGAATGGAATACGGCCAGATTATTTATGAAAATCTAGTGTCACCGAAATCTAGTGTCTTGTAAAATACTCTGTGCTGTTTTGTCTGGCATATTCTACCCTACACCACAACTACTGTTTCCTGTAATCTGTAAAAATGAGAGTCATCACTGCAAAAAGTGTGTCACCAATATCAACATACATAGTGCCTTGTTTATTACATACTTAATAAAATTCCAATAATTATTCAGAGAACACACTCCCAGGGAAGACTTCAACATGTAATTGGCATCTCTTTGCATGCATATTTATTGTTGATATTGCTATAATTGTATTCATCTGTCTCTTTTTACACATGTATATATTAATATTTATAAGTTTATAAATACGATTTAGTTATACTTGCATTGTATTTGCATTCCACATATTATTCTGTGGTTACATTAAGGATAAGGGTTTTTTTGTTGTTGTTTGGTTTTGTTTTAAAAGGCTGACCCAGATATTTATGCTGTGCTTATTTGAGAAATTATTCTTTGATCTCCTTGGTGGTTTAAATATTCATAAAAGTTGTGTATTAAACATAAGGATTGATCAGAGAATTGTGGGAAAATATATGGAATATTGATCTTGTGGTCATGCCAGCATGTTATATGTAAACAAATTATGTTCAAATAAATACTTCATGATGTATTGTTTGCACTTGTGACCAACATCATGCCCTTAGTTTGTCATCAATATCACATCAAAATGTTATTGGCCCAAGTGACTGAAGTACCCTGACTGTGAACCAATCACAGGCTGTACCACAGAACACCACCAAGATGTCAGCTGGTATTTTTCCTGCCTAAAGGGGAATGCCTGGCCAGCCTGTCGCAATCTTAAAAGCTCTTTTTCAGCCTGAAATGGTCCTACAGAAAGTCACAAATAAATACACCGGTTTCTAGAAGTTTCCCTGCAGCAAAATCACAATACAGATTCTTTATGGAATCTCTCAGTATAGTTGGGGTATTTTTTTTAAAGATTTAATAAGCAATCCTTTTGCCGAGTTCTACTCATTGTAAATAACGGCAACAGAAAACGTATTGTGACATATTTCTATTCCTTGTAAACCTTATAATGCACCCTTGCCCAGATCCAAATTCAATGGGATCAAGCGTGTTAGTTTGGTTTTAGTTGTTACATCTCATTTGTAAAATACTTTAAACTGTTTCTTTCTGACAAAGGAACAACTTCCTAAATAGAATAGGCAAAATTGTAAGTAAAATGTTTTTTGAATTAAAAAAATGGCTGACGTCTAACAGCAAGAACTGATGTAGCTGAGGGTGATTTTGACTAAAAACCCAGCACTATCCTGAAGTTCATAACTGCCTGGGAATCCATGGCTGTCACCCAGATTGGGGTCCTGTCTGCACATCCTTCAGAGAATGGCTGCACTGCTCCATCCAGGAGGAGTGTGGAGATATTATTTTTATTTTGCTGTCAGTTACAATGGCGAGAGTGTGATGGAGAGAGACGTGACGGAGAGGAGCTGCATGATTCCCAAGATGCCATCATGTTCTTCTCAAACACATCCTGAAAACTGATCCTCTTCCTCCGTGCCGTTGTTGCCTCCATACTGTTCACTCTTGCTCCTTCCAGTCAGGCTCTCAGCATTTGTTACTCTGTGCTTTAGTGTCCTTGGGTAAATGGTGCAGCAACTTCCACCATCCTTTGAGCTTTTAAATTAGCATTAAATAATTTACAAATTATTCATGAATTTAATTTTCCGGGTCAAAAATATACCAATAATAATAATACTAATAATAATAATAATAATAATAATAAAATTTATCTTCACATTTTTATCTGTCCGTTTTTTGTGTGTGTATCTATGGACCTGAGTCTGGTAATACAAGTAATTGAATTGAATTGAATTGAATTGAATTGAATTGAATTGAATTGAATTGAATTGAATTGAATTGAATTGAATTGAATTGAAAATGTCTATGCATGTGGGGGTGGAGATGGTAGAAGTGCACATACACAGCAGATAACAATTCATACAGAAGGCACCAACTTATCATTAACCAATGATATGTTTTGAAATGGTGAGTGACAGGGGAAGGGCACTCCAGGGGCCAGTCCAATTTCAGCTGGACCTGTGGACCCAACCCCTTGTACACCTCTGGCTGGTGTTTAATAGCAAATGGCCTTTTACAATCAAACAAAGGAGGTGGTGGGGTCTCTGAATTGGGTTTCAGAAAGATGATACCGCCTGCTAGGTTCTGCTGTGGGAAAGTCCAGGAGTAGATACTGATTGGCACAGACTCAGTGGTGTCATTGGGAAGTTCAGGGAGGACGAGGGCAGTCTGATGTCATTGTTTTCCCAGCATCCTGGTCGGGCATGCTTCTCCGATGAATCTATTCAAGCACCCTCTGCATCCGACGACTCTGATTCTTATGCTCTGCCTCCTTTCACAGTGCTGAAGCATCCTCTCTAATTAGGGGCTTCCAACCAAGGCTGACGAGGGGCGGAACCCAGATCCGGCTGTCCACCACCTTGTTGCCGAATCCTGACAGCTGGCCGCTATTCTTAGTGTTGCGACTTGTGTGGGCCACCTGTCAGGCGGGCGAAGCCGTGGACAAGCATCATGACAACAACTATTTAAAGTGTCCTTATTCTTAGATGACCTACAGGGGAGTCACCATAATCAAACAGACAAGCTACAAAAGCTACTATTTGAAGTGGTTATATATGATGTCAGAATGGTGCCCCAGGACAGCATCCTGGCCTCTGAAAGGCAGAACCACGGACAGCGGCAACATGTCGGAATTCAGCACCGGGGATGTGGACAGCTGAGTCCTGGGCTCCGCCTTTAACTTTCCACGGCTGGCAGGCACTAGCAAAGCCAGGGCCGGCCGTGTGGGAGGGGGCCGCCCTCTGATGTTAGACATAAATACTTCAGTATCAGTCAAAATCTCCATATTGGTGCACCACAAATAACATGATGGACAGTGACATCATCTTTGCAGAACAGAAAGGGCACACTCCTGGTTCTTGTCAAATAACCCATTTCCAAATGCAAGAAACGCTTAACATAAATTGAAAACCTTGTTGATGCAGCTTATGTAGATCCAGTTTGGTGCAGCAGATCTTCCCACTAATGCAAACACGACAGAATCAGTGTTACGTACGAATGGGATCGCATAGGGATCCAGGAACCAAGATGTTGAGTCAGCTAAGATTGAGATCACACAGGGATATGAATCAAGACTGTGATTCAAAACCTATTAATCATCTAGTCCTAGTGAGTAGTGTGTGCTTTGAAAGTCAGTGTTGTATTTGAGGTTTTGGGCTGTAAATTGCGATCAGGGGGAAAGGCATAGAAAAAAATTAGTGTCACATCTATTTTCTGGTTTGTGGAAAAATACACCAAATGCTCTCAATGAAGTATGACGTACAAATGGTACATAATTCATTGGCTTTCTTTGCAAACAATCTGTTGGGCTTGTACCCAGTTTACTAAAGAGTGTACCTTGGCTGCATCGTATTTACTGTGCTTAAAGAATAATCTGCATCATATCAGCAGGGGTTTCTGCTGGTATCGGAGTTCATAAAAACATTTTAGTGAGTGTTTGGTACTAGACACTTTTATAATGGCCCCTGCAGAAAGCCTTTGCATTTGCTATTCATAACAAAAATGCTCTAAAAGAAAAATCTTCCTGTTCCTTAAAAAAAAAAACACACACATTTGAGTGCTGATTTCCCTTCAAATTATTCCCATCTCAAACTATGTCTCAGGAATAATTTCCAATGACTGAACCACAAATTTCTCTAAAGCCATGTTTTATGTAATGGTAGAACATACAAAGCAACAGCAAAACACACCAGGTTTAGTCTCCTGTGTGTTCTTGACAGTATAGTTCAAATGAAAAGGTCTATACTTATAAGGCTTGACTTGGCAGCAAGACATATGTCCAATCAGGAATGATCTTGGACATAAATCAGATCTCAATATGTACACCGAGAGTGCCGTTATGGGCTGGAAGCTAACTAAAGTGAAGACAAGCAAAGCTCATCAAGGAGACGAAAAGCTGATTCACTCGGTGAATGGTGAAAGCAACCTACTGTTCTGTGTCTTTTCCAAGGTTGACTTTCCCGCAAAAAAGATGCTAGTAGTGGATTTGTTGGGTGAGGTTTTTAGAGTAGGTTTAGAAAAAGAAGTCATTTCTGTGAGTTGACTCTGGGGGAAAATGAAGGTTCTCTGCCATGACCCTTTCGGACGTTTCTTCCGCTGGCCACCTCCGGAATCAGGTAGCTAAAAAGGAATAAAAAGAGGAGCAAAAATCAACTGCTACAGTATTTTGATAATGTTTGCACCTGTAACCCCAGTCCCCCAAGGTGACTTCATAATACACCCCACGCAGCTTTACTTGCTATTCCGAGTGGCGTTCTAATTGTAACAATTGCGAAAGAAATTACTTTTTTTATTTTTAATCACAGCTATTGCATCAGTTTTCCATAGGTGTTAAAGTAACCGTCTGCCACCTCTGCCCCTTTTCACCAGTCGGAAATTCTAACTCAACTGCCATGTGAAAATTACACGTAATTATATCTTTTGTTTGATGCATAGAGCTGCACAATTAACTATGCGAATACCGGACATAATTTATGGCTGAGAGTGTCTCTGAAAATGTCTCTTCCCTTTCGCCCTCATTCTGACTCATCGAGCTGTGGCTCCCACAGTTCAATCTGCAGTCACTGGGGAGGATGGAAATGCAATCACACCAAATTATCAAATATCACACAATCGATCATAGCCTTCCACAGATCTCCCCCTGAATCAAACAGAACGACAGTTTGAAAGAGAGAATTTTATTAATGTTGATAATTGGCAGCCTCCCAAGTCACATAGCCAAAGGATAAGGCCATATTTATATACACACATACCGCATGCACCTACCACAATCACCAGTTGAAAAATATGGCGGAATTGCAAGATGATAAAATCTAACATAAAATCTTTAACATAAAAAGCTTAAAGAGATTGTGGATTAGCTTGTGCTTTTAACAATGTTGCAAAGTAGACAGGAGTATACTATAAGAGACAGGCTTTGGTTAAACAAAAAAAAATTGGCGGGGATGTTTATGTGCTATTATGTAAAGCTAGACACTAACAGCAATGTGTGTAAATGTGCTTTCACAGGTGGAAAGTTCAGCAAAGCCTCTTTTAAATACAAACACACAGAAATATTCACAGATACATAAAGGGTCCATTCACCTGAAACCTTGGCATTCTTCATAGTACAAAGAGATTTCTTTAGCATTGATTTATTTTCAAGTAATTCATCAGCAGTTTTAAACTTCACATATTTTATGCGCAATAGTTGCTCCTCCAACAGGGACAGTCTTACAGCTGTGATTTATTTTAGGGCTAACGAATGCTGCAGTGTGCATACCTTTCTTTTTAGGATGTGTAGTACTTACACCCTGATAATGTCCTAAATCACCACAATTTACATAAGAATGACATCGCTCTCTCTAGTCTTTCATCTCATTGCTTTTCAAGTTGATTTTTTTCTCAATTTTGAAACAATGCCATTGTTTGCTTTTGTTTTTGTAGCTTACAGCATATAAAATATACAAAAATATTTACTGCAGTAAGATTATTTTCTAAGTTGTGTATATTGTCTTGCTTGTACCGTATCAATGATTCTCTCACCAACAATAATCCAGGCAATTCAATGCTGTTTTTCAGGGAAACAGTCAATATTGTATCATGCTTTATATTTTCCAGGTTTAAGGATATTTTATATGTCTTGGATTAATCCAAATCACAAAATATGAATGGAGAGACACTTGTGGATTCATTTTAATCACTGTTGTTTAATTCACAATTTTAATAATATACAGTACAGAACACAAACACATGCCGTTCTGAAAACACATTGAAAAGTCTCTTGGATAATAATGTGCCAGTAGAATTGCTCTTAGGTGCTGTTCTGGAATTTTCAAGTTGCTAAGCTTTTCTCCAAGATTGTAGGCATGGAGCCCGATGAAGACAGCAGAGAACTTACTTTCGTCGTTTGTGTATCCACTGAGGCTAATGAGCACAAACACGGCTAAGGGATTGCACATGCGACATGGTTTGCTGTGCCCACAAGAGCTGCACAGACCCTTGCTGTGTTAAGTAATAAATTGAAAAAAAGTACAAAATAAAACTATGATGTGGAACAAAATGGTTCCTCTCCAAGCAGCCCACCAATTTGCCAACGACTGCCACATTGCTTTTAACTCTAAACCTATGCAGTCAATTTGTACATTTTTTCTACTTTTCTACAGAGGTGAAAAGTTCAGGTGCAGAAAGTACAAATCCAGACCAAGGTTTTGTTTCAACCAATCAGTTGAATTCTCTCTGACTGTGACTCTTTATACTCAGCCGATTGGTTGGCCTGGATTTTTACCTTCCTGAACTTTCCTCCGCTGCTTTCCTATATAGACCCAGTGGTTAAGGGTGCTCCAAGAGAGTGCCCTCTGGAGGTGGTGGGCAGAATTGTTCGAAATGTCCTCTGATCTCCACCATATCTGTCACTGTCTTTGAAAGGTCCACAGTCAGTCCTGTGATGGAGCTGCCCTTCCTGATGAGTTTGTTTCGGAGATTGGAATCAGCTTATCCGTTAACGCTTCCCCAGCAGACCACAGCATAGAGAAAAACACTGCCCCCTATGGGCTAGCTTGCTGCGCACATTAATAGACCTGAACCTCCTCAGCATGTAGAGTCTCCTGTAGCCTTTCTTGTACAGCGCCACTCTGGTTTCCATCTAGTCCCTGTAGGACTGCACTGCCACCAATTCCTCCCCCCTGATGAGGGCTGGTCTCAGAGGCTTCTTGCTACCAATCACTTTGTCTCGCTTATGATTAGCTGCAGGTGGCTCTCCCTGCACCACAAGACACACGAATACTCCACTCATCTCCTATACGCTGACTCATCTCCATTGTTAACGCACACCGCAATGGAGGAGTCATCAGAGAATCTTTGTAGGTGGCCTGAGCTGGTGTTGTACTGGAAATCCATTGCATGAAAGATGAACATGAAGAAAGACAGGATGATTCCCTGAGGTGTCCCAGCGTTGCTCACCGCCATCTCCGACACACAATCCTGGAGCTTCAGAAACTGAAGTCAGGTATTCTGTGATTCAGGAGACCATGGGGGCATCAAGCTGCATTGCCCTAAGCTTCTTCCCCAGTTGGAGAGTCTGGATGATTTTGGATGCCTAACATGATGTGTGGGGGCCGCGTGCTCTTTGTTCTTTCAGGATCAAAATAGGTGCCCTCCAGAGAACCTGAACCAGGAGCTTCCACAGGCCGTTCTTCACCTAGTCACCAGAAATGGACAGTCACAGGGAGCTTAGAACATTGTCTTATCTTTGTCCTTGACTACAATTTACATCAAGCAAGCTGACTTCTTCTTTCCCTGTACTGTTAGTTTCCCTGCCGGGGGGGGGGGGGCAGTCAGTTGGCCTTGGACCCCCAGAGGTTCTTTTCTCCCTACCTAGTTCCTCTATTCTGCTGTCATCTGTCTGTCTTTCTTTCTCTCTCTCTGTCTCTCTCTTTCTTTCTTTCTTTCTTTCTTTCTTTTTCTCCTCAGTGAGGTGGCAGGTGTCCAAACCAGCTTGGCTGCACACTGAGGCTGGTGTTGTTGGCAAGGGCCGGACCGGCAAATAAGGGTCACTTTTTTTGAAGAACAGACTTGGCTCATTATTTCTGTCCATGTCCCCCTGCGGCGCACTATTACCAGTTGGCTTATAGCCAGTGATGGTCCTCATCCCAGTCCTCTGTGTTCCATATAGCTGGTGCTCCAGTTTGTGCCTGTAACGGAGCTGCTTCCTCACTCCTCTCTGTACCCATCCCATCTCTTCCTGAAGGCACTCCTCTCCTTCTTCAATATGCCCTTTGTAATCAATGGTTTGTTACTGGAACAACTCAGTGCCTTTATTATGGGTCCAAGGTCCTGTTTCTCCTCATGGTCTAATTCACAGACTGATAAAAACTGGTGAGGATGCAGGAGAGTGAATCAGGAATAATGTCCCCAGAAACTGTAATAAAAGTACTGGGATGATTTACTATGCAAAGCATCCCTTAGCCTTATGAGTTCCTGCCACCATCCCTGGGGCAAAGCTGTTCTCAGTAGAGGCCAGTGAGCAGTGAGTGATGGTTTGGGGAATTTTATTAGGGCTGAAAGTAAAGGAAACTTTTCCCCTGCCCTATGTGAATTTACCGAGGGGCTCTCTTTAAAGGCATACAGCTTGCTTTTAGATGTTCTCTTTGAGGAATTTACATACACAGTAAAGTTCTCCTGGTTTCTGCTGATTCTGTGGTTAATACCAGTCCGTTGGTCTATCTTATTCTGGTCTCTCGCCATCAAATGCAGAGAGTGTTATTACATAATACTGCATAATGTGTTGTTACATGGTTCGTGACAATGCATTATGTAATAACGCTGCATTATGTGATGAAAATTTGTTACATTTTGTCGTTATTACGTAATGTGTTGTCACATGGCTCCTTTCTCCGTTAGCGCGTCCATAAACTCGCGCACCTAAAGTATTTTTGTGCAAATCCATTTTGACGCAAGCTACCTGTATATATTTTGTGCCTTTTTATGATTAGCGAGATAAAGCCATCGAAGAGTTGCCCATGGTGGGACAGGAAACAGAGCATCGAACTGTGGTCGTGGGAACAAGGAAGTGTATCTCCATGGGGGGGGGGGGGGTTGCTGGGTCTCAAACAAAATGCCTGGGATGCACAAAAACAACAACCAGCCCATTCAGCGGCACTGAAAAAAAACTGCGCAAATAAAACGGTCATTGTGTTGTAATCAGGGTCATTGTGGGGTTCAGGATGGTGCAGGTATTTGTTCTCGAGTTAATGTACTGTATGCCAACCCCCCACCCCCCCCAAACTGTCATATTATTTAGCTGATCTGCCTGGTGACATGACTGCTTATTATGTGGAAAGGAGTTTGGTCTGTTATAAAACTCGCATTCTTTCTTAGTAACAGGTATGTGGCTTAAGCTGCAATGACATAGATCATGGGGGAAAAATGTGCGCTTTTTTTGCTGCTACAAACATGGAGATTCATATGTTTGACAGAGGAGACTCAAAAAAGAAATCTAATGCACATTTTCTTGAAAGCATTCAAAGTATTTGAGTTTCAGATAATTCCAATGTCAAATTCCACACTGTTGCTTAACTTATTGCGCAAATGTTTAGCTGTCCTTCAGCTTAACTCAGTATATATATTTTTTTATATGATTTAGCACAGACAGCTGACAAAATTGATGCTGCAGAGTTTGCTCTGATCCAGATTCAAACGTGTCTTTTTAAAAAACACACAAAATTTCACTTCTGCTTTGGTTATCTGCCATGTTGGGTTATTTGCCCTGTTACCCTGCACAAAGCATAAGAAAATATATTCCTATCAAGCCACCATTTACTGAATTTTCATGAATGACTAACAAAAATGTAAAAATGTGCAAGTCAGCAGCAGATGACCTCAAAGACATTTGTAATGGTGCTGGTATTAGACCACATTAAAACTTCACATTAGCTATTGCTACTTTTCAAATATTGTTACACCAAGAAGCGTAGCTAGATAAATATATTAATCTGGGCATAGGTTCAAAATTGCGAACATCCTTAACCAGTTACAACAGCAGATCACCCATTGGGAAAGAGAGCCTTCGGCATTTTGGTCAGTTCAGGGGTGGCCTTGCAGTAGATACTGACACTGCAGATTACTTTTTGTGTTTCTTGTACTTTGGCCTCATTCATGGTCAGGATTCATTAAACCCTGACAGAAAGTCATCCTTTGCTGGCTTATTGCCAAGTTTACCCGCGTCTCACCTGCTATCGTCTCATGCGCTCAGGCAGAATCCTGCGAGTTTTAGGTCTCTCCAGTCACACCTGCTAATTAGCTACAGGCCACCATGTTTCCTAGAATCGTTAGCCATGCCGGTAAACCCCCTGTCTCCCAATTAGGATGGAAGGCTTCTCAGCAGAAGTGCTCTGAGCTCACACTGATGTGGCCCCTGTTTTTGTTAATCGCCTCTTCTTTCATCTTCGCCAGGTTCTCGTCTGCTGCCAGATCTGCCATTGGGTGCTTTTCCTCCATGGTGTTTCGTGGCTGAGTCCAGGTCAGCCAGACAGTTGCAGGGAAGACAGGGCAACCTCCTGCCCAGTTTTAAATTTTCTGATATCCATTAGGGTGTTGGTTCCCTTCCGCATCTTATTACTAAAAGGGTTAAATGTCACTTTTGCAGACATGGCCCCAACTTGCACACAAACTGCACGTTGCCACACAGGCTGAATATATTTCCATGAGATGCTTTTTTCTCTGTTGGAAATGATTTTAGGATGGATCTAGCAGAGTTTCAAAATGAGGTAATTAATATGTATCAGCCGGCCAGGAGATGCCTCTCCGTGTCAGCAGCGGTGGCCTCGCCTGGTCTCTCCCTGGACATTAGTGCCGTGTTGCTGTGAAATCATCCACATCCATTCACACGGTCACGCAAATTTGCCTCCCGGGGGGATTTCGATCCGCATGCATATACAAATTCCCAATTTCTGCTGGAAAGTTCAGTCCCATCATTCCTATTACTGAAGCTGTTCTCCAACAAGGTCCACAGAAGCAGAAGCTACGACTGGGGCAGTTTTTGTTAGCTGGTCACCGTGCCGGATGGGTGCTGCTTGGGCTTTGAGTCGCCTTTTGCAGTTGATTAAAGTTTCAAAGCAAAATTTCTTCAAAACATTACCAGCTGTATTAACCAAAACCAAAAACCGTAAGTTGCATGTGATGCCACTTGGGAACATCTTTTTAACACAAGGTTTGAAATTTTGAAAAATACATCTCAAGTAGCCAAGCAGAACAAAATAGCTTCCATCCATCTATCCATCCATCCATCTATCTATCTATCTATCTATTCATTCATCCATTATCTATCCATTCTTTCCTCTGTCCCTCATCCATCCATCCATCTTTCTATCTGAACATTCAGAATTGCTCTTCACTCTGATTTACAGGAGATGCATCCATCCTTTTACCTCAAACTCAGCCAATTCCAAGCAGCATGGGCCAAAGTGTTTAATTACATCTCACATGATTATACTTTTTTTCAAACTTTCATGGATTATGTTAATTAATGGTCATTATATTCTGTCCATTCTAAATCCTCACGATGCCAAGCTTACTCTCTACTACTGCAGTGCATGTGAATATTCAGCCTACTTTGCAGCTTTCTGTAAAGCTACCTGAGAGCAGGAACATGGTGAGCAGGAAGATGGTGAGCAGGAACATTACACAGACACATGCAGCACTACAACCCTAAGCCACAGTTAACAAGACTGATTAAAGACATTGCCTCAAGACTCAAAAGGTTTTTTTTTTTTCTTTTTTAGCCAGGGGAAGGTGAAAGTTTCCTCTTTGTGTCCGTTCTACCCAAATTCACTTGCAGTTTTATGAGAAAACTATTAAGAAGTACAAGTAAAAGGCCTTGCAATGCTAATAGCTTGAACGTATCTGCAGGGAACACGCTGTAAATACATGGGGGTAAAAGCATATCTCCTGGTTAGAGCCAGAAAAAAAACCCACACAGGTACCTCTGTTGTGGAAGTTAAATGTTCTGACAGCATGCGTTTGATGTGCCGTTGGTAGGATGGCTCACGTGCTGAGACAGCTTCATGGCGCCCGTTGGCTACAACCCTGATTTCAGGCCAGCTGGTGAGCGAGACACACCGTCCTTTTATTTCCTTATGATTTTCCTTTGTTTTTAAGTTGGAAGGAGCCAGATTTTCCTCAGGCCGTGACGACCTCCACCTCCCCCGATTCGGAGTGCTGCCTGCCAGCCTGGTTTGCCTTTCACTAGGCATTGATGTATTGCAAATCGGCAAGCTTATAATGAGAATATAACTCACAAAACCCATTGCTTATAGGTACAGTAAATCTGCACTTTAAGGGGGACTCACATAGCCACAGAGAGCACTTTGGCTGTGACGCCGAGGATGCACAGAACATCCCAGGTAACAGGGAACATTCCTAGCTATAGCTAGCATTACTTCAAAGTATTCCTGGGTGTTTCCTTCACGTCCTCCGGTTTCCACCTGTAATCCAAAGGTATGCAGTGCAGCTAATTGGGGGATTCTCAATTGCCCATAAAATATGATTGTTTGAAAGTGAGTCTGTTCTACAATCAGGCATCCCATCCAGGGCGTGACCAACCTTGTGCTATAATACTGTAAGAATAAATTCACAATGATGTTGCAGATTAATGACTGTAGCATGAAGGCAGGAGTATATACAGGTACAAGGCCACAGAGACACTAGCCCCAGATGAAAGCAAAAATTGGCTCTTAAGTGCCCTATCCCCTGTCACTCAGTGATTCAAAACATTTCATTGGCTAATGACAAGGTCAGCCCCTCTATATGAATTATGCCCTCTTTTGCCCCCCATCTGCCTGGTGGCTCAGTGGAGGTTAGGCTTAAGGTTACTGTAGCCTCTCCTCCAGGGTTGGGTTGTTTGAATATGGCCACTGTCCTGGACAATTCAATTCAATTCAATTCAATTGATTTGATTTGATTTAATTAATTCAGTCCATTTTGTTTGTATAGCGCCTTTCACAACAGTGTCTCCCCAAGGAGCTTTACATGGATGTGTTGTGAAACATTATAGCATCATTAAGACAGAATAATACTGAAACAGGGCATACAGTATGGAGTGTGAAAGCTGTCCTCATATATGTGGGAGTTTTCTCCCACAGTCTCTAAGCAACTTGTTGTCTCTAAATTGTATTTGGTTTAGCAATGATGTGTCCTGGTATGGGCTGCAGTCTCACAGAAGCCGCGTCCTATGTTTCCTGAGCTATTTCAACCTTATTAGTGGTACAAAAGAATGTGTCGATGAGTAACCAGGCCCATTCAAGGACATCTGACACTGTTCTGGTTGCAGTCTACAAGGTATTATGTATGAATGAAAGTATTTGTAATTTATGTTGTTCCAGACATTAATTAGAGATCACAAATGAATGTAGTCAAAGTTCTTCCTGGGGCTATGGATTATGATGTAGCTTTTTTGCATGTTTGTCCATATTTATGTATGGTATTGAGTGTTGAGCTTTAGTAATGGACCATTCAACAAATTCATTCATTTTCATTTAATAATTTATTGTTCTTTTAATGAGAAGGATGAAGGTATGGTGCAACTGAAGGACTCCAGAAAAATATAAGAAACTTGTCTCTGAAATTTTTGTAGTTCACATACGAACCAAGGGTAAGATGAAAAAACAAAGTAATATGTTAGAGGTAATATTTCTTTATTTTAAGAAAATCCATCCATCCAAGGTGATGCACTGCTAATCCATTGGGTTTGAATACCACCTTCGCAGAGTTCCCTCTTTCCGGAATCCCCCTTTGGCATCTATAAGGCCTAAAAGCTTATATTGTCCTTGATTGTTTTACAGTACATCACCCAAAAGTATATTCCTTAAATGTAAAAGTACTTGGTGATGAATAAATGATTCTGATTCTGACTCCGCCATGAGGACCACGGCTCAGACTGATTTCCTTGTGTCACAGAGGAGGTGTAGCACCTTACTCTACAGCAATCACCCATTCAAATAAAGCCAGAGATGGTTTTATAGGAGAGATATAGCTGTAAAGCCCTCGGCCAAATTTCCATTTTTGGTCACCACACAAAGGCCTAAATAAATGAAGCATAAAATTTGACAAGGCTTTGTTTGGCTTAGAGGATATGTCTGGACTGGGATCACGGATTCTCTCTGCATTTAGTTATACCTCTGAAGCCCTAAGGCAGCTGAATGTCATAAGCCAACGGTTCCGATGTCACAGCTCAGAAGGATTCTGGCCTGGGGAATGAGACAGAACCACCCTCAGTGACCCGTGACTGTCTCTGGATCTGAAATAATTGCGCCTCATTAAGCATGCAGGTCACTGGGAAATATAACTGGTTTTTTATTGTTTGCATTTTGAGTTTACATATTACCTAATTTGTACATATTTTCTTTCCTTATTTTTCCCTATAGACCTAAGAACAGAAGTGAATATCAAATAACCAAAATTTATATGTCAATTGAAGTAGATGTATGTTATAGAGCATCAGTACTTTTAGCAAAGTCTCAGTTAATTAAGTTGCAGAAAATGCAGCTTAAGTTTATTTAATTCACTTATTTCAGTTTATTGTCCCTGGGAAATGCTATCTCACTGTGATTTACTGCATTATATATTGTTGGATTACTTATGAAGGCACATTTTGACAATGTTATTATATGTATCAGTAATAGCCTTTCAGTCAAGCTTTTTAAAGTACATTTCTCTGTATTTGGTGACAAGGTATACCCACAAGCCTAGCATGAAAAAGTTAGCTGCTATCACGTATGAATTATTTAATAACTGAAAAGAATACCAACAGCAAACACATTAAAAATGGATGAACAAGTATATTAACAGTTAATGTTTTGACTTAGTAATGCCTGTGCTCTTCAGCTAGTCATGAATATTTTTAGTGGTATACAGTTATCTGTTTTACATTTAATTTGTTTTTCTTTCAGACAGCTATTTCAAGTAGCTTTCAAATGTAACAATACAGTACCATACCCAATTGGGGTCTAATGTGGACCTTACGATCGATTCTCTCCTCCAAGAACCACCGCCTGGTCGGTGAAATCTACTGAGAAGGTCAACATAATCTACAAAGAGAGACCCCTACCCCCCAGACAAATTTTACCAGGGGCAGTGGACCTTGGCTTCGTGTCACTGATGGAATTTGGAAATGGTACCCCTGCTATAATACAAAATACAAATTAGCATCGTGCATGTGTTTTGTGACTTATTTGACATACAGATTGTCATGTGTGACTTGTTGCTTTCTGCTTGCCATTGGGGGGGGGGGGGGGGGGTCCTCAAAGTGAAGCACCCGGATTAGTGCGAATGCTCCTGAACATCCTGTGATGAAAAAGGGTTTAGGATCACTAAGAACACCTGTGGATTCCTGCGGGAGAAGATGCTCCGCATATTCTCATTGAATTAATGCAGCGTGGATGGATTAAAACAAAGCTGCTGAGAGTCACTCTCTGACATCTGTGGAGGGCGTCGTTCTCTCCAGGTCTCCTCGCACCCTGGTACCTTTGTTCTCGGCCTCACGTTTTCTCCCCTTAAGTGC
Source organism: Hyperopisus bebe (assembly GCA_026777045.1). Classification (NCBI taxonomy): domain Eukaryota; kingdom Metazoa; phylum Chordata; class Actinopteri; order Osteoglossiformes; family Mormyridae; genus Hyperopisus; species Hyperopisus bebe. Next base: position 14,438,771 of record JAODJW010000046.1, read on the forward strand.
TGTTGAGTCCCCCCCCCCCCCCCCACCCCGCAGTCTGACGCCCTCAGACAAGTCATTATCGAGCTGTCGCCTGAAATCCAATTTGCTATTGCGTGCCTGGATTTGCTGCATGCGGACCAGCCTCTGCTCCGCCCACTCGCTCTTCCAGCAGGGAATCAGAGAGCAAAAGAAGAAAAAAAAACAAAAAAACAAAAAGCACTCTCTTTTACCACCTTTTGAATCTACAAAGATCAAGACGCTCATGGTAGCCTTGCTCTGTGAGACACAGCAGCTGCATGTAGTTCATGCTGGTTCGTCTAAGAAAGCCAGGTATGTGATGGTTTGTGACTTTTGGTTTTCAAGACACATCACACAGCAGCGCCTCTTCTGGTCACAGCAGAGAATGCAGCTATACCTGCATACATATAGAGTATATACTGTATAAGTGCGTATTATAATGAGCTCCTCCAAGCTCCTCCACTCTATCTACTACATTTACAAAGGGTGGCTTTGCCTGATATTCAGTTCAATCTATTTTCATATAGGGCCTTTCACAATCAAGTTGCCTCAAGATGATTTACATGAAACAAGAAAGAAATAAAGAAAGAAAGAACGGAGGAGAGAAACTGAAAACTCCTAAGTAGGGAGAAAAAAAAACCTCTGTGGGGCCTCTATGGGGCCTGCTTGGTACAAGCAAGGCGTAAACTGTGGTCACAGTCAAAGCCAAAGCCCATCTCAGTGTCAACCTGTGTGAAGCAGCAGAGTGAAGGCTGGACCCACAATGTCACGGTGCGTAACTTGGCATCCACCATGTCGTAGTACGCAAGTCTCCGTCCTTGATGCTACAACAGGTAAGTCTCCATCCACGATGTCCCAGTGGGTAAGTCCCCAGCTGTGATGCCTCAGTGCGTAATTCTGCATATATATCAACATCACAGTCCATAAGTCCATACCTATGACATCACAGTGTGTAAGTCCACATACACATCAACGTCACAGTCCATAAATCCATACCTATGACATCACAGTGCGTAAGTCCGCACCCATTATGACACAATTCCATGGCAGAAGCCCATCTCTGCATAATTATTAACAGGTGGTACATTGATTTAAGCAGTTAAGAGGGATTGTGCCACACTCTCAGTAATTGACACCAACTTTAGAACCATACAGTTATGTGAAAAAGAATGTACTCTCTCTTTCAATTCTGAGGTTTTTACATATCAGGACATACTAAAATTATGTGGTCCTCACAAATCTCCAAATTAGGTATATACTACCTCAGATAAAGAACAACACATGACATTATTTATCTAACAAAATTAAGGAGTTTATGAAAAATTAAATACTTAAGTATTACTGCTTCTATGGGAATTAAGAGGTTAAGTAGCAGCCAAGTGCTGCTAATCAAATGCAGTAACTGATCATCAGTAAGTGTGACTCCTCTATAAAAGCAGAGGTTTTGGCAGTTTGCTGGTCTGGAGCACTCAGGTGTGTAACAAAATGCCGAGGAGGAAAGACATCAGCAATGATCTTAGAGAAGCAGTTGTTGCTGCCCATCAGTCTGGGAAGGGTTATAAGGGCATTTCCAGACAATTTGAAGTCCATCATTCTACTGTGAGGAACATTATTCACAATGGAAAACATTCAAGAGAGTTGCCAATCTTCCCTGGAGTAGACGTCCCAGCAAATTCACCCCAAGGTCAGACCATGCATTGCTCAGAGAAACTGCAAAAAACCCAAGAGTTACATTTCAGACTCAGGACTCAGTTAGCATGTTAAATGTTTAAGTTCATGAAGTACAATTACAAACAGACTAAACAAGTATGGCTTGTTTGGAAGGGCTGCCAGGAGAGAGGCTCTTCTCTCTAAAAAGAGGATGGCAGCACGGCTTAGGTTTGCAAAGTTGCATCTGAGGAAACCAGAAGATTTCTGGAACAATGTCCTTCAGATAGATGAGGTCAAACACAATGTTTAATCTGGCAAAAACACAGCATATCAACACAAATACCTCATACCAAAAGGTGGTGGAGGGGTTGTTGATTTGGGGTTGTTTTGTAGCCGCAGTACCTGGTCACCTTGCAGTCGTTGAGTGAACTACGAACTCTGTAAAACCAAAGTATTATAGAGTCAAAGGTGAGGCCATCTGTCAGACAGCTAAAGCTTTAGCCAAAATTGGATTATGCAACAGGACAATGATCCCAAGCACACCAGCAAATCTACAACAGAAAAGCTGAAAAAGAAAAGAATCAAGGTGCTGCAATGGCTCAGTCAAAGTCCAGACCTAAACACGACTGAAAATGCTATGGCGTGACCTTAAGAGAGCTGTGTATAAATGATGTGAGAGACAATATAAAATCATATAGAAATCAATATGTTCAAGTTATTGCTTTTCGCTTTGTTTTTGTTAAACAAATAATGACAAGGTGGAATTGTATGTTTGTTTTACAACTGAGTTTATATTTAAATTATTTTAGAACCCGGAAAGGACCAGATGATTTTTATTATGTCCTGATACGTAAAACCACGCAGCTGAAAGAGGGTATACTTCCTTTTTCACGTCTGTAATTTATTTAATGGAAACAATATTTCCCTAAACCAGACATTTAGCAGATTACTCATTGTTTTATAAAAAGAAATAAATAAACCATCAACAAACTATAGTAATGTAAGGGAAAAAATAAAGGGAAAAAACAAGAGGCTTTATTTGTTTCAGAGGAATCTGAGGGGAGTGACAAAAACTGAAATAAATAGCCAAGGACAGGGATTATCCGAAAGGAAAGGAGAGGCGTAAAGAGAGTATCACAGGAGCTGAGACACTGAAATGTTTATCTGTGTGCTGCACTAAAGGTCAAGCTGTAATTACAGGTATAAACATCACGCTGGAAAGGGAAGAAAGGTGGTGAATCGACCTCAAGAAAATGTCATAAAGATCTGGACAGCTGCCAGTCGATAATAAATCAGCCTCATTTTTAAATTGAATTGTTCAAGCCCACTAAACTCTGAGGGGAGCAACTATGAAGCAATGTAGGGTGGGAAAACCTTCCTTGAATAGGTAAGACTATTTTGACCAGTATAGCAGATTACCCCCCCCCCCCCACCCCAGAAAAAAAATAAAAACATTGTGCTGGTAGTATAAAGTTATGTGTTCAAATCCTGTAATAATGATTAGGAGACCTTTAAATCCTGTTACGCAACGATGAGACATTTTTAATGATCCGATCCGTAATCATAAGATCCCTGGGTCAGAACCAGGCCAACAGAGACTGAAATCCAAACCCCGGATCAAACCGTGCTTTGCAGCTAGATACAGTAGATCGATGGATGGATGGATGACTGTGGCTGGTAGATTGGTGGGTTGGTTGGTTGGTTAGACAGATCAGAAAACATTCAGAAAACGACTACAGAAAACTACTTTTAAGAATCAGCAAATAATCCCATTAAAGCTGAACTTTAATAATATAGCCTGAAGATAGAGGACAGCAAAATGGCAAAATTCAACAAATAAGTTGCGGAAGTTTAGCAGAGATAAACAAAGAATAGAGGGGGGGAGGGGAGAGGAGAGGAGGGTGTAGAGTCATGAAGATATTTTCTTTCTCTCTCTTTTTCCCTTGCAAACACAAAGCGGGAACACACGGTCAAGGCCTGCAGGCTGTGATTTATACCTGGGAGAAGAGTGGGCTGAGAGCTGCAATGGGGTGTAATGTAAATTGTTACCGGGCATCTGCTGCTGTCCATAAAAGCCAGGGTGAGACAAAGGTCTCAGGGAACTTAACAAATGGAGTGTGGGATAGGAAGAGGGCAGCCTCCCTGTCAGTCATCCCTCTCTTTCTCTGAGGATCTCTCTCTCTTTCACTCTCTCTCTTTTTCTCACTTTCCTTCTCAGCTGCTGCCTGTTGATAATGTTGTACTGCCAGGACATTGCGCTGCCTGTAATTTATAATCGCTTTCTCCCACTCTGTGGCTCTATGGCGTGTCCGGACAAACAGGAACGAGACACTCCCTCCCCACGTCATTGCTCAGACTTCCTCCCTGTGCATGTGTGCATGAAAGCAGAGCTTGATGAATGCACAGTTTAATCTCTGCCGAGACACCTCTGGCAAAAGCATCCGTCCCCCAATATTTAAAGTGCCAGCATACAGGCCCAGTGAGCTCAAAGTCTCCAAAAACTGATTGATTGTTCACTGCCTCAAGTGGAGGAGTTTAAGTATCTCGAGGTCTTGTTAATGAGTGGGGGAAGAAAGGAGTGGGAGATGGACAGGCGGATCGGTGCAGCTTGGGCAGTAATGGGGACGCTGTCCCGTTCTGTCGTGGTGAAGAGGAAGCTGAGCCGGAAGGCAAAGCTCTCAATTTACCGGTCGATCTACGCTTCAACCTTCACCTATGATCATGAGCACTGGGTAGTGACCGGAAGAATGAGATCGCGGATACAAGTGGCTGAAATGAGTTTCCTCCGCAGAGTGGCTGGACTCAGCCTTAGAGATAGGGTGGGGAGCTCGGACATTCAGGAGGGGCTCAGAGTAGAGCTGCTGCTTCTCTGCATCGACGGGAGCCAGTTGAGGTGGTTTGGGCATCTATCTAGGATGCTTCCTGGACAGCTCTCTGGGGAGGTGTTTCAGGCATGTCCAACCGGGAGGAGGCTCCGGGGCAGACCCAGGACACGCAAGCGAGATTATATCCCTGGACTGGCCTGGGAATGCCTTGGTATTCCCCTGGAGGAGCTGGCTGGTGAGAGAATGAATAAATGAATGAATGAATAAATGACATTAAGATGGGAAGGTAAGTATGATTAGCAATAATGATACATAGAACACTCTGGAGACCAAATTCCCAGTGTCAAGTTCTGACAAAACAGACCTATATTTGAAAGATCTTGCTTAGGTAATTCTAGGATTTTATGAAGATGAGGGGCATAAGAGAGTCCATAATTCATACACAGGGACCAACATTATATTCAGCCAATTGTATGTCTTGAATTGGTGAGTGACAGGGGAGGGAGCAGTCTGGGAGCCAATCAGATTTCAGCTGAGACCAGTGCCTCTGTGGCCCCGCCCCTGTATGCACCCCTGCTTAGTTTCATTCAAAGTCCCCGCCCTTTCCCTGTGTATTCATGCACTATACTATTTCTATTTGTTATATATTTTTAATAAAATCCTCGTGTCCTGTGCTGCTTAGGACAGGCTCCAGGACCCGTGTGACCTTGACCTAGATAAGCAATTACAGCATGCATAGACAGATGGGTGGAGTTTCATAATAAACTTCTTCAGCTGATAGCAGAACTTGGTTTAAAGCATCCCTAAATGAAACTGTAAAGATTTATGAAGCTTTAAAGCTACGTTTTAATAAGACTGTCAAAAAATTGATTGAAGTACGTAAAAAGTGGTTTTGACCTATAGAGCAAAACATGTCTTAATTTGTTATCACAGTATTGCAAAACTGTACTTTTGACAAAACAATTCCTGTTAACTGGTTCAGAGGAAGAGCTCTGTGTGTGTTTTATAGTATGTTGTTGTAGAATGGCGTCCCCACAATGATCCTAATATTGGTGTGTGTGTGTGTGTGGATTAGGTTTATATTACATTGTGGGGACCAAATGTCACACATAATGTAATATAAACCTATGCTTTTGACACTGTGGCGACTATTTTCCAAGTCCCCACAAAGATCTGTGAAAGCAATCAAAAAAGCAAAAGTCTCGTATTTTGTTTGGTTACTTATGGTTCAGGTTAGGGGTTAAGGTCGTCATGTGGGTATTAGCGTTTACCCCACAAAAATGAATGGAGAGTCCCCACAAAGATATAATT
>JAODJW010000046.1:14468949-14484175 GCA_026777045.1 Hyperopisus bebe
CACACACACACACACACACACTTCCATGCTTTTCATTTCACAGGTGGATGGACACATTACTTCTGATTTCAGGCAGGCAGCTGTAATATCCCCCTGGTCTTGGATTTGGTGATTAGCTGAAACCCCCAGCACACCTTATTCCAGCCTGCATTGCCCTGCTACTGGTGTGTGGAATGGCACTCAGGTTGGGGGATGTCAAAGTTTGGGAAGGAAGGTGGCTGTTAACCATGACTGAGAGCTGTAGCATGTGGATGTCAGTCGGGATACAGTGCAAAGAAAGCAGAACAGAGCAGAGCCTTCTGATGGACAGGGAGGCAGTTAGAACAGCCAGTCGAGAATGATGTTGCTGATACACCGTCTGACGAGACGTTCTGTGCTGATAATATACTGGGGCTTTAAACAAAGTGATTGGAATTGATCAATGGAACCCTCTATATATATAAGGTTTATGAAATCTACCATTTGTCCACCAGCACTGGCAGAGAAAACCAACCAGTGCTCAATTCTGCCTATTTAATACCTTTGCAACAAAGTTTCAATCGATTCTCTTGCCTTTCAGACGTATGAGATTAACAGAATGTGAGCAATCATTTCTAGTCCATCTCTCTGCGTGTTCTAAACAGATCACTCACATGTCACTTTGTACCACAGTTAGCTGGTGATGGATTTGTAACACACGGCGGCTTTTAATACTTCTGAAATTCTCATTTCAACCTGTGGTTAGCGGTATTCGTAGTTATAAGATTGCTAGGCTAGACAGATCTCCGCATGCAATTGGACAAACATATTTCTTGCAAGGAAATTTTAAATGAGCTTCCCATACTCTACAAGAAAGTAGAAGATGGACAGATGGACATTTCAGCTATTGGATTATCGCAGGTAGTGTTATCACAGGTAGTGTTATTATGAATAGTGTTATCACAGTTAGTGTTATCATGGTTAGTGTTATCACAGAAAGTGCTGTAGGTAACCAGCAATCTTAGTGATTTTGCAAATGTTAGTGAAGATTTTGGTGGAATTTGCCAGTCAGGTTGGTCTGGGGATGCTGTGGTAAAACTTCTTGCCAACTCATTTTTACCGTGGCTGAATAGAAGAGGAACAGATTTCCAGGATATTGCTCATCACTGGTGGATATGAAGCTGCTGTCAATTTGCAGGAGACTCCCGGAACGTCTGGGTTCTGTGTGTCATGTCGAGTTTGTTAACAGCAGTACAGTTTGTAGCTGCGTCTTTGGTCCTGCTCTTGAGTGGCTCATTGATTTTATTAGCTGATAAATAACCTTTACAGCTTTGGCTCAAGGCTTGACATTTGGAATAAAAAAAGAAAGATACAATGAGTCACTTTGTTCAAACCATGTCTGCTCAGCACCTTTATGGAGTACACATCAATTTATTTACTGCTTCTCTTAATAATCATAAAACTTATGCGGTACTTTATTACCCATTGTACATAGTTGAAATATTTTATTTTGCTTCATGGTAATACACAATGGCATTGGTACTGTAAAGCTGAAATGAGTTTCTTTGAATTTAGTCTCAAAACTATAAATTATATGAAAAGAAAAATGGAATTTGCCTTGATATTGATTTGAAATTCATCGTCTCGCAGTAACATTGTGTAATGTTGTTTAAAAGAGAAGTCTATTCCGATATTCTGAACATGCTTCCACACCACTGTGGACAGGAATTATGTGATAGGACATACATTGTTGGATAAATTGTTGCTAACCTGCCTCTGCATCAACCATCTGTCTATACAGCGCAATGTATGATGGGAAGCATCGAAAAGTGTCGTCAGTCACATCATGAATACTAAACGTAGAAATCTGAATATTCTGGAACATTGAATTGCAGCACATGTAGATCATTATTATTATTTTGTTTGGCTTTTATAGATGCTTTTATCAAAAGCAGCATACATTTCTTTTGAGAAAGTATGGTTAGCGGTTAGAGAGTGGAATCGCTCAACCACCAGCCACCTAATCACAGATACAGTGTCATAACTCAATGAGCCATGTTCCATCAGCCTTGTTGTTCCCGCTATTGTTCTTGATATTATATGTTCAAATGCATTTTACATATATTTTATTCTGTTTTAAGTGAATATACTGTTCATTTCCTGCCAGTCAGCTGATCAGATTGTTATCATGTCCTGTCTCACAGTCTCTGCCTCCATTTCACTGTGACCTTGAGTGGAGGAGATGGTTCCGGAAAGACTGGGCGTTAGTTTCGGGTCGCATGTTATGACCATGTTTGACAACATTTTGGCTGAGTGTGCAGAAAAATGTTTTCTTTGAATGTACAGAATTCCCAGCAAATCCTGGAGTGCCCTTAGGGGTGTGTCAACATATACCTTGAGAATACCCCCAGGCCCATCTACGCTGCTCCTCGAAGAATGTAATGGGCAGCCCATTGGGCAACGAGGCAAAAGGCAACCCTTGATGTGGGTCTCAGGACGCCGTCAGGCATAGGTAAAGGCTGCAGATAACCAGGCCACAAAAAGCCCTGCGTAATGGCGTTTCTCCTGGCCGGCGGTATGATTGTGTCGGAAAGCCTTTAACGGGATTTCACAACGGGAACAAAAGTGTGCACTGCGCCCGGAGTGCAGCGCGGTTCAGAGGAGGCAGAGACTTTAAGACGAGCAGAGGGAAAGAAACACATTTACAGTGCAGATCGTGGCACAAAGGACCTTGGATACGCTTCCCATGCTTTTAACAACGGAATACAGAGTTTGAACCCATGCTTTTATTCTCCTGATGTGCTGTCAGACTTTATACAGGTGTGGCCATTACCTCGTTTTGCTAGATGGCTGTTTTCTGTATTCCTAGGAAAGCGTCAAGCCTTATCAAACACAGAACATACGAAGTCTGAGAGGAGAATTCACAAAGAAACAACATCTGCAGAACTAATACACCCACCACAATGCTGCAGAAGATCTCAGGTTGATCTCTTCTTTAGCTTCCCATGCTTTGCTCCCCAGCCGGACGTCTTCCTGCCAATCAGCAGGCCTTTGGTTATGCCTTCAAAGAGATCGCGGTGGCCCGCTGTGACATCGACAGATGCGAGGCAGTGTATGGGTTCTCATCCTCAAATTCAGGCAGAGAATTGCTGTATAGCTCCCAAGCTCACGACCCACTCCCACTCCGCGACTCGGCTTAATTGGAGCGGATTCCCCACAGACCCACAGGACATTCCACACACAGGGCAGGTTATTTCTCTCCTCATCCAGTGAACAGCCTCCCCGGTGGCCCATTACAGATGGTGTAATCTCTCCCAGGCTCTTACATTAATTCAGCCCCCTTTGGTTTATGAATTTGATGGCTGCTGAGTTGGGAAGTTCATCCATGTAGAGAGCAGCCCACTCAGTGTGACGTGTCCTTTAAAACCAGATTAATAATTCTAAATACCAAAAATGTCCAGTTTTGGATGTGCTCTTAAAAACAATACAAATGTAAAACATCCATCCATCTATTCATCCTCTAACCACTTTTCCAGACTAGGGTCACGGGGTAAAGATGAAATGGTAACTTTACTTGATGGGGCACAAATACTTAGTAATAACTCAGTTACTACTGAAGTACAAATCATGAACAAATCATGGACAAATATAGGCACTACTCACAAAGGTTTACAGAATTGATAGACATAGTAACAAATATAGTAACTGCTTGAGATAAAACATGCATATTAATTCATTAATGATGAATTAACATGAGATCAGTATATAGCTATTTACCATTTAGATTTTAAGTTGGTGTCACAACAAGGGACTCAGTTAAAATTTCGTTGACAAAGGAAATTAAGTATTTTCAGTCAGACTCGAAAATTGATTTCAACTACAGTGCAATGTTTTCCTCTATCAATTTTTCAATAACAGGTAGTGTTAATACTTAAATTAAAAAATCAAATCAAAATCAAAGAGACTTCAAGGTTTCCATCTATTGAAAAGAATGATAGAGCATGTGCGTCATGTTGATTAAAGCTGTGCTGTGGGGTGTGTTATTGAAGCGCGTGTGGGTTGCTGAGGAGGTGTCACAGGGAGGGGCAGCTATTACGGGACACGTGTCGATGCCAGGGATGCGTTAGCCGCCCACAAGTGCAAACCCTGCCGTACACCATCCGCTCTTTGACAAATGTACTGAGCTTAACCACAACTCCGATTATATTGCAACAATCAGAAAATAAAATTCAGTTTTTCTTTTTTATGTGGGTCATGGTTCTGTGTAACAACCATGAAATGAATTTCTCACAGATTAACTGTGTAAATTAACTGTGCTTACCCGTTCTCCAGTTGTGCGGCTATCACAATGTTTGGCTGGCATTTGGAACAAGAATATATCAATGTGTTTTTCACTAGAACTATACAAGTGAGATACCTTAGTAAAGGGACCCTTCTAAGACGCACAAACCAAATTCCAAGCTGTCCTGCTACTAATTCTTTTACTCAGTATTAAGATATCAAGGTACTGTTAGTATGACAAGAAATTATCGTGTATTTTAACCTTTATATGCTAATTCATACTTCATTTGCAGTATAGAGGTTAAAATGTATGGAAATTTCTTGTCATACCAGCACAAATGCGCATAAAATACGTACGGATTCACGCTGTTACAACAATCGATTTCCTTGCGTATCGCTTTCAAAGGTAAATGCGTACTTGCGTACCAGTTATGTCAATCCCTGTGTATAGTCAATGGGAAACAAAATAATAGTTAATGCAGAACACAGAATAAAAGAGATTGATTGGGATTTCTCACTATTCATCAGGCAGCAGTTAACCCAAAATTGATGGAAGCATAACAATGACCTGTATTACTGTATAGTAATTTAATTTTTAGCACTTCACAGCAACCAATGTCCACCAATAACTGGCTCAAGAGTGTGGAAGAGATCTTTGTTGCTGTATTTTCATAATCACATAAGCCAGCACAGAGCTTATATATGCAGATAAATTAATTAAAGCACAAAAAGCAAATATTAAAACTCCTTCTGTTATTCTAACCAGGTGATTATGTCTCTTTTTAAATTTTTTGCCTCTTACAATGCTTTCTTAGTCTGTTAGATTTAGGGGAAACCTTGTGCATTGTAATGATTGCATTCATTAAAGTTATATGTATAACTGACTCTTCACACATCCAATCGGCATGTTGTTGGCTTTTAACACCTCCAAGCCGTAATTGCACAGCTGTTTTTCATGCAGTATTTTACATGGTTATTTATAATGGTAGCTGATTTGAAAGTGCAACTGAGACAGAGAGTGAGTGCAGGCATAGAGCCGTCGCACAGGACAGCGCTACAAAACGTGGAGCAAGAACCATTCTGTCATGCGGCAAAATATCTTTGTTCCATTACCCTGTTAAATAAACATTCCGAAACACATTTGGATTTGTGTTTTAGACATTGCTGGCAATTTCTGCTTGTCTTAGAAATATTGCCTGTTTTGCAGTTTTTTTTTTTTTTAGTTCTTCTGGAGTCACCAAACATGGAATAATTGAATAGTGATTTTTTATTCATTCTGTTTTGGAAATCGGGTAGTCTTTGCATATTCCATATTTTTCTCTGTGAGACACACAGACACATATACAGGTGAGAGCAAGTCTTGGGGTCACAGCACAGGGTCAGCCATCATGCAGCACTCCAGGAGCAGTTGGGGTTAAGGGTCTTGCTCAATAGTGACATCAGTTTTTGAACCAGCGACCTTTCAATCACAGTCCTAACCTGCAAGTCCACACCCCAGAGTTGAACCTGGGACCTTTCACACCCTATGTGAGAACCCACATTTAAATTAAATCAATTTTTCAGTAGTTCAATCATTACTTGCAGTTTTTCCTTCACTTTGTTTAAATAGGATATTTATTTCAGAGTTGGTATTGGCTGTAGCCCCGACCGTATTAAAGTAAGTTTGCTAATAAAAGTAGGTATACTTGTTACACTCCAACTGTGGAGCTCTTGAAATGGTCTTTTTCATTCTGGATGCAGAAATTTGGCACCTTCTGCATTGTTATTCACATTGCCTTACTCATTTCATTAATTTTCATTAAGGGGTAATGGGGTTTCCTTAAGGATTGATTATTTTCTCACCAAGGGTAGTGAGATAATGTTGTTGAGAAACTCATGCTCTTTTATTACTTGCTTTTACCCCCTTAGCCCCATTGCTGTCCTATGGACACCCCCAATGCACAAAGACATAGAGGTGGAAAGGTCAGGTTCAGAAAGTACAAATCCCAACCATGATTTTGTTTCAACTGACCAGAAACAAAATCTCGGTCTGGATTTGTACCTTCTAAATCTGAACTTTCCACCTCTGCAAATACGCACACACACAGGTTTGTAATTATATCTTTGTGGGGACTCTCCATTCATTTCATTGGGTCAAATTCTAATCCCAACATGACGACCTTAACCCCTACCCGGCCCTAACCTTAACCACAATTAACCAAGCAAAATATGGACCGATGGCTCGATCCCAACAGCAAAGGTCACAAACAAGTAAGGTCACAAACAAAATAAGAACCAGAGGTGGGTTAAACTGCTGTGTACCTGGCATTTACATAGCTAGCCACCAATTTAATTCTTCTGATGAAGGGGTTAAATACACTGCATACCAGTACACCCAGCCTAATGATACGGTGCATACTAGTAGAGCCAGCCTAATGATACAGTGTATACTAGTAGAGCCAACCTAATAGTGCAGTGCATACCAGTAGAGCCAACCTAATGATACAGTGCATACCCGTAGAGCCAACCTAATGATACAGTGCATACCCATAGAGCCAACCTAATGATACAGTGCATACCCGTAGAGCAAACCTAATGATACAGTGCATACCCATAGAACCAGCCTAACGATACAGTGCATACCCGTAGAGCCAGCCTAGTGAGCATACATGGCAACCTCGCGAATAGATATATATTCTAAGACACTGAAAAAAAAGACATTGTAGTACCAATAACTACTGACACAAGACTTACAGTACTTGGCACTACTCTTTCAATAATGATAGGGTGACCAGATAATCCATGACAGGGAGGACACTTCGAAATAAGACAGGATCTGTAAAGTACCATTTCAATTAAAAGGACCGGGATTTCACTTAAGCCCTGAGCTCTTGCTGTGTGCTGATTGGTTAGTCTCCTGTAATCATGCATGTGTCACTAATGTTAATACGAAACAGCTGGATGAGTTTTTCAATCAAGGAAACAAATCAGTCAAAGCACAAGGAGAAATGAACTATTTAGCCGAGCAGAGGAGCCTTTCGATTTTAAAGTAGTTTGTAAAACCTGAAATAGCTCAATGTGTCCCTGACATGGATTTTCTGGTCACCCAGAAAATCGACCCAGAAAGGTACATTTATAACAAAGGATTAGTCATTTCTGTTCTTATTCAAGGGCGAGATTTAGCACTATGCAACTGCCTGAACATTTGTAGAATATGATGCGTCTTACAAAGTCATCCCTCCCAGCCCGTTAGTGGTCCCACATTGGTCAATAGCACGACTGACAGCTTGAACAACTAACCAGTGAGACCTTGATTGCATGAGGCACCTGTAGTGATCCTACATGGTCAATGGCATTACTGACAGCTTAACTGACCAATCAGCAAAAACCTGATTGCAAGGGGTACAAGAATAGATACTTACTTTAACTAGTAAGCAGCCATTTTTCTGGGTGAAGAAATATGACACTGGATCCTTCAGTTACAGAATCCAATTCCTTGCTGTCATGCCACAAAAAACTGGTATAAGCAGTAAATACTGTATATAAGAGACTTACATATGCAGAAACAGATGACATACAAACGTTAAGTTTACAGGTACACATCATAAGTGTGGTTTTTTTTTTATGCAGTTACCCGTAACCTAAGTTACACATATGTGTTTGACAGCCATCACATATCAGCATGTTCAAGTGTCTTCATCAAGAGCCACTAAAGCCCCACCCCCCTCTTTTTAAGTCAGTATAAAGTGCTGAAAATCGTCCGCACCCCCCAGCCACCCTAGGTTTAATGACAAGCTTACAAATGGCACCTATAAGCAGATGCAGACTAATACACATTCTCTCCACTCCTTGTTAGAGTAAAAGCCTTCGTTGGAGCAGGAGGTTAAGTGCATCCGGAACAAAAAAATTGCAACTTCTGTGTTAGAAAAATATTGCTTTTAAATGTCTGAAAATGGCATTGCGGGAGGGGGTGGACTGGGGGAATTGCTTTACAGGTGCAAAAAGACGACAAAAGAACAACAGGAAATCGACATGCGCACTCACCAGTTCACCGCTCATTTGGAGAATGCTGCCTTGCGGCTCCTGATTTGCTGGTTTACATTGTGAATTACTGCAATTAAGTGAAGCTGAAATAATCTCGTGCCAGGCAGGAAACGAGACCGGAGCAGGGGAGATGTTCGTGGCTGTGCAGGGCTGATACAGTGCCTTCCGTAAACTTCAAAAGGCCTTTGATGGTGCACAAAAGTCCACATCAGTTTATCTTTTGGCTGTTTAAGAAATGCGAATATGTTAAAATTTCAGACACTTTTCTTTTCGTTGTCTTGATTTGTGTGTACGCTTCTCTTCTTTTTCTGGTACCTGTAATTTTTTAAAAACAACGTGGAGCAGGTGTGTTGCATTTCTATGAAGGAGCACTTAGTAAGTATTCAGATTCTTTTTTTCCTCATTCTGGCTTGCACACCAAATACGGCGAGTTGTCAATCTCAGATAAGGACATCATTAACTGAAAGCAAGGGCAGAGATGAAACACAACATGTAAGGCAGAAATGTCTGAAAGGTCTGCAAGATTTTTATGCTTTCAGATAAAATGGTTTTGCAAGTTTCATTTGGTAGCTTCAGGAAGGGCTAATCACTTATGTCCCAAATCCTTGTTATGGGCTCAGTTAATGCACAAAAGTGTAATCTGCATAAACTGCATAAATATTGAACTCAGCTGATGTTAATCTGCATAGCACAGTCCTGTGAAGTGCACAGTATGATCTAGCACAACATGTTCAACAACCAGTTGTTGAAATTTAGCAATTAGCGACCAAACCACCTGCAGCCTGTGAACCTGCTTTTTGAAACTTTTTTTACACTAATAGAGTGTGAGAATTAAACTTTTCTTTTTACACTAATAGAGTGTGACAATATTGAGATCTTCAGGACACAAGACACTCCTGGAAACATCCACTCTTTTTCTTGGTGTTTCAGCTTGGTTTAATTTCGGATCGATGAAATTACTTGATGTGTTTTTTTGTGTCTTAAACCGTGTACTTATTTACAAACATACTGTATGTGGCTACATCATCAAACATACATGTTTGATCCATCACTCTGGAAGCCTGTGTGAGTCAAACAACTGTATAAGGCTCCAAACTCCGTTTTCTATCCTCACGGTCTTTAGGGATGGTGTTACAGCGGGGTATGCAGGTGTCCTGTGCATTTTTTCTCTGTATGGGAAGTAAATTGCTGATTGGATTGTTCATCTTCATAATTCTTTCTGTTATGAGGAGAAAATGGATTTCTGGGAATTTTATTCATCTGCTATGTCCAAGCCGTCTGTTCCATTCATTTGATATAATGAATCAGAGAAATTGAAAACAAACAAAACTCAAATGAAGGCAGCTGATTATTCTGCAGTGATAACAAGCCGTAGCCAAACCCTTGTTTTATGCAGACAATCGATTCCTTCCCAGGTTGTCAATCACATGGTCGTCCTCCCTGTTTGCACGGCCTTGGAACAACAGTGGAATTCATAACGAATGGCCGAATCTCCCTGTGACCAGGGAGGAGCCAGAACCTCTCCCAGAATTTGGGATTTGTAGCTAATGTCAACACTACTTGGCAACAACTGTATGACGTAAAGTATGTGGACGACCGAATTAATCAGAGGAATCGCCTAATTTAGCCACACCCATTGCTGACACGAGTATATAATTAAGCACAGCCTCCTGCAACAAACATTAGCAGCAGAATGGGTGGCCTTACAGGAGAGGTTATTGACTTTCCACTTGGCACCATCAGAGGATGCCGTCTTTCCAACAAGTCGATTTCCCACATTCCTGCCCTGCTAGAGCCGACCTTGGTCAACCGAAAGTGAAGTGACTGTGAAGGTCAGAACATCGGGGAGTAAGTTCGGCCGTGATGTGGTCGGTCACACGACCTCACAGACAGGGACCTGATCACCCAACATCAATACCCAACCTGAATGGCAGCAAGTCCCACCAGCAATGTTCCAGCATCTGATAGAAAGCCGTCCAAGAAGACAGACGTCCAAGAGTAGAGGCTATTACAGCAACAACAGGCCAGCCAACTTCATATTAATACCCTTAGTTTCAGAATGAGATGTTGCTCAAGCTGGTGGCCAAATACTTTTGGTCATATAATATATATTTTGATCCTTATTGAACTGCTTTGTTAATACAATCAGCTAAAGAATAGTTACTTTTTGTTAAGGCTTTATGCAACAGTAGTTTTTTGCTGTAAAGGTTCAGATGAATTTTTGGCACCTGTCAGATTCCTGTGAGTTCAGCCAGTCAGGGCAGGATGGAGATCTCTGGGGAGCCTTGGCTGTTTAGCCAGCCGGGCCCCTGAATTTGGCCCTAGGGTACAGCCTACACATTTATCCCGTCAGCCAGCCATGTCCCACTTGCTGATCCAGACCTTGATTCCATGCATTTCCTGCTCTGAGGGAGCTCATTAGCTTTTACCCTAAAAGCTGGTTCATACTTCTCCACACAAGCGCAACACTTGCGTATCCACTCTGAGAATGCGTACACGGAAACGTTCGTAGTTCAACAGTCAAGCCACATACTTCGCACACACGCACAACGCGTTGTATAATAACAGGAATTATTATTCTGAGATTCCTTGCATTATTATTATTCTGGAACATCCCCTATGTACCATAGCAGTACGGTTTGTGTCCATTTGTCTGTTTTACAAATTCAGAGACCCAGCTCACAGGTTTTCCAAATTCGGTGAGCTGGCTGGCGTGAGATTTTCAATGCGAGACAAGTCTGCACACACATGCACACGCATTTTCATGTATGTACCAGTTTTATTACCTTGTGAACAGTCTGTAGGGTATGCAAACTACCCCAACGCTCGTCAATCGCATCCTTGTTTGTATTTAAAGTGGGCACTACCTAATGGATCGTGCACAGTGTGTCTAGAGCTGCGCATACAGTACACAGTTGCGCAGACACAAATTCGGAGTGCAGATAATGACATCAAATGCGCCATAAGCATTCGTATAGCGGACACGTCTGCTAGTACGCGTGCGGAGATGTATGAACCAGCCTTAAGGCGTGTCCCACCCTCGACTTGCCAAGGACAGAGAGGCATTTTGCAGAGATAGAACACAGCCCCCTGCCCCTACATGCAAATCTCTGCTTCAAACCAGCATACAGGGTAGTGATAAAGAGTGTAAATCACTGTTGGAGGCAAACTGTTAGCTGTTTGTTGGATAGAACCACACCACTCAGAAGGTGATGCTGTTGAAAGAGTTTATTCTCTCTGAAACTGAGATGTGTTTAACCTGTTGCCCTCTTGTGGCACTCTTGTAAATCATCACGATATTTTAGTAATTTTCTCCTGGAATGCAAACCCTTTTCACATGATCTGCAATTAAGTAAGAAATGACTTTCTGAAAGTGCATTTGTCTTGAATTATGAGGTGCAGTTTTATTAAATTGACAAATGCCCCTAATGTTTTAATGCAATGTCTGTTTTCCTTTTTATACATATTAATAAGATTATTTTTTAACACCGGCACTTACGCAAGTGTTTGCTTTTAGGAATCTGATACTTCTCATTTCTATGTAAAAGCTTTATGGTTGGCTGAATAAAGCTGAATTTATCTGAAAGACAGACTGTAAAATGAACCTTGGTGATTTTTGAGGTCCTGGCCTCTGTTTAGCATAGTTTAATGGAAGGGGTTTGTTCAGAGAAGTTAGAATAGTGATACAACCAAGCCTGCAATTTTAAATATTTATGTATCTGGGTGTTTTACTGGAGCTATTCAAGAAAATGGCCTCACTCAAGGAAACATCAGCAGGAGCCAAGGTAGTCCTTAAAATACCGAATGCCCTGATTAATGGGCTCCGGACAACTTGCATGGGTCTTGATCAGGGGCACGACATCACTCTACTGGCGCAGGGATTTGAACCAGCAACCTTCTGATCAAGGGCATGGAATCCTAACCTGGGCCGCAAACCACCCTATTCGCTTACGAAAGGTGCCAAGAGGCGCTCTAACAAACCAAGAATGTGAATACAATCTCAGTAGGAAGCTCAGCGCTTCATGAATATTTTACATTAATTGCATAAAATCTGTGAGCCTTATTGTACCACAGAAGCATTCTAGGTAATTACCCAGGAAATATACAGGCCTCGCGTAACATAAGGAAAGGACTGTTACTGATAGAAGAGAATAAATACCTCTTTAGCGCCAGTCAGACCTGCAGAAGCACAGTAAGCACAAATATAAAAGGCAGGGAAAGAGGACAGGGAAATATGTGCTCCTGCCCCCACACTTTATCCGTGTATTTCAGCCGCATTTCTCTTTTTTTGTTCGCACTTAGACTTAAGAGTGCTGTGAGGTTTGGGTCAGCCCTAAGCTGGCATGCAGCTTAGCAGGAGGTGGAGTGGAAACACAGGGCCAAATTTGGCAGTGAGCACCCAAGATGGCCTGGCCTCTTGCCCTGCGTATGCCCAGACAGCCAGGCAGAGATGGACAGGGAGAGAGACAGAGAAAGACAGACAGGCAGGCTGACAGAGAGACATACAGACAGGCAGAGAGATAGACAGGCAGACGGAGAGACAGAGGAAGACAGGTTGAGAGAGACAGACAGACAGAGATAGGCAGGCAGAGACACAGAGATAGACAGATAAGCATGGGACAGATAAACGGACAGGCAGAGACAGACAGAAAGACAGGCAGGGAGAGAGACAGACAGGCAGATGGAGAGACAGAGACAGGCAGAGAGAGAGATAGGCAGACAGGCAGAGAAACAGAGATAGACCATTAAACATGAGATAAATAAACAGACAGCCGGGGAGAAGCAGACAGAAAGACAGGCAGGGAGAGAGACAGACAGGTGGATGGCTATTACTTTGTAGAGTTTCTCATATGCCTGTGACACAACCTGACTTTCTGAGATGCCAATGACACAAGGATTGAGGGACTGTTCAGGGTTCAGTGGACTAAGATGGGAAGGGGTGGGGGGAGACTTTAGCTGTCCATACCTCCTCTCTTTCATCTTCCAACCCGAGGCGATTCGAGGATTTAAGATGGGGAACATACGAAGGGCAATCATCATACAGAGGGGCCAACCTTATCATTAGCTAATCGGTGAGTGACGGGGAGGGGGGCACTCTGGGGCCAGCTGTGGTCAGGGCCCCTGTGGCATACATGTATAGGCCCTCGGTCCTAATCTAGTGTGACTGACATCTTCTCACTCGTTTGTCTGTCTCAGACTCACACTTACAGATAATCGCAATTCAGCTATTTCACATTGCTGCGCAAGCAAGCAGATGCATGTGTACCTGCATGGCACTCGCTCCACACGTGTGCCGGCACACGCGCACACACGCACGCACACACATGCAATCACTGAAAAACCCTGCTCCCCCCCCCCGTGACCTGACATATACAGCTTAAACAGCCACGTCCTTCTACATCAAACCCCTTCAAGATGCTGAAGAACTGTCGAGCGCAGCTGTACTTTGCTGCCCGATCGTGTATATCGCCGGGGCACAGATAAGTCGGAGAGTGTAAAAGAACTGATCGGCACAGGCTGAGAGCAGAAGCACCTACCAGTCACCGTCAAAAAGGTATATCACTAGCAACTTCTGCTGCCAGAGATACGCTGTGTCTCGAGGAGGGTAACTTGACATACAGACATGCGCAGGAATAGAATATTTGCTACTAGCCAGCTGGCTAGTAAAGAGCTGAAAAAAATCAACAAGAAAAGAGGTGGTGCTTGAGAATTAAGTGATGCATTAAATCTAGTTTTTTTTTTTCATTTCTGTTTGATCTAGCTTGCCAGGGTCAACACTAATGTTAGCTCTGGAAAATGCAGAATCTAACACTGGATATTGATTCATTGGCTAACTGATTCATTAATTGGTTAACTGGAACTAGACTGAAACTGGGATTGGCCAAGAAAACCATGCACTGGTTATCACCCCAGGTCTGTGTGCCTGTGCTGAGAGATGAACACACAATGTAATGTGGGTTTTTGCTGTAGTCCGACATGCAATTTCTTTGTTTAGCTACTGGGCTAGTGTTCAGTTTTTCATACTCGCCCTGTGTCTGAATTACTCGCCTCAGGTGCATGGGTAAGCTTCACTTCCGGCCCTGGATATGTAGCTCCAAAACCAAATCCTTGCTACTGGCTGTAATTTTTTGTGTTTCTTTGTATTTTCGCTAAAAGTCCGGAGCCTGTTGAGGTTTCTGACCAAAGCAGGAAGCAAAGGGGGTGTGGCTTTAACCGTCCAACCACTGTGATAATTGGATCAGTCTGTAGGGACTCAATGAAACTCATATTGATTTAACTCAGGCCCCATTGGATTGTGTAGTACTTAGTGGGTAAATAGAGCCGTTTCAACTGTAAATGAAGCCGAAAGTCACTGGTGAGAATGCCGCGGTGTTTCTGTAGCTACTGAATGGCTGGATTAAGGTTCTCTCTGCATCTGCAATCAATGACAGGGCTACTGAGGCCATTTATCGCACGTTTGCTAAAAACTGGGTGAAGAAGCTGTATTCATTTTGCATTTCTCTCATATCAGTCATGCTGCTTTATTGATTCTTTATATAATTTTGGAGTACTTTAGCAGTCATTTTGGGGGTGGGAGAAAGATACACAGAATTCAAATAAATTGAATTGTCACTTTATTTTCCTGGTTTTAACAAATAGGCTGTTAAGTAGCTTCATGTAAGGTTATGGTGAGAGGAATGCATTTATGAACTAAAGTTTTTAAAAAGTAGCATATATCTTTAACCGTATACTGGATATGGAGTAATGGAAAATGGATGGATAAATGGATGGATGGATGGATGGAAGGACAGATGGATGGAAGGATAGTTAGTTTTAATATTTTGACTGAATGTGAGGCTGGAGATTGGGTGTTGCTTACAGGAAGTGAGTACCAGTGAATATTTGGCACAAATACTGTAGTATTACACTCTTACTTAATGTATTAATTAACCAGAAACTAGTTCCCCTGTTCATTCATCATTAA
>JAODJW010000046.1:14487694-14509681 GCA_026777045.1 Hyperopisus bebe
CCCACCCCCCGCCGCGACGCCATCATGACACCATCAACTATCTAGTTTTTCTGCCTTGTAAGGCATTGTGTTTCAAAACACCACTAAAAAAGCGGATTCAACCACTTTCTGCATTATATGGAGAGACTGTAAAATTTGATTCAACCAATATGTCAAGGAAATTTATGTTTTTTAAAAAAATAACAAGCTGGTTCGTGATTCACAAATACTATATATTTTCACAAAGGTGGGTTTTTGAGAGATTATTCCAATGGATTATTTAAAGGTGGGAGGGGCATTTAGATCCGGACAATGATCCCCCTCCCCCGGTCAGTGGGCTTGCCCCTCACTGTAATGAGGCTTTGCTTTAAAGACTTTCATATTGCTCAGTTGTTGAGCTCCCTTTGTGAATCATTGAAAACTGAAGTAGCAAGTGTTGAACCACCAAGATATATATCTCATTTGGAAAGGTGTGACTCGGAATGAAGGGAAAACAATGAAGGCATATAGGTGAAAGCTCTTCCCATGAAGAGGGTGCAGGGATGCTGTTTATCAGTTGGTGCAGCCCTGCTAGCAGGAAGATTCATTGCCTCACTTCCTGCCAGTGGCGAGCAATCAATAACAACTGCAGGTTATACATTGGCGATCACATGACTAGCCCCAAGAGCCATTACACGGCAGCAGAGAGGCCTAATTAATTAATTTCTCTGAGTTATCACTCAGAGGAAAGGTGTTAAATTCCCCTTGGAAGAATTCTGTTCCGTAGACATGAGGGTGACACTTAAAATGACGCAAAGTCTCATTTTATTTATGTGACATTCTTTTTCCCCTTTTAAAAGGCACAACTGGGAATGTACTATATTGCGTAAAACGCGACGTGACATCGGCTTGCAGAAGCGCTATACATGCATCTGAAAAGCTTCTACCGTTGTATTTGGCACAGGTGTGTGCAACTCCATTCTCTTTAAGATGAAAGGGAAGGTATCAGTGTCTCTGTCTAGTGACGTATTGATCGATTCTGACTCAAACAGGAGTTGGGGGGAAGGCGGGAGGGGGGACTCCCACACTGCACTGCAGTGAGAGGGAGCAGATCCACGAGAGAGAAACACAAGGACTTTTATTTAAAGGTTACATCGAAATGAATCCATGACACTCCATCGACACCACGGTGACACAAAGTTCTCCAAAGAGCGGCTCATTACTTGGGTCACTGGTCTGTAAATGGGAACGCTTCTTCCACAATGGCAGTACATCACTATGAAGAGGCGCATCACGGGCTATGGCCTAAGCACTGCACGCAACGCCCTCTGACGAGGGACCCCCTTTTCATCCCTATAATATCTAAGAATACACCAGAGCATTTGCTGTTTACATGTCTGTTTGTTTCCTTTTGTTTCTTGGAACCATGATGTATAACAGTAATGAGCTACCAGGACAAATGCTTTGTTTGAACCCATAAATGGCCTATGGTGATAATTATGACTTTAGCTTCCAGAGACTGACCTCTGACTTGCTCACTGGGAGCTTTGGGCAGGGATGTTTGTAAAGTGCTTTGAGACAATGTAATGTTGCGAGAATGCACTATACAAATGAAATTGAATTCAATTCAATGTAATTGAATATTACACTATAGACAATTGAGACACAATAAATCACAAAAATAAGAAAATATAGTCATGTGCAAAAATCTCACCCACATTTTCATTGTTGTACAACCATTAGAATCAAAATCTATCCCAGAAGTTTATCCCATCAGATTTTGTTGATCAGATAATCACACAAATTCATTGATGACTGGACCTGCAGTAAATATTTTGAAACTACAGAGATCAGCTGTAGTTTCGTACCCATGCAGTAGGCCCTGATTCTCAGCTACCTACCACAGGAAATAATTTTATTAGCTCTCTCCATAATCTTGCATAAATATATTGTCTGATAATTTGTCTTTGAAAAATGTGATTTTTTTTCATCTCAGCCCCAGTCTTTCGTCAAAGAGGAGATTTATTTGATATTATATCAGAGAATTTTTTGATATTATATCATTCAAATTCGGTTTCAAGAGAACTCCTTGTGCGTTAGGTGACAGAACTGAACACAGTACACAGATTTCCTACGGTTCTCATGAACAAATTAGTCTCAACAGGAAAGTAGAGACAACGTTTAGAGTTTTTAAATACTGTGACATAATAGAGCAGAGGTAGAGAGGAAGACCCTTCCAGCCAAAATGTCAACAATGGAAAAGGTTTTTTTTTTTTCTTGACATCTGCAGAGTACATTAATCCCATTAATTACCTCACCTCTTAATTGTTTTATTGAAGTTATAATCTGGCAGGGAGCTCCTTTAATCAGGTGTTTGAGTTTCAGTTAGGTGCAAATAAAAATGTACACTACAGAAGGCACTGGACTGCAGCTTTTGAGTGCACAAGCGGATCTTACAGTAAGCCCTAAGATAGCGCATAAAGGAAAATGGCACTCGGCAGGGTACCTGAGCTCAGCGAATGCCCAGAGTTTCCAGAAGCTGCTTAATGGTTTCAATATACAGGGACTGCAAAATGGACCGGGGGGAGGGAGAGGGATTACATGGCGGAATGTATTGAACCAGAATGCATTTGAGGCTTTCTGTGTTATTCCGTGATGTGTGCTTCTGGCTCGACAGAGGATCCTCGCCGAGCTGACTAGCTGACCCAATCCACCAATCCTGCCTAATATTGTGCAGGTCCCCCTTGTGCTGCCAAAACACTTCTGACCCATCAAGGCATGGACTCCACAAGACCTCCACAAGACTCCACAAGGTGTCCAAGACATTAGCAGAAGATCCTTTAAGTCCAGTACGTTGAGAGGTGCAGCCGTCCTAGTTTGGACTTGCACATCACAGATGCTCGATCAGTTGGTGATCTGGGGAAATTGGAGACTAAGTCAACACCTTGAACTCTTTACTATGTTTCCCAAACCATTCCTGAACATTTTTTGCATTATGTAAGGGCAAATCATCCCGCTGAAGGAGGCCATTGACATCAGGGAATACCAGTGCCATGAAGGGTGTTTAGATAGGTCATACATATCAGAGTAGCACCCACATGAATGCCAGAACCCAAGGTTTCCTGGCTGAACATTGCCCAGACCATCACACTGCCTTCTTCCCATAGTGCATCCTGGTGCCATCTGCTCTCCAGCCATACCAACCATGCACCCACACTTAATTAGTTGAATAACTTTCAGAGGTACTGACAGAGGCAGACATTTTCAGATGTCCAGAAATTAAAATTCTAGACCAAGATTTTCAACCAGGCAGTTGAGTACTCTGTGACTGTGACTTTTTTTACTCAGCTGGTTGGTTGAAACCGGATTTATACTCTCTGAACCTGAAATGTCAGCCTCTGGCTATTAATCAAACAATGAAGGTGTGCTAAAGGCAGAGTTAACAAACACATGGATGGTAGCTGAAAATGGCTAAGCTAGCACATTTCTACAGACATATAATCGTAATGTTCCACAAACATAAACATAATTTAAGCATGATTAACTGTGGCAGCCTAAGATTTTAGTGCAGTAACTGTATTTGACAGACTCTGTCTACACTGTCTAGTCAGACCATGACATAGCAGCGTATTAAACAAAGAAGGTGGTAAAAGGTGCCATGTGTAATGTGGATTTATAAGTACAGTCTGAGATTTTAGTGATGTACATAAAAACAATGGATGCGTATGAATATAAAGAAAATCATAAGGAATTGGTAGAAGTTACAGCAAAAATGTGGAGTAAAATCAATGCAGAATTTTCTTTTTCAATGAAAAGCGTTCCGTCCAACACTATGATGCTAAACATCAAAATGAGTACAATGGACTGAATGAACTGCACTTATTTATTATTTTTCTGGGTACCACTTTACGATAAGGCTCCCTTTTGCCACTTGTAAATGGTAATAACATTAATAAAGAGAAAACTGTGTTATAACTTGTTTGTAAATTATTAATAGACGATTTTTCTAATTAATAACCAGATTATAAACCATTTATAAACTCTTTATATGGGTTGCGTTATTGTAAAGTGGCACCTTTATCTGATATTCTTCTAAACATTCATTACAGTACAAATATGTCATCTTTTCTTCAGCACCCCAAGCATAAATTCAATTTTAGTTAAATAGTAAAAATGGATCATGCAAATATTTATATTGCCCGTTACTTGTAATTTAATTCAATTTAATTTGCAGTTTCACAGGGAGGCTATTACACCACACAGTCCTATATTTATAGACAGAAAGGTGTCTTGATGTTTAATCTATTGTCTACAGCAAAGTTTTCCAACCCAGTCCATAGGGACCTGCAGACAGTCCACAATTTTACTCCCTAAAAATGCTGGGAGGGAGCAAAAACGTGGACTGTCTGCGGGTCCCTGAGGACCGGAGTGGGAAACACTGGACTCCAGTATCTGCTGTTAGTAGATTACCAGATGTGTTTTGCCTAAACCAGATTTGGTAACCTGTTTAAAATGAATCTTTAATCTGAAAATGTCTAACATCTTCTTTGTGGGAAAGATGATACAGGTCAAATCTGTCTTTTTGACCCACAGATGTTTAGATGATTGACTTTTCTGTTGTCATGAGTGTTTCCACCAAATTAAATGTTTTCCCCCTTTTAAAACATGGTTCATTCATCCAAGGACTTGCAAAGTCATCGCTGAAGCCCAGTCAGGGATTAAGCCATCTACACAGAATACATTGTGCATGTGTTCCTTGAATAAAGCAGCCCTTTCAAGCACAGATAACCTTCATATATTAATATCAAAATGCCTTCCTTCCTGTCCTCCTTCCATTCTGACCTTTCAGATATAAGAGCCACAAATGGACCAAAAGACATCTGAAGGCCAGCAGCCTCTTATGGGTTCTGTAACGTGCAAAGTAGATTCTTGGGGAAGCAGCCTCATTTGCCTCAGCTGGAATCTGCTATGTGACGCTGAGAGAGGCGTGGGAGGGCGGGCGGACCGGCGGGCGATTCACAAGCATGAGTCAGGGGTATGTCGCAATGTGGACCCTTAGCTAGCCACTGCCAGAATCACAATATGCTACGAGGGGGTGTGTCTGCTCTGAAGCTCAGTCAAAGGAAGAAGCAGGATTTTGTAGAGACTCTCTGACTGGCGGGGGCTCAAAGCCTTTGACGCATGCATGGCAACCGAACTGGGGGGGTGGGCTAGTGCTCAGGTCCTCCTAGTACCCCCCCTCCCGTAAACACTCACATAACCAAGTTACTACATTTTGAATGGACTATTTTACATTAATTTTTATATCTTTATGTTAATATATTTTTCTCTTCATTTATGCTAGATCTGTGCTAGATCATTGTACTCATCTTGAAAACCAATAATGTTGCTTTTCTGAAGGGCGAGATGGACACGGAATTTATACTGGCATGAGGTAACCACGGCCAGTCAGTCATTGTTACGGCCGCCGAGAGTTTGGTGTGTTTGCTGCCCCCTAGAGGTGAGCCCGTTCAGCCTGCTTTGCACTACAGGATTTGAAGTGGACATTTGATAGCTGGGATATAATGCAGTTTGCAGTGTAAATACATGGAATGGGGAGCTCAACATGAGGATGAGGCAGATTAATCTGCCATCTGCAGGAGAGAAGCACAAATCATTAATACCCAGGTTAGTACTCTGGCTGATTGTGAGGTCACTCTCACAAAATGAGGATTCTGTGTGCTGGCATGGAAACGTGTCCCTGCTTGGGGTTGCGCCTCCCATTTCCTTGCATTTTTGCCTTGCTGCAGTCTCTTTGCCATCAGATGAGGACGGCATGAGTGAGATAGCATAGTGAACAGAAGGTTGTGGGTTCTTATATGTGTCTCAGCACTTTACTGGTGCAATTATATCTTTTCCTTTCAGTTGCTACTGGTCCAAGCAGTTTGTTTCTAAATTTGATAGTAAGGTTTCAGAGGAGACTCTCTGTAACAATACTCAGCTAATGAAGCTATGTTTCAAGTGTTTATAATATAATGTTTTTTGATTGTCATGGTTATAGCATTTAATTTTAATGTAAGACTGATGTTACATTGGGGGAAATTGGTCTTCGGTTTACTGGTAAAACACAGCAAATATAAATTAGACATGGTGATGCGCATATATCCCAGTACAAATCCAGAATACCAATATACCTTCATTTTGTTTAAAATGTCCCTCTTTATGCATAGTAAAACCTTGCATTGAGGTCAGTTTTTTTTACTCTTCCCAGAGTCAACTCCATAGTAAATATGGACTTTGCACATACAGTGAAGTGTTTGGGCCCTGGGCAGCAGCCTGCCTCGGCTGCCTTGTCCCTACGCCTCTGGCCGGCATCAGCTGCCGAATCCAAGCCTGACTGGAAGGCGACGCGGCACCTGTGACCGAGTGCGAAGATGGATGGAGCAGATGCTGAAAGGGCATTTGTATTAGACCTTGTTTTGTCGTTGTTACTCTGAGAGCTGGCATGAAGGAATGGGCTGGGCTTTGGCTTGCACCGTTGAGACATAGTGCCACTGTGGGACCATGAAGCCCACCCGGGACCACCTGATGCCTGCCGACTGCCAGTGCTGATCACTCACGGTAGAACGGCACCCAGGAAGGAACCAGCCCTCAGTGCATCGGCCACAGGTTAGCTCTGGGGGGGCAGTCTTAGCCGCAAAGGGCCAGTGTGTATGCAGATTTTTGGGGTAACCTTTGGGTCAGCTGTTCAAATCCAGGTGTGAGGACTCTTCAGCCAATCAAACCTCTAGTTAGTAATTAATTTAATTAGGGAGCTGCAGCAAAAACCCGCATAGGCGCTCGCATATCCACCCCCCCCCGGGATTGCTGGTCCTCCAAACACTTTTACCGTTATGTGAATATTTTGAATCATTTCATCTCAAAGCAGATATGTTTAAACCATTTATTATTTATGAGGTGCTGATTTTATGGATTTTTTTTAAAGATGCTATTTAGTTTTATTTACTAAGTTATTGATTATGAGGATGTTTTCGCTCGTTGTACTAATGTCTGCCCTTAAGCTCCTACAGAACACCGAACCCAGTGGGTGCTATAAACAAGTTTTGCTCCCCAGTGGAAGGTTACTGGGAATGATTTTACACATGACCTTTGGCAGCTACATTCCCACAGACCGGTACTCTTTCAGCAACACATGGCAATTTGTATGCACCGTGACCCCAGGTGGGAGTGAATCACACAAATATATATATATATATATATATATATATATATATATATCAAAAAAATTAAAGAATAAAATAAATCAATGTTAGAGACTCAACAGCCTTGCCATCTGTGCCCTTTAGCAACCTTCACCATGTAGCAAAAACCAATCTTCCTTCCAGACTGGATGTTAAATATATTAGCATATTAGCAAATATTAGCATTTCAGCTAAGAAACTGACAAGCAGCACCACAAATCTGTGCATGTTTTTTCTTCGTTGGTTCCCTGTGATATCTGAGCTATTTTCTAGCTGGGCGAGACTAGATTTGCAGGGCTGCAGTATGCATCAGTGTTTCAGAGAATGTTGCTTCCAGCAGACAATAACCAACACATCAGATGAAATGCCCTGGCGGCTTCGTTGCATTTTAATCATGTTGAATTTAACGTCTTTGTATGTGGTCTTAAAAACATTCTAACTTCTATCTCCTCTGAAGATTTGTTTCTAATAGCAATAATCTGGCTTAAGGAATTCTCGTACTGTATTGTTTTGATATCGTTATCATTGCATGTTGCTTATAACTCTCAAAACATATGTCTTTAAAAAATATTAAGTGAAAATGTATGTATGTTCTAATTCAGAGGTGTGGTCATAGAGGAACTGGCCCCAGCTGAAAGCTGATTGGACCCCAGAATGCCTTTTACTCTGTCACTCACTGATT
The DNA here is from genome assembly GCA_026777045.1 of Hyperopisus bebe. Taxonomy (NCBI): domain Eukaryota; kingdom Metazoa; phylum Chordata; class Actinopteri; order Osteoglossiformes; family Mormyridae; genus Hyperopisus; species Hyperopisus bebe. Next base: position 14,495,555 of record JAODJW010000046.1, read on the forward strand.
CAAGACTTATCATTGGTTATGGTATCATAAGGTTGACCCCTTGGGTGCTTCAGTTCCAGGAGTTCCTTGTGTCTCACTAGCCCATCTGTCTTCATCTCCATCTCCATCTTGGGGTATGTGGCTGCCTGTCCTGCTCTGACACTGCCCTCTTTGCCTTTTTTTTTAATTTATTTCCTCAACCTCAGTGGTTGCGAGTCATTTTGCAAGTTATAGCCCATCTCGCCTGTAACCTCTCTTCCCCGCTTGGATGGCTGTGTGACAAATTGCCGACGGGGGGGGCACTGTTGGTTTCCATGTGAGCTCAGGTCAGATTAAATGGCTCCTCTGAATAATCACCCCCTCCCCTGCAACCCGGAAGCCCCCGCAAAGGCTAACTGTGCTTCTTATTACCCAGCCTCGTTATATAACTTGGGACAGTTCCGTGGGCCGAGGGCAAAGATACCATTGGGGGCTGTCTCCCTGCACACCCCAAGATGTGGTCTGCGGAGCGGGCTTTCAGCTCTGTTTCGCCTGAGCTATGGGCAGCGGGTGACGTACCAAAGAAAGAGGTCATGGTTTCACGTCAGCTGACAAGATTGTCTTTTCATGGAAGCTGTAATCCTCAGAACCCTGAAACATTTCATGTGCTGAATAAACACACACGGTAGAAGAAGATTCTATTGTCTGGATATGTTACTGGGGGTTTGGTTCGAGGCTTGTGTAGAGCAAGTACCCCTGTACCCTTGGGTGAGGTTTGACCTGATTTTTGCTAGTAATATTCCAGATATGTGAATGAGCAATAATGTGTCTTTAGCAGATCTGGAAATGCATTTGTCAGAGTGTAATATTTCCTGATATGTCTCAAAAATGTAACGCTGACACTGCTGTCAGAATGATTTCTTTTCTTGGGAGTGAGGTGATTGTGGATGTTAGAAGATGCTGGTTTGCTTTGTGTCAATTATCCTCCCAGCCCTCACATACACTCAGATTTGTTTACCTGTCATTCTCAAAATGTCACATTTACTCAAAGTTTATTGATATATGATTCTTCCCTAAGACTAACATATAAATGTTAATTTTAAAAGCTGTTTTTAATACTTAGCAGAAGCAACATTAATTTGACTGGGTTTGCTGTCCAAGTTTCAGGTTTCAAGTTTTATGATTTAAACACAGTCATACACTGAACTTCTCTGTAGTTAAATGCTTATCTACTCTCTTCCCGCATTGTGCTTGAAACGTTTAATACAAAGGGTAAAACAAAAGAGTACAAAAAGAAAAGAATAAAACAAAATAAAATGACTGCAGTTACCAAACTGCCTGTAGATGTGCATGTATAAGTGACTGGTGTGTGTGTGTGTGTGTGTGTGTGTGAGTGTGTGTGTGAGTGTGTGAGTGTACCCTACGATGGGTTGGTGCCCCATTCTGGGTTGTTCCCTACTTTGTGCCTGTAGCCTCCAGGATAGGCTCCAGACCCCCTTTCAACCCTCAACAGGATAGGTGGTTACAGAAAATGGATGGATGGATGAATGGATGGAATGACTGACAATATAAATATTTGTATTTCAGTAGTTGTGAAAAGATGCACAAGTGGCTTGTTGGCTACACCCAAAAACGTTCATCCCAAGCTTAGGAAAACACATAAAAATGAAAAAAAAAAAAAGAAAATAGTGTCCCACCTGCGGCTTATTAACCCTTCAAGCAGTGTTACTTTTCCCTCAGAAATTTGCCAGAATCACAGACCTTCTAACATTCTGCCATTAAAGTTACATTGCATCATACAGTATGTTCCAGAAAGGATTCCATCCATATCTTTTCTTTTCAGTAGATATTTATTATTAATTTTGCAACTTCTGTGGCTCCTGAATTATTAGCTCAGTAGAAAGTATAAAGAGTATTCTGTTTGGCGGGTGGGGGGGACTGTGAGTACAAGAGGGGCTGCTCAGATACATGTATATATATATGTACTTTTGACTATTAAACTCTTAACTAAAAATCTGACTGTAAGGAGAATAGAGGAGGAGAAGTCATTATTAATGTGTAAATAGGCAGCCGACAGGAACGGTATCATTCAAGCCCTTCACAACAATTAATGGCTTTGCCAATGATTCAGCCCCAGTCCCATACAAAAGTAATCCTAAGCTCCGTAATGCATTTTAATTCAACCCTCAGATTGAATAGATGGTAATTTACTTTCACAGCAATTGGATTTGAGCGTGATACCGGGGATATTATTCCTGTGTAAATGAGGAGGAGATGTGAGATCCGTACACGGGAGCCCGCCCACGGCCTCGCCACCTCGCCCGCCGCAGAGGTGCCGTGAAGGTGTGGCACCCATGCAGGCGGCCATCCGTTATCAGCGCAGGCACATGCAGGACGCAGTTCATGCATGAGAGCATCTATTTACACCATTGTTGTATAAATATGCAGCAATTTCCCAGCAGTCATGACTGCCAGCGGTGAGGAATCGCTTTCCCGTCCGACACGTCGTAAAACATTCAAATCGGGGTGTTGCTCGGAAGTTAGGGTCTGAGCCTTGTCCCTCTTTTGCATTCATCCTTCACGCCTGAGTTTGGCCATTTAATGCACGCTAAGTATATTTACGTACAGCCAGCCCTAGTTGGCTGACAGTACGCAGTTGTGAAGCACAGGTGTTCTCGCAAAGAAGCAGCCATTTAAATTCTGCTTAAAGCTAGGTCAGGCATGTTACAAATATAAATATTGCACTACTGATCAATTTTGTCAATTTCTGTATCTAATTACTATCACTATTTATGCACTTTTAATGACCAGCAGAGATTGATTTGATATACAGTGCCATTTTAGGCAGCTAAAGGAAATCGTGTTAATGTTGGTGTATGATTTTAGGTTGGAATTCTGGAAGTAAGTCAGTGTAGTATTTCTATTAAGATACCGCCGCATTTGTATTTATATGTTTACTGTACTTATTTTTTAATATTATTTTGGAGTGCACTACTAAAAAACAAGGCTTCTGTAGCCTAGGAGTGCAGTAGGTTATATACCATGTAGGTCTCACGCCCTACATCCCTTCCCCATTGTTCTCTCCCTCGTGTGGCTCTAATGAGCCAGACCTGTTGCCTGTTTAGTCTTTAATCTCGTTAAAGTCTTCGTGTGGATCACCCCAGGTGCCTCTTGTCTGCTGGCTAACCTGCCCTGTATAAAGCGTCCTTCAGTCCTGTGATTCCCAGCCCTGTCACTGATGTTGCTGCCTGCATGTGTGCTCCAGTTTGCCCTGTGTCCTTTCCTGATCCTCCCTACCCTGTTTTGACCCCTGTGGTCCATTTCTTTTACACTGCCTGTCATTTCTTTAATAAGGCCCCTTTTGCTTTTTCCCCATGCTGGCCCTCGCTTCTGTCCTCGCCCTCGATGTGGCAGTAGGTTTGTGTAAGTACCCTCCCCAATGTCCTCACAAGAACAAAATTGCCTAATTTAGCTTTTCTCAGAATGCATCCTCATTAAGCAATGCAACTATATGTTAAATAAAAATATCCCAGCAACAAATTGATAGTAGTTTTATTATTTTAGTTCTTGGTTGTATGGTACTGTAACTATTTATAGGGGTGTTTTTAGTTGTTTTGTTTGTTCGTTTTGTACAGCACTTTAGAATACTTTGTTTTAATGTGCTTCAGAAATTTAAAGTCAATTTTATTCCATTACATTGAATAACCTAAAGAAAAGGATGTATTTGTGTTGGGTGAGCTTCTTATCCTGGAATAGGCCACTGTCTGTGGTGGTTTTTGCTACAACTCCCTAATTAGATTACTAATCAGAGGACTGATTGGCTGAAGAGTCTTCACACCTGGGTTTGAGCAGCTGATTTAAAGGTTACTCCAAAATCCAGCATACACACCAGCCCTTTGAGGACACATGTAGCGAGACGTAGTACACCTGATATCTCATTGACCTACACATTACACTGCAGGAACTGCGTTACATAACAAAACTGTATGCCTTTCATGTGGAAGCTTTGCTTGGGTCTCCGATCACATTTAGTAAATTCATTCTCCCACTAAAAATATGTGGAATTAAATATGGCATTGCAGATAAGGATGACACAGCAGACTAAGGAAGCCTTTGGCTGCACCGGGGACTGCAACAGAGTGAGAACTGTTTTGTTTGTGTTTGTTGGTTACAGGGAATGTTCCAGATTGTTATGTCTGCTCCATGTCATTACTACAGATTTACTTTGCGGGCAAACATGGGTCGTGTGCCAGTTATCACCCGGCTCCTTTTCCAGTGTTTATCATGATCTGTTAGAATAGCTAATTACTGAGGCAGGCCCCTTGCACTGCTAACCAGCTAGGTTTGACTTGAGGACCACTGGAGTAGCTGTTTGTAGTTGCCAAGTTGTTGCACTGTGTCAGCAGAACCATTGAACATGTCTATCTATAAAACAAATGCTGTGTGTGGCTCAGTAGGTTAGCCTTCTGGCCTGTATTCAGAAGGTTGCTAGTTTGAGTCCCGTCCTCAGAAGAATAATTGCATCTCTGTTGGGCCCTTTAACAAGGCCCTTAACCTTCCACCCCAAATTACCTTGTAAATGGTCCATAGGGTTTGCAAACTACCCTAATTCTTTTGATGTAGCTAATTTAAAATTTTTATAATGGACCGATGTAGATTTGTGGTAAGATTTCTTGTGTCACGCCAAATGTGAGTTGGCAACCTTGTGAATGAATAAGGGAGTAAATTCATTGAGCGACAGCACATCCTACTGTCTCATATTGGTGTATTTTAATTTATTTATTTTTGAAGTATTGATTATTTTGATTTAGCTGTGCCACATAGCCAAATGAAGTCACACCCGGTAGTGGATCTTGTCCTCCTATTGCCTGCCGTTACTGAATTCCTAGTTTCCACAGAAGGTCTAGTGGGAGACCTTGACCTTCAAGGTGATGTCCTGTGGCATTGAACCAGAGTGGAATACATGGGTATTGTAGGCTGAAGGATGTACCCTATGATATGGACCTGTATATAAATTCTGGCTCAAATGAAGGCCTACTCTCATTTTAATTAGTGCAGGGGGGTGTGTTTAACAGTCAGATGACACAAGTTCTCTCTGTCTCTTGTTCCCACCGGAATTCTTCATTTCTGAAGTCAATGTCAAGGGAAAATTTATTTTCATAAGAGCAGAAAGTGTAACATGGTCTGATGTTGTAAAGCTCTCGTTGGCATTTTGTCTGCGGCAGGAATAATTTGACAACTCATGTTGGAACTGAAAATATGCCCGTTTTGAGTGCCTGCATTTGCATGTGTTCCTTTTCCTTTGCTTTTTAATTATGTAACATAATGCATTACGAAGTTTCACTTTAAAAGCCCAGTCTGTTTGTTTGCTTTACAAAAAAAGGGAACCATGCACCTGACAAGATATTTGTTTGAATTATGAAAAACCTTGTAGCACAAACCATTAAATGATCTTAGACATTTAAAAAGGAGCATTCTGTATTTTATGTTTTTGTGTGTGTGTCTTGCCTTGTGCACCTTTTCCTGTCTTCTGAGCGGTTTTAACAAAAATAATTTCCTCCAGGATTAATAGTTTTCTGATTCTTGTAGTAAAATCATACTGTAATATCACTGTACTTCATGATGGTTTACTAACATTTTGGATATGTAAATTAATGCAAAACGTGTTTTAATCCCCAAAATCCATGACTGTGAAGAGAGCAGAATTGTGTAAGACGGGGAACCAATCCAGCGTCCGCCTGGGCTTCCAGAAGCCCTGCGCAGAATGATGCAGGCCAAACCACTGTAGTGAATGTTACTGAACAGAACTGTCAGATCCTGCCAGGCCCGCGCATCTGCTTACATCACTCCCCTCTAATTAGTATCCCATTCTTGAGCTTAAAAATGTAAACAGACTGTGACTACTGTATCATAAACTGCAGTTTGTCAGTCAAGGAACAGTTGCAAGGACAACCAAAATTTCTTACTTTTTTTCTTTTTCCTAAATCCCTATAGCCTTTGTAAAATGACTGGTATTGCATTATTAATTAGGAGTATTAGCAGGTGCTCAGAGCCCAGGAGGTCAGTACTCAGAGGCCCTAGAAAGGACATTCCCCTTCCTCTCTACAGGCAGCAGGGGGCGATGATTTATTGCCAGGATGAGAACGTTGCTGCAGCTCATTTTGGCATCTAACTGTGTTTCCCGTGGATTTTTATGGATTCCTCTGTTCATGCGGGACTGGAATTGTTTCAGGAGTGTTTGTCCACTTGATTCCTGTCGGCACTGACCTGAGGTCCTTTCCCCTCCTAATGGTAACACACATGCTTAACTTTAAGAAAAGACATATGAATTTGTTCATACCCGCTTTAAGTACATCAACTAGTACCCACTCTTCTACCAAAACCACTTAAAGGGTAGAAACAATTCTCCATACCCTTGTACTGAGCTGCTATTTTTGTACTTGTTAGCGTTAAGTCCGGCCAATCTCCTCTGGCCTCGCTCATTAACGAGGCGTCTTCAGCCACTGGAATTCCGTTGCCTGGATGTTTTTGTTCGTTACATCATTCTCTACACTCTATATACATTCTATGCATTGCACTGCGCGAAGAATCTCAGCAGGTAAGCTGTTTCTGAGACCAACACACACCTACATTATTAGGTTTAGATTTTAGTTATAACAAAAATATAAAAATGTATATCTTTAATACATTCTGTTGGATAAAACACTTGGGAAACAATTTCTTAGCCTTTATTGATCATGGCTTTTTACGTTACATAACATCGTTACCCGGATGTAAAATCTATATTGCTTTAAAGATACTGAGTTAAGTGTTGATTAATGTGATCTACTTCCTATTCTGTCATAACGGTGAATCTTAATCTCCATGATTCCTAGTTGCTTTTAGAATAATTAATCCGGCATTGAAAAGGATACTGTGTGGCTGTATGTCGTAGGGGTGTCTTGGGATCAGACTCCACACCCTGCCGATTTGGGATGAGACTCCACACCCTGCCGATTTGGATCTTGAAGATGGCCAGATTCTGACAGGGATTTTGCATTTGGGCAATTAAAGGGAGGGGGGGGGGGGGCTGGATTTATGCCGGGATGTCATGTTGGGGGACAAGCCAACAACATCCATGCAGTGCACCGTAGGGCAGACGGTGTCTAAACCAATCCATGTGCCAATTAGTTTTTTTTAATGGACGGGGAAATTAAACCATAGATTCCATCCATCCATTTTCCAAGCCACTTATCCTTCTGGGTTGCAGGGGGCCCAAAGCCTATGGTCACAAGGCAGGAAACAACCCAGGACAGGGGGCCAGCCCATCGCAGGGCACACTCGTACACCATTCACCCACACCTATGGGCAATTTAGTAACTCCCATTAGCCTCAGCATGTCTTTGGACTGTGGGGGGGGGAACTGGAGTACCCAGAGGAAACCTCACGACGACATGGACAGAATTGATATTTTTCTTTTTGTTCCGGACTTTTTCGAACAGGTTTCCTTTTCTCAAATCACTGTATTGTACAGTGACTGTTTGAAAACAGATGCATTCTTTCTCCAGTGTTTCCAGCTAAATACTATCCCCAGCAGAGACAGCTTGTCAGAACAGACACTAATACAAGGTGTGCTACGTCCCTGATTTTTGTGCTACTTCCTTGATTTTGTAGCTGACCCCGGCCTCCCGACCATCTGTCTGATACACTCCATCTTTCAACCACCTGCAGCATCATCAAATGATGGTTACATTTTCCGGGGCGGGTCAATGCCTTTTCTACACATGCTTGAGCGTCGCTGTGCTTACTCACCGTCTCTGCTCTCTCCACTCCTTGTGAAATGGAGACTGTGCATTTTACTGGCAAGACTCTCTGTGTTGGTGCAGAATGGCAGTGGTCGCATGTGTGATCGAGTTCCAATGCATGGTTCCAGACGGTGTAAATAATGCATGACGCTGAAGGGGCACAACTTCAAATGACAACGTTGGACACATGAGCCAATTTGGAGGCAATAAACAAATCGGACATTTCATGTCCTGCAGTCGGCCATCCCTTAAATGGAAACCATGAGGTTGTGCTTCTTCAGTGCCATTTTAAACCATTTAAAATGATTGCTTCACCCTCTTCAGAATGGTAAAAGAAGTGTATGAAGGTTTTCTATGAGAAAGAAGCAATGCTTTTTTTGCACAAGCATGTTGGAACACATCTTTTCACACATCCCATCTTGCTGTCCTGTTTTGGAGGGGGGGGGATTAAGGATCTTGCTGAAGGGTCCAACAAAGATGTGATTTATTCTGCCACAGATGCCATTGGAGCCGGCAATCTTCGGATCACAGGTACAAAGGCTTACCCCCCCCCCCCTCCAGTCACACACCTCACCCAAATCCCCACCCGTGGCTCATGTTCCAAGCTGCGCCTAACTGAAAATTCAGCTAAGCTTGTCAGTAACACACTCCTCTGTCTGTTGTCACGCCTCCCTTCGCATATTGGAAATTAGCTAATTTATTATTCATGAGAAACCACCTGTTTTCTCACATCTCTTGCCTAATTCTCTTCTGTCGTCCTCAGTTTGATGGCTCTTACTCTAACTTCCCCTGTAATGCAGACTATTTCGTTCCTGTGTTCACTGTTTGGCATTAAATACACTGTTGTTTGTATTTATCTTTTTTTTTTTTTGTCTTTTTCAGAACTGCAAATATGCATATTAACATTTAGACTGCTGTGACATCCACTGTAATTTCTGTGGTTTTATGCTGATTTTTGTTTTCCTTCCCATTTACTGTTTGTAACATTACAAACCTCCCAAAATCGAATCCAGCCATTCCGATTTTACCAGCCTTTTGTAAACTACATTCAATCACCAGTTACTGTAATAGTTATTGATGGAAGGTTATTTAAGCACATATGACCAAGTTTGAAGGCAACTCAATCAATTATATTCAACTTCTGTACTGCATTTTAAAATAAGTATTTATTGTAATTGACAGACCATCCTAGCCGTACTGCATGAGATTCATAAAATGGGTCCCCAGTGGCTCTCCAGAGACACAACTGAAGAATCCAGCTTTAGATGATTTCTTGCATTTTGTTTTTGTAAATTGTAAGAACTGAAGCCACATTGTCTCATTTCTCTGTTCACATGTATATTAATGCTGAGACGTCAGTTTACTTTGACTTGGATCATACCTTTTTTGGCAGTGGTCCATCAGTGAAGGAATATATATTTGAAAGTGAATATTTTATTTTGCGTACATCTGCTCAAAGTTCCTATAATCACAAATGCCTCTGCAAGTCACTAATGGACTATCATGCCCTGACGGTTGATCATGGTTAGTGAATTTTCCATTTTCCATTGCATTTCAAGTTATTTTCCTGAGTGATTAAGTACAAAATGGGAACTACTAAAGTTCCAACTTCACTTTTTTTATGACTAAGGTACTTTTTTTTTCATTCCCATGGCATTTTTGTGTTTCTCCGAATACAATGTTGTGTTTGCCTTAGGCAGTATTATTAATAAATGATTCTTGATGTATTTAGTTTTGAAGATTCAGCTTTGATATTCTTGGATGTCACCTTGTTCGGCAGCTGTAGATGCCAAGCTAATGGTCTAAAAGCTTTTGCGTGAAAAGGCGTGGGCACTGTATCCCCTCACACTTTAGCCACAGATTTGTGGAACCACCGTCCTGTTCGACCAAAGAATGTCTGTGTGTTTCATACTTTCTCTTTGATAAGTTTAAATTTTCCATCTGTATAAACATGTCTTTCATGTTCCTGATCAAGCTCTGCAGTGATGCTTCTCCCACTACAAAATTTATTTTGTCAAGAAACATGGAAAACGTGTTCTTCTCGAACATCAGCATTATACATTATATTTCTTTCTACGAGATGATTCATTTCAAACAATCCATATCCTCAGCAAGATGTGTTTCATACCGACAATAGTTGGTGCAGCTATAAGCTTCAATAAGAGTCCTTAAAGTGAGTAACAAAGCAAACATTATGATTTTGACTATATAGCCAAATCCCCTTGCATATTGAATATAAAATTAATGTACAGTTACAGTACCAGTCAAAAGGCTGGAGAGGCCAACTGGAAATCATTTGCTTCTCAACCAGATAACAACCCAAAACACCTCCAGGTTATGTAAGTGCTGCATGATCTTGTGAAGAAGCAAAGAGGTGGAGTGCTGTGACAGATGACCTGGCCCCCATAATCCCCTGATTAAGTTCTACAGAGCTGGTTTTGTATGAGTTGGATGAAAGGGTAAGAGCAAGGTAACCAATCGGTGCCCAGAACTTGTGGAAACTCCTTCAGGACTGTTGGAGAGGCTTTCCAGGTGGCTACATCTGGGAGATGGTTGGAAGAATGCTAAGAGCATCTGCAATGATGTCATCAAAGTAAAGAGGGCTATTTTGAAAAGCCTAAAATTTGAGAACTTTGAAATGTTGAACACTTCTCTAGGTCACTGCAATATTTGATGTGTATTACATGAGCCCTTTTGCAATAAGGTGAATAACATAGCTACAAGAGAGAGAAATGCTTTGAAAGCAGGTGTGTCCAGACTTTTGACTGGTATTGTATATGGATGCTGTTTTGTCATAAATTTACTCGTAAATTTGGCCAGACCTTGTATGTGAGGAGCAGACCTTGGGTTTCAAAGTGCCAGTGCATTAGGTTGTCTGTCTGTCAGTCACACTTCATTAATCCCAAAGGAAATTGCAGTATCTGAATACACACATTTAAACAGCAAAAGATATTTGGACATTAATAGACATAAAAATAAATAGACAAATATAAACAATAACCGTGCAAAAAATGTCAGGGTAATGTCTCAGAAATAAATGTTGCTTGAAACCCACAAAATCTCCATGTGAGTGTGCATGGGCTATGATTTTGTGTGCTTTTTTTGACATGATTAACAAACGTTGCCTAATGGTGCTCAGCAACACATCTCGCTTCCCCTTCCTCGTACGACTAAGTATGGCATGCACAGTGGGAGCGGCCGGCCATGTCGCAGTATTAACATGAGTAGATGTAATGGATTTATGATGAGCAGTGTCATTATCTCAGCAGAGGTGGAGTTCTCCAGGAGGATGGTGGAATGGAGCCAAGGGCTGCCACCAGCGAGGGTAAGACCAGATTAAAATACAGACAAGAAACCAGCATTAACTCGTCCCTCTTTGGTGGAAAGCCAACCAAAACACTTGTCAAAGAGGCTGTTCTGAGAGTCCAGATGAACTTCAGATCAATGAACATGTTCCATGTGGGGGAAAATCTGCAAAATACTTTGATCTGTAGTCAACGTGTGTGGCAGACAAACACACAGAAGCATCTTCAAGAAGGTTCTCATTGGAGTGAGGCTATCTACCCCAAAACCAAGAAATCCATTTAATCAACAAGCATATTAACTTACTTACCCCTTGCCTGTAGATTGTATCACACAGATTTAACTGCGTATACTGTATATCTCCAGCAGAAGCTATTGAAAGCTAGTCATGGATCATTTCCAATCTACAATAGGCACAGACTTCTGGAGTAAAATTTCTGTAAAGCCCACGCACAGACATGGTGTACTCCTGCATGCTTTTGTGGCTTGTGTATGTTAACAAAATCTTATCTTTGTCACTGCAAAAATAACAGAGAATTTGGAGTCTTTTTGGAAGTGGCAGGTGATGTTTTGTTGCAGGCGTACAGAGCTGTGTGTGTGGATATGAAACAAACCCAGGGAGGAAAAAAAAAAAACAAAACAAAAACAAAACCTTGTACAATGTTATTCATCTGAAAAAGTAAATGTTTTTGTTGTTTGTTGAAACGGGTCTCTCGAAATTGAGTACAATATTTCAATGCAAAGTTCCACCTGTCGCTGCATTTGGTGTCCAGCTTTCGCCTGTCACATTATCTGGCACTGCTGGGTTTCAGAAGGACATTGTTCCACCTCAAAGTGTACAGATGGTCAAACAACAAACAAGTGGCAGGACTGTAATCAGCCAGGACGTCACAGCAAATGGCTCAGGGTGGGACTATGGGCAGGCATTTGGGTCTATTCGTCTGTAGTGTAGGGAACTCCGTATTGGATGCCTAGCTTGTATTTTTTTCTACGAGTCTTAAACTGGCAACTTGATAATGTCATCAAGGTTTATGATTATTAGGATGTATATACAGTATACATGCATGGCTACTACTCAGCGTGGTTGTTTGAGCCTTAGTAGATTAATAGATTAGTAGATTGGGACACTTTCCCTGTGATTGGAAGGTTGCTAATTTAAGCCCCTGCATGTGGATTGGCCCTTAGGCCAGGCCCTAAATTATTCTGGCCTGGTTTAACCATTTTGGTGTGTACTAGCAGAGCATTTAACTAGTGAATGTGATTTAGTATTTAATATGATTGTGTATTGTTTTTAACATGATATTCACTAAAAAGCCAATGTAACATTTTCCCTGTGTTAGATACATTTCTAAATTCCATGAGCCACATGACCTGCGATTATTTTTGTTGTGGGGTCATTTGTGCTCACACTCTAAATCCAGCCCCTCCTGTCTGACTCTGCTTTCTGAAAAATGCATGCCACACAAGTGTCTGATAAATGCAGATGTACAAGCAAGGTGCATCCAGTGCAAAGCTAATACCATGTGTGCAAATGCAAATGATGACATATACAAAAACGCTGTAAATACAAAAAAAAAAGCCGACCAAACACAGCCAAGTATTAGCATCAGCGGGCTGCCGGGAGGGTATACCCGAGGGCTGGCGTTTCTCCGCAGGGAGGGTGTACGCTGACCCGAGGGCTGGCGTTTCTTCATGCGGCGTCAATTATATGTGTGAGGTCACATGTTTTCAGTGAAATGCAAAATGGATTTGCACGTTCTGAATATCAGTGGGCAGCTAAGGTTGTTTAATTTTACCAGACATTTATTCATAGACCTCTGCTGTAGAAACTTCTGCTTCATCATTACATCATTAACATGGCTTTCAGGGGGGAAAAGGAAGAAAAAAAACCCCAGATGATGGCAAATGATGAAGGGTAATATTAAAAATGCCATGGCTATTAATTACCAACCACCAAATAAATAACTAACTAAACAGACAGATAAATAAATTCAAAGGATACTGATATTCCGTCGGTGACAGACCCAGAAAAGGAGTCAGAAAAACCATAACATTAAACAAAGTTAATTTACTTAAAGGAATCAGATATTTGACAAAGTTTGCTTGGTCCCATGAGCAAAGCAAGCAAAAATGAATTATTAAAGAATGTGCTTGGATTAAACAGTCTACTGCGTAGCTGTTAATGAAAATAAATGTTACACCTAAAGACTTTTCACGTGTCCCATGGGTCTGTTATTGTGCTGCTTTTAATCATTATTATAGACAAGGTTCATTAAGGGGGGGCTGGCTTAAAGTATGACATCCATATAATTAAAAAAAAAAAAAAAAACGGATTTTGAAGTTAATGAATCGATACTTCGTGAAAGGTAAATATTATTCTGTGTCCGTGACAGAATTTAAGATCAACAAATAAACCGTTTCGTGGGGGTGCTGTGCACAGAGCGTCACATTGTGGCTTCAGTAAATATATTTTTCCAGTTTTTGGGGAGCGTTCTGGGGGGAGCAAAGTGACGGTGATGCACAGCCCCTTATATGACTTCTGCCGCTTGCAGTCCTGCCTGTTTTTAATGAATTTCTTTTTCTACTCCATTGACAAATTCAATGATCTGGGCACAACCTGGGATAAAGATCTCAATGCAGTCACACTGAAAGGCAGGGAAAACTGTGTGTGTACTGTATGTGTGTGTGTGTGTGTGTGTGTGTTGTTCATTTATATACAGTGGTACCTCCAGTTCTCAAACTCATTAGACCTTGAATTTCCTAAGTCGAACCAAAAACAAATTACCTAGAACTCGATTTGAATCTCAGAAGTCAAACCATGAACGCCAACCTAAGAACTTGTAAGCGCCGGGAAATGATTCACATGGCACATCTCTCAGCGGAGACAAAGGGTAACGCTTCAGTCACAGTCTCTCATTCGCTGTGATAGCATCCTGCATGTTTACACTAGCTGAATACATATATTTAGTAAAAATGCATTTAGACAATGATAGACAGTAACAGTAATTATATAATAAAATACATTTAAAAATAAAGATTTCTTTATTTTAATATTAATAATAAACCATTAATACATTTAATT
>JAODJW010000046.1:14509781-14521483 GCA_026777045.1 Hyperopisus bebe
GGACTAATGACAACAACCAGAAACAGCTGATCACACTGGGATTCCACACGGGGTTAACGAGGGGGCGTGGCACACGGGAGGAGCGGACGATTGGGGCATGACACATTATTTCTTTTTTTTCTTAACTTTACACATTGTTTGGATACATTTATTTTCTTACTTCAAAATTACTGTTTTGATAAATGTGCTTAGATGTGTTTAGTACAGTATATGCTTTTCTTGTTTTGTTCGGTTCATTTTGTGTTTAAATGCTAAAAAAAAAAAAAAAAAAAACCAGACATATTTCGGTGTGTGTGTTTGTTTATATATATATATATATAAACAGGCTTGATGCTCCTACAATCTTCATATTATTGTTGGTAATTTGGCGCTAAGCATGTCTCTTTGCTTGGGGAATTTCTAACCCTTTGTAAACACTTTGTAATCACCTCTATTAACTGAGAGTAATAATTATTCTAATGAAGTAAAATTTGGAGTCTTCTCCAACTTTTCAGGACCGGGTGGCCTACCTCTAATTCGGAAATGATGCATGCAGGTTAAATGAAAGGCCTGCTTAATGATAGTGTGGCTTTTTACTCTGCAGCTCAGTTCTCAGTAAGACTGTACGCTTCTGCAAGGTCAATGATCTTATGATGAGAAAACAGAAATATGGCCTAGTCAAATAAGGCTGTAGGGGCTAAACGGCAGACTGAACTTATGCGTGTGTATGTGCGTGCACACAGCCTAAATGATTTTATCATGTCTAATGCATGCCATTGGATGTGAATGGTGCATTTGTTGTAAAGAATGCATGATGAGTGCAGGAAGGGTAATAAGTACAGTATCACGCTTTTTCATATTTGTAGATACTGATTCATGTTAAATAAAGAATGAACTTTATTACCAGAAAAGGAAGGGAATATGTAGTTGGTGTATGCAAGTTACATGGATAGGTTTTCACTAATTATGACCATAACTTATGACCAGTTCATTTTATCTGGAGCCAAGAAAATTAAAACAAAAACCAGGGTGAATTTATGACAAAGCGGTTACTTTTATAGATTTTATGGGTTATTTTATAGTGTATTATATATTTTCCAACATAAGGATCAACAGTTATGCTCAATTTGGAATAGTATATTCAGAATGACCTTTTCTGAAATGAATTCTCTGAAGGTTGTCGGAAAGTCAGAAGGTGTCTGTAAGAGACCACAGTGCGACCTTTTCAAAACTTCTTCTATCACTTTTTAAAATACGTTGAATTATTTTTTATCTCAATAATTTGATATGCCACAATCCAATATAATGTAAAAAAAAACTGTGCATAATGCAGCCTTCAGGTGCTATCAGTATGTAAAATGCCAGTTGCCAACTTGGAATTTGCACATGAGTGCCCCCACAAGTCGTACTTTCGAGTGGGAAATTTGAAAATAATTTCGATACCCGAGTTCTGTAGTTCGCATGACCTTCAACCTTTCAACATGACAAAGAGGAGGACACTTTCAGTTGTGGATGGGATGTAACTGTTTATTTTTAGCTGTAAAATTATCATTAACCGTTGCTTGTGTGCATCTGTAATCTGTGAACACTTTACTTGACATAGAACAATGTTGCTTGTCCATCGATCCATAGCAAATGTCCTGCTACCACGGTGTAAAGTTATCAGCATTACATTACCTCACGTTACCTAGTATTTTACATCCACCATATTTTTCAGTTTAATTCAAAAGCAAAGCACCTGAATATGACATACTTGTAACTGAGAAGTAGGACCTTCCGACTAATGCATACTGACAACTTTAGTGTGACTAGCAGTCTCATTGAAGTCACCTATTAAATTTTAAATTCTAAATATTTCAAAACTCCAAAACAGAGCACTGGGAAGGATTTCATGGTAAAATAAAAAAGTACAGCTTGAGATGTCATCCTGATTGACGGTCATTGATCCACAAAGAAGACAGAACAGGTTTTGAAGGCAAATCCATAAGCATTTGAACTTTTTGTAGAAGTTCTGTTTGAGATGGGATAACGGCATAATTGACAAGTGTTGAAATTTTATTTAAAGCTTGTATTTAACGCTGTGTGGTCTTTAGCTTATGTCTTCAGTTTCTACCGCAGAAACTAGTGTTCTACTGCAATGAAACATTACAAAAACAAGAAACAGTAGATCATGTTTAAATAAAGTGAAAAATAGAACTTGAATAGACAAAGGGTTCAAGAGGGACTCTAAATTAGCCATGGCATCCAATAAGTTACAGCAAGACAAATGTTCTCTTGATCCATTTTCAGTATTTGCTTATCTAGTCATAGCTGCAGTGACTTACAGTATAATGGGTGCATTGAGTTGGCATAGAAAAGGAGGACGACTATGGGAGGAATCCCACATAAATGTGGCCAGAACATGCAGACTCCACACAAACAATGGGATGGGGATCCAAACCCTCATCCCAGCATTTTGCCCATTTTCATTGAACGTTAAGCAATTTCCAGAGACTTTCCCATGCAGCGTATCAACAGCACTGTTGATCAGGTTTTTTTCCCCCTTCTTCTCCTGACATTTCAGCCTGGTGTTTGCTTTGCATAGATGGGGGCCAGTGGGGGTCTAAGCATGAAGGTGGAGTAAAAGAAACTCAACACTGGCCTGTTGCCTAGTAATTTTTTTTTTTTTTTATTATTTTTTACTGAAACAGTCCAGTTAGCTGGCAAGGTTCCACACAGGAACATCAGGGGGATCTGGACATACTGGCAGGTTCGTGGGGGCCAGCGCGTGATGGGGCCCCAATATGAACCATCAGCAAAAATCTGCCAACCCACATTCAGATTGAAAGTGCCATCCCGACTGGGGGGTCCAAGGTGACATTTTGTTAGGGGATCCAGAATATCTAGCTATACCCCTGGTTCCACACCTGGGTGGATATAAAAGATTTGGAAGCTTGCACTGCAATAATCGCAAGATCAATAAATCATCACTACAAAAACATCTGCTGTTTCAATTGCCAGTAATGTGTTTGCAATGGCGTGCGTCTGAAAGGTCTGCTCTAAAGGAATCATTGGGTTTAGATTGCTGTTGAGATATGTGGAACATGGAAGACACAGATGGTCTATGGGGAGTCCCCAAACACAGTCTGCGTTTGTACTCTGGCCACCTTAAAAGGCAGACCAGCCTGCTGTCAGAGCAGTGGCGCACCATTCTCCAGGTGGTATGTTCAGAGAGGCCTGCTGTCTGCAACAGAGCAGCATTCTGCAGGTGGCCTATTCAGAGGGGCCTGCTGTCAGTGCAACGGAGTAACATTCTTCAAGTAGCCTGCTGTCAGTGCAACGGAGTAACATTCTGCAGGTGGCCTGTTCAGAGAGGGCTGCTGTCAGAGCAGTGGAGCAGAATTCTGCAGGTGGTTCCTCCTCCTTCAGATCTTTGCTAGCTTTCCTTAATTTAGCCCCTCTGCCCACTGTGATGTGACTATCGGAGTGCCCGTGCTCATATGTCTCACTCACTTGGCCATAAACGGGCTCGATCTTAAGGGCCCCTCCACTTATCTGGCATCACTTTGAGGTAAGAGTTTCTCGATTTGAGGCTGGAAAAGGTACCAATTTGAACCCAAATGAAGAATACTGGATAATCGTCCCATTTTCAAGCAGGTGCGAAAGAGACCAGGTCACTATTTCATCTCTTTTGCACCTGGAGTGCTCTGTTGGCTGAGAGAGTAGTTTATGGTAAAATAAAGCACCAATCAAAAAGTCTGGACACACCTGCTTTTAATGCATTTGTGTCTATTTTAGCTGTTATTCACTTCATAGTAAAAGGCCTTGAGGCAATGAAGTAACATGTATCAAATATTGCCACAGCCAAGAGAGGTGCTCAGTGTTTCAAAATTTTCTCCAATATTAGACTCTTCAAAATTGCCCCTTTTGCTTCCATGACAGCATTGCGGACTCTTGGCATTCTTTCAACCAGCTTCCAGAGGCAGCCACCTGGAAAGCTTCTCCAACAGTCATGACGGAGCTTCCACAAGTTCTGGGCACAAGTTGGTTACCTTGCTCTTACTCTTCGATCTTACTCTTACTCTTACTCATCCCAAACCTGCTCTGTAGGGTTTAGGTGGGGGGGGATTGCCCTCACTCGCCCCCCACCCATAATTCTGGAGAATTAATAATGTATTTATAATGTATCTCCAGGAAGCCGAATTAGTATTTTGTTTTAGAAGCTGAATCTGCAGAAGGTGCATGAACTAGTGCCCTCTGTACTCTTGGTGGGGGGAGGAGCCCGTTGGTCTGACATGCTACATTTCACAAGTACAGCCGAGTGGCAGATACGAAGTATCCATCCCTATGGGTTGAGCAGTGAAAATAGGATTGGTACTACAGTATAATACCCTGATACATTCAGTGAGCTCTAGGCTGTGTATCAGAATCTCACACCCGTGCCCTTCCGTTTAAATGTGCTGAACCAGACAAAACTTATGCCTGTCATCACTTTTGCTGGCTAATCCTCAGCAGAGCCCGATAAAATAATGCAAGAGGCTTCCATTGCCATGGAAATTCTGATGCTCTGCTACTATTTTGTCTTGTCCCCTTGAAGCCAAACCCACATGTGCGCATGGTCCTAGTGTCCCAAAAGCAACAGCAGCCTTCAGTGACTTGCCGAATTCATAAGAAATGAGGCTTGACTGTGTGTGCATTGCTGTGTTTAAGTATTACAGTATATAGTAAGATATGTAGTATTTTGCTGCATTCTGCTCCACCTTCTCCCTCATCCCTGGTTGCTACAGTTGCAGTCCTTGACAATGCATGGCATATTGCACGCTCAAGACGACGGCAGGAATTATTTTTTTTTTTTTTCTAAACCACAAAAGATAAAGTGATTTGTGGTGGCAGGACTAGAGATTATGCCCCACCTGACAAAAAAATGGAGCCTGTGTCAAGTGTCAGGGCAGAAAGTTTGGTAGCAGTGCCTTAGGCCTGGGAGAATCGCTTTTTTTAGCGTTCCTCTTCAGTGAGCCACAAACAGTGCTTCATCGCTTGCTTTTTTAGCCTGGGCTCTCACCCCCCTTGAATTCTACTTGAGCTGTAAGTGTTTGCCCCAGAGAATTACCTTTAAAAGAGATCACTCTACTCTCTTCAGATTATAAGACACTTGTCATTGTAGTATGCGGAGCTTCTTTTTCATACATATTTATATTCTTCAAGCTATCAGAATAAGATGTAAACAAAATTGCAAGAATGCACTTTTCACAATAAAGAAGTGCAATAGTTCTTTCTATATACTCTGTGTATGAATGTGAGGTTCTTAGTCAGTATTAGTTATATTTATGGTGAAGACGTGAAATGAAGGATGAAAGATAGTGGAAATAGAACTTTGTGGAAAACTACTATTAAGACCTTCCAAGTGTCTGTGAACTGAAAACAGTTGGCAAAAGTTGTGTAATTGTAATATTAGCTTTGCTTGCTGGACCAGTTTGTTTCTGTTTTTAAAATGGCTGAACTGCGGCCATCTGAAGACTATAACGTAAAACCAAACTGTGAGTGCATCAGAGCAGCATTCTGCAGGTAGCAGAAACTGTGTCTCAAAAAATAATGCTGACAGGGTGGGATCGATTGTCGGGACCGAACCCAGCTGGTGGCCATTGATCTATTCCCTGCAACAGGTTCCCCCTCTATTCAAAAGGATAATGTTGGGTTTTTTTCCCATTTATACACATTGTAACTGACTTTATCTGCTTTTATTGTTTGTTCTGTTTTCCTCATTCCATATTACAGTTTTTAAATAATTTGATGCACCATTTTTAACTAAATTTGCGAGGAAGTTTTATTTTGTCACTCCTTAATTTCCACACCACTTCAGCTTCGTTCTGCTGTCCATACCTCAGGTGATTAGACCTTCTGCTGAGTTTCTGAGGGACCACTCCAGAACATTCAGCCATGGTAGCTGCTCAGGGTTCTGCTGCCCCTGAGTTGATTAGTCTTAGGATCTTTTCAGGCAAATAGCTCATCTCCATGGTGAGTAGGAGTCATCCATAGCTCCTGATCTCTTAGCCGTCCGGCAGTCAGTATCCTTACTCAAGGCAGCGTGTTCGTGCATTTTAAGTCGCCGTGCACTTTGTGATTGGGCAGTTGGTGATTCTCACAGTGGCCGCTAAGGGGGAGTTTCCCGAAATCTTATCTCTTCACAGAAAGACCTTCACCGTGAAGAGCAGAGGAGAACCTCCTTCCTCTTTGTGATGACTGTGAGTTTCTAGTCTAGACTAGTCTAGTTCCCCTGCTATGGGATGTTCACACCAGGGTGTCAGACTAGATCCTAGGGCAACAGGAAGCAGTTAGAGCTGTTTGCTGCAAATATTTGAAATATTGAAATAACCAGTAAAGGGGTTTATCAAAATGTGCAATGAAAAATTGCTAGTGAGGGTGTCTGCAAAGGGAAAATCCGTAAATGTTTACAATGCGCTCATACCAGGAGTGTGGCCACATAGTTAAATTCTGGGTTTAAACCTCCCTTCAGATGAAAAAATTCAGGTTGCATGGACATGCACTATACCATTATAATTTAAAAATGCAATTTGTTCATATTATCTTCCAAATTCTGACTCATACTCTTGGCCACCTTGTACTTCACACAAATAGAAAATCATACAAAGTGCAGGAAATTAGGTTCCTCTCACTGGTTTTTGAATGTAAAGATTTCATGTCATATACGTGATCTGCCTGGGCATGATGATGTGCGTCGCTGATAAGTACATCCACGTCTGGGTCTTAGACACCAAGATGCCTAGAAATCAGCTCCCAGCCTGATCTTCTGGGCCCAAGTTTGTTTCTTCAGCATCTTCAGAAAATTTCCCAATTAAGAATCATGAAGGGTTACTGGTAGTTATTTTTGACAGGTGTGCACCCTTGTTTCGATAATGTGAACTTGTTTTTTTATTCTGGTTTAAAGAATATGCCAGAAACCTGGAAGTAAATCTGTAGGGAAATTACTGTTATTACAGGATCAACCTCAGCAATTTGATAATTGATCGTCTCTCGCCATTACAGTGACAGCTCTATTTTCCTACATCCAAGCAGGGCCAAGAGCCATAAAATATAAATATATAAGGCACCATCTCAGTTTATGCATCTTGGAAATGAATTGTATTTGCATTAAGTTGTAATGTTTCTTAGAAATTCACACTTTTGTCCTAAGCATCATACATTTTTATGAAACCAGGGTCAGTCCTTGGAACAACTGGGGGTTTAAGGGCCCATCAGTGATACCACTCTGACAAGCCTGGGACCTGAACCAGTGACACTCTAACCATACACACAGCGTCCCGACCCACTGAGCACACGCCAGCCCACACCATCCTTCTTATGTGGATTAATAGATCTGTGTGTGTGTGTGTTTTTGTCTTTTTTGGTTTTGTCCTTAGTGTGCTTCACATTTACTGAATGGATATTTGGTGATTTAGTCTGTTTTCTTCAAAGCATTAAAAGTAATCCAGGTGTTTTCTCAAAATTAAGTGCATGGACTCAGTATACCTGTGATTTAAGGGGAAAGCATGCTTTTCAGATTAGGTAAGGGGGTTACTGCGTGTGTATGTGTTAGAATAAAAGGAAGCAATGAATGGGTTACTTTCATAACTAACTGTATTCAAGATGATCAAGGAAAAAAGTTCTTAGCCGTGAACCGTTAGCAGAAAATGGGCTGGTGTTTTAGAATATTATCTGACTCTTTCGAGGTCTGTTTCATCATATGAAGCTAGTCAGCGTCTCATCTCTCTTCTCTCTCCAAAACAGAGTCCATAGGTTGCATTCCCGCTCGTCAGTAGAAGACCTTGTTAGCATCATTTAGCCTGTGGCAACAGTGTCTTTATTCCAAATCAAGCCCTTGAAATGATAGCCAAAGGCTATGTTCCTTCCATCCAAATTTCCCTTCCAAAAAATAATTAAGTAACTCGGAATGTGTGCATCGAATCTGGCTTATAAGATTAGGCCACAGTGGAAGACTGAAGGAAAAATAGATGAAGCTGCATCATTAGGCAGAGACAGAGAATAAAGTTTCAACCAAAATTGTCAAATGGATCTTTGCTATTCTCTGCCCATGTGACATAACTGACAGCCCAGTTCAATGTCCTAACTGGTGATTTAAAGTCCCTTCACTAAGTAGAGGCATGCAGAATGGACGTGCATTGGTAAATTGGCTTTAATCCTAAGATGCCCTTGCTTAGCAGAAGATTGACTCATGTGTCCCAAACAGGCAATGTGTGAGTAATCATGCAAGAGAACCAGTACTTGGAATAATTGTTCATAGGCACTGGTCAGACTCCGTAATTCTAAAATTGGCTTTGCTTGCCAGTAGTTTCTCAGTTTCCACAAAAAAAAACCTTACATTTATACATTACCAGATGTACTGTCTTATCTTCAGAATTATTGAAATGTGTACCTTAGATTAAAAATCAGCGAAAATCTAAGGTTCTTGACATTCCCAGTCGTGGGTTTCTTGTTTACAATAGATGTTACAATAGTAGTAACTCTCATAAATTAAATGTTTTAGGAGATATATTTGATTTATCATTTAAATGGCTTTTTAATGGCTTCTTTCAGACACTCTTTATAAAACAGCTTTACTTAGGCCAGAGTTTTAATTCTCAGTCTACTTACTGCTAGATCACCTAGGATATTTTATTGAAGCAACACCCGTGCAGAAAAAGGCTCAGTCAGTTATATAGCTTAGGGAGCGAGCTCTGGAAATATATATCTTTTAGGGTGGAGTCTATCAAATTTTGTCTTTGTAATGTACTTTAAAATTTCACAAGGTTCCTCCGGGCAAAGTAAACAAAAAAGAAGTCTTTGCTGTGCAATGGATTTTCCTATTCAGACATAATGGCACGTCAGACGTATAAATGACTGAATGCAGCAGTGAATGTTGCAAATCAATTGACCTTTATGTATTTGTGGAGACGGCAGTCCCCGGACGTCTGGCCTTTAGGCATTTACAGCACACTCCCTGCTTAATCTCTGCTATCGACTTGCCCAGCGGAGATAAGCATATTGGTTTCTTTCTTCCCTCCTGGGGAGTTTAAATGGAGTCCTCAGTTTATAGAGGGAGACAGGTGGGCTGCGTGGGCGTCATATAATATATTCACAAATGGAATGTTTTCATTTTCCCACCATTAAAATGAATGTGTATTTTAAGTAGTTTTAAAAGATGATGGCGGAAAGTCTTCATCACGGCTGCGTTGAAAATGCACCTGAAGGTCTCCAGCTCAAAGTTCAACGTCGCATCAAAGTTACTTCCGTTTTGGTTTACATCAGAAGGCAAACGGTTAAAAAATGAGCTGTTGCTCTGTTTTTGGTGGCCTCTGTTAAGTTGACCGTAACCTTTTCTTGTCTCCCGCCTCCTGTACTCAGCATTTTGCCTTCCGGCTCTCCAAGAATGAACACTGTTGCAGCGCCTCATATAAAAGTCTTAGATCATTTACTACATTGTCATTATGTATGTCCTTTAACTGCAGGGCAGGGGAAGGTGCAAAGAAATAAGGCAAAGAACAAATCACTTTTATAAATCATAGTTTGACCCATCCACCCATTCATCCATCCACCCACCCATCCATCCATCCATCCATCTTGTATATGTGCTTGTCCAGGGCCGGAGTCCAGAGGATCTCAGAAGTTATGGGCACAAAAAAGGGAATAACCCAAGATGAAGTGCCAACCCATCACAGGGCACGCGCAAACACACACACACACACACACACATATTCATATCTTTATTGGCACTGACCATTCATTTCTATGGGAAAAGCCCTAATCCCAACAATATTAACCTTACCCCCTATCCAGCCCTAACCTTAACCATAAGTAACCAAAATTAATTAAGTTTCCCCTTGTGGGGACTGAAAAAATTGACCCCATAATTACAAAACAGGTTTTTAGCAGATTATGGGAACATTTGGTCCCCACAATGTAATATATACACAACACACAGACACCATTCACATTCTGGCAACCCTCATTTCACCATAACATGTTTTTGTACTGTGGGGAAGAGTGAAGAATCCAGAGGAACCCCCAAATTGACACGGGGAGAACACGCAAACCCCACACACACCACTAGCAATGCCACCCCTCAAGAATTTACCTCCGCTACAAAGTGCTTTTTGACTGCAGCAATAATCATAAAGGGAAAAGGCTTCAGGAAAAACAAATGCCAGATTTATATTATACTGAATTTGGAGACTATGGGATGTGTGAATGTGTGAGCCAGCAGGGGAAGGTGCTTCAGTTAAAGATTCCTGCTGCTGGAAGTGTCAAGCACTGAGGAACACAGTGAAATTCTTGTGCCACAGTAGGGGCCCAGGTGCATTGTGGGATAGGACCAAAAGTAGAGGAATATAAGACAAGATGGCGCAAGACAAAATGGAGCAATAAGAATGAGTGACGAAAAGTAACACGTAAAAAAAATCTAACAAACATAAAGATTCCCAAAATCCCCAGCTGCGGATGCACGGCACCATGACACTCCCTGCACTTATGGAGTCATCCTGACGATCCCGTATAATCATGGAAATGGTCAGCAACGGTCACATGACAGCATTAATGATTGATGCGGGGGGGTTGTTATTACTGTAGTGTGTGGGCATAAGGGGACCATAACATGGAGGGAGGAAGCTCCAGAAGAAATGAAAATGAGCAACATGCGCATTTCGGAAGCGCAAGAGAAGGAGCTCAGTGCTCACACTGCATGCTTGTGTATGGAGGAGGTGTGAAATGAACTTAATGAGTGACTTGCCAATAAGAGCCTTGCTGCGTGAAGTGATCTGGTTTATGAAAGAATGTGGGGTGGGGGGGGGGCACAGCTGATGTTAAAGCACATCACAGCTAATAAAAAACAGCAGCAGTGTATAACGGCTGGGAGGCACAGATAAGTCAAATATAAATTGTATCAGGGAGAACCTTTGTGACCGCACAGTTTATATACGCCTAAATGATTTCACAGTGGGGGGGTTGGGGGGCATGTTGGCAGACAGATGACATATTGAGCTGGTGTATATTGCCAACACTGTTGAATTTAGCCAATATGTAAATGATGATGTAGGCGGAGTGTAAAAGTCTAGTGATTAAAAATTATTCACATTCTAATAGTTTCAAATAAAGGGAAAAACTGTTGTTTCTTACATACTTTTTATGTAAGTGTATTGCAGAGAAGTCTTTTCAGAGCAATAATTGAATTATACCACCTTGGCATAAGGTCTGACATGTGTTCGTATGTTTGTTTAGTTATTGCTGAGTCTTTAGTGGTTAGAGTAGCGGCAGCGTGAAAATAATTAGATAGCTGTGTAACTTCACTACAGGAGTCTCTTTAAAATATGAATGGCTGTATTTTGAGGTGTCGAAGCTGTGAGATTTGGTGCCAGAAATCTGAAATGAATGTCAGGGAGAAATTTTGCTACCAATTGGTAGATTAAAATGCAGCCTTTTCGCAGAAGCCCTCACAATGTGTCAGTTTCTGCGTTAGTTCAATGAAAATGAGACTGCGGCTGTAATTTTCTTAACCAAATAGCATTTGTCTTCCGTTCTGAAATGGAAAAACATTCCAGAGATTACCAGCACGCAAAGTATGTTTTTAAATGTTTTTTTTTCCATTTCCAGTATACTGTTCTAATATCCTACTGAAAGCCCACCCATTCATTTATGTCCATTGTAGTGGACATTTTGTTTTTGCATCTATCTTTTCACTGATGTAAGGAAACGTA
>JAODJW010000046.1:14521583-14543483 GCA_026777045.1 Hyperopisus bebe
GCTAGATGAACACCGCTTCAGTTCCCAAACCTCTCCTCAGGGGCACCTCAGCCGTTCCATGATTTTGTTAAATTTCATCAACAGCTCGATTAAATAATGAAATAAATTGGTTTAAAAAGTCAATAACAGATTGACTAGCTGTATGAAGTGTGCTAGTGGCCAAGTCAAAATACATGGCAAAATACAAAAAAAACACATGGCTGCACTGGACGATCGCTGCAAATACTGGGATGATTTTAGCAGAGGTTTTAAAATGGCTAAGCTGACACACTTTGACAGGCATAATATCATAGTTTTACACCAACACGAGGATAATCTAAACGTAATTTTCTTTGCCTGCCTAAGACTTTTGCACAGTACTGTACATTTCCTAAAACATGATTTTGTCTTTAAATGGGACCTACATTGTTAAATGCTTGCTAAAACCATCAAATATATTCTGAGGCTCAGAAATTGTATATATTGGATTTTTCTGTAGTGAATGAGCAGTTTTGAATGCATTTAGAAACTACTTCATTGTGACGTCAGAAGATTCTATTGTGAATGTTACAAGATTTAACAGAGTCAAATCATACTTTACCTAGTACATGATTTTACTTTTAAATTGAACCTGCAATGTGAAAAGCATGCCAGAGCTGTCAAATATTACATTCCCAAGCAGAGGATTACAATTTTACATTGAAAAAGCAATTTAAAATGCATTTTGAGTTGCGAATGTTACATGACACAGCATGCCAATAAACTCGGGAAACTTTTTCCTTCAAATAAAATTCCTGTGATAGAATGTATCATCTTTGTTTGGGGTTCTCTGTTCTGCATGAGTGTACCAGCGACATTTACACATCCTTTAAAGTCACTGCAAAGTTCTAGAAAAGGAACAGAATTGCAGAGTGCGGCTTGCCACTGAACACCATTATTTTATCAGGTAGGTGGAGATACTCAGCTAGATTAAGAAGTCATTCCATCTTTTTAAAATGTATTCTTTTCTTCAAGACAGATTGATGACGGTATCTATACAATGTTATTAAAATTGTCAGTTGTATCAAAATACCTGAAAGCTTTTATTACAAAGGTTGTTTAAATTTAACACGTTGTATTCATATTCACTATGACATAAAAACGCAATTGTAATAATACTAACAGCATGTTAGCAAATGCCACATTAAAGTAGAAACTTAAAAGCAACCAAAACGTAGCTTAGTTTGCTAAAATCTATTAGTTTAGTCTGTTTTTATGGTAGTTTGTCTGCGCTCAGCTTGGCCCCTCATCTATGCATGTTTTCCACTGGATGGAAAAAAGAAACAATTCCGTTAATTAGAGTCTGTAAAGGGAGGGTGAAGAAGAGACTGTTTCAAGGTGCTCTGAGAGGGTCATTTTGCACACAACGGCATCAGGGACATCACACCCAGCGATAAACCCCCACTGTGCTGATTGTTCGAATGAATATTTAATTACTGATCCTTTAATTACCATCTGAGCTGTGGGCGGTTTACTCAAGGAAAAATTGCCCTAATTAATTGGAATACTACAGCACTGTAAAAATAGTGGACCATTTTCAACGTTGTTAGAAAAAATATATCAAAATTGCAAGTTTAAACAAACTTGCAAAGGCCAAATCTGGGCATGCAGCAACATCCAACTTCTAAAAAGTTTTTGCTTTTTTGTTTTTGGAAAATGGAATAATTAAGCCTTTTCAGGGAAATTGAAAGGAATGGCAGATTTGTTTATGCCTAGACGCTGTCTTTTTTGTTTAGATAAAACAGTTTGCATAACTCTCTTGATGTATTCATTGGAATCTGTTACTTATGTTCAGGGGTGGGGCTTGAAATTCTGGGCCTCTGATAGAAGGTTCTGAGGCCCCTATAAAGTGCAGGGGCTCCTAAATCTCCCTTGATGCTCATGCATCTCCAACATCCCTGGTCATGTTATATCTGCCCGTTTCCCCTTCTGGAAGCAGAAGGAATCCATGAAAAACTCTTGATGGTTCAAGCAGAAGCTGCCCCAATGGTCTCCAGACTCTCAAAATCTTGACAGTGTCTCTGCTTTTCAAACACCATGCAGCATTTTTTAATCTTTTGAGCAAAATGTCTGCATGGGGAGGGTAGCCCTGCTGCCCCCACCTCTGGGACCAGAGTTAGTGTTTCTCCCCCAGCTCTACATGTGTGGGGTTTGCATGTTCTCCCCATGTCCTCTTCCAACACACCAAAAACACACCAAGGTGAATTGGGGGTAGGCAATGTGCCCGTAGCTGTGAATGGTGAGTGTGCCCTGCGATGGGTTGGTGCCCCACCCTGGGTTATTCCCAGCCTTGCACCTCTGGACCCCCGCACCCTTACATAAGACACTGGGGTGCAGCAAATGGATGGATATAAGGCTGCAAGAGGGTGTTCAGTGGTGGGTGTCGTTTTCATCTTTTAAATTGCTTACATGACATTTTTATATATTTTTTCCATGTCTGCTGCTCTAGAAGTAAACTGGTACTTATAAATAAATCTGAAAATTTGCAGGTAAGCATAATGCTATTTTATTGTTTTTTTATTACATTATAAACATGTAAGCGATATTTTACGATTTGTAAATTCAAGAAAATGGAGGAAGGGTGCCGGATTTATTGTATGTTTCTGAATGTACGTTACGCGCATGTGTGTCTGAGTTCACATGCCAGCCTCCACTCCTACTTGATTTGTGTTGCTGAATACGCCTGGCGAATCCTCTGCTAGATCTGCTAAGGACGGTTATCACCGGCACCGGATCAGGTGCACTCTGTCAGTCTGGCTAGATCCAGCTTGGTTCATTTCAGATTATATGTTCTGACTGGCTAATAGCTAGGGAATGGATTAGCTTGGATGGGGGCCAGATCTTGCCATTGCAGGTAGACAAATGTGCCCAGCTGCAAGAGACTCTGAGGGGAAAAAAGTACAACTAGTTCCAAATGGTAATTTCACAAAGGAAATTGGTACATTGTTGAAAGATCTGGCATACGTTAGCTGTCTTGGTCCATAGTAGCATGGGGAAACAAAGTTGTAAAACTGAATGCTAGTGAATGATAAATGGATAAATTAAAATGGATACATTAAATATGATTTGAAACCACAAGCATGCATTTATCCAACCAATGAAATCTGAGAAAATTAGAATACTTCTCTTACTCATTGACTACTTTCTTTTTAATGTTGAATTTTATCCTAGATAACGGATAACCATGGAAACAATCTAATGCGACTACAAGATGTTTCAGCCCATTATTGTTAACATCTCATTAAATGTTTCCTGCACTTCACTGAATGCTAAACTCCCTTCTGCGTGGAGCCTTGTATCACAGAGGTAGCAGATGCCCTCGAAAAGATGTCAGAACAAAGGCTTCCATTTTTTTTTCTAGAATTTAAATGCTAACAGCTGAAGTCTCGTAGGACAGTGAAGCTGAGCCACAAAGTACAACACAATTTATGTAGTGGACACTCTTGTCCGAAATGATGTACAACTGAGAGCAGGGTCAGAGTATCCCTGGAGACCCTGGAGGCTAAGGGTCTTGCTCCAGGGCTCGAAAGCAACACCACTCCTCCAACTCCGGGATTTGAACTAGTAACCTTCTAATCACAGACACAGCATTCTTACCCAGTGAACCACACAATCAGCACCAGACCACGCAGCACATAGCGACTTACAGGCGGTCCCCAGGTTACGAAAGAGATCCATTCCATAAGGCTGTCTTGAAGATGAATTTGTCGGAAAAAATAACCATACAGTATGTATCAATTATTATAGTAGAGTAATAATAAAAATAACCATACAGTATGTATCAATTATTATAGTAGAGTAAGAATAAAAATAACAATACAGTATGTATCAATTATAATAGTTATAATAAAAATAAACTATTGTGTGCATTCATTATTACAACCAATGTTATTTTACTTAAAACAAATTTTTAATATAGTAGACAGTTTGTTCATAAGTACGAGTTAGTTCTTAACATCAGGGATATGCAATATGCAGCTGTACTCAGCTGCTGTTATCTAAATGCATGTACTATCCTTTCATGCCACACATAAGTTTTGAATGAACACCTATCTTCCATGGATGCTGATCATACATGGCATTGAATTTCTCCAGTACTCGGGAAGGACTGTAATATTTGTGTACAAATAGTTGGACGACACCGGGACCAAAATAGCACAAATGTACCCATATGCACCCATCCCTCGACCAACTGCTTATCTGTTAAAGGTCCATAGAGTGGTGAAACAAAAGTGAAGATTTGTGGTAAAGCATCTGAATGATAGCTAGTATATATTTGTAGTGTGTTACAGTATTTCATGCATACTTTGTGGTTTATCTGTCTGGGTGGATTGGTCCAATTAAGTATACCCGGGCATCATCATCCAGGTTTGATCCTCTTTCTACTTTGCTTTTTTTTTTTAACTTAACCTTTTGCAGACATTAGGTTGAAGCCACTTTTTGGTAAATGATGCCCTCCAGTTTTCTGTCATTGTAGTGGTTGTGTAATTCCAACCGAAACATGTTTTATATGGCGGAACAATAACACAATATTGCAAGCGATAAGATGCTGCACCCTGTGCTGTATGTTAGACCGCCAAAGGATACTTGTATTATAGCGAGAGAACAATTCAGTGTTGGATCTGCAGGAATCTGCTATTTCTGTCCAGGCCTCTGTGATTCTGTAAAATAAAATTGCGGCGTGTCGGCTGAGCCAAGTTAAATATGACAAGCGTATGGCTTTACAGCTTGCATAAGTGAGAACAGGTTCCAGGTCGGTTCTGACATAGACACTTGTAAATTACCTGTCGCTTCTGCAGCTACTCTAGCATGCCGGATACAAGCGGTGATTCAGCGTGTGCACATATGCACACACACGCAGACGCGCATGGATGGCTGTTTCTTCCACACTGAGAGGCGTGTGCCTGTTTAAACTTAGGAGATCAATGGCAGCAGTAGATGTAATTATGATAGGGCCTATCCTCTTATGGTGGAAGTAAATGTATGAGAGAAGATAACAGGAGGCAATCTTGTCAACCATATGGCTGCCTCTCCTCAGAGTGTGAATGGAAACAGACAATGGTCTCAGTAGAGTACCCCACACCCAACCAACCTGTCCTCCAAAGTTTTTTTTTTTAATTTTTTTTAAGGATAGGAGAGAGACTATTGAGCAGTACTCAGCTATACTCTGATCTATACTCTACCTGCAATAGCAATCACATTTTATACAGTCCTCTGCAAATCTGTGAGACAATATGCATCTTAAATGTGCAATTATAGGTTTTAAGAATGGCAGAGGAGTTAGGTACATTAAGCCAACGTGCATAATGCAGCTCATTGGCTGCCTGTGCTGTTTGTTGCTTGGCACACTGGTGAAGGGTCCAGGTGTGTGTTCAGTGTGGTGAGCAGGTAGAAGACCGTTGTTATCCAGGATTCCCCTTGGGATGAATGACGAGCTGGGGCATCCCTAGGGCTGTTTTAGGGGGACTTCAGACATGCACTAATTATTTTAAATAATATGTTGTCATTCATTTCCATTAAAATCAGGCTTCACATTTTTTTTTTTTATAAATCTTTAGCGACGCTCCTGTAAATCTTCTGTAAGCGAAAGTGGCATTAGTGACCGTGCACCAAAATTAATGTTTACTGTATTGTCAAAAGCGATTAAATCTGTATCACAAGTTAAAGGTTCCAGGTAAAGTCCCTCTACCCTTCTTCCAACAACTTACCCAGCATGTGGTCTCAGGGAGGTCCAGAGCCCATCCCAGTCCAGAGCCCATCCCAGGCAGCAAAGGCCATAAGACTGTCCAGTCCATCAGAGAGCCACACAGTCACACACTATGGGCAATTTCAAGATACCACTTAAAAAATAAAAGTCGAGCTTGGATTTCAGTTTCACGACTAGCATAGGCACTAGTCAGGGTACTTCCCACCAGAATACCGCTCTTACTGGTAGCAACAGTGCTGCAAATGCTGCAAAATGTTCCTTATTTTCTTATGCTGCACGCAGCTTTATTGCCCACGATCTCATTGGTCTCCATCCTGGAATATTGTGTGCTGTTACCTGTTAGGGCACATGTTCGCAGGACACCATTCCCAGGAATTCTGCTTGTCAGTTACAGGCAAGGGAAACCTTTCAATGTTATGCACTGTTCTTTTTGGTGCCGTCCTAGGGGATCTCAGAGGAAATGATGCATTCAGTATCCAAGCCTGGGTCTCTCCAGCCTGAGAACATGATTAGTTTAAGAATTTGAGTGTTTGAAATACGACTGTCATTCAAAGCGAAGATTAAATGATGCTTGTTACATAGTATTACATAGAAGATTATTTCTGATCTAGCAGTCCTAAACTGTTAACATAGCATGCGCTATGCCTACTGACACACTGAGCCACATTGGAGAAGGAAGCCTGCTGCGCTAAAATGCCGTAGCACATTCAAAACATACAGGCATCATCCATCTCAATGCAAGTGTACTGACATTTCAGTTAGCAGACATGACATGGGTCACTTCATCATGTTGACTGTCACTGTCATCAGTGAGGGTTGCAGGACTTGGGAGCGTGAAGTGACATTGTCAGTTAGGCTGGTGAAGAATGCCCAGCATCTGCCGTTCCAGGAGAAAGCATCTGCAATTCTTTCCCTCTTCCGGCAGAGGACTGACAGGGCGCCTGTGTTTGTGTAGCTACTTCTGTAGCACAAGATCGCCTTCATAAGCACTTCATCGTCCTAACGCAACGTAGCGGTTAGCCATGCAGGATTAGCTTAACGATATCTATGATGGCCACATTTCTAAGCTTCTTACTGGGCGACCACAGGGCACAAAAGGGCCGCAGAACTGTTACTGAACGGTAAACATCTGAGGCACAGCACTCCACGCAGAACACACTGCGTTATGGTTCTCTTTGTACCCTTACCTACTCTCCAACAGTATAGCACGCCAGCAACATGGCTGCAGACCGATAAGCTCCGCATAGCTTGGTCAGAACTGCTGAACACATCATCGGGCCCCAGCAAACAGCCATGGCCAGCATCTACAACAGGCTCCATAAAGCTGCAAACATCACCAAAGACTCAAACCACCCCAACCACACACTGATTGCCCGTCTACCTACTGGTAAATGATAAAGACACAAGCTACCTAGACTCCAGACAACTACACAGATACTTTCTTTCCCACAGCAATCCTGCACCTGATCACAGAACAGTCACAAAACGACAGACATCACTCTTATCTTACAAAGCAACAGGCCTCCAATTTAGCTCTTATTTATTATACTCACACTGAAACCACTATTACCCGAAAGCTGCTAGTCGCCTCTCATTACCCAGGAAGTGCTATATTGTTGAAGCAAAATTTATTTCAACGTGCAATAATAACCGATAAGTGTAATATTTCAAAAAAGCAATTATTCCTGTCATACGCAATATTTCTACCCTTTACCTCGCTCGCTGTGTAATTGTTGTCAATATTCCTTCTTTCCACTGATTCTATAGTGTTATTCTTTGTCATTTTGTTGTCTTTTTAAAGTTATTATATTGTCTGTGGAAGGTTAGGTCTTGTTGTATTAGCCCAAAGACAATAAACATTCTGAGTCTTTGAATGTCGGCTCATCGGCGGTTGTCTTCCTGTCTGCTTTATTAGTGCATATGACACGCGGTGAAGTGGACAGAGGCTCCCGCAGACGGGGTGTGATGGGGCGGGAGATGGGGGGGGGGTGATCCATAGCTCTGGCGCCCAGCTGTGCACCGGCCCAAATCTCTGGCCCAGAACAAACAAGATGGTAACCGCTCTCTGTTGTCACCTCGCAGGGTGCCAGGAGAAAGCTCCATCGCCAAGCACTCCAAGGTCTCCTGATACATCCTGTCACGAGGCCAACTTTCCACATTGCAGGAATCCAGCTGTGCGAGCAGCTGCATGTAAAGCGCAGCTTTCTGGTGCCCTGACCTGCACTCCAGAGCAGTTCAATAATCACAAAATATATTAATGCTTTCTGTAGCTTAGTGTGTGTTGTGTATTTAGTACAATTTTTGTGAATAATATAGCTCTTATATTTTTGCTTCTGATTATTGTTCAGCCTTTTATAGTTTTTTGGTCATATATATATATATATATACAGCAATTGTGTGTTTTAAGAGGCATCATCTTATTACCAAGTATTGCTCAAAGAAAATCCTATTGTGCAATTCAGTCTATTGCACTCTCAAATGGTTGTGTACTTTAGCTATGAAAAGTAGCTAAATGGAGCAGATTTCAGACTCTGTAGAGGGATGTCACAATAGGCCAGGCTCTGTGTTTGAGCTGCGGGATAGGCAAACACTCATGTGCATCTTGTCTGTTTTAAGGGGCTCACGTGCAAGACAAAACTGGCAAACTGGGGGTATGCAGTGCAAGGACATCACAGGTGTGATACAGTTTGCAGTGCAAGGACGTCACAGGTGTGATACAGTTTGCAGTGCAAGGACATTAGAGGTGTGATACAGTTTGGGCTTGAAAGATCTGTGCATCTCCGACATGGTTAGTTAGATATCATGCTAGTAAAAACAAAAGGGAAATAAATGCTTGGGGTATGATATTTAGATATGTAAGTTAATCTAAGATTATCGTCACACCGCCACATGATCACGAGCAGAAACAAAGCTGCGATTTCAAGCAGCAGTAAAGTTTGTGAACTGCCTCCAGCATATAAGCTATTTGAAGAGTTTTCCAGTCAATGTTTGGACGTGAATCAATTAATTATGAAAATGGCTCATTTCCACATCATTTTTAATAGTCATAACACAAAGTTGGCTGGTGTTGTCTAATCTAATGACAAACCATCATCATTATAAGAACTGTCAAAAGTATGTTTCAGCGTTCCAAACACACAGGCTGATTTACACCGGCGATTTCGTCTGAATGGCTTTTGCTAATTATCCCTTCGTATCTGGCACTCCTAGAGCCAAGACTGGATTTTGGCTGAGGCTTTTTAAAGTGTTTCTTCTCGTGCAGAGAATCTGGGTGTAGATATCCTGGTTAAATGCAGTTTGTAAACTGGGAGAGACTAGTTGCCGTTTTGAGTTAGACCATGAGGTTTTGTATTAGCTTAAATCTTCCATGTTGAGGCTGGTTCCTCCTTGCAATCGTTTACAGCAGAAATCACATGTCCAATTACATGACATGAGGCTTTGCCCAGCTGTACTATAAGGCACTGCAAGCATCAGGGAGAATCCCTCTGTTGGACTATTTTCTATAAAATTTCACACTTGGCTGGTACAGTTTACTGTGGGTCTTATGTAGGACCCCATGACAGCTTATCATACCGGGGCCCCAGCCTAGACCAGTTCAGTTTTGTTTCATTTTTCTAGCCCCCCCAAGTCCCTTTAGAGTAGTCCTAGTTTGGCTCATCTGTTTGACTTTCATTAAAAATTAGCAAGATTTTTTTATTTATTATTAATAATTGACTGATTGATTGATTGATTGATTGATGAAAAAGATACTTGTTATTAAAACGGTCTTTTCTGCCCTAACCTGACAGATGTTTTTGTATAATTTTACATTATAAAATGTAACTATAAAAACAAGAGACCTTATTTAAAAACAAGATTGGGGCAGATTACTCAAAAACAAAACAAACCAACAATTACATTCATTATGTTCACAGGGCTTTATGAAGCTTTTATTTGAGCATTTTTGCTTTTTTTTTATGTTCAACACCTTTCGTTTCACCACGTTACGCAAATTAGGTACTTTTCTATAACCTTGTTCACTCACATTTACTGTACTGGAACGGATCATTTGAAAATGAGCACTTCAAACTTTGCGTAAAGCGTATTCCCCCACAGACCAGCACATTCAGGTGGGTTACATAAACATACCGGGAATGGAATGGCGTATCAAACAGGAAATTTGCATTATACAAACGTCTTTTCCCTATTTACTCATTGCATATTCCCATTTACAATGATATAGTGTTAGTAGAGCGATACATAATTGCATCGGGCTTTAGTAA
This sequence comes from Hyperopisus bebe, assembly GCA_026777045.1. Classification (NCBI taxonomy): domain Eukaryota; kingdom Metazoa; phylum Chordata; class Actinopteri; order Osteoglossiformes; family Mormyridae; genus Hyperopisus; species Hyperopisus bebe. Next base: position 14,531,571 of record JAODJW010000046.1, read on the forward strand.
TAATATTCCTCTATTTACCCATAAGAGCAAATTCACGTTTCATGAACATTTTAACATTACAGCATAACAGACTGTTCTCTGTTGAGTTTTGAAATGAACGCAACGGACAGCTTCTTGGAGGGAATTCAGGCAAAGGTTCATTTACTTCATCTCCAATGTGAAAAGTCAGGTTTAACTGAATCACACCATACAGTATGTGGCCCCTCAGGTAGAACATGGGGATTAACACAAAAATATGTGGCTACCTATGGTATCCAAACTGCAAAATTACAACACGGGGTCTTATTAGCGCAGGGCGAAACCTCTACAAATCTGGAAAAAAGTTCGCTTTGACAAGCCGAAACATATCAGAAAATATTCTGAGCATTACGTCACCATATACAATACTCACAAAAAGTTAGGGATATTCAGCTTTCGGGTGAAATTTCAGGATGAACCTAAAATGCACTATAACCTTTACAGGTGAACCTAATGTGACCTTCCCTAAACTTTTGAATGCACATGTCCAACTGTTCAGTGTTTCAGTACTTTTTACACAATTTGCTGTTCTCTAACAAGGAGCTTAACGGCAAAAGTCACAACAGGTGTTTGATCCATGAATCGACCAATAAATTTCCTGGTTCAATCAGAATTGGTATATAAACTGTCCTCCTCATCAAGCTGTTCACATTTTGGCATCATGAGACCAAGACGACACCTAATAATTGAGCAACGGTACCTCGCCATTGCGAGGCTTCAAACAGGATGTTCTCAGACGGAAGTGGCCACTGAGCTTAGTGTCATAGATTGTCATCAGCAGGTTGCAACAGAGATACAGAGAGACTGGAAGAGTCACAGAAAGGCATAGAAGTGGACGTCCTTTGGCCACATCCCACACTGATCACCGCTTCATTGTGAACAGTGTCCTGCGGAACTGGATGATAAATGCCACTCAATTCCAGGCACAATTAAGGGAGGCGAGAGGCACCCAAGTGTCACGTCAGACCATTCGAAACCATTTACATCAGCGTGGTCTGTGTGATAGACGACCTGCAAGGGTACCTGACCACACTACCAGGCACAGGTGTCGTCGTCCTGCATGGACCAGGGAGCATTAAGCTGGATGAGGGACCAGTGGGCCTCAGTGCTGTTCTCTGCTGAAAGTCGATTCACGTTGAGCAGAAATGATGGCCGCCAATGATGTTGGAGACGTCAAGGAGAGCGCTATGCATCAGCCACCGTTGTAGCCAGATGAGCCTTTGGTGGTGATGGTGTTACAGTGTGGGCAGGTATGTCTAGTCAATACAGAACTGCCCTACACTTTGTGAATGGTACAGTGACAAGCCCATACTACCTCAATAGCATCATTAATCCAATCATTGTGCCCCTGCATGAACAACACAGGCCTAATTTCATCTTCATGGACAACAATCCTCCAGCTCTTCAAGGTCGCATCATTAGGGAACGGCTGCTGGAGACTGGGGTACCTCGAATGGAATGGCCTGCACTTTCTCCAGACCTGAATCCCATAGAAACCCTATGGGATCAGCTGAGTCGCCGTGTAGAGGCTCGCAACTCTGCACCCCAGAACCTCAATGACCTGAGGGCCGCCCTTCAAGAAGAGCGGGATGCCATGCCTCAGCAGACAATAAGCTGACTTGTGAACAACATGAGACATTATTGTCAAGCTGTAATGGTGCTCAAGGGCATATCACACGTTATACGCACCACTGTTGTTGCCTTTTCTTTCAATAAATTGTTTGAGATTAGGAAATCACCATTGTATGCTTCTATTTAAATGGTCTACTTTCATTAAATAATATAACTGTAGTGTGAACTTTTTACGTTTTCCATAAATTTTACCCGAAAGCCAAATATCCCTAACATTTTGTGAGTAGTGTATGTAAAATGGTGGAACTGGAATGCAGTACAGCCAGCTGGTTTAAGGGGCTGAACATCTTCTGCCACAACCCTGTGCTGCTGCTCTGACGCAGTTTCCCAGGGCGTCATATAATCAAGTTCAACAGTGGTTGCCACAACATACTTTGAATGTCATTTTCTGTTCAGCTAATTAAAAAGTTTAGCTGTATAAAACACTAGAGGTCAAAGACAGCAAAAAGTGATTTGCTCTGATGAGTAAAACCACCGCAGCTACCGCTTTGATACTCAGTAAGCGCAAGCTGGCAACAGTAAGTGATTTGCTCTGATGAGTAAAACCTCCGTAGCTACCTCTTTGATACTCGGTAAGCGCAAGCTGGCAACAGTCTCACTGTGGTGTTGTTCTCTGAGCATTTGTGCCACCTTCCTGGTTTTAATGAATCAATCATCTTGATTTTTTTTTTCTGTATTATAAAATGGGGGTGGGATATATATGAAATATAATATAAATTTTTTTTTTGTTTTTGAAAAAAAAATTTTTTTTAGTACAGGAAAACAAGCTTAACATCAACAGTCGGGGTGCAAAGTGCTAGAAGAATAGAAATCTTACTAATTACAGTAGAATCAAGGGCAATAAACATGCTGTAGTTCAGCATTTCTTAATCCTGGACCTGGGGATGCCTTGTGTATGCAGGTCTTTGTTCCAGCTGAGTCCCTATTTAATTAAGCTTAACTGAGCTCTTGATTGAATTTTGACTGCAATTTGGCTTGTCCTTTTCAAAATATTTTGAAGGTGTGTTTGTTATGATAAAAATGATTCAGAACAGAAACTTATGCTTACATTGGCTTCTTAAAATGTAGCATGTAATTGTGCGATAGCCCTCAACAAACTTTATGGTCAAGTTTTACATCTTTCATTGCAAAAAAAAAAAATGTATGGTAGGTGTGACTTTTGTCCTAACAGCTAAGTGAAGCATGTGTGGTGATAGGGAACAAAACCTCCTGAGTATGCTGACTAATCAGGACACAAATGAAGAAACCCAGGTGGTGTTCCTACGTATAGAAATTCCCTTTCTCCTCTTAGTAGGAGCACTGAGAACAGCACCCCCTGGTGGTCTACCAGGAGGGGAGGAGGGATTTACAATGCCCATTATCAGTTGCCAGAATCCAGATTAGATTTCCAGCACTTCACAAGTTCAGTTCATTTCCATCTGCCGTGTTTACTGGCAGGGCTCATAGAGGGTTTGACACATTTTGGCAGGAGCCCTAACTTGGACGCAGAGCCGGGATGCTCCTTCCTTGGGTCAAATTCAGTCCTTGAGAGCTACAAGGAGCTGCCAGCTTATGCTCAGGATCAGTTCCTTACCCCATTATTGAAGCAATTATTTTGATAACATGCGGCCTCACCTGGCATTTCAGGTGTAAATCAGCTGATAATTGATAGTGATTATTAAACCAGGAGGGCTGGAGCTGGCATCCCTACTTCCTCATATGCGAAAATGTAAAAAAGTCAGCGGTAATTTAAGTAGGAACATATGCAAATTAATTAGTGAACTGACCAAAAGGAAGAGACAATGCATGAAAAGCAGTGGAGTTGTTGGCTCTTCGAGAATACTGTGCTTAATGTAAGTGTGCAACATGTAAAGACATTTTGAATTAATTTTCCCATCATAAAAAGATATCATTAATTTGCCATCCTGTATGAGTTTCCTTTGTTTTCCCAAGATCTGTGCTTTTTTTGGCAAAATTTGGTTGTCCGTCATCAGCGAGTTAAGTCTTAGGAGCTGAAATCTGTCTAGCATGACTACCTGACGTTTCATGGTCCATGTCTGAAGAAGATTCCACAGTGACTGGCTGAGATGATGTGGGAACAAGTGAGTCACAGCAACACTCTGTATTCTTTATGCCACTACCGCAAGGTCAATAGCTTCCCCCCCCCCCCATCTTCTATCTCTCTCTCTGTCCCTTGATGGTGTAGATGACACTCATTGATAGAATCTGCGATGAGAGAACTTGCTGTCTTCTTTATTTTGTGAGCCTCTCTGATCTTCGGGCCATCCTATCGCAAACCGCACAGCTTGATCATCTGCCAGGGGATGTGAGTTGATGTGACGGAAGCTGTATCTTCGAACTGGGCTAACAGACATCTGGGAGGGTGCATGTCAACACTGATTCTGGAGTCCTGGCTTTTCCCCAGTTGCTGGAACTGAACCACAGCTGTAACCATGAAGTTCAGCTTGTGTAAGATGAACTGTACTTTGGTCACTGAAAAGACTTCTAAACCAAATCTCCCTGTAAGTAAAGTGTCAAGTCCCATGCTAAAGTGTCAGAGTAGCAGAAATTTCCACCTAAAGGAGGCACGGGCAGTGTATTCTAGTTCTGTTGCTGCCGTGCAATTAGCAATCATGAGTCCCCAGCTTTGAGAGGACAATGGTGCACAGGTCCGTCCTGCAGATCAGTGCAAGCACAATTTAGACAATGTGTAATGAGGATACAAGGAGTGTGGAATGATCTAATGTGTTTGTTGCCTTGACAATTATTGTTTCCGTTGTTATTTTTCCATGCAGACAATGCTGTTAATTAGCTTTGGGTCCTAGATGTCAGCTCACTCGCTTAATGAAATTCAGACCAACTTCAGTAGCATTAATTTTTTTTATATAATCAGCCTTAGAGTGTATAGCCTATTATTATTGGTTTAGAATGTGAATATTCTGAAATCAGATCTACCAAGAGCATGAAGTAAAATTAAGTAAACTAAAATCAAAATGTATACATTAGTATGAAATTACTGTGAGCAGTTTGACAGTGGAACACTGCCCCTGCAGGAGATCTAGAGAGGTGCTTTGTTGAGCTGTCTTCGGTGAAAACGCAGCTCTTGGGTTGGGAATATCAGCAGCAAACAGCCCATAATAAGTCCCAGCATCAGCAGCAGCCTATCACTGCTTGGTCAGACTATGGTCACCAAAACGGAACTTTCACAGCTCATTTTGGGAAGCAGTTTAAATTTTCCATTTCTGTCCATGTGAACCATGGAATCCTTTTGACGTCATGGGTTCATAATTTCAACAGTATAATGTACTGGCTATATTCTGCTTGAAAATATGCATATATATAATTATATAGAATATATAAGAATAATATTTATAGTGTGAAATAGTATAATCATATCACATATATACAGTAATTTTCTTGTGGGCTTGAATACCCTCAGAGAACTGACTCGTGTCACACTTTTCTCATTCAATCAGATTGTCCACACCTCACAAATTATCACGAACAGAAGTCAAAATTCTTTGCAGTCCTTACGAAGTATCCGTCATACTTGATTTTAATTTTAAAATTCTTCTTTCCTTCCACTCTGTCCTTCCTTCCATTTCACACCTTTTCTGTCACACAAGGATTTCCTCTAATGGCCTTTTCTTTGTTAGAATTGTTGTGACTGGAATGCAGTGTTTTAACATCTTTCAATCTTAACTTGTATCTTGCATTTCGTCACACTTTACAGACCAAGCTTTTCAATGACTAGCCAATTGAATCGCTGTGATTACTTAAGGTTTGCAAAGGTCACGATCTGTGCAATTTGAATAAATGACAAATATAAACTTTTTTGGATGCTTATACTTAAAAAGAGAGGCAATATTTAATTCAAAGACTTAGGCAGCTTCCATGTATTTCCTCATCAAAATGTAACTTTTGGTACTATATAAGAATACGTTGGGGGGGTTGTCCCCAAAGACAATTTGCCTCTAGCCCTGTTGGCTAAAGTAGGTCGACCGAGTCATTAAGGACCTGCTGGATGTTTTAATATTATAATGTTATGTTCAATCTCCAGTGTGTTTCACATTATTGATAATTTATTTAGCAGTCAGAACCGAGCCCTACTGAACTAACATTCAAATGTCTGTTGGTCGATCACTCTGCAAATCTTACTTCAGCAGAAACAAGTAAATGTCTGCTTCAGGTAATATTCAGCTGAGGTATTTCAGGGCTGCGGCTCTCATTCTTCACTGGCACTCCATACTCTGCAGAGCTTGAAGCAGCTGTTGCTTTGCAGTGGATCCTCTCCGCCTCCTTATATCTGTGACATTTGCACATGCAGGCATACATGCCTTTCTGTTCTCTCTACCTCCTTCCATCCACCCACTCGGCAGGGGAGTGAATTTGATCCTGCTGACCGACCTGGCGGCAGCGTGATCTAGCTGGTTCCGGCAGCGCTCAGCTTTCAGGTGCTCCATCAGTGGTCACTGGGGCATCTCAGTGGGTCGCAGGTGTGGCGTTTCGACTCATTAGGCCATGGTACCGTGGAAGCCTTGGCTTGCAAATCCCTTACCATCACCCCTCAGTGGAACCAGAAATTGGCACCACCAACAACCTCATGTTCAAAGGGAAAGAATGGGGACATCCATCATGTCACATCGAAACTGTACCTGTAATGCTGTATTAAGCAGGGCATCTGTTGCAATCTCATTCGTTACCACTCCACGAGCTCCTGACCCAGCATCTGCAGATGCTTGCAAAGACTTTCTGCCTTTCGAGACATAAGACACATCAAACCATCAAAATCCAGAGTCCAGATGGTCATAATCCAGTCCTTGACTGCCCTGTCAGACTCCGTTATACATGATTTGCTTCTCCTCACCTTCTACACATTCTGCAGAAAGCAAAGTGTGTTCAGTGACATTCAAATGTGCTTACACACTTACCTGAGTCTTAAGGTGACCAGCTGAGGTGTATCATAGATGGCCCACTGCAAGATTATTTAATAATGTTGGTTTATTTGATCACGAAGGAAACATTCTCGCTACAAATTATGCGGCTTTATCGGTTATTATATTGATTTAAAAATTAAACAACCGTAGAGGAAAAAAGGTAATTAATGTGTTCTCCTTTCTCCTTTTTGTTGTCAGAAATGTTTGAGCCTCTGTGTTTTTGATGCATGAGGGAGCTTTCAAAGCCTACTTTTGCTGCTCTTTTTGGGGGGGGGGGGGGTTAACAGAATGGTTTTTAAAAAAAATGGGGCAAATTGAATTCTCTTCTCCCCCCCCCCCCCAATGTGTACTCACACGCCACATTAGCATCCGTTTGGTCCTTAATGGAACAAAGTCCTGCCAAGAATCAGCATCTCATGGACTGACTGTTTGACACTAGATCCTTTTCTATTGTTGTTCACAAACCTGATGGTTATCATTTATCTCCAATGTACTGCAGGATAAGATCAGCATAACACGTCACCAGGTTTTATGGTACTTGTTAGTGATGGACAAAATGACGCTCCGAGAACCATTGTCTGTATTTCTTGACCCCACGAGATGGAGCTCTTGGATTGCTTTGGGGCACGCTTTTTGTGCTTTTTTTGACCAGATAGCACCATCTAGTGGGGTCAAAAAATACAGCAAATGGTTCATGAAGCGTCATTTTGTTCATCACTAGTACATGCTCAGCCATTTAGTCAACTTCCAAATAAGCACTACAATAGCACTGTGGCTTGTACCAGAAAGCCAGATTTTTTGTTCAGCCAGATGACTTGACAGATTTAAGGTATCCTAGTTTAAATGGACTTCATCTTCCTTCACTTAGATTTAGCCCTTACTACCTTAAATCTGACAAGTTATTCAGCTAAACAAAAAAATCCTGCTTCAGGATACAGGCCCCTGGTGTGTGGGCTGCTTGTAGACATCCAAATTTGTCCTAATCTCTCTGCTTTTGGTATAAGTTTATATGACAGGGGTGGTACAGTTTGCATCACAGGGGGCAGTTTATTATATGTATGCAACTTAATGGCTTTAATTAAGAAGTAAATTTAATTAGTTAGCGTGATTAGCATTTAGTTTGGGTCACCTTTGTCTCCAAGGCCAAACATTTTAGAATAATCTCCTATAATGATGTCTCTCAATGCGCTTTCCAGAATGCAAGACTGGTTGACACATCTTCAGAACATAGTTCTTATCTTGGTCGCTTCACTTGCTAATTAACACCCAGAGTTTGGCATCATTAGACAGAGTGACGACAAGTTGAAATCAGCAAGGGGTGTAACGTGATTTTCAGAGAAAGCAGAATAAATACTGCAGAAATACAATTTTAACTTTGTCTGCATATGTCCATCCATTGTCCATACCCACCTGTCCTACGTATGGTCCCAGAAGCTAGGGACACAAGGCAGGGAATAACCCTGGACAAGGCCGTCAATACGTCTCAGCACACTCATACCATTCACACCTAAGCTTTTGGGTTGTGGGGGAGGCGCAAAGAGAACCTGCAGACTCCATATACTCAGAGCCAGGTTGAAGACTAAACGCTGAACCTCCCTGATCCACGTTTTTAAATAGATTCACAATCTATGTCATAGTTTTAGATTTGATCATAACACAGGACTATAGTCCCTGTCATCTATGTTTATGTCAATAATTACACTCATACACATATTTTGTACATATTAATGCGCAGTGGTGCCTCAGAACACAAGCTTAATTCGTTCCAGAAGGCTGGTCGAGTTGTGATTTGGTCGAGTTCCAAGTCGAATTTCCCCATAAGAAATAATGTAAATGAATTTGATCCGATCCAGACCCCCAAATGATCTACCTACTTAATGATAAAAAGAATTAACAATCAATATAAAGCTAATTTACACATGAAAAAGCACATGTGCAAAAGCAATAAACATGAAGTAAGTGACCAGCACTGAGGTGATGTAATGACTGCGTGCGGGCAAGCGGGGAAGCAAGCGAGAGAGCAGTAAATGCGACCAAACGGGGTTTATTTAAGGCAGACCACACAAAGGGGAGCACACGGCAAACTACGTTAATGACATTCCTGGGGAAAACGGACTCAGACACGGACTAAATACACAGGACAAGCCGAAAATAACAGGCAACAGGTAATCGCAATCGGGAATTAACGTGAGGTAACGAGGGGGGCGTGGCACATAGGAGAAGCGGCCACCCTATTCGAGGTTAATGTAATGCGAATTGGTGGAGTTGATCGCATCTCGATCAATACCAATTTTAGCAGGAATGGTCGAGTTCCAAGATTTCAGTCGAGGTACAGGTCGAAAAAAATTCGACAGACCTGTTCGAGGTCCGATTTGGTCGAGTTTAAGAGGCCTTCGAGTTCCATACTTCTTAACGCTGTTCAGATAAAAGTATCAGAACCCATACTCAGAAAGAGCGTAGGGTCTACGTAACGGTGCTCATGTAAGTGTACTTTAATGTCACACACCGTCCAGCAGCCAGCTCGTCATGCATGCGCAGAAGTAGCGCAGACAGGCTTAATCCAGGTAAGGCCCAGCAGTATATTAACTGTTCTGTATTCAGCCCTTAAAGCAGTAGCGAGTAATACCATCACACTTTTCGTTATAGTTTCGAGGCCGTTGTCTGGCAGGGTTGCTGGTGATGGGGCATGTTTGTTGTTGTTTTGACCCACCTGTTCCGTGTCGTCTTTTCCATTGAATCGCCTCAGTAAACCAGTCCGGATCCCCAGCGTCTGTCCTGTCATCCCTGAAAGTGATTGTTAGATTTTGTTTTCCCCGACACCAAAATGGCTCTTGTTTAGCGTCTTTCTCCCTTGTTTGGTGCTGCATCCATTCCCAGTTAAACCAGCCCTATGCTCTTTCCCCATATCATGTGGCTCTATTCACCATCCTGGCCCAAGCAATTTTCGCTTCATATTCCATCCCTTTGTCCCTTCTTTGGGGTGGTCTGTTAAATAATCAACGTTAAAAATAAACCTTTAGTCCTAAAATTGAAAAATACAGCTCTATAGTGATTATTTACTGGTCTGCTGTCTGTGCTCATTATTTTCCAGGGAGTACAGAATTCCAGAAACATCCTTTTATTTACAGTATTTTAGACGCACAGCTGTTTGTTTTAAAATGATTACATTATAGACTTTTTTGAAGAGGTAATTCAATTTATTTTATCACGCAGTACTGTAAAATGTCACAGCACTGATATCTTTACCTTATGAATGTTCTTCGGGACTGATATGATGTGTTTCATGTTCTGCTCTTTACTAGAGCCATGGTCAAAGTCAGACTTACAAGTCATCCTTCATGTCCATGATGGCATTTTATTTTAAGCAGTTACAGGGGATCTTTCCAAGTGCAGATATATTTTTGTATTTTCACTTTGCCAGATGTTGGACTTTTAATTATTTTCAGACTCACAGCAAATCTTCAGAGCCTTTTTCTTAATTATTGCTAGAGCAAAACTGTTGGTATATGGTGTTAATTATCTCCGGAAAGAAGAGTTACTTTTGATTGCTGTTTTCTCTTCACAATTATAATGTCATTTTATTGGTCCATTCTATCCAATATTTTATCAAACTTGCCTTGCAATAACTATATGAAATACTTAAAAAGAAAAATAAATAGATAATTCCTGTTTGTTCATTCACAAAATAACCAGTTATTTACAAATGGATGCTGCTTTTGTTTTCTGTTGTCAATTTGCGCCTCTTAGGGTAAAAAAAAGCTCACTTTTGCATTTTTTGTGGCTTACATTTATTGACTTATATATTAACTATTAGCATAGCAGTGAGCACAAGACACTGTCTTATGTGTGTTGCAGGACTGGTATGCATGGCTGTGCATGCAGATCGCAGCAGAAATAGACAGAGAGAGCAGAGAGTCGTGTAACGGATAGATTACCAAGAAGTCAGTACCTCAGCTTGTAATATGCATTCTGTCCATGCTCATTAAGATTCTCAAAGCCTTGTGGCAGGTGGTGGACAGTATGATATTTCTGTTTTCCCAGGACACCTCCTCCAAGATGACCACACCAGCAGAGAGCAGGTGCTTGGTGCTGGTGAGACGGACCTGAGATGTAAAGTGGACCTTCAGATAAACAGGTGCGTGACACATGCTCTATGGTGTTTATTTTGGTGTGGCTGTGGCCCATATTGGTAGTTTTTTTTGCTAGATTATTCAAACACAGACATTCTTACAGAGCTGGTACCTTATGAACACCTTCACAACGCTCTTGTTCCACGGTGTAGATCATAAGCGTTTGTGGAATGACATGTATGAATAAAGAATATTACGGTGACAGTGACCCAACTAGAATTTCACCATGTCACTTTCTTAGAGGCAATGCAATATGAAACATATTGATTCTTAATATGAATCTGCAATTAGGGACAAACATTCTTTTTTGTGATGGGAATGGGGTTATGGCAATGTAACTAAACTGCTCTGAAAGAAAATTAGCAGGATATTGCACAGTGCACACACGGACACACACAGGCGCACACACACACACACAGTCCACCTATACATATCTTTATGGGGACTATCCATTAATTTCTTTGGGCATAACCCTAATACCAACAATGACAACCTTAACCCCTACCCAGGCCTAACCTTCACCATAAGTCACCTTTGGGGACATTTGGTCCCCACAATGTAATATATACATGCACATGCACAGACACACACACACAGCCTGTGCACTGAGAGCTCCCATCTTCACTGAATTACCGGTACGGTTTGTTGGCTAATACAACCATGTGTGACTTGGATTTAGGGGCTGAAATAAAGGTGGAAGGTTTGTTGCTGTTTTCTCAATGAAACGTGACCGATGTGTTTGAAACAGTGCTGGAGCAAACAGTGACTAATTAGCCCACATTTTGTAATTTATCGGGTATTCTCTTGAACTTGCCCAGTGATCGTGACAATTTCTTTCATACTTGATTGGGTTTTGACATTCTCCTACAGGGCAAGGGACTTTTGCTTGACAGTAAAACAGGTTTATTATTTTTTAATAAATATGGACATTGAATAAATATGGCCTGCAGAAGTTGAATTTCTCCTTTTTTCTTTTTTCTTTCTTACGACATGCTCAAACTCGTCGGGATTTATGGAGGACGCACGGCCTTCGAGAAGTGGTGTGTGTGTGTGCGCGTGCGTGTGTGTGTGCGTGCGTGTGTGCATGTGCGTGGGTGCGGGTACTTCCACTGTAGCTGCGATTCAGCCCCTTGCGGCCGTTCTGTTTCACAGCACGTCTTTTAAAAATGACCTGTCAGTGACAAATAAAAAAAGGGACAAAAGGGGGGGGGGTGGTT
>JAODJW010000046.1:14543523-14556820 GCA_026777045.1 Hyperopisus bebe
GGGGGGGGGGGGGGGGGGGGGGGGGGGCTGAATGACGAGTTTTGGGAACTGCATTGGAAATGTGTAATCTCCAATAAAGATGGTAGACTGTCTGGAACAGAGAAGGAGCGCCTGAATCGTGGGGGGTGATGCAGACGGAGTAATACTTACCTGTCATGTTATCGGCATCACCTTACCCCACTCCTGGAAAACAAATGTATTGGAAAACTAAATATGCTGTTGCAGGCGGTGTGTCTGCTTTGTACGTGTCAGCCAGTAAACAAAGCGTGTCCCAGATTGATTTATGAGCTGCTCTGACTGAAGCTGGCCTTAAGCCCACAATCAGCCTCATGGATCTTAAATAAACTGCATAAAAAAATGTGTTGTGGGGGTGGTTATGAGGGACAACTGGAGAAAAAGCCGTACATGGAATAGCATTCTCAGTGCAGTGAAACTGGGAAAATGAAAACAATTGGTGTTTCACTTCACTGAAAAGTTACTCAGAGTTTTTGTTATCGCATTTATCCAAACTGCGTAGTTTTCAGGCTTAGTTAATTACTGTGTGTTTGTGTTCCCCACACCCTCTCACCTGTATAAATCTTCTGGAAAGAGGGTACTAAGGTGGTGTTTTTTTCAACACTGAGACTCCTTCAGGGTATAATTGTTGGGAAATCTTGTGGATAAGTCTCTTCTAAACCAAGATGGTGCCTGCAGCCTTTCGTTTTCACTGTCGAGCCACAGGAAAGTTTTTATTTTCTGCTCCTTTGGTGTCACGCTGTTTACATCAAGCTCCTCGCGGTCGGGATTGAAAAGTCAGACATGGCGATGGCATCCCGGCATTGCCGGTGACTTAGCTGACGCCGTAGCTTTGGAGCTGGGTCAGAACATTGCTCCTGCTCTTCACAGGTGTCGGAGCTGTATGTGGGCAGTCATGTGGCACCTCAGTGTTCCTGTGGACCGCTTCTTTTGGTACTTCAGTACCCGCTCTCCCCCATCAGCCCTGATTATTGAGGACCCCGCTGGATCTGGTTGCCAATCAGACCTAGTTCTGTCATACAAGTGGTTTTTCTTACATTTCTGCTAAGTGAATCCTGGGGTGCTTTCATTTTTGAATCTTTTTTTTTTTTTGGGCGGCGGAAGAGAACAGAAGCTAACAATGTCCTGCTGTTATTTTTAATGCGCTGTGGAGGGTATATTGAAAGTTTCGCAGTGCAATTATACCAAAATCCATCTCCGGCTGCAGAGGAGCATGCATTCTGCACCACAGTGATTTTATTAATCTTTTCTTTGTACTTGCTGCCATATTACCTTCCCTTTTTTGTTCCAAAAAGATACCCCTATGAAAATGAGTCAGGAAAACAGCAGCAGGTGCCGTGTCTGAGGGGAGAGGAAGTCCCTCCACACTGCCCCCTAGAGGATGGAATAAACATTGCAGGGCAGGGCTGCTGATCCAGAAACTCTGAGAGATATATCTGATCTATACTGTTTGTGTGTGTGTGTGTGTGTGTGTGTGTGTGTGTATTTATATATGTAAAAAATATATACACATACATACACATACAGTGTTGGGAAGATTACTTTGGAAATGTAATTCGTTACAATTACAAGTTACTCTATTTAAAATGTAACAGTAGTGTAACTATTTCAATTACTATATGAAAGTAATGTAATTACATTTGATTACTTTTCTAAATTATGAATGAATATTCTCAACCATTAACCATTGTGAAATTTTCTAACCTGTCAGTGTTTACCTTACAGCAGTACTAAGCACTGACTACTGTCAAATTCCTTTCAATACATGAATTAACATGATTATAATTGATCAATTTAATAAAGATACCAAACATACCATACAGGCCTAATAATGATTTTAAACAATGGGTAAGAATAGATCCTCGCTTCATACTCGGTGAAAACCCAGATTCCCTTAGTGTAACAAATGATAACATTGTTACATAAAATATACCTAAAATGTCCAAAAAAAAAAAAAGAAACTCCGCCTACAGTTATTAAATTCTAATGTGTGTTCATAATATAAACTTTTTGGGAGTCAAAACAAAATAATCTACGAGTAATCTGACCACTGCATGGCGCTTCAGGATTAAACAGATTAAACAGCATATTGAAGGAGGACGGCACATTTTCTGTCAATGGGATCAGAAGTGTCAGTGTGACTTTAAAGCGCATTACAAACTTCACGATTCATTGTGGTGTTTACGCATACTGTGTACATTTTGTTTCGTTGTCCTATGCACCGTATCTTCTGATTGAGTTGGTGTTGTTGCCATACAGTCTGCATACCTGTCATAGACAAGATTATCAGATCCGTATTGCACAGTGTGATCGGTAATGATTTTATAAGATTGCTGAAATCACACAGTCATTACACTTTAGAAGCATGGTGTGGCATGCTGAAGGTAGACATGACTTCCCTGCCATGTTTAATATGACTGTTTGCAGTTACAGTAAGCTGCTCTAGATATTTCCTTAGGTTGGACATGGACTGTTTAGGTGCCAACAACATCTTTACAGCTGGTAAGCATGCACTGCATTGCACAGTTAAATTTGTGCCCTTTTCCGTAATATATCGGAAATGTTTTTTTTTTTCATATTTTCAGCAATTTCCTTCAGAAATTGGTTCAGAAACTCAGACCAGTCAGGCAAGTTAATTAGCAGAATTGCCTGCAAATGTAGACGCGACAGGATAACCAATCAGAAGCATTGAATAGTTTCAAACTTTTGGCTGTGGAGGGAAATAGCAAATAAAAACACAAAAAGCAATAAAAATACTGTTAATAGAGATATTAGCAAGGTTTTGCATACAATCTTATGATGTAACTAAAATTGTAATCATGAATATTTCCATAAGTTACTGTAATTTAATTACACTTTTTACACAAATGATTACAATTTTTAATCAGAATAATCAGTGTTGCAGTGGATTAATTTCGATATTTCGATTAATCACAATTAAATAGCATTCATTTTTAATCTTATATTAATCGCATTTCATTTTGCATGAGCGAACAGAGTCAAGAAAAGGGAATATATATGCACTTAACATGTTTACTGAACATCTTGAACACGAGTCGGACGCATTCCATCTGCCACAGAAGTGCAATACCATGGACCCATATCAAAAAGCAAGATTTTTTGCTTAGCCGGACAACTTGTCGGATTTAAGGTACCTCAGTTTAAATGGTCTTTATCTTTGTTCACTTATAATTAGCCCGAACTACCGTAAATCCGACAAATAATCCGACTAATCATGAAATCCAATTCTAGCCCGGTTAATTGCCATTGTTTACAATATCAGTTGATAACACATTACGCGGTGCTTTGTACACGTATAAAACTCCATAGCGACACGTCCACAGATAAGTTGGACGGTATAGTGTGCGACCGATTTAATGAGCAACAAATAAGAAGTAGTGCTTAAACAGTATAAAACTACAACTTTACCTTCTGTTGATAAAAGGCGCAGCCATCTTGGATTCTGAACTCGGGATCCTCTGTGCTGCTCCGACATATTTCTCGGATCTCCGAGAAACGGGAGCGGCAATCCGTCACTTCCGGCTTCAAAACTCGGAATCCGACTCGGAATACAAGTTCCCAGGGCAAATGGAACACACCCCACATTACAGCGCTCCTGCGCATGACATGATACTGATACTGCAACTGTGGAAGATTTGAAGCACAGATAATTAAGCCACCAGGAATGGAGAATATTGTTAAAAGCTCAGTACCAGTGAGCCTGTTCTTCACGTGATTTGATTTGCTGTCAGTCTTTGCTTGCTTGTATTTATTTTGAAAACTGTACACTTGTGGATTTCCCAGTTCATTACATTGAAAATGAACTGACCTCTATGTAAAAGGAGGTAACACTGTACCTCAAAGTGGGCTATGGGTATCTACATAATCTACACCATTTTAGGAATATTCATGCCACGTGTGGTATTTCATGTACGGTAATACACTTGTTACACTAGCAGATTATCAGTTCATATCCTAGGATGTACAAAAATGCTATTGTGTTTTCCCAGTTGCCTGCTGTGTAATATGGACAGCAATTTCATTGCAAAATAAGAAAGTATTTTTCCAGGCATTTACTGAAAACACACTTATTACATATGCTTATTTTAGTTAGGTCATTCTCCCTCTGCTGACAGAATATATTTTGAAATTCTGAGTGAGCCAAGATAGCAATTTTGCTGGGAGTTTGTCTGCTTTTATGGAGTTGAATAATGTGTTTTTCAGATCGTCTCATTTCTCCCTTAATTTTGACTGTAAAACTAAATGTGCTGATTTGGATCTCCAAGGCGATACGGAACAGTGCAAAAGTCTTAGGCAGGCAAAGGAAAGATTTAAGGCTGTTTCTCAGTATATTTACTCAAACACAATTTAACATTAGAACACATGCACATTAACAAGAATGAACAAAAATTTCTTCTGTTCTCCAAAAAGTTCCCAATATCTTTTACTTATTATTTGTTGCATTTCACCACCACCTCAATTAATCAGTTAACTGAATTAGTTCAATCATTTTATGCGGCAGTAATTAGCCAAAAATGGTGTGCAGTGCAAGTCAACAAATATGGATGGTTGCTGCAAATACTGTGGTGACTTTAGGAGAGGTTTTGAAATGGCTAAGCTGACGCACTTTGATAGACATAACATCATTTTTACATCATCGCTTTACATCAACATGAAGGTCATTTAAACATCATTCTCCCTGACTGACTAAGACTTCTGCACAGTGCTGCATAAGAAAAGCTCTGTCCTTCATTTGGATAGGCTCTCACAGCTGATGCAGGCGTCTTTTCCATGTCACCCTTTCCTGGACTCGGACAATGTGTCACCTCTCACTCTCCTTGATGGTTCTGAGGTGAACAATCAGAGAGCTGAATTCAGCAGAAAGGTGGGAATCTATCTGTCCAAGGCACCGGCCTCTTCTCACCAGAGCTCAGTTCTTTCCCAGTGACGGCCTTGTGTCTCTCTTCTGGTTTTGTGCTCAGCCATTCTAGCCCTCCTTTTCACATAATCTTCCAAAGTCGCCGTGTCAGTGACCCTAGAGGTGACGGATGTGCCGTCTTTTTGCAAAGTGCCAAGAACTAGCTGGTAGGGCAGTGTCCTCAGAGCAGAGGAACGATGACCCCAAACCATCTTCACAGCTGTGATGGACAGCTGTGGAAGTTTTAAATCTGTGTGCTTACCAGTAGAAAGCAAAATGGGTTAGGAAGAAAATTCAGGCAAGAGCAAGATCTATTTTACAGTGCCTTGTGTAAGAATTCACCGCCCTGGACTTTTCCACATTCTGTAGTGTCGCAGCCTTGAAATTAAATGGAGATAATGAGTTGATGATATAATATACATTAGGGGCTGGGTCAACATACAGGGTTGGGGGTGAAAACAGAACAGACAAGCCCATGACTGGTTCACGCCAGATTAACGCCAGCAGAACCAAGTCCCAACATTGGGGAAAAAAAGCAGCCAGTAGAATTTCGTCTCTTTGGAGTTGGCATTCCACCACAGCGCCACCATTTGGGCGGAATGGAGTGAGACGTCCATCACAATGGCTGCCATCTGCTTGGGGTGACAGTGGAGGTCAGTGGGGTGAGTTCTGTGCCAATGAATAACATTTTTATTTTATTCAACTGTCACAATTGAAGGTCTGAAGGTAATAGTTCATTTCCAGCATGCCAGGCTTATTCCTTATGGGAAGGGTGTTTCAGCATCAAACCTTCAAAATTGAATTGAGTGTCACTACAAAGCAATCCAATCTGTCTGAATGGGCATTCATTCCTAATGTTTCTTGTTGTTTTATTATTATTATTATTATTATTATTATTATTTTCATTCAGTCCCCATAATAGGGGTAGTATCACTGATGGCAATGGCATGGAAAGAAACTTTGCTTTTCATCACCATGGAAACGCCATTGCTTTTCAACATTTTCTTTTAATTATTATGTTGAATAATGAATTCCTTGTGTATATGCTTAAGCATTCTTCATCAAGCAGGCGTTTTAGTCATACTGCTTTACATCTTTCTGTTCTCAGCAGTATTAATAATTCAACCTCAATTTATTAGCTTCAAACCTCCAGACAGTTCCGGAATTACAACTGTCACAGCCTGTCAATGCTCTTCTTAATGGTTAATTTTGAAATTAATTGGCAAATCTTGAGACTGGCGCTGATCGAAGCTCTCTGTTGAGTCTTCTAATGAAGATGGTAAACAGGTATCCATTGTACTGCATGGATTTTGGTTGTACTTTTAACATTGCAAGGACTCTTTTAACATGCTGCATCTCAGCTGTGCAAATGCTGCAGCGAAGGACAAATGAGTTTTATTTGTACGTAGAATATTAAACAGCACAGTAATGCAAAGTACAGTATGAATTTATGTAAAATCAATGATATCAGATGTTACTTTTTTATGGTAAACAAAATGGCATGTTATTTTTCCGCATTAAAAAGAAACATTTGTGTTCTCTCAATGGAACACACTGAGAGGTATTTACATAAATTCATTTTTCATGCATTTCCCTTATTGTTGCAATCAACATTTGAGACAAGGCTGGGTAGAGTTCAGCATTGTTGTCTCTTGTAATCAAAATATCGGCCCGTAATCAGAATTCTCCCTAGTCTAAGCTGCTATATTCATCATACACAGTAATCGCGTGTTATTCTTGTCAAACCAATCACTGCTCTCTGCCAGGTTTATTCTCTGTGTGTTTCCATGGGGGGAGGGTGGACTCTCACTTCATTTTCTAATTCCTTAAGTGCTGTTGTGCTGAATGTTGCCTTCACAGGCCTTACTGTAATTTGAAATTCACCGTACAAACATTGTAACTGTGTATTTTTTTTCAGATATTAACATAATAAAATTTTACTTTAGACTCATCTATGGTAACATATAGTTATTTCTTTTTTTTTTTCTTTTGCCAATCCTCGGCATATTTCTTGACTGCTGCATTGTCCATGATTGTTTCAAGCAGTCAATAGATGCTTGTAACATTCATGTCTTCACCATCAACACCAAAAGTAACTGCAATTCTCATGGACGTAACTTTTGTTTTCTTCACATTTGACTGCAGTTCCATACTTTC
Organism: Hyperopisus bebe; assembly: GCA_026777045.1. NCBI lineage: Eukaryota > Metazoa > Chordata > Actinopteri > Osteoglossiformes > Mormyridae > Hyperopisus > Hyperopisus bebe. Next base: position 14,550,614 of record JAODJW010000046.1, read on the forward strand.
ACTCTGATCTGATCACTTCTTCACTTCTCCAGTGTCCTATATAAGTGTGACATGACAAAAGTATCCATCACAATTTTTTTTTTCTCAGGCAGGAGCACGATTCATTTTCATGTCGGTTTTAAGACTATTTTCCAAGTTACTGAACAGTGCAACCAAATTAATCCCCTGTTTTAAAAAATGTAGCCCTATAAGGTAACAAACCCTGAAAGACAGCATACTCTTCCCGGTGATTTCTTTTGAGGTGGTTAAAAAGGTCTGTCATGCTGCAATCTAACTGAAAACCATACTTTTGCAAAGAGCCGTTGTTTGCATTATGTTGGTTTCCAAACAACTTCCATTTTACCGATGTGGAATTCTTTTTAGGGACAGGCTTCATGTCGCCCATACCGCTACGTTGCCAAAGAGTGAATGTGTTGCATGTGGGGATGAGCATACGAAAGGGAGAGAGGGAGAAATCCAAGGCACTACCTCCAGTTTGCTATTAACAGTTTATTGGTGCATCGAAATGGCTGACAAAACTTTACGTGTGCGTAGGAGCCGTAGAACACCTGACAGAATGTGCACTGTAACACAATGCTAACGTTCTCACTGTAAAGGCAGATCTCGGACACAATTTTAATCGTTCATGATGTAATATCATTAAATCGCACACCCCTATGTGGAGTCATAAAGATATCGAAGGCTGATGATGTGGACTATTTGTCGTTCTCTAAAGACCGGATTGGGAGGCACCGATATTGCTCATCCAATATATTTATTGTTTTTTTATGGGATGTCTGAAGTAGGATTACAAGTTCTATTAACGGATCACATGACTTGAAGCATCGGCATAAATTTCAAAGCTCTACAGAAGCTGGGACACTTTTGAAGAAAATGCATAGTGAAGCTTTCCTGAATAGTGAAGCTTTCCTGAATAGCATATTCCCTCCTTAACTTTAACTTCTACCAGGATGACTGCTTGAAGTGCAAACCTTTATCTAAACAAAAAGCAGGCAATTATTAGAGTCAGTCTGACATGATCTGCAGGACATTTGTAAGAATGAGCTACACCCCAAGGCCTTTCATCAGAGGAAGCATCTGGTTATTTTTATGTTATGTATTTTCATATGATTGAGTTTAAGAATTATTTTAATGATATTATTTGTCATACTTTGTTAGGGAAATTCGCCTTTAGTATTGGGATAAAAACAAGAAAATAAATGTCAGTTATGGCAATCATAGTTATCATAATCATAACATTTTTATGTGTATAATAAGTTTTATTTGTTCATTCTGCATGCTTTATAGGCATTTACATGAAATCGCTTTAATTAGGGCCCTGTGTGCCTTATAGTGAAGATAATGATTCGTCTGTGGTTCAAAGCAATGTCTTTATTTGGAGGAGCCATCACAAAAGTGAGTGAATGCGTGAAACAGGAACCAAAAACTGGCTGCCATTCTTGGTTTGAGGCCTACATGCTGATTTTGGCAGTGCTGGTTTTTGCACTGCCATAAACATGCTTATGGTGCGTATATCATAAACGTGTCACATTCCTAAAATCTTCAGCAGGGGCAAATCAAAGATTTTTTTTAAAGGTGGGAAGACATAAGAGGGGCATACTTCAAAGAGAGGGGTCAACCTTCTCATTAGCCAATGACATGTTTTGAATCAGTGAGTGACAAAGGAAGGGGGCACTCTGGGGCCAATCAGCTTTTAGTTGGTGCCCCTGTGGTTCCCACCCCTTTTTACGGCCCTGATCTTCAGTTATTTCCTTCTGTCTCTTGGTTTCCTGCAGAGATTGAGTTAATGTTGGACTATTGATATTGATCTTTGATCTTCATGAATGTCTCTATTCAGTTTAGGTCACTGTCATGGATAACAGCCTTGGGGGAGCGTGGGGGCTGGGTGGGGGAGTGTGCGGGCTGGGTGGGGGGGGCGCTACCCATAACCCCACCCAAAATTTTTCTTGCAAAACAAAACAGACTGAGGTTCGCTGCCAGAATGTATTCCTCAGGGGGGCAGGGGATTATTTAGGTTAATTGGTTTACGGAAAAGGCCCAGAGCAGGGCTGCATGGAATGGCGACAGGAATAATAATGAGGTGTGACGCCGCCTGGTTCAGCACCTGGTGGGAACATCATCTTTCACAGTGCGGAGCCACGGACGGAACGCGGCGCGTGACACGGTGAAGCCCTGCCTGAACATAACAAACGACCTTTCTGAAGAATCCTTTGTACCCTTCATACTGTTGGTCTGTTCTTTTTCAGCAAATGCTTGTGTAGCACATGAGAGTTTGACACGCAGGAATGCATATATTTGCAATATAACAGCCCCTTTTTCGCGTGTCGTTGTGTGAGCTGCACATCTGTTCTTCCTTTTGCTTAGAAGCTCTTAGAGAAGCACTTATCAACTTGATGCTTTGATGTAGAGAAACCGCCCCCCCCCCCCCAAAATAAGGAGAATTAGGTCCAAAGAACAGATGCTGGGCAGACTGTATGTAGGCTAATTGGTTTTTAATTGGTTGATTACAGGGGGGCAGCGTGTGGCTCTGTGGTCTAGGCCTCTGTGCCTGTGATTGGAAGGTCGCCAGTTCAAAGTCCGTCCTCAGCCGTATAGCCGTATGTCTGTCAGGCCCTTAAGCGAGGCCCTTAACCCCCAAACATGCTCCTGCAGGGCCAGATAAATGGCTAATCCTACGCTTGGACCCCAAGCTTCACTTGCAACTGTGTGTGTGTGTCTGAAAGCAGAGCATGATGGGAAATATGCTAAAAGAAGCATTCCGAGGTACCTGTACTCGTGCAAATGGCAAATAAAGCTGTGTTTAAAGTATTGAAGAGGCGGCCATTGCAGGGGATGGGGTGATGCTGACAGGTGGTCGAATCTGCCGCCTCCCTGTTCTGCGATCCTGACTTGATGGGCATGACAGGGCGGGATAATGAGGGAGGACGTCGGCTCGGCAGACCTGAGCCGGGAGCTGGGGCCATTTATCATTCTGCGGAGAGAGGAGCCCGCAGACGTACGGCTGGATGAGTGCTGGGAGTGTCGGGGAGGTTCTGAGCGTCTGAAAATGGACTGAGTCGTGACCTGCGTCTCATCGGTCACCGAGACAGGAGGACCCGTACAATTCCAGCACTGTTCTTTCGCTCTGCTCCTTCTTCCCTTTCACTATCCCTCCATTCCTGGAGATTTCATCTCTTAATCTTTTTATGACGTCCTGCCCATGGTAACGATTCAAAAGTAAGGCTGCCTCCAGCTACTTGGTGTCCAGCTGTATAAGCAGCGGGGGCCCATCCCAGCATTACCTGATCCAGATCAGACTCTCCTCGTTTCAGCAGTTTTAAATCTCACCTTTGGACGTCTAAACTTAGTAAGCCGTCACGTCTTTCATCAAAGTCAGGCTGCATTCCTCAGACCCAGACTGTGATTCTTTTCTATTTACCAGCAGTATATTTTCTTTATTTTTCAGTCTGTCCTTTCAGCCATATAAGGATGAATATCCTGGTTATTTGAAAATAATTAGCGCATGTTCGACATAACATATTCGTTCTGAATGACTAAAGGTCCTCCACATCTTTACTTTCCATGACAGCATGTGGCTTGGAATTCGCCCTGGTGACACCAGTGACATGGGAGTAGAGACACTAGTTACAAACATCACATCCTGAAGGCATATAGTTAAGGTGATTAACACACTACAGAAAACAGTCCACAACAACAAAATGTGTCCTCTGCATTTAACCCATATGTGACATAACAGTGGGCAGCTATTATTTTGTACCTGGGGAGCGGGGCATGGGGGCAGTAAATTGCTCAGGGTACCTCAGTGGTACCTTACTGGTCGGGGATTTGAACCAGCGGCCTGTCAGTCACACGCACACTTCATTAACCATTAGACAACCGCTGTCTAAAGGGGACTGACCAGTGAACAGAGTTTTAAATTTCAGGTGACTTCCCATCTTGTCACACGAGGAGTTTGTCATTCTGGAGGGTAACCATTTGCCCCGTTTGTCTTGTGTAAAAACAGGTGGACATGGAGCTCAACAGCTAAATTTCATGGCTGTTTCAGGGATTTAGGCAAGACTGCATTCTTGAGAGTCAAAATGAGCCAGTCCCATGAAGCCTCATTTTGGCTGTTCTGTAAGTCATACTGCTCCTGCAGGGTTATGCCAATTAGATGTGAAAATGAAAATGACGTGTTTATTTTGGTTATATAAGTTATTAGCAGTAATGTCACGATGAACCAGAGCAGCCTCTTCCTTAATTATCAACTATTTTGGCAATTTAATTAGAAATAACTTCAAAGAAAATAAAACAAGCTTCAAAAATATGAAACAGGATGTGTGATATGAAAGTCCCACATATTTCTATCCATATTTTTCCCCACATGCAACACCCCGTAAAACTCAAACGCGGTGAGTGCCATTTACTAGGTTAGTCATGACTGCAGTGCATTGAGTTTCAGAAGTTGTGGGTTCGCCACAGTAATTAGCTGAAATGTTGAGGCTCACAAGCAAACAAGCTTGTCTCTTAATTTCCTTGTTAGTGTAGGGGCGAGGGTCCCTGTCTGTTATTCCAGAGAGTGGGGTTTGCTTCTTGGAAGGGCAATTTTGAATCCCGTCCTCGAATTCCAATTCAAATTCCCTTATTTTGTGTTCTGACCCCAGGTTTTGCTCTATACTCTGTATATGTACAGTACAGGCCAAAACTTTGGACACACATTCTCATTCAATTGAATGAGAAGGTGTGTCCAAACTTTTGGCCTGTACTGCATGTGTTTGTCTCAAAGAAGAGAAAGAAAGGGCATGAAAAAGAAGCATTCTGATGTATTTCAGCTGGTGGGGGAGTGAGCAGCTTTAACACTGAAGCGCAAACCAACCATTTCACTTCATTATTACCCGAACCCCCCCCTTCACCAAAACAGATTCAAAGTTCAGGGTGTAAATTGTAAACAAGCTGATTGTCATCTGCTGTATTTCGGTGTGGCCAGCTTGATTGCTTTGTGAGTGTCGTTAATTGCCAATTACATCGGGGGAGATGCACAACAGGGAGGCTATAGGTGAGTGATTTACCCCATTCCCAGCATAACAGGGAAGAAAGCAAGGAAGATGACACAGTACTGGGATTCCTCACTCCTCTGAGAAAGACTCTGCTCTGAGGTCAGGCAGTGAATGTAGCTCCACCTGTAATTTTTCCAAAATCTGTGATTTCCAACTCTGCATATTTAAATCCTACAAAAAATGGTTGTTCAGTCGGGGCTGTTAGTTCAGAAACAAATGTCAAGCAATGAGGTAAAAATGGCATATGAGAAATCATCCAGTTCCCTTTAAACATGGACTGTGGAATGCATCTATATGGGGGGGGCATGGGGAGGGGGACATAGAGTTATGTCTCCTTGTCTGTTTGCTTTTGAAAATCTGATATAAATTTTTCTTTAAAAAATATATAATAAAACATTGATATAATTCAGACTTTTTAATTGTTCGTCACTGCATTCTTAATGATGCTAGTTCATGACTTTAAGAACATGCAGTGCAGTATAAAATATGCATTCCTGCTAGATACAATTTCAAGCTCTCTAAGGAACTAATGGTAAGGTTTTTACAAATTGAATCCAAAGTTTAGCACCATCCGTATTGTACCTGATGTTTACCTTCAAACACGTTTGTAATCCCAGATCAGAGTCTGAAGCAATTCAATTTTACTTAAACTCCTTGCAGGCTTTAAGTTCATTCAAATACCTTTTTGGTTGGATTGACCAATACAGGTAATCCTAGATTATTCTATAAGCTGTTCCATTTTAATATCAACTTAATATCTGCAGGAAATGTTCAAATATTTTGAATTTTTCTCTTTCTCTGGGTTGCTTAAGCCGTCTAGGATTCCATTCTAAGCAGTATAATCTTGTTGTAATGGCAGGCTTTGTGTTCTTCAATGCATTGAAAAATCGTTCAAAAAAAAAGATCTGGTGAGATATGTGAATTGTCCATCTTTTTCAGTAAACACTTCTCCAGGTAAGGTCCTGAAGGCAGAGAATGTCCAGAATTCCATGCCAGACCTTCACAAAGCACACAAACACACTGTAAGCATGATTATGCATTAAACGGGAGGAGGGCGCTTGTCACACTCGTCATCATCATAATCATCATCATAAAATGGAATTCTGGGGGGTACACACTAGGCCATCACTAGCAGATCTCTGTTAAAGTCCCCATGCATACAATTTCTTTA
>JAODJW010000046.1:14564433-14578717 GCA_026777045.1 Hyperopisus bebe
CCCCCCCCCCCCCCCCAACATCTGTTGCTATGTGACCATTGTCAACGGGAATCATTTCAGATAAATGTTACTTTTCTTGAGTCGCAGATCCCCTGGGAAGCATTTAGATCTCTCTGGGGATCCAGCAGGTGATTGCCATTTCTGTGATCTGAAGTATCTTAATGGACACTTCAAGCAACAACCTCATGAAAACCTCCAGAGCTACAAGGATGCCCGCTGTGATGGGATCTCCACATGCCTGCTGCAGATCTCATCCTCTTCGGGCCATGAAGCTCGCGTGCACCAAAAACAGGGGCTGCCAAGCCTGGGCCCTGCTCGAACAACTTGCCAGATTTAAGGTAGTCTTGGCTAAATGTAAGTAAACATAGGAGAGTAAAGTCCATTTAAACAGGGTTTCCTTAATTCAACAAGTTGTTCTGCTAAGCATGAAATTTGGAGCCCTTTGTGATACAGACCCCTGCGACAGAGCCCTTCATGGCAACAGTTTTACCAGCCAATCAATCAACCAACCAACCAACCAATCAATCAATTAATCAATCAACCAATCATACATGTAGTTCTTTATAAAGTTGTAGGTAATTGAAATCCTTTTTTGTTACAATCCTCTTACAATCAATCTTACAATCCTCCATTTTTGAGGGTTAATTAATGTAGTATATTATCTGAGGGAGTTTTTAATACAGAAATCTATGGAATTAGACTTGTCAACAAGTAGTTTTAGGCTTTGAAAAGTCCCAAACTAAATCCTGATAAATGTATTCTTCAGACAAACATAACATGAAATAAAGAGGCATAGTATGTTTTTTACTTTATTTAGTAAATCATGTCACATGTCCTCCTTCCTTTTTCTTGACTAGCCAAAGAATGTGCTGAGGTGTGATGCCATTTTTACCTTCACTCCCGCACCTTAGCTACTGAAGTATCAAAGCAAGGATCTGGTTAGTTTGCAATTCCCCAAACTGGAATGAATGAATGAATGAATAAATGATCATACTTTACTGATCCCCATGGAGAAATTCTCTTCTCTTCTACCCCATCCTTGCTCTCCATCAGGGTTGGGGCCATTCCGGAATGCATTGATCAATTCCAGTCCAAATCAGGAAATGGAACTGGAGCTGGGATTGTAAAAAAAACTATGCGGAACAGAATTGGAGTTGAATTTGAATTTCAGGGAGATTTAAGTTCCAACTCCAGTTCCATTTGGACTGGAATTGATCAATGCATTCCGGAATGGCCCCAAACCCTGCTCTCCATGACACACAGACACACATGTAGGTGACAGCAAGCTTAGCAGCGAAAGGCGGCCCCCTGCAATGGGGGCGGGTGGGTACAGGCCGTGCTCAAGAGCCCTCAGCCATGACTATTCTGCCGAGATCAGGCTTGAACTGGTATGTTTTGATACCCTTCGGACCGTGGGTGTCCTGAAACTGAAAACTTATCTATAAAGTAGTTTTGCTTAGCTGAACCTGCTATGTTAATTATCCGATTAATGTTATAAATGTCTAAACATCTTTTATATACATACTTTGGATCATTGACGGTGTTGAGTAGATGTGCCTGGTGGCCCTTGAGCTAAATTTACTTCCACAAATCCTGCGACACTGTTTGTTCCCTCCATGCTTGCTTGTTAACATGCCGGCCAGGTTTTATTTTTGTTCCAGGTTCGCTTTATCTTTGTCTCAGATCGTTAGGCTGCTGCTAAGCTTCACTGGTCCTGGGCACTTAGTCCCACAATTGCTTCCCTTACATTGCTGTCTTTTTTTTTTTGTTTGTTTCTTTTTCTGCTAGTTCCCCAAAGGAATAATAATGAATGACTGTTTTGCACACCCTTGATCTTGACTGGTCTAATTGTACTCACCGAGACGTTATATGGGACAGGAGGCAAGGGGTGGAACTGCAGGCAAAACTGGCCGCTTTCAGCTGCTGGATAAGCAAACTTTCCTCAAGCTCGGTTTAGAATCATGTGGTTTTTTTCTAATTTAAGTCCTTAGAGCGCCGATAGTGATCAGTTTTCCAGCCTCCTTCCCCAAGCCGCAGAGGTGCATCCTACTGGCACCACTGCAACACCTGTCTGTTCTCACTGTGGCTCATGAACAGCTGCCTGGCAAATGCAACAAATGCTGCCAGTCATATGATATATTCTGCCTTTTCCCAATACTTCTTTGATGTTCCTACATATGAATATAATTTGAAAGTGAATATATAACTCGGAAGTTAAAACAATCTGACAAAAATGCATTGTGATACCCGCAGCGTATATGTGCATTATTCACATGGACTGCACTTTGCAGATGTAGCTCTCTGTACACAGCTCCAGCGTTTTTGTGGTGAAACCCCTCCGCCGCTCCATGTTTTATTCTACAATCGCCGGAACATGAGGTGGAACTGTTTGGCAATAGCTGACTGTTGTTCTGGGCTCTGTTAGAATGGGGAGAAACACTTGTAGCCACCATGGAAACATCATGTGAGTTTGCAGCTGGGCACGCAGGTCTCATCCATGGTGCGTGATTTTTCAGGGCAAGCTATGATGCAGCCACCCCCTTGATGATAGAATAACCCAAAGGTCTGATGAACCTAAACCTGATTGGCTTAGGTCAGGTGCCCGGCTGCGCAGAGACTTTTCTAGGGGCAAGTGCTGGATCGGAAGGTGGGAGCGCGATCCCAGTAGATTTAGCACGATTGTCATTGATACCGGTGATATTTCCCAACTGTGGGAGGGGGTCTCATCAGTAAAATATGCTGATGAGGGATGGGGGTCACCCTCGACGATCGAGAAGAAGTACTCAGTACTTCAGCAGAGTACCTTTGACCATTTGGGCAAAAGGGGTGGGTGATCAGACACCCTCAGCCCCCTCTAGCCCCCCGCCCCGGCACTGCACCCCACTGCACCCCACCCACTGCATATGCCTAAGGTCAGTGGGATCTGGGAGAGCACGATCCAAATTCCAAGCCAGCAGAAGCCGAGAGTCCAATCAGTGGGTTTTAATTAGGGGAACGATCTGGTCATCATCTCTTATTCATCTCCTTGCTCATGAGTAAAAGGTCAAATTTAGTGATAAGTGGGTTACGGGAAAACACTCACCTCTCTGTTGAAAACTCCTGAGGGTCAGTTCTGGAATCACCAGAATGGAGGCATTTCTAAGCGCTGACTAATTTATGAATAAGGTGCATATGGCTCATTTGAAATTTGACAGCAATCACGTCTACGCGACTTGACCTTTAACCTACGCCGTGTCACACAATTTCTGCCCTTTAGCCCAGCTTGAGTGTGACCGTCACATGCGTGATTAATCGCCGGTGACATCCTGAGCTGGGGGGGCATTCTCACGACATCTAGTTTCTGTTCTGTGGGGAATGACCCCTTTGCCTAGTCTGGGTGGTACAGAAATGAGAATAGAAAAGTGAAGAGCTGGCCAAGGTCTTTCCTCCAAAGTAGGGTTCTCTCTTTGGGTTCTCCACTTGTAGTTAGCTGGAACGTACCAGTCAGTACATGTGCATTGATGCTGCACGGCTGCATTGGACAGGGCGGTGGGGAAAAGGGGTGAAAGAAAATTAAAAAAAAGAGGAGTAAATTAGATTAAAATATGAAGGATGTGTAAATTTGGTAAAATTCTGTTGATTTGAGGGAGGAAAAAAACAATTATCAGCACAGCAAGAAATCAATTAAAATGAAGCTAAGAAACAGCTCTTTCGTTATTGCATTTCCATTGGGCATAATGGTGGAGCTGTTGACAGGTGTCTAGCAAAGCTTCTAGCTGGATGTCTAATCAATCTACCTTGAACAATATCTGGGCTTGGCTCCAAATGTTTAACCTGGGCTAAACAAAGATCCAAAATAATATGACAATTCACCCAAAGGGTGATGTTCCTGAGCTATATATCAGATCTCCTTCGCCTTGCTACTGCTGGGCCAGGTCAGAAGGGAAATCTTTGTATAAGTAACCTGCTGTTCACTCCACTGTGTTGCATAATGGCCCTGCAGTTGTTCCTGCGAAAGTACACAGGCGCTGAAAGACCATTACGACAAATATCATTCTTGGTCTACACAACAATAATTTGACTGTTGGCCAGCGATGTCCAGCCAAATGAATATGAAGTTAACGTCCATCTGCAGGGACTCTTAATCAATTCATCTAAGATAGATGGTCTTAAAGGCCCCGTGCTGGATGTGACTAAGCAGTGCGGCTTTAATTCGTTTCAAATGATGAAAGACACTCAGGTTTTGTGTGACTGCAGGGCCACTTACTGAATGTATGGAGTCTATGGAGTCTCAGCCTGAAGCGGAATCAAATGCAGCAGTTTCCAGCAGAGTCCAGTTTGGCCTCCTTCCTCAGAGGACTTGACTAAATGAAGCAGCAGAAGAAACTCGGTGTATAATGTATTCCGAAAGGGCAGATGAATGAGAGGAAGCGGAAAGCCACTTATTTATATAAGAAATGACATAGGGTGTAAACACCTTTCTTTAAATGCATTTGACATTGCATACCCAGTACTTTATACCATATTCCATCACTGCAAATGGCTTTTAATGTCACTGTCATAGAAAGACCCTCTCCATCAAGTACTTTTTATAAAAGCTTTAGAAATACTTTAAATGGAATTGGTATAAGAATGAATTGTCCTTGGTTGTTTTAATTTCAATCAGAGTGATAAAAACTATAGGAAGAGATTCTGAGGGACCACAGACCTTAAATATCTGATGAGGCTTCTTGAATGATGAGTTTGTCATATTCACAAACTGATCTCATCTTTGGTAATAAGAATGAGAAAAAAAAATGGGGTTTGGAAATTGGAATTTAAATACAATTGGAATTAGAAATAAAAAAAAACACACTATATAAAGAAAAATAGAAGGACACCAGTCAATTACACCTGCAGGAACTTTTATGATATCCCAATAAACATTCTAATTCCATAGGCATCAATATGGAGTGGGTCCCCTTTGCAGCTATAACAGCAGCCCCTCTTCCGGGAAGGTAATTTTATGTGTCTCAATAATTTTGCCCAAGAAGTGTACATTTATAGCAATTCCAGTCAGTACAAACTCTTGTGTAAAATTTCCCAGGAATTCAAATGAGCCATTAAGTCTAACCACAAATGTCGGAAATTCTGAATCATTACAGACATTCTAAGAGGATTTTGTGACATCAGGTTTAAATTTAGCATACAAATACTTCTCAGCCTCAAAGAATATATTTTTTGGAAATTCATATTTTTAAATCTGGAAAATCTTCTGAATTACCACCTATTATGAACCAGTTCTAACATAATCAAAAAGTAGTAACAAAACAACAGAGTTACGAAGCATAACTTTTTTTACTCCATGTTATTTGGAGTCGGGGAAGGTCACTCAACAGGAACAGGAAATTGCTATACTACCAAACAAATAACACTGCTGATGGATTAAGCCAGTGTTGTCTTAAGATTTAATTTTTTAATGCTGTGTATCATAATGTTCTTCTTTCTAAATTGTCCTGTTTTAATTTCTCTGATAGCAAAATTAAATGGCCTGAATCTCATTTCACACTACAAAACAATGTGGAAGTAGTGAGAGTCCGTGTCACTCTCTAACAGACTGGAGTACCCCCAGGGTCTATCGCAACACTGCTGTCATTTACGGTTTGTGTCAAGCACCCGTCATGTGTTTAGAATGATGCTTACAAATGTATTCAGATGAACCTGTCTGTTTTTTTCGTTCATTATAAAACAAAGTGAAAGGTCATTTTCCATACTCGAGCATCCAGTGCAGGGTCACGGGGGTCCGGATCACTGCTGGGGCAGCAATTCACAGGCAGGTCTGCAGAAGCATGAGATGACCACTCCGACGCCACATCATAGGGAGCCAAGAGTTCCTCAGTTTCTCAACCTTCATAAATTCATCCAAACATAATATGTACTTCATAAAACATAAAAGAATGTCAGACTTTTACATGGACTGTATGGTTTATAATATGGTATCATTTATAATTGATAATTCAGAATTGGGTTTATCCAGTATTTCAGATGAGGCATTAGTGCTTGATAATTGTCGCACCTGTCCTTTCTGAGATCGCTTCCACTGCGTAACCTGGCTCATATTAGCGGCTGCTGGGAATGAAATGCCAGCACTACAGATGATGACAGAACAATGGCATAACAATGACAGCTAATAGAACAATGTGAGCAATCGGCCATTTGGTAAATGGTAAATGGACTGCATTTGTATAAAAATTTCCCATTCTGCACTAAAACCACATCCTGGGGCCAGAGAGGGGTCTATCGGCCATTTGTCTGAAACGCCTCCTGGATGCCCCCAGGGAGGTGCTCTGGGCATGCCCAAAAGGGGGGAGACTCCGGGGCAGACCCAGGACATGCTGTAGAGATTATATCTCTCAGCTGGTCAGCTGGCCTGGAAACACCTTGGTATCCCCCGGAGGAGCTGGAGGAGGTGGCTGGGGAGAGGGAGGTCTGGGCATCCCTGACTAAACTGCTGCCCCTTCGACCTGGTCCTAGATGAGCAGGAGATGATGGATGGATGGATGGATGGATGGATAGATGTATGGATGGATGGAAGAATAATTTGAGGCAGCCAAGGGCAGGATGGTGTCAAGATGACATGGAGAAAGGTGCATGCTAGGGATTCAGGGAGGCTTTGGAGAGGCATGAGATGAGGAGCTGCAGCTTCTGCTGAAAGGAGAGCATTCTTAGTACTGCGTCTCATCACGTCTGCCTCCAAAGTACCATGACGCAATGGCAGAAACATCTGGAAAAAGCTCCACATCACCCCCCCCACCCCCCGCCCCCCCCCACCTTGCACTGCTTCCCAGCTGACTGCAGCCCTTTATGGAATAAGTGCCTATGGAAGATGGATAGATCGTACGCATAAATCCAGTTTTGGGAATTAAGGGAATCAAGTTTCAATAGATTCTGCTGTGATTCTGTCTCGTTTAACATGTTGCATCGCTAGGCGATGCTGCGAGGGACTCGCCAGGTACAGACGATTACAAGACTTATGTAAAGACTTTTTTTAAATTGTATAAAAGCCAATTAATTATCATCACTATAATGTAATTGGGAAGTACAACTCTCTGACCTTTGCAATCACATGTTTGATGTACAGCCGCTGTCCCATCGAAGGGGTTTATATGACATCAAGATGCCGCATTAAGTGGCCTGAGGAGCAGACAGAGACCTGCTCAGCACGCATCTGTCCTGGGGAGCTTTTAGCTGCCACACTGTCATGGAGGAAAAGCTAAAGGAGTGAGAGGGAAAAGTCCAACCACTAGCAGACCGCCAGCTTTAATCTCTCTGACAGCATTTCACCAAAAAGTGCTATTAGTGTCAGTTTTTTTCGTTTTGTTTTGTAATTTTTGAGCTAATGGGCTGAGGGGTTAGACGACACCACAGTCTGTGACTTGATTATTTGTCAGTTTATTTATTCATAACATCCATAAACTGTGCTGCCTTTAATGAGCCGAACTCCAGCGTACAGAACTGGTGGGGGGTAATTCTGGAGTGTGCCACCTTTAATGTGAAATAGTAGAAAATGGGGTGGGCAGACTAGTTAGCAGTAATACATCTGGGCACCCAAATCAAAGACTGTAAGCCCTTTGTGTGCAGATGGACACACACCCAGATCAAAGGCTACTGCAGATGCAGACTTTGTCTGTAGGGGTCACTGTTTCGATCATATGGACTAGGAAATTTTTGCATTGAATTAGGTCAATATGTATATATTCAGATATGTTGCTCTTCTGGGAAGTTTTGCCCATTTTGCCTTCTAACCCCTGCAATTGTTAATGATTTAGCTAAGAAAATGGATGTTTTAATTAACTGTGCATTTAGCTTGGATTTCTCATTTGTCTTGATATTGATTTCTTTTCTTTTCTAGGTAATAGAATAAGGAAGACAGTTTAGGGCCATGCAGGAGGTCACGAAAACTCAAAAAGCTCTGATTGACCCCTTTCACTATAACTGAATAGCATTTAAAATGCCATTTCAGTTACTGCATTCAGAAATTCTCAATTAACGTTGATGAGAAATTGGACAAAAACACTAACAATAACACTTCTAGTGATAAGCAGGTGCAGGCATTGTGTGATAAATTCATGTAATCTTCATTCGATATTTAGTAACTTTTTTTTTTATTATTTTTCGCCCCAATGCTCTTGACATTTAATTACTGATTGAGTGGCACTCAGCTTAAATAAGCTACAGAACATGTCATTATACTGTATTTTTGTAATTGATGTGAATCATATCAAACATTTAGAAAGCAGTCCGTGATGCTCCTAAAGACGAATGTAATTATTTCTGAATCCATTTTGCACACAGAGACTCGTACACACTGAGATTTGGTGCTTGACACATACCCTCTTGGTAGGAACCCAACCTTGGCAGAACTGCAAAATATAACACAGGAGTCAAACTCACTTGTATTTTCCAAATTAGCTTAAGTGATACATTAAAAATGAGTTATAGAATTACAGTTTAGAAGCTAACTTTAATTGATCATGCAGTAAATTTATTGAAATATTTAGCCTTACAGATCAGAAATTGAAGGGGCTTAAAGACCTAAAATCCCCCTTTCTGGTAACCAATAGTTTTTCAAAAGCACCTTTTGCAGTGTTTCCTGGGCAGTACATGGCTCACTCCAGTTCATGTCTACAGTTATTGCTGCACTCCATCTGAGCCATTTGTGGGCTTGAGCCGCACGTATACCCAGTCAGCTCCTTGCCAGTCCGGCCTTTGGAATGTGCCATTTGCCTCACTTTTGCGTCACTTTGGACAAAATCGCCTGCTAAATAACATAAATGTCATTTCCCATAGACTTTCTTAACTGTCATTCCTCAGAACAGTCGGTGGTGTGACTAAAATACATGGTTATACCAACATGCACAGCTTGCCCGTTTTTGAAATAAATGGCACCTTATTTGCAATTTACAGAAGTACATGGGAATGCGTCTTTTCACATATCCCATCATGCTCTCCTTTGAGGCACACACAACACACACAATACACACACCCACACAACACACACACACACATACACACACGTCGGGTAAACATATCTTTATGGGGACCGCTCATTCATTTCTATGGGAAAAAATGCTAACCCCTACCCACCCATAACCATACGTAGCCAAGCGAAATACAAGAGTTTTTACATTTTTAGTTTTTTCATTGCAGTCACGGATTTTTATAAAACAGAGTTTTCCCATATAGGTACCAGGAAACTGGTCCCCATAACGTAAAAAGAACGGGTATTCATCACGTTGTAGGGACATTTGGTCCCCACAAGGTAAGGTATACCTGGACCACACATACGCACACACACACAAAGCTTGAGGTCCAAGCCATTCACGATTATGACAGACTTTATCGATCCCTAGTAGAAACCAGGGAGCCAATAGCAGCAACCCTGCATACACTAACATTTATCTGGGACGACGTGAGCATTTTCATGACCGCAACTAAAATGTGACATGACTGTTCTGTCAGACACAAGATTCAAATCAGCAACCCTTCAGTCACAGACACAGAGTCCAAACCCACTAAGCGACACTCTCCCAATTCACCATGCAACTAAAGCTTTATATGCTTCTGCATAATGAGCATTGCTGCTACGCCGAACACCACAGTTACTAGGTAACAGGACTCACACGTGTGATAAAAGACAAGTATTTTCACTCATAAATTGACCCCATACTGCCCTTGTATCCATTTTATACACCTCACCCCCCCACACACACACACATGCACAAAGACATCATTAAAGGACAGACACTCACACCTGGCCAGCAATTCATCTCGTAATCAGTCTTTAAATCTGTCCCATAGTGAGTCATCACTAAAATAGCCATCGTAAAAAAATTACACAAGGGCGTCCCTAATAATATGACTCAATTAAAGCCAAGATGATGGACTTAAGCTCTCTTCGATGGTTTTCATGAGACACTACCATTACTCTGGATAATAACATGCTCACCGTGCTGCACACTCATTTGACAAATAAAAATTAACCAAATTCGGCAGTTTGGTAATAGATGACAAGCTTAGAAAAACAGCCTAAAATAATGCCATACAATTCAACAAAAATAACTTTTGTAACATGATCTCTGGAAGAGAGGTTTGAGTACTTTAAATGGCTCAGTGTCACATATTTTGCACTGTGCCTTGGCTCATTTTTAAAGTATTTTTTGAAATGTAACTGTATCAGTGAGATACAATAAGTTTGTTTAGGCATATTCCAGAAATGTGCAGTGGTGGTTTTGGGCCCAACAGGTTAGGTTTCTTTGGGATCAGAAGGTCTTCAGTTTAAATCCCATCTTTGGCAGAAGAGCACAAAATGATGGGATAAGTGAAAAGAAGCATTTCAGCCTGTTCGTACTTGTACAAATGGCAAATACAGCATCGCGCTTTTCCTGCAATTTTAAGATGGTGTCTCATAGGCTTCAAAACTTTAGCTTTAATTGTTTTCTAGAGGATATCACAAGTTAAATTAGTTAAATTAAATCAAATAATGATATCAGAAATTCAACTTCAGTTAAAATATCATTTTTTAATATCGGCAATTTAGTTTTAGCTAGTAAAATGCCAAACGTTGATATCAGAAATAAAATTTTAACAAATTCAAAATTCAATTTCTGATATCAGGAATTCAGTTGTAACTAATTAAATTTAGTTTTAATTATAGCTAGTTACAAGTGAATTCCTGATATCAGAAATTGGCATTTTAACTAATTCCAAATACCAAACCCCCACTGAAATAAATGAGAAAAACTTGTTGAATCTCACTAGCTAAAAGAGAATTTGCATTCTGACTAGTTAGAATTGCTTTATTTTGTTATTTATTTTTTTATACAGTTCAGAAATCAATATTACATTTCATTTAATAAAGACCTTCCATTTCAAAGGCTTGTTTTGTACTTCAGTGTCACTGCAAATGAAAATATTTTCTTTATGTAACTCAAAACTAAACATAAAGCCATATAAGGAAATGTAATCGTTATGGGTTTCTCAGTTTATTGCCAGAAAAAACATTGTATCTTCGCACCGCAGTTTTGCCAGCGTAAGTCTCAATACAGTCTTTAAGTCATTTGACCAAGTAATTGGCTTCTGTATGGGTAGTGTCCTGTGTAATGCAGACAGAATGTTCACGTAAGTACAGAATGTTTCTTGTGAAAGGCAGAATGAGTCCTGGGTATTTATCCCTCAGGTTAGACCCATCCCGACACCCTGCTCAGATTTCCTTGTGCATGTGCACAATAACAATAAAGTTTACTTTGATTTCTCTGCACCCTCAGGGTCACAAATTAGCTTTCAAACACCTTGGAAGAGTGAGTGAAAGCTTGTCCTGCCTCTGTTACAGCACTGTGGGTCAGGGGTCAAGGGTCAGGGGGCAGCAGTGGGCAGGTCAAATGGTTCCCAGTATCACTCATATGAATGCAACCCTAATTAGCTCCTTTCAAACTTTGTGATTAATGATTTACAATAGCATACACATTTATGTGAAACAGTTTTGTTCCTAAACACAATACCTACAAGGTTGAAAAATGCTTTTTTAATTCACCCACATATTCTTTTTACAATAACTTGTAAAAACAGCAGTAGAGAAACTGCTGTCAGAGTTTTATATGTGATGTTGCGGTTATTATATATTGTGTTTGTATTGGATGGTGTTACCAAGGTCTTGTGTACCGCACTGATGATATTATGCTGCATTGCCATCTTACAAGTCTCCAGTACCATCAGCCAAAGAAATATTTTATGCCATCCATAACATAAAGTCTATAGTTAAACATATTCCTACAGTCTGCTGGCATCTTGTCACTTGATAGGCAATTGATATGACACATTGAAATATCCTTTCTTTAAACATACAGGCATCGGATTGGATTAGGCAAGCAAAGTTTTTCTCTTTGGCGGGGCCAACATACCTGTAGCAGCATGCTTCCTTAACACATGAGTGCATTGAATTCAGATCATGTCAAACATTACAGCCATTTTGTCACATATATCCACCCCTATCCAACAATTAGTGAGAAATAAAAGAACTGACAAATAGGAACAAGACTAAATGAATCACCTTTTTCAGACACACTAATCAGTAGGGTGCAGGAATGTGGCGCGTTTTGGGTATAAAATAGCACACAAGGCTTAACAGCACAGTCTAATCAGCAGCTGTCTGTGGCATCCGTTCACACTTTGCTAGAGCTGTCTTTTAAAGTCCTAATTCATCGTCGTCCCCCAAGTGAGGCTGAGAACAAGCCATCGCTCAGCGGTATCCGTGTGTCGCAGATGATGGGTTTGTCTCTATCTCCCGGGTGCAACACAACGGTGGCGCACACTTGTAGTCCAGTGTAATACTTTAGCTATTAGTACTTTCACTGTCTCTATTAGTCAGCCGTTGGTGTAGCTGCATTGGAGCAGATAGTGAGTAAATGTAGTGATTAAGATGCTGATGTGTAACTATGCTGGTACGCCAGGTCTGGGGGCGGGGGGATGGGGGTCCTCACAACGGTATAGGAGGGAGTTTTATATTGGCAGGGCAGGGGGCAGAACTTAATAACTTTAATGCAAAAATGTTTTTCTTTTGGGGGGGGTGGCTATGTAACCAAATTAAATATGGGGGGTAGCGACAAAGCTAGAAATTTTGGGCCACTTGACAAATGGGGGGGGGGACATTTTGGGATCCTTATAAAGTGCTGGGCCCTCTGAATCTGTCGGTTTTCAAGCTGTTCAATGCCCCCCCCCCCACCCCGAGTTGTGTAAATGTGTAAAATAGACAGCTGACTGAATGGAATGAGGAGGTCCAGGAGGGAAAAAAGTTTTACTGGTCAAGTGTCATGCTGGTTAAGGATTAGATCTATTTCTTTAAATTGGTATGAACCTTGCTTTCATAATGTTGAATGAAATATAGTGAGCATTGAAGGTCTTAAACAAAATATCCACCTAGAGAAGTATAGAACTTTGAGTATAGATATCTGCTAAGCTCCAGAATAACACTTTGTTTAACTATTTGCACTCAAAATTGTTTGAAGTAAGTTGTGATTAAGTTGCGATTGAGCAAAATATTTGCCCAAGTTGGGAAAAGTACTTAATAGTGATGAATGAGCACAAACATCATTTGTGAAGAGAAGCTGTTTGTCTGTTTACTTTTACCGCACACCCGTGTTTTGTCAATATTTTAACTTGATCGATTTGCCATATATATACATTTTCTGTGTAAACATTTTACAGTATGTAAACCTTTCAAAAAGATATACTTTAGATAGTATTTGAATCTGCACGCGACAATAAAAAACAATTTTGTACCATTTTAGTTGCGGTATTTAATCATGGGCTGTGGCACCTGCTATCTGCACGTGATTAATTGCACTTTGTTAATAAGTACATTCAGCAACAACTGTAGTGTTCAGCATTGACAAATATATACAATAACCAAAGCTATTAACCCAATGAAAAGCCTGGTCGTCTTTTCAGAGTAGTGATGTATGAGAGGGATGCAGGCTTGCTTTTATGCACCTAGTGTTCAGATTACAAAGTATTAGTAGATGTTACTTACTTTAATAAAAGGGTAATGGATTCCTATAAATCCGTGGCTCTTGTTTTTGGGTAGTAATGAGGTCATTTCTGGAGGTTAAGCATGCTACACAAAGCAATATTCTACCCGGACCAGAAACCTATAATATAGTAATAACTTCGGTCAAGATTGCTGAACAATATTCCATTTCATTGCATCATTGTGTCCTGGTAATCAATTCTGAGCTACTTTTACTGTGGCTGTGAAGTGATAGCCCACTCATTTGTGACTTTGTCAAAGTGGTTTCTCATTTGTATGGTTTTTTTTTTTTTCATTTATTTTACATCTATTTCTTCCTATTTTGATGAGTTTTTGATGGCAGCGACTTGAACAGACTTGGCCGCACTGTGATTAAAACTGGTTCATTATGTAATCTTGTTAATCAAGGCTTGAGATGGTTTTGGCTGGCAAAAATACAGCTTTATAGAAATGTCGCATTTTGAAGGTCCTATACATGACAGGATCATGTAGTTGTGCACCATCTTTCAAGTAATGTTTCATTCTAACAGCAGAAGTAATTTGATGTGTTTAAGATGATGCCTGGGTATTGTAGATAGGGACATATAACATCTAATAAAGCTTTTCATAAATGTCAGTTAGACTTGTAAAAGTCAGGGTAGTTTGACAGGGCGGGAGGGTCCCTCTCAATGTATGTAAATATGTACCTAATGCAGACCCCAAATATTTAATCCCCAAAACAGCAGCTCGTGAGTAGCTCCC
>JAODJW010000046.1:14586616-14622201 GCA_026777045.1 Hyperopisus bebe
AAGATTTTTTTTTTTACTCTACAAATAGAGCCACCTCCTCTGCATGAGCTTTGAAAACCAGTGCAATGGCCTGTAAGAATGGGAAGGAGATTTGATGTTCAGTCACCACAGCTCCAGAGGGCAGAGTAAGAGATACAGAGCTATGCTGAGGTGTGCGTCTGAGAATAGCCTGCTCTGCTTGTGTGGACAGGAGATGCCAGAGAGCTTGGAAGGACTGTTATTAACCAGTGAATAACCATCAAGTTACTGTTAATGTCTTCTGAGCTCTTAAAATGATCTCGTCATCTTCATTTTTAATCATGCACTGACTTTGGAAAAGAGGGGTGATAGGACATTTATGTGGAGCATTAGTTGCAGAGGATTGGTCCACCTAGAGCTCATAGCGGGATCTTAAGTTGAGATCCAGAATAAGATAAAGACGAGATTGTTTTTGGAAATATTCTGTAGGAGCTCCAGTATGACTTTGTGTATACGAGAGGTGAATGATAATGAGGGATTGTTAAATGGGAATACATTTGAGGTTAAGCACACCAATACTGTCAATCTTGTCCATTGGGGATTTCCATCCATCCATCCAGGGGGAAACTAGAGCTATTTAATAACAATAAAATCATATTTTAAATCACTCTCCTCATAGGTAAAGGGCTTCATATTTTTTATAGTTTGCTTTCCCAATAGTAATTAGTGGCATCAACCTGGGTCATATGCACACACTCCACTGTGCAACAAAACACTTACTCTACCTTTTAATCAGACACACTTAAAAATTCAGGAGAATAGAGATTTATTTGTGTGAGTGGCACTTGCGTAGTACTGATAAACTCTGGTAATCTTGTAAGTTTCTAGGGCCAAGAACAGAACCGAGAGGGACCCCAGACTGACACCAGCCAGATCAGACACATGGCCAGTTTCTCTCTATTAGTCAAGCAGCAAAGTTTATTATTAAGAATGAGACCTAACAGTCTGTTGTGGAGATTGAATTAAACACAGTCAGTTAGTAATCAAGAAACTTAGAAGTTGCTGATTACAATAAGTACAAGTGAACCAAGAGTGGAACAATACAGGTCAAGCAACCGCGTTCAGGAAGAATTACGGATAAAGAGATTAACTCATATGCTCAAAGGCTGGTGCCCCGGGTCCTTAGTCAGTTCGTTATAATATCCGGTTGTTTAAATTTGAAATTAAACTTGTGTTAGTCACTGCGGATAAAACATTCTAATTTATTCCAATTTACAATTCTTAGCCATGTCTTAGCCATGATTATGTGACTTAAAATGGGGCAAAGCCTTATTCATGATGCTGTCCCAAACACCAGGCTTTTTAAAGCCCAGTGACGGCAGGGGGTTTGATAACAATGGGACTGGCACTGGTGCAATGACAGGTTAATGGCATAGGTGTTATCAGGATAGAAATAGAACAGATATTAGTCAGTTCGGCAGTCACATTATCTAAGGATCGGGGATCCTTTTTGTAATTTAAATTATGTAAATGAAAGAAGTCAAATCTACAAGTGCAAGTGTAGAAGTGGGAACAAGCTGTACTCTCAACATACATTCAATGGCCAGTATATTACATATACCAACCTGCCAAAGCTAATGGCTTCTATTTCGAACAGCAAATCATGTGACTGCAACTGATTACATACAGCAGAGAGACGGGGGTCAGGAGGTTTAGCTACTGCACAGCAGAGCATTTGAGCAGCTGAGGTGCCTGTGCTACGTAGCCAGACTCATTAATGCTAGAGGGGAGGCCACACGTGCAAAACTAAGAGCTCAGTACCACAGTGTGTGCAGAAAGGCTTCAGTGAAGATGCACAACTTACTACCCCTGAAGCAGTTTTGGAGGAAAACGTGGGTCCAACCCAGTATGTGTAGCTAATAAAGTGAGTGCATCAAAAGCTATGAGGAAGCGATTACTGCATATGATATTGTTATAATAACCGTTAATCTAACTAATAAAGCCTCATCAGTTTGTTTCATTTATTTTCTTAGTGTTCACATGGTTATTATTTATGCTTAAAATTCTGCTCCAAAAATAACCATAATGAAGATGCAAATTAAGTTTTTCCAATGAAAAGATATTTTATAGTTCTTGCCTTTTTTAATTTCTCGGCCGCGGAGTTAACGCCCCAAAGAGAGCAGGAAAGAGCAGGATGTAAGCGGGATTCCCATCTGCGCGGTTTGTCGCAGTGTTAGCGTGAGGAGGTCAGAGGGACCAGTCACTGGGAGGCCAAGCTCCTGGCTTCTCCTTTGGTGTGTCTCCCTCCTGGACCTCATGACACCTAATTCATACCCAGCCCGAGCCTTTGTGAAATAATGGAACCCGACTCATAAATATTTCAAGCTAAAAATGGTGTCTCTCTGTCTCGGCGTGTCAAAGAAATTGACATTTTTCAAATGGCGGACACTCCCTACACATTCATTTTTGCCGTCTTTGTTTGTCATGCTGGATGGTTTTATTGTTTTTTACACTCGTTCCCATGTTTCAGTAGCTTCTCAGATAGCTTTTTTCCCATAATAATGGCATCTAGCTAGCAAACAATACATACTTATTTTCTAAAAACGAATACTTGGGAAATTCAATGGACTAAACTTCAATGGACTAAAGCTTTTAAACATTTGAGTTAAGGTTGGCCACTGCCTTGTTTTTTTTCTAATGGCATCATTCAAAAAATGCATCTTGCAGCAAGAATGAACTTGCTTTTCAGTGCTCGTGGGAGCTTTACTCAAAGAAAAATGTTCAAGCAGGACCAAAACATCTGATTGCTTGGTCCTGCCTCCTCTAGTTGCTTGAACCCACCTCCTCTATAGTCTAATTGGCTATCTCTCTGAACCAATCATATTCCCTTCTGCCCTCAAAACAGTTTTGTGTAAATAAAACTCCTATGAGCCTTTTCAGTATGTCAGGTTGATGAGGATAATATATCTAGGTATAATATACCAAAATATATATAGCAAAACTGGATTAATTGGGTTAAACCAACTTGATATTTTGTGAAATCCGAACATTGCTCTCCCCCCTCCCCCCTCACCCACCTAGTATCCTGTTCTTAAAACAGGGCTGACTACTGGTCAGAGAATTTAATCACATGATCCTGGAGGTTCAGCAGAGTGGCATGAAGCCTTAAGCGGCTCAGTCTATGCATTACATGTCAGGGTCCTGGCTTTGATTCCCGTGTCTGTGTAAGTTTTCCCCAGAATTCGCATTTTCCCAAATTGGCATCTGTAAATTTCTCATAGTGAGAGAGAGAGTGTCTGTGTGTGTGTGTGTGTGTGTGACAGAGAGAGAGAGAGGGAGAGTGGGGGGAGGGGAATTGTATTTACTACATTGTGGGGACATTTTTCAGGTCCACACAATATAAACCTCAATTTTGTTACAATCTATGAACGCAATCTAAAAATATTTTGTATTTGTATTTTGTTTGGTTACATATGGTTAATGTTAGAGCTGGGTAGGAGTTAAGCTTGTCAAATAGTTGGGATAAGGGTTTTCCCCATAGAGACGAATGGATGGTCCCTACACAGATATGAGTACATCGTGTGTGCATGTGTGTGTTTGGTTTATATTACATTGTGGGGACCAAATGTCCCCAGCAATGTGATAAAAACCTGTTATTTTTGCTGTTGTGGGGACCATTTTTCAGGTCCCCACAAAGATCTGGGAATACAAACAAAAAAGTAAAAATGTCTTGTATTTTGTTTGGTTACTTGTGGTTAAGGTTAGGGCTGGGTAGGGGTTAAGGTCATCATGTTGTGATTAGAGTTTTCCCTATAGAAATGCATGGAGAGTCCCCACAAAGATATAATTACAAACCTGTGTGTGTGTGTGTGCGTGCGTGCGTGCGTGTGTGTGTGTGCCCTGCGATGGACTGACATCTAACCCAGGGGTTTCTTTCCTTATACCCTGTGACTCCTGGGACACCCCCAAACTTGCTGTGATCCCACACTGGATAAGTGGCTATGGAAAATAGGTGATTGGACGGTTGGAAGTCAATTCATAAATGCCAAGAGTATCATTACCACCTAAGATGATGTATTCTTGACTTATTGAAACAATTTATGCAAATGTGCAGCAATACAAAAATGTTGTTGTTTAACATTTTCAATAAATGTGTCCGCTGTGGAAATTGATTTATCCAGGGGCACTCAAATCCTTACACTTATCAGAAAAAAAGAAAGAAAAAAAACCCTTGCTTTAGATTTTGCATACTACCATTTATATTTCATGTACTGAACTGCAGAATTTCACTAATATAAAATTAAAAGAAAGAAATTTTAAAGAAAACAGAAACTTAAGCTGACTGCTGCAATACATTTATGATATAAATGCAGCCTACTTTGGGACAGCTGAAAATCAAAGTCTCAGATTGTTATTACTCTGAATGAGAAGCATCCATATAGGTGACATTAATATTTGTCATGTAACCCAATAATTTATTAATGCATGTAACACAAACACAGGCAATCACACCACATGGACTTAAAAAGTAATGTAGATATTGTATTATGTATTGACTTCACATACATTTAATTAGCAAGACTACTTTGATTTTTCAAGTGCTTTTTTACCTTTTTTACCATTTATTAAATAAAATTTTGTAATGATTTAACATAATTTTCATTTATAAGTTTCATGTGCTATATTTGTTATAGAAAAGAGACATTATCATTTTATGAAACTCTTATTGATAAGAGTATATTCATATTAATCTCAAGATGGTTACTGTATTTTATCCCACCCAAGTGGCACCCTAACCTGAACTATCCTTCCTGGGAAATGTTCCAGGGCGCCTCCTGCAACTCTGACCAGTATGAGTTTAGAACCTCGATCGGTGGGTGGATGGATGGATCGTTACAGTATTGAAAAAAACAAGGTTTTTTGGCAAAATTGTCTGACGTCTGGTGGTAGGTAAATGCTGCTTAAGGTGGGAATAAAACCGCAGGATTTGGCGGAATCTGTGACCACCCTACAAGTGAATCGCAGTACCAGCCGACTATAAAAAGCGCGCCGCTCGCTCGGCGCTCAACCTGCGCCTGCTGACGTCAGGTAAAAATTGTGCGCGCAACCCTCGCACCCGGTAGAGCCGGGAGCGCGCTCCGCCTGCCTTTCAGAAGCGAATGCGGGGAGCCGGATTCTGGACCATGCATGGTCTCCTGTGGAGATCTCGGATGCCAGTGCAGGGTACAGAACGAGTGAGAGAGAAAGAGACAGAGAAGGGAGAGAGAGAGAGAGAGAGAGAGAGAGAGAGAGCGCAAGTGAGAGAAAGATAGACACAGCATCTGCGTGCAGTTAGTGCGGCTATGTTGGAGCCCTGGCAAGCCCGCTGCACTCGGAATTAACGGATAACAGCACAGCCATCCTATGCTGCAGAGTTTGAGATTGGCCGAATTTTATTATTTTTAAAATAACGCATCTGGAATACAGCATACGAAATAATGGAGACGCATACTGGAATTATTAAACCATACTTGTTCAGTTTTTGAATAAAACTGCCCCCCTTCAATTCATAGGGTGTTTAAACCGTCAATTATTTCTTTTTTTTCTTCTTACGTTGTGTATGTTTTCTGTTTGTTTTCCTTGTGTTTATTTTTATATTTTGTACGCCTGTTTTTTAAAATTATTCTTAGTTGAACGCGTTTGTCGGAGATCAGGGGCGCTCCGCCAGTTGCAAGACGAAGGGAAGATTTGGTGCTGCACCAGTAAATTATATTCACTCTCCTTAACAGAGACGTATCAGAAATGGGAAACTTCAATAGGATCTTCGGAACAGCACGGAAAATAATGAATAACTACTGCTAACAGCGATCAGGTATTGTTTGAGTCATAGTTTTTTTTTCCTGGCGACGCGAATTGCTTACAGATAAGAAGCTGAATTATATAGATACTTCAGGCGTATTGATCAGAGTGCTCTTGTTTCGGAAGGAGTACGCAAGTAGAATCGCTATAGTTTTTATTTAAATACCCGAACAAACAAATCATTATCGCGAATCCATCAGATCTCAATGAAGGGTATAAAGTCAATGATATCATTTGTATTCAGTCAGAGAACAGCTGAATCTCTGTCACATTAGTGATTTTTTTTAGCACCGATCCGCATCAGTGCGATGCAGTTTCAGACCATCGCATAGTCACACAGCATTCAGTTTGTAGCTACTTGAGATTTTCTTGCAGTCGGTGTATCAAGCACGTTTTATTTCATCCGTAATGATTCGTTTTTGTTTATCTGCTGTATAAAAGACGCCTCGAATCCTGTAGTACATTGCACTCTTCTCTGTTTTAAGCCAAGTATGCATGGTGAGTATTAGACTACCGCGTCGTTTTTTTTTTTTTTTTTTGCAAACGAAAAATACCGGGACCCCTTTACAGTTTGACACTGACACAAGCTTTAGTCCTCAGCGCTGCAGTTCTCTTCGCTATGATCGGGCGAGACAAATCTTGTATGAAATTGCATACTTTGTGTTGAATATATTATTCCTTATACTAAACAATTGCCTGATTTGCGGGCCTCCTTTTTGCTGTGTCATTCATTTGCAGATAAATTGATAATAGTTATTAATTCGAGGGCAGGATAATCGCTGCGTGATTCACCTCCACCCTTCATCGGGAGGATCGCATTTCGACGGTAGAAGGTAAAATGGTAAATATAAGTGTGCTTTGGCGCCCGCTGTAGTCATTGCAGACAATAGTTGAAGATTACCCGAGTGCGATCGCTCCTTTACTGAGATTACTCTTTCTCCTTTCTCGCCTTCTTGTGACATCCGCAAGCGAGCAGGTGGTTTGATCATCCGGACTAACGGGACCCTACACCCGGAGAGCAAACGTCAATCTGTTGAACCTGCCGCCGCGGCATGGATGGCAATTTCGAATGTTGAAGTCTTTGAATTTCCGAAATCTTATTTCCCCTCCATTGCGATCAATCTTTTCATCCAGTTGGTGAGAGTTCTTCAGATATCTGTATTGCGGTTAGCTGCTTCTCCAAGCGTACAGTGCCATACTTACTTAGTATTTAAAAGGCATCGGTCTGTTTAACCTCGATGCCAAACTGTTTCTGTTATTTATGTGATTGATCTACGCATTTATTTAACGTTCAAAGCATAAAAATTCTATTTTGTTCCCTCTCTTAGCTCACTAGAGATTGATCTTATTTTCAGACTAATAGCGAATGTATTCAGAAAGAGGGGGCGAAATAAAGGTCTTTTATGTTTTATCGTGGCATCGATTTAATGCATACTGTACTTGTGCACTGACTGAGATGCGTTTTCTAATCCCTGACTCTAAGGCGAGCTGCCTGCATGTACATCAGATGAGACATAGCCTATAAGGTGACTCATAATTTATTTTACACACCCCCCCACACCACCATCACCCCACCAAAAGAAAAAGACAGAACATGAAATGGGGATTGTACCCACTCCGCTTGACCTCAAGGCTTGACCCATTTATTTCGGTGCGGTCAGAAGTATATGATGAATTCCTTTTTGCCATAATGGCATCCAACTGACACTTAAGAAAACCTAAATATTTTGGGGGCGGAGTGTGTGTGTGTGTGTGTGTGTGGGGGGGTGACTTGCAGTCAATTTTCAGCAAAGAGGGTGACCCCCCCATGTATGGCCATACGTGGACGCCCGCATATGGACCTGGAGCCAGGCGACAGCTTGGACTTCGCTGGTTGAGCAGTCGCTGTTGATGGCGGTGTTTCAACACCCCCCAGCCCCCGGCTGCCCCTTCCCCCTCCAACACGCATGCTGTCCCGAGCCTCTGTGCGTTTTCCTAGCTGTCCGCGACCGGCGTGAGATGTCACGTCTGCGCAGCGAGCTCCGGCTTGATATTTTAATTCCCTCACATGGTGTCTACTTGCGCCTCATAAGCTTGATCAGATTCCCCTTCCCCCAACACCCCTGGGGGGGGGGCTGTCAGTCTCCGACGTGCACGCGTGCCCCCGGATGCCAGCACCGCCGCCGCCCGTTCCGATCCCCAAGCTGCGCTGCGTTCCTCACGTGCCGCGGTCGTTCCCGCCGCGCGGCGCTATTTAAATATTCGCCGTAGCGCGCGCGTGCGTAGCCGACCCCCTCCCCCTCGGCGTCGTCGATGCCACAGTCGTTGCCTTCGTGTAGTTTTCCGAAAACCGCGCTCCTTCCTATGTCGGTGGTGACCGCGGGACGTCGCGGAAAGGGGCGTCACACCTTTGTGCCACGGGGGACGCTGCAGCCCGGAGGAGCCGGATTATGCAGAACACCCTCATAATAAAGTAGCCGCCTCAGATCACCAAACTTGATATCGTTCGGTAATTAATTAGGTCTTTTGGCAAAAAAAAAAGAAAAAAAAACTTGCAAGATGTGCAACCAGGGGAATTGAAGAAACAAATTGCCTTGAATTACTTGGATAATGCGCGATTTGATTAAAATTGATCGCATGAGGATAAAATTGCCCCAACAAAGTGTGGTGGGGAGTAGATACTGAACTGATTTGATTTAAGAAGCCCATTAAAAAGACAAACACAATACAAAAGCCTGGGACCTCTTGGTGTCCCCACCACTGTCAAATAGGAGGTGGGTCTTGGGGCCTCGTGGACAATAATCTGTTTGGTGTCTTTCCAGCCCAGTTTAGCCCTTCGTGGGATCTGTCCTCCTTCCCGTCTTCGGACGAATGCCAGAGTCCAGGAGAAGCCCCACAGCAATGTGTGTTTTATGTGAATTTTTTCATTATGTTCAGTCAAGAAGCAAAATAAAACCTGCAGGTCTGTATCGATTCCTTCTAAGCCTGTTTTATAGTGGTGGTTACCCAAGTGGGTTTGGAGGTGAGCGTGCGCCAGATGGAGGGAGCGTTCTCAGCTTGCAGAGGCTTGCTTTAAATGTGATCTTTTCTACTGGCATTTCAGTGTTTTCCTTTAGGTACTTGCCCAACTAGTCAATGTATCTTTTTTGGAAGTTTTACGATCTCCTCATTAATCACTTTTGGAAGACTTTAGGGTATCTGTAGAAAGAAAAAAATAATAATTCTCAGAACTATCATCATATTTTGACTTGAGAGAGCATCAAGATTTTGCGGCAATTAATGATCTGGTAATCTTTCAATCTGAATATTCAGGTGTTCCGTTGGTATATTTAAAATATGGCTTGGGTCCAAACTAAATTTAGTCACAGGAAATAGCACCATGTATTACACTTTCTGTGTCCCTTAAGATTATAGCGACCCTCTACTGGGTAAGTGGTTATAGAAGATGGATGGATTGCTTTAGGATTTTAATGCATGTTAAGACTCAAACGGTCATATATCAAACTTTGAATATACCTTTTGCCTTAAGGGGATTAAAAGGTTTCACTTTTGGACTTGAATGGGATTTCTACATGATATGTCAATACTCACCCTGAGTCTAAAGGGTTGCATCAGTGTTTAAATTGTTTAATTTTGGCAGTGATAACACATTTACACGCTAAATTGATGTGACATAAAACTCCGCCGAGGGCTCGGCTGGTTTCTCCTCGCCTGACCTTGCTTGCCGGTGTGTTTCTAAACCGGAGTATTTCTCCTTTTTAGTTCTGTCTCTTGTGTGTTTGACAGATTTACCTCCATTCCCCCCCTGTGTATCTCTAATTGTTAGTATGCAGAGATTGTCTGGGTTCTTCGAAGGCTGGGATTGTGCACTTGCACTTCCAAATAAAACTTGCTTAGGAAACTAGCTTTGACTGGTGAGGTGACATATCTCTCATTTAGAGCAAGATTGGCCTGTAGGGGGTGACATCATCCCTTCGAAGTATACCCTAAACTGTAGGCCTTTGCGCAGAAAGGCGTGGTCCTGCTAGCCAAACCACTAGGGGGCAAAGTGCAGTGAAAGTGTGCGTCACTCCAGCCCGTCATCAACAGATCAGTGGGACTGAAGTAGCTTCACCGTATGCTTTAATATGTGGCAGGGATTTGCTGCTGTAGCCTATCACAAGTGACAGTGCCAGTGGTTAACTACAGAAACAAGACGGTAGCTTTATATGGCAGTTTATTAAAATTCAAAAGCAAGGCCAGGGGCTAGTTTTTAATATAGGAGTGCTGCTACCTTTTAACAATTAAACAGTCAAATGAAATCAGCCATTTAAAGGAACAAGGCGTTAATTAATCCAGGGGGAGAGGAGATGCACAGGTCCTCCTGAATCAGCAGCAGCTGTGATAGGAGGCAGTTTGTCGCGTCTTTAGTCTTCAGGCTGTTGTGCAGGTAGCACTTGGAGGGGTGTGTGTGTGTGGGGGGGGGTGTTGCATTCCTCTTATCAGGCATCTAATACCTCTTATCAGGCCAGTCAGTTGGGAATGTGAGCTGGCTTTAGTATCCCCACAAAGAGCATCCTGGGAAAATGCGGATGAAATTTCGCGTTGTTTTCGGTTGCGGTTAACGTCGGCCCAGGGACTGCCTCGGGACCCTTACTTTGATGGCATTAGTGAATCGATTTTCTCCATCTTTTATGTGGTCCTATTAAAAACACATAGCTACCTTGAAGCAATGGCGATGTCTAGCCTTTTATTTAACTGGTTTTTTTTTTCTCTCTTGGCTTTCACCTGGTAAGACTGAAGGGATCAAGAAAAGTCTTGGAGCAATGTCAAAAAAAATAATAATAAATTCCTCTTCTGAAGTATATGCTTTGTTAGCAGCACTTCTAAAACTTGTTGGTAGAGTGTCAGAGCCTTGCTGTCACCGCAAAGCTACTTATTGGTGTAATCCAAGCTTTTTATACCAGCTCTGCCGACTGCATTGTTCGCGGTGTATAGATTGCTGAAAATCCCTTCTGCTGCCTGTCAGA
Source organism: Hyperopisus bebe (assembly GCA_026777045.1). Lineage (NCBI taxonomy): Eukaryota > Metazoa > Chordata > Actinopteri > Osteoglossiformes > Mormyridae > Hyperopisus > Hyperopisus bebe. Next base: position 14,597,401 of record JAODJW010000046.1, read on the forward strand.
CTTGAATCTGCATGGGTTTGTGAGACGATTTCAGCGGGTATGTTGCACCGCTCATTCACATGCCATTGTTATTCGCCTTTTTCCAGTTTTCTATTAAAAATTGGATTGTTTCATAACTAACGGATACTAACGGATGGTCTGTTGTCACCTGTGTGTGGGCCACCGTAACAGGTACACAATCGTCACAGCCAGTGGTTGTGTCACAATGGATTTTTTACGTGAATGCACTGAAATATTTTCACTATGGTTCTGGCAAAAGCGCTTGGGTAACTGAGTCTGCAGTACTTCTCACAATGGGAGTCCACAGTCCATTTCCATTATACCGTTCTTTTGGTATTTTCATGAATTGTTTTCCAAAATATGGGAAGAACCGTGTTGTCTCGGGTTATTAAACTCAAACGCCTTGTTGCCTCTTATGATATGACAGTTTATTTTGTTTGGACAAAGTATGAACATTTAACAAACAGGAAGTTAACAGATGTCATACAAGCCAATAGATACTAAAATGTTTTATAAGTATAATGAAGTAAGATCAGTTCCGTAGCCTTTTCCTTTGCATTGGCAAATTGTCACTTTTTCTGTGCATGAATATACTCATAGTTTTAAAAAAAGCCTTTATACAAAGCTCAATGATTCTCCAGCAACACCAACAGTCTGCAATTGAGTTGGTTGAAACACTTGGTAATTTATTGATGTGTGCTTCTGTGTTGTAGTTTTCTTCCCAGTAGTATTTGTTCAGCTGCCATTTATTTTCTTCTTGAACATTCTACTGTGAGATGCGTACACAAACCCCATAAAGTTATAACCTCCATAAGGTTGTCAGGGTCTATAGGTTGGCTGTACTCTCGGTGTGTTGTCAAACGTGTTGTCCTGGCAACTGCTGCTGATGTAAACTAGATTTGTTTGCTGCCTTGAAGCAAGTTGGATGTCAAGGACCTACTCCAAACTAAAAAAAAAACCCTTTGATGGTTTAGAAATTTTGCATTCTGTGACACGGATCTCCTTCTATAACGAATGCAATTTATTAGAATATCCCGTTGTGTGGACTTAGCCCACATGGATGCTTGAAGAGTGCATTCTGCCGTTCTGTGCAATTGAGAGACTTCTTTTTATCTGAAAATGGGGTAAATTGAGTGTTGCTCATGAAATGTGAAGGTGACTGATGAGTCTCAGCCTTGTTCTTGTAGCAGCACACCCCGGGGTCTGGCTGGGAATCCCCCACGGGGCCTGGAGCTGCAGACAAACCCAAAGGAAGCCCCTTACTTACCAGCACCTGGTGGATTTATCCCCGATCACTATACTGACCCATTCCCCGCTTATTCATTCATGATGTTTATCTGAGAAAGCCGACACCTTTATCTCTAGTGCTACAAGTGATATGTTTACCCATACCCTTCTTGACCCGAGAATAAACTCTTCTCTCGACCCTCAGCTTTCGTGCTGAAAGATACAGCTCCCCTTCTGTTTATTAATATATTTTTATTTATGGCAAGACATGTATGAATTCAGGATGACATAAGTGAAATTGGATGCACAATAGCATAGACAGACAGACAAGCGGATATTTAGACAGTACCAAGAGCTTTTAGTACTAACTGTAATTTTCAGCACACCAGCTGATTGTTCCTTAAATTTAGATAGATAGATGATGATAGATTTATGATGCCCTATTAAGGATATTGCAGGTTTAGTATAGCTTAATATGCACATTTGCACAAAAAAAGGACATTTGACATAAATAACACAGAACAATAAACATTGACAGTCATGGAAATTATCTCACGGAATTGCGTGGAACTGGCTCAGCTTAGCAAGTAGCCCTGCTTTCCTGGGCATTGTATGTTCTTATGTTCTGCTCATGTTAATTTGGGGTTCCTGAACAGTTCCAAAACATGAATTGGCATCTCTGAATCGGGGTGAGTGTGTGCCCCCCGTGGGCCCAGTGGCGGAACCCTGCCAGTTCCCAAGTGCTTCCCAGAATTGGTCCCACGCTCGCCATGACCACACTGCACACTGACTCCATAAGTGGTATGGAAGATGGATAGATAACTTCCTGTACATCGAAAAGGTTGTTTTTTCTATGCTAAAATTGACAAGATCCTTGTGATACCCCCTGAGGAAGTGATGGATTTGGAAAACTTGGTTCTCATTTCCTTCAGCCTAAGCAAAGGTCTTATCACTCAGATGTTCTTCAGTTGGAATAAGTGATAAGATGGAAGCTATCCAAGTACTAGAGTGAGTTTGGAGGATACAGTGCCCCTGTGTCCGCCCCCAACTTCCTCTGCCTCCCGTGACCCTCCGAAACTCGGAAGTCCCCGGTGAAATGGCCGGCTGGGTGTGGCTCTCTCCGGCCTGCCGGGCCCATCGCGCGATCCCTCGAGGAAATCCATCAGTGCGGCCCTGAGCCGCCGAGATCAATGTGATGCACCCAAGCAGCCCGGGTCCATCTGTATGCGCGGCCAGTGCGCCTCTTGCCTAGCCAGTGTGGTATCGCTCTTTTTCGTTTCGTCCCGCACTATTTAGTCAATGGCTGCAAAGTGGAAATGAGGTCCTGATTGAAGGCGATTAGACATGGGAGGCTTGTTCTGAAGATTGGCTTGGAGTTATAATGGCATGGCAGATCAGCGCCTTGAATGCACAGAATCAGTCCTTTTGAACATTTTTCTCTGGATGGGTTTCTGATCATGCTGAATTGACTATAAGGGCTTTATTTGAGTGCCATTTCACATTGGCTGTTGTCATGGCATTGGGTACTGTGGGCAGCTCCTGCAGGCATCATCTCCTTCACCGATTCAGGGATCATCCATAATGCCACAGAGTCCTCGAGGTCAAGTCGTTTCACAACTTGAACATCGCCGTTTGATCACATTTTTTCGCCGTGGCCTTTCAATCATTCGGATTCTGAACGCATCTGAGGATGCAGTTATAGAGACTGCTTTGAATTCGTCGAGATATTTTGTTGTGAAATTTAATAACCCTGAATAACAAAATTCAGAGTTTTGCAGTAGCAAAGGTTAGTGACCTTGCCATAGAAGTGCACTTGTGTGTTACGGTTACTTGGTATGTGTTTGTTATTACAAACGATGCTGTGACTTAGTTCACATTCATTAGGAATTCTGAGACTTGTTCCGTGCTTTTTCTGCTTTCTGGGCTTAAATGCTGTTCCCCTCAGGATTTGTATTCCACGTTCATAAGCCCCCTTGTGTTTGTTCCAGCTCAGGGCCTGTCAGTCATGGTCCAAGGGACCATTGCGTGCTGTTTTTTTTTGTTCCAGCTGACCTCTCCGATTAATAGGCATCCCCTTTTGCTTTCAAATGCACCTATTTTCTATTTATTAATATATTTATTTTAAAGAAAGTTTTGTTGTCGCATTCATGCGCAGGGAAATGCTTCTGTAATTTTATACACATGCTTCTTTTAATTGAATAATCACGTTGACCTTAATTATGTTATTAAATTATTTGATTAATTAACAACTACTTAATGGTTCCTAGTCCCTAAACAATTAAGGGAATTATTTTAATGGAATGCTATTTCGATAGAGTGCGTGTTTTAGCCATACTTCATTACCATACTATACCGTTGACACTTGTTCCATAGTTTGTAGCAATAATTGATTGCAGTGACCTGGTGGCGATGATTAGCCTTCAGTTCATGTCATGCCAAAGTCAGGCACCATTTTTTATCGGCATATTCTGTACAAAATAAGAATAAGTGTGTTATCAACAAAGCCTTGGCGAATATATTTTAGCATTAGATTTAGCCCACCAGAGTGACAACAATCACAGTGCTGTAGCATAAGGTCCTGACCACCTGTGGTCTCTGTGGAATATCTCTACCTCGCATTAAGTCCATCATGACTGCAGTATCCACCTCAGCAGTTCATCTTGCGCTGTTTCCTTCCACTGCAGAATTTTCCTTCCTTCATTTTCCTTCCTTCTTTCCTTCCTTCTTCATTCCTTTCCTCTCATCCCTTCTTTCTTTCCTTCCTTTCCATCTTTTTTATTCCTTCCTTGCTTCCTTTTGCTTCCTTCTTTCTTTCCTTCTTCCAGTCCTTGCATCCTTTTTTCATTCCTTCCTTGCTTCCTTTTCCTTCCTTCTTTCTTTCCTTTTTTCATTCCTTGTATCCATTTTTTCATGCCATCCTTGCTTCTTTTTCCTTCCTTCTTTCTTTCCTTCTTCCATTCCTTGCTTTCTTTTTTCATTCCTTCCTTGCCTTCTTCTTGTTCCATGTTTAGGTCTCATGTTTTGGGAGATAAGTCGGCCAAAATATGTGATCGCGTGTGAGCATCTTCCCTGCCACAGGCTGGCATGCCATCCAAGGTGGTCCCCTGCCTCGCGCCCTCTGCTTTCTGGAATAATCTTTCATTAGCACAATGCAGTGCTTGATGAGCGATGGAAGGAGGGAGTGGAAGATGGCACGGGGGAAGGACCTGTACACATTACATGCACATTTAGCGAATCATTGGAGACCTGTTTAGTCACCGTTGTCTGGGAGGGCTAGAACCTTACCCCAAAATGCAACTACGGGGCAAGTATTTGGGTGTATAAGGTAAAATGTGCAATCCCCCCATCTTCCCTTGGCCATCCAGCCATTATCTGAATGCACTGAGGGTTTATTAATCGGTATCAGTATGGAATGGCGATCCGTAGGGGAGAGTGGCAGTGTTTGGTTTTGAGGGACACTGTATTGATGCTGCTGAGCCTGGGCTGGTACCTCATCAATAATTAGGCCACGGGAAACAAATTATACTAAAGGGCGTTTTATCATCCGTCGTGAAGGAGGCTGTAATTGATGGGATACTGTATCTCATTAGGCTGGGAAGAGGCAGGTCTTGGTGCACATCCCTGCACTGCGCCAGCCGGCACCATGCAGCCTCTGGAGGCTCCGATAGCCTTGCTCTTACTGCATTGTCAGAGTTTTATTATTATTATCATTACCATTATTAATATTAGCGGTGGTGTTTTAAAATCGCCTCCGTGGCGATAGCCTTAAAATCTCATCACAGTTATTGAATCAGAAATCGGGCAGAACAAAGGAAGGCAGATTCCTTTGTCTGTTGCTTCCTGACAACCGAATCTTTGATCTTTATCCAGGCTGTGCGAAAGCGAGGCAGCCCCCGTTCTCCTGGGATGAGGAGGCGTGTGTGTGTGTGTCACAAAATGTTGTCGCTGCTAAATACTGTTGAGTCAGGCGACCCGCTCTGCTGCCTGTGCTGTGGGGGTGGAGGCAATAATCAATGCTAATGAAGGACGGGTGCAGATCCTCGATCCATTGGGTGCCATCACATGAGCTGAAGATAGCAGGGCGGACTTCTGATTCGTGATGGATCTGTACTGCTCATACGCACTCCGGACCAATCTGGTCTGAGACCCGTCCACCGCTGAAATATGGATTCCCCCATATTGGCTCTTAGGCTGTTATTATGCCTATGCACTTACATTCAAAATATTTTTTTCTGAAGCATTAACAAAATGGATGCTGCTTGGTCATCAAAGAATGCTGTAAAATTATTTTTGGTACGGTGGGGTAAGGGGGTGCAATTTTGATCCAGATTACAACAGGCCAAAGCCCACGGCTCAATAGAACAAATTAGGGCAAGTGACTAGTTTAAAAAAAAAAACATTTTTTACACTGATTTATATAGCCGCTAAACAAGCAGGTGGGGAGTCACCCCCAGCTCACTGAGCTGGCTGCAGCAGACAGGCACCGCAGAGTGAGTCTTTCCCCTGACATCCACAAATTCCTAGCAGGAGTTAATGAAATTTGGGAGCTGGATCACGTAACGATCCGGTGCTTCTATCTGCCGTCTTTTTTTTTTTTTTTTGAGTGTTCTGTTCAGTTCAGTCTTTCTTTTTTTTATTGTCTTGAGTCTATGTGGTGTCCTTGAATAACAGGAAAAACCCAAAGACAACTGATTTGTGGTAAAAGATTCTGAGCATCATACTGTTTGTGTCTGTGTGTGCATGTGTGTGTCTATGGATTAGGTTTACAGTATATTACAATGTGGGGACCAAATGTCCCTAACAATGTAATAAAAATATATGAATGCAATTAAAAAAACTAAAACTTTTGTATTTTGTTTGGTTATGGTTAAGGTTAGGGGTTAAGTTTGTTATGCTGGGATTAGAGTTTTCCCCATCGAAATGAACGGAGAGTCCCCACAAAGATATTAATAAACACAAACCTCTGTGTTTGTGTGATCTAGGTATATCTTATCTTGTGGGGACCAAACATCCCCACAAAGTGATGAATACCTGTTTTTTTTTTTTTCTTACCTTATGGGGACTATTAAGTTTCCTGGTTCCCATATGGGAAGACTCAGTTTAATAAAAAACCATGACTGCAATGAAAAAACTAAATTTATATTTTGTTTGGTTACTTATGGTTATGGTTATGGTTGGGTAGGGGTTAAGGTTACCATAGTTAGCATTAGCATTTTTCCCATAGAAATGAATGAGCGGTCCCCAAAAGGACATCATTATACAAATGTGTGTGTGTACCTCTGTGTGTGTTAGGGCTGGGCAATAAATCGAAAATTAATTAAAGCCGACATTCAGAACTTCTAATCGACATTATCTTGCCCGTATCAGTTATTATTATTATTTTTTTTAATTCTGTTAATACTTAAAAAAATCTAATACTTTCTCCAGTGTGTGTACATGTACTGACATGGAGGTGAACTCAATCATGGAGCCGAGCCAACTCTAGCAGCTTGTACCAAATGAAAATACTGTCTGTCGTGTGGATACATTGCAGCTTTAGTGAAGAAGACATCGAACAAGAAGAGGTCAAATGAAAATGCTGCGAAAGAAACAGTTTCAGCTACCAAAGCTAATCCGTAACCAATCGGTTTCAACACTGGCAATATTTAAAATGCAGTGGAAACCGCATATATATAGTTATCACGGTTATACCGTTCAACCGTTTACGGATCAAAAAGCTTGGGACAGAATCTTTCCTGTACAAACAGTTAATTTTCTTATAGTAATCAAGTAGTCCGCTTACATTGTTCATTTTGGGTCTTTTTATGCATAACATATGTTTACTTCTCAACTTTGCCTTGCGGTAATCCGTAGCTACTTGAGGCTAATGATGCATGTACGGAAAACATGACAGGAAATAATTTTCCCCGAATGACAAATATATTTGTCTATGTCTGTGTTTATGTTTATAGACTTGGTTCATGATAAAAGGCCAAAAACGAGCTAACGAGATGAAGCAGCGAAACTACAATAAGCTACATTATATGTACAGCACTGCGTTGTATTATAACGTATTTGAGTTATATACAGTTCACTGGGGCTGCCGCAAATAGGCGACGTGTTCGACGACTTCATCGCTGAAAATTTATAGTCGACATTATGTTACATCGACGCATCATTTCTAAAATTATTTTAATGAAACCACAATGATTTCAAAAACGCTTCAGTTCATTATAACAAATGTTATCCTTTAATATCACTACGTAATTATGGGAGTAGTTCATATTATCTCAAAATAAAAAGGTGGTTTCACGCTGTGCAAAGCTCTATGGCATACTGCAGGGGCACTACTGCTACGCACGAGCTATTCTGCACGGCGGACCGCCAGAATAGGCAAAAGCACCGTAAGTGTTGTCTGTTCACGTTTATTAAATTACCATTAGTACGGAGAGCTTTCAAATATATTTTGTCCTTGCAGCTGCTAAATCGGCATTTTCTACGTGGATTGACGGCGGCACTGTGTGTTAGTGCGTATTGGATTTATTAGGAAGTTGGGCCAGTGTTATTATCGTGAGAAATTAATCGTTACGATTAATCAACCAATCCTGCAGAATAGTCGATAGATTAATCCATAGAAAGATAGTCGTTAGTGGCAGGCCTACAGTTTAGTAATTTTAATTTGTACAGTACTGTCATTTGAAAAGCGTTTGAAACAGCTGTAATATATTTTAAAGTATTTAGTAAATAGCAACGCTGTCCGTTTTAGTACCTTGTATCCCTGTAATAAGACGTTTTCATTTCAAGCTATTTGTGCTTTGAATTCAGTTGTTCGAAATATTCAATGAATAACCATAGATGGTTCATCTGTGTGTGTTGCCTTCAATTAGAAACAATATCTCAGCTTTAATCGTTGAGCATATTTACAGTACAAACCTTGTCAGTGAAATATGAACGGAAAGAAATATCGTTCATTAATTGTAAACGAGGTAAAATGTTCAGTTAATCGTGATTTGAGGTCATATTGCCCAACCTCTTTGTGTGTGTATGTGTGCGCGTGTGTGTGTTTGTGGGTTTGCATGGGTCAGTTCCAGTTCCATTCCTAGCATAACCAAAGTCATTTCTGGATGTGTTTAATTGACAACACTCTATTTTACCCAAAACAACTATTTTCCAACATTTATACAGCTTGTTATTGTACTGTTGGAATTCAGGGAAGAGGCACAGGTGACTTCAGCAATGTGTCAGAATGACATCATTATGAAAAGCTAAGCATGATTAGCATGGCCCAGCCAGTGAAACATTTATGTGGCTTAGTTGCATTTTTAATTTGTTCTCAAATATTCTATACTGATAGTAATATTGCAGTATATAGGCTTCCCTTCAGAGGGATCAGCTCACGTCTAATGGTCGTAGGAGACTATTAAACTGTCATAATTCAGATCCTGAGCGTCCTCGCAGACAGCCCCAGAGGCTGCGCGCACCCACATGGTCTGTGTAGCCAGCATGCCACTTATTTTGCTAGCTAGCTCAGTTGCTTCATTAAATAGCTGGTCCAAACGCTGATCTTTTTGTGTATTTCATTTCAGTCTGGCATCATGGCTCATCTCTGATGCAATGGGAAATATTTCCAGATGACGAGAAATATACCTCAAATTTTATAGTGACAGAATGCGGATTTATGATTATTGCATCTATATAAGTACACAGTGACTCCACTTAATTACCTGAAGCTTCACTTGATCAGTAAATGCATGTAAAACCTGGTTGTGAATTTTCTGTATGATATTTTCTATTAATGCACCTAAGGCTTCTTTGTTGATATTCACTGCAGTACTTCGAGTGGAAGTAGATGTTTCTTGTGTGGAAGGTCGCCAGACATACGGGGCACTCAGGGGATGCTGTGTGATGATTGCTATTAATTTATTGCTTATTATTTATTATCCTTTATTATTGGAGAGGGGGGCTGGTTTTGTAGTAACTTAGAATTCCGGATGGAACGTACAGTTTTACGCTTGAGAATAATAGTTGACCTGAATTGCTTCTGTAAATTTATATTGCTGTATATACTGTAAGCAGTATGATTTTAAACTAAAATGCTAGCAGTTTTATATAAAAGCATCTGCTAAGGGAGAGCTTGGCTCATTCTGTGAGCAGAAGCACATGACCTGGGGATTTTAATTTCTGGGATTTCCTCCTTTTTTAAGAATTGGATGGGAATTGGACCCAAGCAGAGAAGCAATCCTCCTTAATAATAAATGTAAATGTTCTGTTTTTGGGGCAAAGCAGACTGCAGGCAGAAACACCTGGTCTAACTGGTTTGGCATATGGGGGCATGTAGGGCACAGGTTTAGGGTTACCGAAAAACAAAAAACATGTAGGTACAGCAGGAATGAGAGAGAGATGGAATGATTCAGGATGTACAACGATGGTCACATGAGTCATCTTCCAGTTGCAGGTGCCCCCCTGTCCCCCCTCTCACACTGTTAAACAGTAAAGCGGTATTTATACTGGTCTGTCATATGTAGTAATGGCAGTTTGGAGTAAGTGAACAGAGCGTGATCATCTGAGGCGCTGTGATTCGCAGTGAATATACCAGCTTTTTGCTTGCCACCACTGTCTTTGTGACATTAAAATAATGGAGTGTGGTCTTTGAATCCATTGTGAATTGTTGTTTTTTTTTTTAACCAAAGTCCAGCTGTGCTGACGGATCGGTTCATGCTGAGGAGCGACAGCAGGGGATTGTGGCCAAATGCTGCCCCAGGTGGTGCTTTTCTCTCGCGCTCCCCCCACCCTTGCCCCAAAGAGTGAAGATCAGCTTGAGGTTTTATTCTGTTCCAGTTAAAGGATTTTGGTTTGGTTTCACACTGGGCTTCTGCATTTGGATGAACTTTGTTTTCTTTTTTTTGTAAGAATGTACATTATGTTTTTATTTAAAGGGCAGTATTTCTATTTGCAACACTATTTCAAGTTCAATTTGGGCTCTTCTGACCATCTAGTGCAGTCTGGCCAACAACTTGTACTTACAATTGTCAGCATGCAAGGCCGGAAGACTGCAATGGGAACACCTTTTGAGTTGGGGACTCATTGACCCAATTCTGCTAGCGGGGGGTTGAAAGTGTGTGGGGGGCCCCAGCATAGGCCTTGTGTGTCTCGGTCTTTGGAAGGATACATTCACTCTGCGTGAATGCAGATTGTGCTGCAGATTACTGATGGGCTGTCCCTGCTCATTAAGAATGGGGCACACTCATTGCCACAAGTACGAAAACAGGGAGCCAATTACACAGTGATTAGCTGCTTTTCAGCTATAGCAGGGGTTCTGCTTTTCAATTGAACTGAATAGAATTGAAGCTTTATTTGCCATTTGAACAGGTACTGAAATACAATTACATTGGAATTTTTGCACAGTCAAGGTTTAAAAAGAAAGGTAATACTTTACTTAAAGCAGTCATTGTAATGCAATATAGATAACTTCATAATGCATTATAATGGTCAGTGTAAGCCATTATAATGTATTATGAAGGTATTTATAGTGCATTATAAAACTATATAGAGCATTCATAATGCATAAAAAAACATGGTAGTAATGTGCTATGCCTTTTTATAAATAGTTATAGCCATCTTTATAATGCTTTATGAAGGTATTTATAATGCATTATACATGACTGCTTTAAGTGATAGTCTTACCAAAAGGAAAAACAAGGCTGACATATAGAAAGAAAGCTGTATCTTTTTACTCTAAAAGTAAATAACCTTAAATAAATAAAAAGATATACAAGGTACTTGAGCAATAGATAAATATGGTGCCTTGAGCGTCAGAGGTAGACAGGGATGGAAATGGGTGGTTTTGGCATCTGGGCCCAGTTTGCGCATGACACTGGTCTCTCCATCCCGAATGTCCTTAGCAACCAGCCTAGCTGTGGCTATCTTTCTTAAAACATCTCTGCATGTTGACGCGGTCCTAAGGTCTTCACCTCTTGGATTGCTGTAATGACATCAGTCAGTGCTCGCTGTATTTAAGGACCCTCCAGTTTCAGGTCAGCATTCAGTGGGATGAAAGGTGGAGCATGTCCAGTACAATCCCAGTCAAGACTAGAACAATACCTCCTGACGGCTTGCAATTACCCAGCTGTGATTAAGGTTGCTTAATTACTTTATTGAGAGCTCCACAGATCAGCTCGCCTCTATAGGGGTACAGGCTAGCTTCTGGGTCTGATTAATTGGTACAATAATGTCTTCTGTGGCGGCTGCCCAACTCTTCCAATCTCTTCATTTTTTTGAGTGGTAGCGTAGGATCGAAAGCAAAGTAATATTCTTTGTGAAATAATCATGGTGGATATGCTTCAAACCTGACGTATAAGGAGCACACTGAAGACCAGCCATGAGGAGGCCAAATAAAAAAAAAAAAAAGAATAATTTTAACACCTGCACAATCTGAAAATGTCAGATGTTCGTTAGCATCTCTTTGCTATGTTGAACTGTGGCTGAGATAGATGGGGAAATGCATTGTGCCTACAGACAGACATTAATTCAGGAAGTCCATCTGGGCACAAAACATAGGCAGACGTTGAGATAGATCCGGCGAGGGTGGACACCTGCCCCTAGTGAAGGAGGCAAAAGCTTCATTTTAGTGTGACCTTCTCTAAAGGCCACGAGCTGGCGTAGCGGCTAAGGAATTGAACCCACAACTCTAAAGGTCTCCCATTTACATGCCATAATGAAAGTCACTATCAGGTAAGAGGCGAACCTTTGAGTGAGATTCCAGAATTCTACAAAAAAATATCCAGCTGCCAAAATGGAATGCAGCACAAGTACAACTGTTATTATAAACTTAATATACAAGCATTTGCTTGGAGATTCGTTTCGTAGATCAGGAAGCTGATAAGAATGCCAGGCTAACACCCTTGAAATATGGCAAAAGTTTCTCAGAAAGGTTAGCGGGATGCGGCGATGTGGGATTTTGGCCATTTTGTTGCTGTGCCTTTTTCGATATGGCTGAGCCGCATTGCTCATTGTGAACTGTATGTAATTTAGGAGGAAAGCTGTTACAGTTGCCCTCGGTGAAGGTGTCAGCGCAGCGAATGGGTACTTAAGCAGCAAGCATTATGCTGAAATGGGAATAGTGTATGCGAACTCCATGGTGCAGATTAAAAGTGCGCGCATAGTGAGTGTCAGCTATCTTTTGGGGGTGGGGGGGGGCGTTGATGTGTCGAGCAGAGTGGTGGGGAGCTCTGCTGGCGGCGCCTGACCGGTCGGGTGCGATTCACCAGCACAGTCAGCTAAATTATCATCTCCTTGCTGACTCCAGCCCAGCGGAACGATGCAGGCGACTCACTTATCGCCCCGTATGTACAGGGCACAGCCTGCCTCGCGAGGGTCGCTCTATAAAAGTCACATTACAGACTGTATTATGTCGCGCTGGTCTGTGCATTGAAGCTGATCGCGTCTATTTAAGTTGCGGCGGGGGTGCAGTAAAGCTGGAAAATTAGGACAATTGCAGGGGCCCCTGACTGCCGGGGCCCTAAAAATTTGGAACATAATTGGTCTGGGTTGGGGGCCCAATATGATATGCTTTCGTGGGGCCCTGCATCTTCATTGACCAAACCAGTGCGAGTTGGGGGGGCAGCGTTGTACATGCTGTCTCTTTCAGAGCAGTGATTTCCACATGTCATTTAATTAAAAAATATTAGTGTCTAACTAGTCTTTACGTAAAGTATTTTACTGTGTTTTTGTTTTGTCTTTTGTTTTTTAGGTGACTTGTTAACCTTGCCAGCTCGGCAGAGCTGTAAGTCTGTCAGTTTTCCAACCCTCCCCATCCGAAGCTCTAATTTTACCCCCGTCCATGGTTGGATTTGCACGTAAGCCACTCTGCCTGACGGATACAGCAGCTGATATAAATAAGCCAGCTGACCTTGGTGCTGTGGCTGTCAAGACTCTATCCGCCGCTCTGAAAATGCAATCAAGTTCTGGCACTTTGGCCCAAAAGGAGCCATTTCGGATTTTTTTATACCTTCAAAGGGACTTTCCCCTTTTTTTAAAGATCCATTTTAAACAGGATCTGACTCTCGCCAAACTATCAGGGAGACTTCAGCTAGTTCTAAAATTAGGGTTAAGTATTAAATGTGTTCATACATTCTGATTACATGCTAAAATGTATCTCTGTTCATACATTCTGATTACATGCTAAACTGTATCCCCGGTTTTTTTTTATTGAAAGGTGTAGAACCAAATCCATTTGCACTCCGCGGGGTAAACACTAAATCGGCCACATGGCCGTCTCGACTTTTTGTTGACTCATAAAGTTTGTTCCCCATATGGTGTGAATCACACCGACGCCGCTGCTGCCCTCGGTGAAGACCTCAGCGGAGCAGCTTTAGCATCAAGTCCCAAGCGATGGAACCAAAGCGAGGATCAGAGAGAGGTGCTTGCCAGTAATTGGGGGTTAAGGGCCTTGTTCAAAGGCCCAGCAATGCAATCACCCTGCCGGCTGCTGTATTTGAACTGGCGATCTTCTGATCACAGAGCTACACATCGCCCCATAATCTGTGCCTCAAAATATGGCCAATAAACTTCATGCACATATTCCAGTAAGAGAGAAACAGACAAGTTGATGATATCACATGTTAGCGGTTACCTAGGCATTTGTTGCCACAAAGACAGCTGCTCATTAATTTTCTACTTGCCAGGCTGGTATCGTTATTGAGGTTAAGTGCATTGCCCTGGCACCTCACTTTCATGAGCAGTGTCCTTCCTTAGGATGCAAGTCTTTTGTTTGCTTTTGTTTGCTTTGTTACTCTTCTTTTTTCTTGCGTCTTTTTCCTGCACACAATTTGCAAATCAGCCTTGGATATACTGCAGGCCATTGGTGTGCTCAGAGTGTGTCCAACCATTTGATGTTGCACAAAAGTGATTCCCTGGTAAGTTAGATAGCGGAAAATTTGGGGGAAAATTGTGTTTAGTGACATCAGGCTTGAACTCTCTTTTGTTTGTGTTTCTGCAGTTTGTGGGTCAGGTGTCCATGATCGGAAGGTCGCAGGTTCAAATCCCAGGCTCGGCAGAGTAATGTCACTTTTGGGCCCCTTAACCCCCAGTTGCTACAGGTATTGTCTGACCTTGCTTTGGATTAAATGTTTCTTTGGTTGAAAACAGCAGCTAAATAAATAAATAGTTAATTGAAATTGAAAAAGAGTTAAATAAACTCGAGCCCCCTGCTGTGCGTGACTCAGGAAGGGGGAGGGGGTGGCAGCAGGTGGGTTAGTTTTGCCAAATATTTATTATGTTCAGCTTAGTTTCACGGGATTTAGAAAAATTTAATCAGCGAGAAGATTCACTGCGTTTGGAGGGGAGGGGGCTTTAGAACTATACTAAATAAATACATAACGGTTTTGCCTTTAGAGGAACAATTAATTGAGGCACATCTCACGCTCAAGCTTTAAATAATGCCTTGATTTTATTTACATTCTTTTTTTTGCAATACGGTTAATTTCCGTACAGGTATCTTTCTTATCTGTGCCGAATAAGTTAATGAGACTGAGCTGAATGACTTAATTTTCTAACTCCCCATTCTCTCTCTCATACCACGTTCTGATGCTTTTTGCGTGTTTTCCATCGTTTATCACAAACGCTTACTCCGAGTGGTAGGCTCTTGCCATGGTGGGACCAGTAGGTATTTGGTTTGAGGCCCCTCTAGTTACTTAACCACTGCATCTCGTGCTTTAGTTTTTGAGTCATAATGCCAAATCAAGCCATGGGCTGAGACGCAGTGGAAGTGGGAGTTTGATGACTCCAGTCCAAATTTTCATCGCTGGATTCTGGGGTTACCTAGCGACGGCTCTCTGCAGGGATGCCTCAGGTGCCAACCGCTATATCACGTTGCTTCTGTCATGTAGCGGCTTGTGGTATGTACTGTCATTAGGGCGTCTGGGGCTGTGCAGAGATTCCGGCTGCTTAGTTACACCCCCGTCTACGTTTTTGACCATCCGATAGTTCCGGGCTCAGTCCGTTTTTAAGGAGGCGATTAGAACGCACCAGAACCACATGTGGAGCTGGGATTTGGGTTCTCTTAACACCATTTTAAAGCAGTTTTCCACAACTTCTGGCAGATTAATTAAAAAAACGAAAAATACCATTATTCTGTGCTTATAGGTTTCATACATGGTGGTCTGCTTAACAACGCGACTGCTTTCCCTGTTATTTGTGACTCGGTTCTGAGGAGATGCTGGTCTTTGACCCTCCTGAATGGTGTCACATTTGCATGTGGATAACATAGTATTTAGGGATTGCTCAACATTATTCTCAATTTAGCAATGGCTATTACCCAAGTGTCATGCGGGTCCAGGTTCAAGATCCTAGAAATTTTCCTTGAGAAAGGTGCTGCTTTTGAGGTTCTTGAGTAATCTCGTCACTCACTCAGTGTGGGCTGGAGCATCATTCAGGCTAAATGGGCTACGGTATTAATTAGCACGAGGTCTTGGCAAGGTCAGGTGGTTCCATGACTGTAATCACTCCTGGATCATTGAGTCATGTCGCTCCCGTGTCTGAAGTGCACTTTGAACTCCTCCGTGAAGCCCACTGTTCTCGAGACTGTAGGCACCTGCTCCCACTCTTTCCTTTTCTCTCTCGCTCTCCCCCCTCGGCTCCCCGTTCGAGTTTCCTCTTTCATCTAAGGCGTTAAGGCGTGGTGCGGTCGGCACAGGGCCTCGGATGGCTCGCGCTAATGGCACCGCAAGCCGACGTTCGCGCTACGGTTAGCGCCTCTGTTAGCGTCAACGTTAGCGCGACACTGTAACGGATGCCGCGAAATGGTGTGAAATAGTGCGAGCGTGTGCCGCGACAGTGCCGAGGCCCTGCTTGGGGGGGGCAGCCTCTATCGCAGCGCCGTGAAAAGCAGAAAAGCGGCGGAAGCTCCCCGATTAGTGGTGGCACATCCCTCCAGCGAGCGGCCTTGCATAGGAATGCACTGCTAAAGGGGCCCTTTCTCCCTCCCCCCCCCGGCAGCGAGCGCCGTGGGTGGTGGGCATTCATTCAGGGTGCCACACAGAAAGGTATTTGTTAGAAGGGCAGTCCTTTTTAGCAGCAGGAGTGTGTGTGTGTGCCTGTGTGCATGCACGAGTCTGCGTGGAGGGATTTAAAAAATGATTTCAAAAGCGTAATGATGCCGACATCTTAAACACACAGGGGCTTTTTTTAGTGTGATTTTTGCTTTTTAGGCCCAGGATTAGAGCAGAATGTTGGCTCTGTGTGTGTGTGTGTGTGTGTGTGTGTGTGTGTGTGTGTGTCAGGAAGGACCAGGCCTTCCCAGGGAACACAGATCCTCAGCCAGTCTCTCAGAATATTAAGTCATGCTGTGGTTAAGGGCCCCTAAAGGGCCACAGGGGAATCTCCTGTCATCCCGAGGATGTGAATAATGTTTGATCTCACAACTAACACTGGCTGCTCCTCCTTCCTCGATTTTCCCATCCTTTAGTCCTTATCCCTGGCCACGAGATTGCCGCAGAATGTTTTTCAAAGGTATTCTTCCTCTTATATATTTTTATATGCTGACCGTTTTCAGTGTTTTGTTCCATGTTGTGATGTGTGTGTGTGTGTGTGTGTGTGCGCGCGCGCCATGTGTATCGCGAGCATCATGTCACACACAACCTGCTGCCGTCTTTGTTTAGTAGAGAACACGTTTAAAAATCAGGTCACTGGAGAGCAGGTGGAATGAGGCAAGTTTAATGGGTTTTTCTTTTCACAGAAACAGAATTCCATTCTTTGATTCTCTCTCACACAATTTTGGGTTCACAAAGCCTGAATGGTCTCAAACATTTTAGATTACATCTTTTTTCCCTCAGAAGGTAGGAGGGGACTTCAGATTTTAATGCTGAGGGAATGTGACAGGACCCAGAGTTTTAAGTTTTTCAGCAAATTAAGCCTTTGCATGTCAGCCATTCTATAAGAAACAAAGTTGGAATGAATCACCCCCCCGACACACACACATTAAATGGATTATTAATTTAACTCATTTTTAATGTGCTTAGCAAATTATCTTATGAAACCTATTTTAATATAAAACCGGGTTTTACTGAAGTCATTCACACGAAGCGACTGAAGAGCAAATTGTCCAAAACTCACTCTAACAATGGGATACTTTTTCGAGAAAATGTCTGTTAACGGAGCTCTGTGAATCTTCGTCAGATTACAGGACTGGGTGGGTTTTGGTTCCCAGTACGGTAGCGTATTATAAGGAAGACAGTAAGGCATTGGCCTCCAGTGACGGGAAGCGTTTTTTCAGTGACAAGCTGCTGATGGACAGGCACCCCCCCCCACATACACATATACACACACACACACACTCACACACACACACACACACACGATTCACCCAGTGACAGCATCCAGAGCTTGATGGATGATGCTGGCTCTGTATCCATGTTCACTGGGTGTGACAGAACGTACTGGAAACTGCTGCCAGCTTTTGCACTTCATTTAAATCCATGCATGCATCTTATATCAAAGACTTCAGAGGTGCTTTATTTATAGGTTGCACATCTATCCCTGTGTGAGAGACAACTTATACTTTGTAATTTTTTTTCTTCTCATTTTAGATTTGACATCTTGCCCAGAAGACATTTGACTTCTGTGCTTTATAATGTAGTTCATTTCTGTGTTTGTTTTGGACAAAAAAAAATATATCTCACAGCCTAACTGGCCTAATCAAAAATTCTCTCCATCGTCCTTATTTTTCAACATCGGGACTCTGAAAGCCTTGGAGTCAAAGCGTTAGAGCAAGACTCTAAAATATTATTGGCCATGGGGCCCCCAGCTGTGACCTGTACGGTTTTAGACCTTTTTTGCAGCTAGAATTGCATCAAACTTTCCTCTGCTTTAAATAGGCACCTAAAGTAATCTTTTACACATGGTAACTCTGGAGTATAGCTAAAGTATAGCAGAAAAGATATCCATCTTGGTACTGTTTAATCAGGAATGTGCTTGAAAAACAGTAGTGACATCAGAAATGGCCAATGCATTCCTGGGAAACATGGGGCGAGCATACAAGCGGGACAGAAAGCCACGTAGTGATAAACAGGAAGTGACAGGTGTGCGCTCTGTGGCGGCGTGCTAACCAGTGCTATCGGGCTCTCCCCTGCCTGCTAAATGGAGCATTTGCGGCCCATGTCGCTCTCCATCGCAGCCCCGGTAGGGAGCCTGTCTGTCTGCAGGGCAACGGGGCACACGGGGCTTCAAGATATGGGTTTAGCTAGCCGTCTGAACAAGTTAAAATGCCATTATGCTTTGGTGCGTAAGGATGTCGTGGCAGCGGCCAGGGAAATGCCACCGTGTGCAGAAGTACGTTGCCCCCTGTTGTTCTGCAGTTGACTGAGGAGCAGATAGGGATACATAGCTCTCCTGACCTTGATGGCTTTACTTTACCTGGATATATTTATAAATATATCAGCACCACCGCACTGGCTACCAGATTCAAGCACAGATTCTTTTCCCAGTCAGGCCCCTCTCCAATCCACTTTATCAGTCATTTTATCCAGGGCTGCCGACTCTCACGCAGCTGGCGTGACACTCACGCTTTCTCTCGCAAGAAATCTTACAGCAAATCTATATTATTCCATTATAAACCTAAAATTAGCCACAAAGCATTGGGGTAGTTTGCAAACCGCACAGACTATCGACAAGGTAATAAAACTGTTACATACCGGAAAATGCGGGTGCACGTGTGTGCAAACTTGTTTGGAAAATCTCATGCACGCCAGCTGACCAAAGTTGGCAACCCTGTTTATCAGCATAATTTCTACTTGTAATACTATATTTTGGACTTCATGCACTGTTTTGCACTGTCTGCATTGTTTTACAGTGTCTTTAGACTCTTGTAACTAAGTGAGGCTGAACAAACATACATTTCAGCTGTTGCATATAGCTAATAAAGCGCTTAAATTTTGAAATGATTTGTTGTAAAATGAGGGGCTTTGTTTTCTGGAGGCAGGTGAACCTGCCATCCTGAGTCACTCTTCCAGGGCTTCACCTTCTCTTTGGGAGACACTGTATGCAGCTGACTCCTCTCAGGCCTGATCATTCGTGGCCACCCTGGCCATGGAGATCCTTATAA
Source organism: Hyperopisus bebe (assembly GCA_026777045.1). Taxonomy (NCBI): domain Eukaryota; kingdom Metazoa; phylum Chordata; class Actinopteri; order Osteoglossiformes; family Mormyridae; genus Hyperopisus; species Hyperopisus bebe. Next base: position 14,616,704 of record JAODJW010000046.1, read on the forward strand.
GATCTGTCAATCAAAGTTTCTTTCATGAACTAATTTCTGATTTGCCGTCTCTGCTGTTCACCGTATTTATAAATTCACCATATTTATGTGAATTTTCTGACGTAAAAGCTTTCTTGGGTTGATCAATAGCTGAAATCCATATTTTTTTAATGGTATCCAGCTTATTTCCCCTTGGGTGTGCAAACTTAATCTAAAATCCAATATCACTGCCATTGCAGTACCAATGAAACATAAAGGACTGCAGAAAGAACTCTGTGTATGAATACAGTATAAAGAGATGCAGTCAGTTGATATTTGGAAATGTCACTTTTTCTCCAGTCTGTGTCAGTTCTTTCAGCTTCCAAAACTTGCTGAGGTGGTGATAAACAGGAAGTGACCTTAGGTGGATCGTTGACTATAAGTTTTCTTGTGTCTGCGTGTGAGAGCGCCCTCTGATGGACTAGCCCTCTAAGCGAGCCTTGGATAAGTGGCTATTTGAAGATGAATGGTTGCCAGGAACGCTTTGTAAACGTAAATGTGGCATTTTTAAGATAGAGCAAGACTCTAAAATTTTGACGAGGCCAAATGAGCTGCTGTGAGTAAAGTATGGCATGACACACGTGTGACTGATCCGTGTGCTGTGTCGTCGTTGTCCTTCAGATTCCATGTAATGCCAGGTGCACTTCAGGCGTGTTTCAGGCGTGCCCGCCCTTGCCGCCATCTTCTCATCGGCGGCCTAACAGCTGCCGCTATGACACGTGTAGCACCAAAGCAGACGTGTTACTGGTCTGAAGCAGGCCGCATGCATGCATCCTTGCAAATGCATGGCACAGTCGTGATCTCGCTGAATAATTCACCCGTGTATGGGATGTAAGATGGAACACTGCACCCTCTCTTCCCTCTTCCCCTGTGTATCCAATTTACAGATTTAAATAACTTTTTCTTCTGCATGACTGCCCAGGAGTGATATCGGTCTTGACAGATCACAAATTTGTCTTCCGGAACAAATTTTCATGGCAAAATGTATAATGTTTTAATGAGACTTTATTATGTATTGATTGCAAATTGATATCTCTGGTAGGACTCGCTCATGCATATTTTAGTGGGCAGGCCGCTGTGACGATGTCATTCACGTTCCTGCGAGAGCAGAGCTCACGGCGTGCGTCTGCTCTTTGTCAGGCTAAAAAGCATGTGTGGGTTATTATTAATATTACATTTTATTTGCTATTTTTACAGGTATATAGGACTGTCTGAGATATCGCATCATTCACTCCTTAAGACATACACACACGTACAGGTGGGAGTGAGTATGGGGTCTGCATGCAGGGTCACCCATTTATGTGCATCCCCCACCCCCCCAAGGGGGTCAAGGGCCTTGTTTAAGGGCCCAACAGAGATGTGACCCCCCCCCCAAAAAAAAAAAATAAAAAATACAGCTACAGGTTTGAACGTGAGTCTTTCAGCACAACAACAATGATCTTACACAAAGTGAGCTGTTTAAGCCTCCGATGTTACAAACTTCACATCAGACCCACCTGCTGTGTTATTATCTTCAGTTCACAGCCCCAGACCAGAAGTGCTCCCCAGATCCCACCTACCGACACTGAGGAATGACACAGTCATCCAAGCTGCTGCCAGATCTGCATTAGCCGCTACTGCTTCTTTCCATTAGTTACCACACTGCTGTTACCGCGGATGCTAATGCTATCCATAGCTGTCCTGCTACTGTTTAGCATTTACCGCTAGAGGGGTAGAGCTGCTGCTGTGATCGGTGCAGCCAGCAGCCAGATCTGTAGTGTATTATATGATGTCAGTTCCTTCATGTTGGCGTTTGTATTGGCCACAGTACTGCTGTTGCTATAGTCGCTATTAGTTACTTCTCCCACTATTACAAATAAGGCAGGTTCGGGGCCAAACTAAATGATATTGTAACAAAAAGTAAAAAGAAATGAAAATGTAAGTCCTTTAAAAAATGAGAAACATTTAAAAAGACATTTTAAACATGCACAAGGGGTGAGGGTGCATTTTCTTCCTCCAGCAGAGTTACGCCGCTGCCCGCGACCTCCCAGCTGGCCTCTGTTAGACCTTAACAAACCGATCCGTCCAATCAGAGCCAGCTGGGCTTCATCAGCTCCACAGTCTGGATGTACCACTGAAAGCACAGGAAGTACGCAAGCACAGCCCATTCCACTTCTATGCCTCCTGCTGCCACGTTTATTAATATTATTAACAATCCTTCTGTGTCATACTGATGTGTTCATAACAGGTGTTACCACTATATAACAAAGATGGAAACATGACATTAAATCTTGAGCCGGGCCGCGGGGGGGTGGGGGTGGGGCTCTACAAATTCAATTTGCTGCTAATTGGACACATTGGGAGCTGTTTGAACTGTAATTCTAGCGGCTAGTCGAGGCTACGATCTCATTACTGCTGTCAAGAGGGCACAAATGAAATGCCTTCCGTCGGCGGGAAACGTGCCACATGGCCTTTTTGCGTCCCCCGTGAGCTGAGTGGTACATTCCAAACACATAGCTCCTGTACTGCCGGTAGACCCATTCACCACACCACTAATCTGCATGGGCTTTGCTTTGTTCCTCAGAGCATCCTGTGCAATGCGCTATTCAGAGTCTGCAGTCATATGTCCGTTTCACTTTATAAAATTCATAGCCTGGTGAAGTGTGGTACATATATTCTGAAATATGGTTCCCTATGCAGCTCTACTGCATATTCTGCAAAACAGTATACAGCATGGATGATATACCACAGAATCTACGCTACGGGAGGGATGTTATTAATGACTGTAGATCAGGGAGGCAAACCTTGATATAAATAGAGTGAAAGTACATGTTAAATGCAGTGCAAAGTGGATTTCTTCGTGAAGGGGCAGCGGAATGGGTCGGATCTCGCTTTGCAGACGCTGTCAGTTGGGGATATGGCAGGCTAGATTAGCTGGCCGTGGTAGTGTTTACTCTCTTTCCAATAATGGATACATGCACTATCGAGCAATTAAGTAATTATATGATTAAGTTTTTAGCTAAAGATCATCGCCTGGCTGCTTTCTCATTGATCTCATCAAGAACAGTTGAACTGTAAAGTCAAATCATTTTAACAATTGGAATCACAGTCTCACTGTTTCACACTCCTGCCCCCTTTTTTTTTGCGGAAAAGTGACATCTGCATGGCGCTGTTGACTGTTCGGGGCAAAATCGCTGCAGGGCTTCGGTTGCATATTCCAGTCCTTGCAGAAGGTTGCGCGGTAACTGCTGAAATATGGCGGATGGAGAGATAGGCAAGATTGCGCCGCTTTTCCCTGCTGAAGCCAACCGGCATCACTTAGGCCTGGAATCTTAATGCCGCCTGACCAAGGTGGGTAGAAATTTCTGTTGCTGTGGCTTGCGATTATTGGAGACGCCATGGCAATGAACAGCTAACAATTAGAGCATAATGTAGACAGAGAATAAGAAAATACAAAACATAGGATTCACAACAGAACGGAGTGAATGCAGTGTAATGACACAGGCTGGCCGTCATTGTTAACTAACCGCGTGGTTTCCGGCTATGCCCCACACCGCCTTCACACAGCAAGACGGTTACCCAAGAGGCTGAATCGGAGTCCCGTTCCCAAGGTTACAGACCCAGTGCCTCTTGTGCTTCCTGTTATTGGCTGGAAGTTGGGTGGTCGCAGTACACGGGTGACATGAAAGGTGCACCATAGAGGCCAAAAATTAAAGGATGGGAGAACACAGAACACCCCCCGAAGACTTTAATAAGGATGGGGGCGGGATGAAATTCATTGTGCGGCATCGGCAATTAAAAAGGCTTTTTTTTTTAATCTCCCCTGTACGGGGATCAGAGTCGGAGGCTTCATTTATTCAATCACTGCCCTCCTTCCGGGATCCAGCTTTGAGGCTCCCGTGAAAATTGGCCTCCGGGTATTTAATTTAGTTTTAGAACTGTTTTTTTTTTTCCTTCAATTTATATATTTTTTTTTTATCTTCCCTTAATGAAAAGCATCTCGGTAAAGGTTAAAATCTCTCAGGTCTCACGTTTTGTTTTGAGATAAAGGGACATTTTGTGGCTTAACATTTGGGGCGGATGAAGGCGGCTCTGATTGGGCAGCTTAAAGGATGAAAACGTGTAATTATACGGCACACGCTCTGAAAATGTGAAAGTGTGAAGCAACTTCGGTTCTCAAACTGACCTCATCTGTCTCCCGCCAAAGCATTTCTCTGCCAGTTCCCCCTCACGCCCTAAATGGTGGTTCTGTGACCCTTTAAGGGGAAAGACTCTTGCTTGTGATCAGAAAATCATTGGTTCAAATCCTGCCCTCCCCCCAAAATGACCCTGTGCTTGGACCCAAAGCCCTGCTCTCCCCCGTATATGTGTATGTATGTCTCTAAGGAGAGCGAGAGGGGATATGAGAAGAGAAACTTCCAGCGTGATTGGGGAAATGGCAAAGAAAGCGCCACCTCCCAGTTTCGGTGAATCCATGAATTTTTTTTTTTTTCTTTTCCGAAATAACCTTGCCTGTTCCAGGGATAGACAGGCAGAGGATGGCTGTCAGATCCGTGTCCTGACGTTCCCAGTATCCCAGTGAATAATGAATGGTGTTTCTCTCATTGCGGCCCAGCTCCAGGAAAGGTCTTTATCAGCTGTCCCCTTCACCTGGACTTCAAACAGGTCCCCTTTTCACATGCTTTTCACATCCCTTTGCGTTATTCATATGGAGCGTGGGGCCGCTTTTCAGCTGCATCCTCTTTCTGATCCCCCTTGTCCCCCCCTGCCCCCCTAAAATCCCCCATCACCAATGGCAGAGGAGCCTCAGACGCTGCGAGATGAAGCTGGAGGCGCTTGGAGCCGCGGGCTGCTATCTGCAGCAAAGTCTGTAGGTCAGTACGACGGGCCGAGACGCTTTGATAACCGGCGAGTCATTTGCACCGAGCTGGCGAATTGAAGGCGGTCGCCTTTAAGGGCCAGGCCCGCGGCGTGACATCGTGTCAGGCCCTGATTGAGCTGACCTTTCCCGAGCTGGGACTCTCGAGGACTGTCCACGCCAGAGGGAATGCGGCGATTAAAAGCTCCTTGCAGCGATTGTGGGTCGTGGACTGTAGCAGCCATGACGGCGAGCCTGTCGGGATTTTTAACGAGGGAACTAGTCAGGTTGTGTCGTTTACATGTCATTTACCGTGTCTATGCAAATGCAAGCCTGACCATGCATTTGGGTGTCTGCATTAGGTGGGGTGTGTGTGTGTGTGTAATATTCTCTCTGGCATGGTACGTCAGTCTGACTGTGTGTTTCCCGAAGGTGTTTCGCATGCAGAGCCGGCTGCCATCATGGGCCTTTGTGGATGAAGCGGAGTGGGGAATGAAGCCGAATGAAACGGCTCGCCGGGCGGAAAAAAAAACAATCCTGTGTTTTATGGAAAAGATTCGGCGGCACTCCGGGAACCAAAAGCACGAAATAAAGGAGAAAAGAAATGAAACAGGGGACAGAACAGGGGATGAGTGGATTGGAT
>JAODJW010000046.1:14622424-14649857 GCA_026777045.1 Hyperopisus bebe
GGGGGGGGGGGGGGGGGGGGGGTGGTTGGGGTCTATTGACCTTACTGAAATGTCCAAAGGCAAAAATCAATCCCGTAACCCTAAAATTTGGACCATCAACCCTCTGATCATCTGTCAGACTCTGCATGAGTCACACCTAATCACCATCTTGTGAATCCTAACTGCTCACCAGAGAAGATTTTTTATTTTTTTTGGTCAGGTTATTTCTTTGTATTTATTTTGACCAACCTGGTTCATACACACACAGACACACACACACACACACACACACACACACACACACAGGTTTTGGTGGGGACTCTCCAATCATCTCTCTGGAGAAAACTCTAATCCAAACAACACAACCTTAACCCCTACCCAGCCCTAACCTTTAAGTAACCAACCCATAAGTAACCAAAGAAAATACGAAACACTTGGCATTTTTACTTTTTTGATTGCATTCGCAGATCTTTGTGGAGACTTTGGTCCCCACAAAGAAATATATACCTAATCCACCACACACACACATACACATACACATGTACACACACACACACTGCCTTTTGCAGTAAGATAATGGTTCTGAAGTCGTCACTGAGTATCTGTTGTGCCTTTTCGGATGGGGGTGTGAAACACCGCTGTTTCTGTCGGCAACCTCATGTTTTCCTTGGTTCTTTGTTTTCTCGCGGGGTGCTGATCTGGGCCCGTCTGCCCGCTGCCTGCCCCATCGCCCAGCTAATTGGAATTTGCCCTCCGCTCAGCCGTTCCCCAGATTAATTATCACGCAACAGCGCCTCCTCAGTATGGGATGGTTGGAGTCAGGAGTCACAGGGGCACGTGCAGCTTTTATAAGAGCGACGCCAGTTTACTGTATCTTTTAAATTTTATTTATTATTATTTTCAGACTGGGAAGAAAGGGAACTGATAATACAAAAGCTGTAGACTAGACTAAAAGGTCAAAACATAAAGAATTAGTGCAGATACATTTAATTCTTATTTTTTATACACTTCAATTTTTTAGTAACTTTTATATAAGCAACATACTGCTGAGAAAACAAGGCCAGACATTGGGGGTTAAGGGCTTTGCTCAGAGGTCCAATGGTGACATCACTGTGCTGCCCTGGGACTTGAACCAACAACCTTCTGGTGACAGGCACTGCATCCTAAATGGCTTAGTCACACAACATTCCCTAGTTCTAGTTCACAAGGAAAATCATTTGCACATCCGTTCATGCGGCGTTCTCCTTCAGACTGCATTTTGCCGACGATTGGGAACAGGATGCAGGAGGGAGGGATGTAGGGGAGATTTGGGGCAGAAGAGGGGTCACAATTCATACAGAGGGGCCAACCTTATTATTACCCAATGATATGTTTTAGCTCTGTGAGTGACAGGGAAAGGCACTCCAGAGGCCAATCAGCTGTCACCTAGGGGCAGTGCCCTGACAGGCCATGTTCCAGTCCAGCCCCTTGCTGGGATACTGAGGTATTCTTGGCTGCTGTGTTTTTAGTTAGTTTTTTTTTTTTTTAGCTCGACGTCGCCGCCCTGCCAGCCACTTGCAGGAGAGCTTTCAGCCGGGCCTCGGCACCATATCGCGAGGAGGGTGTGATTGATTATGACACAGGGGCACCCTTGTGGGAGGGGGCTGGCGGGGGAGGGGTTAGTTGGTCATCTGTTTGACAGGAAAAAACTGAGTGAGTCAATTATGCCAACCTCCCCTCCCAGGACAAGCAGGGGGCTATCACTGAAGGCTGAGTAACGAGTGGTGAAAGGCCGGGGGGGGGGGATAGCGCACTTGACCCCCATGAGCCCGAGACGTGTCAGCTCCCCCCGCCTTCTAAATTGCCCCAACATGAGTCTGAGACACTCAAAGCTGGGGTTGGTGTTGGGGGTGGACAAGCCCCTCTCCTGAGTAGAGAGTAATCCAGAGGGAGGGGGTACTCTGGGGAAATTACTCTGATAATCCCCCTCCTCTTCATCCTTCCATCCAGACTCCCCAGGGTGCTGGAGCTTGACACTGGCGCAGACTCTCCTGGAAGAGCCCTTCTCTGGGTGCACTCGCCCTTGGCCCCCCCTCCAGAACAGGAAGTAACAAGAATTGCGACCTCAAGGGCAAACGGTGGCAATTCAGACGTCATAGGCGACGGCCTTGGGAAGTGGGCCGCAGAGGGACCGTCGTCCTTAAACAAACTGGCGTTGCTCAGAGCGGCCTGGCCTGGTGCTGAGATTCCAAATTCTTGCATGTTAAAATTAGCAAGACTCGGGTACGGAATATATTAAAAGTGGCAAAAGAGGTGTGCAGGGAGGCTTATGGAAGAGGCTGCCGTGTTTGTGCGGCATTCATTGTGCCCTGAATGAGATTCTGTGGTATTGTTTAAGCGTGAAGCCAGCACTCTCCCGCGGAAGCCATTGTAGCGAAGGCACCACGGGTGACGGCACAAGATAAACAAAAAGAGTCATGTCACTTTTGCCGTAATTGCTTCTTCAGAATGAATCCTTATTTGCTTGCTGGCTTTTTTGTGTACTTATGTATATCAGCAAGTCCTGCTGTTCCTCACATGCCTCTCACGGTGACTCGGGGGAGTGCTGATTTGTTTTTAATTTATGTTTGTTTTTTTTGGGGGGGGGTGCCCCGTTTTGGCTGCCGGTGACAGGATAATATGGGCAGGTGGGTAGGTGCCAAGGGTTCCGGTGTGGTTTTGATGGTCAGGAAGCACAGTGACGTGGCTTTGGCGAGGGCAGGGGGGGGGGTAGAATTTTACCCAACTATCAGAGTCAGGCCAGGCGAGTAAGGGATCGCGACTTTGGTCTTGGCCTCAGTCTCTAGGGGGAGGGGGGAATTGATAGGATTACTGAAAAGGAAGCTGACAACATGTAAGGTTTCCTGTCAGGCCAATCTCCCCTTTACTCTCTCTCCCTCCCACACTCCCTCTCTCCCTCCCTCCATCCCATTCTTCCTCCCCCCTATTTTAATTTCTGAGTGCTTTTCTGGCATGACAAGACAGTTACCAAAGCATGAGTGTTAATGAACAACCTTAAATAGTAAAACTCATAAAGATACAGATATTACTCTCCCAATAAGCTCAAAGCAATAAATGAAAATGGAATGAATAACGACACCGACGGATATAACGGTAATCAGACCGACGGCACCAGTGACGAATAACCTATTTATAACAATTCCATTTTTCTATTTTCCTTTTTTTTTACCACGTGGAGAGATCCAGCGAGGCCAGTGGGAGATAGAAACCAAGGTTATCCCTGAGGTGAAACTGATTGCTGAAGTCCTGCAGGGGGCGCTGTACCGCCTGATTGGTTAAGCGGCACATCGCCGTGACGATGCTGCCGGGCAACCGACAGGTTGTACCTGAGGTGTGGGTTCAGACAGGCATAGGTCCTGCAGACTGTAGGTGCTATGATCCCTGCGAGCAGCTTGTTAGGTTATATACAGTCAAAGTACATCGCATGAGAATTGCGGTAGCCTTGAACACAGTGCCTGAGCGGTCTCCCTGTACGCTGCGCGTAATCGTCTGAGCGTGTACGCCTGCCTGCGGCTGCTTGGGCTGTCTACACACCATGCGGGGGCTTTGAGCTTGCTTGCTTGCGCGTGTGCGCGTGTGTGTGTGTGTGTGTGTGTGTGTGTTTGGCTCTGCGTGCCGCTGTAAGCCCTAGCCTGTCCGTAGACAGAGCACACGCTGAGATCTCCTGGCAGGATGATTAGCTCACAGCTAAGAGCAGAATTCCCCGATACGGGGGGAGCAGTGGGGCTGTTTGCTCCGCCCCAGGGATGCCGTCGTTATCGCGGTGACTCCGGCGGCCCTCGGCGAGCCGTCCCGCACGTGCAGCCACACGCATGTGCACACGCCTGGTGTTTATTGGGTTATTTGCTCTAGATGTGTGTCAGGAAGCTGCCGGCGTTCCTGAGGGACATGCCGCCTGTGTAGTATAGCATGTTGAGCAGCACTCTGCGAATGTACTGAGGCGGGGTCTGATCTCTATGTACGGAGAAGTAGTGGGGGCTCTTTTTGCCCTCTGGGGGTGGGGGGGGGGCTTCCCAGATAAGCTGGTAAGGTGGCCCCTCTTCCCTTCCCTTTTTCATTACAGCCCCAGCCTTGCCCATTGATCTAAGCGTTCAGGCGACAGCAGATTAATTGGGCACCCACAGCCAGCTGCGCTGTCAGATTCTGGGCTGTCAGCTTGACGGGTCCCTTCCTTGCCTGCTGAAACCCCTACGCTTTGGTGGGGGGGGGGGGGATCATTGAGGAGGCCCTGGCCCCGCCTTTATCTCGGGGATGTATGAGCCAGTGTTTATGGATCGGGGAAAGTGGCCGATTTGACTGGGGGTATCCGGATAGAGGCCTCCTGTGATTGTGGGGTGGACCTAACGCAGGACAGGCTAAGCTGGCTTTATCTTTTTTGTTGTTGTTATTTATGTCCACCCCCAACCAAAAATAACCCCCCCCTCAGCCCCCCACCATCTTTCTTCCTGCCATTTCCTGAAGTGGTCTTTGTTTTAACAGAGTCAACGCTCAGGTTTCAAGCAGCTGTTTTAATTAAAAGCCACACTGCGGATGCGGTATCTGACAGGCTGTCGATGACACGGCTTTTATAAACGAGCGCTGTGTGTGTGTGTGTAAGCGCACCCGCCCGCCGTGTGTGTGTGTGTGTGTGTGTGTGTGTGTGTGTGTGTGTGCATTAAACAACATGCCGCACCACATACCACCGCGCTGCTGTCTGGCTCTGAAAACTGACTTGTTGTAGGAATTGCCATTTTTCAGTACATGTGTCATTTGTTTGTTAGTTTGTGTTAAATCTGATAATTAGTGATCTGTTGTATGTACAGTCAGTCCTTCTGCTTGGCTACTTTCCCCATCGCAGCATAAGAAATTACATGGGAATTTTTAGGAGTGTTTGAGAGTTCTGCGAAAACCACAGACGACACATGAAGGTGATACACAAAGAGTTTAGTGACTCATACATGCATAAAATATACGTACGGTGGTTGGGAAGACGCCGGGCGTGTTTACGGCAGCCTCTCGGTGATCTGCCAGTGACTCTCAGTGATCTGCCAGTGTTTCCTGTTTCTCTTTACATTGCTCCACTTGCATGCTCTCCTCGCTCGCGGGAACCAAAAAATTGTACGTGGCTGTGCCCCTATCCCCCACAACGTGAGAGGGTCGACTGCATGTTTGTGGGGGGGGGTTAGGATTAATATCATGTAATTCCAACATGTACCTTCTGATGTGGAGGCAGCATTGAGTGAGAAGGAAAGATGGAGAAAGCCAGCGAATTGTGTGTGACCCAGACATAGCATAGTTGCCCCCGCTGGCAGGAATGATGCTAATGGTGAGCTCCTAGGGCCCCCCCCATACTCCCTACCCTACTCCCGAAAGCAGAACAGTGAGAGAGTGCCCCTCATTCCTAGGGGATATGTCTTTTACCCCCCCCCCCCCCCATTTCAGAGCTTTTGTGTTTAGGGCATTGGGTGAGGCACTGATGCAGAAAGCATTCCGCTCTCATAAGTGAGGCAGAGTGTCCGCCGCAGAGTGTAATGCCAGGGAAAATGCATGGGGAGGCAGCCTGCGAGTTAACAATGGCAGCATCTCCCCTGCGCCGGACGGGTGCTTGGTTAAGTGCCCATTGGTCTGATTTCCTGGTGGGACCCGGGGGAGAAACGGACTTAATAATAAACTGATTTAATAACGGGCCAGTGCCGAAATTGCGCGAAAATTGCCTCCTGAAGTCATAATTGTCCAGCCTTCCTGTCTAAATGGCGTGTTTCTGTGATTTCCCGTCTCGGCGGGTCAGGTGAAGATGGAGGAGCCCTAGTTTCTGAGTAGCCCGCGATCTTTGGCTGACTGTTTCGGAGCCCGTCTCATTACCACCTCAGCCGGGGGCTCAGAGGGGGAGGCGGTGGGGGGGGGGTGTATATATTAAGACTTCTTATGAAGCTGCAGGAGTGAGGAACTGGATGTTGCCATTGGAAACCTGATGGGCTACCTGTCCGGCCACGCCGGCCCGTGACAGCGCCTGCAGAGCAGTGGCACTGACACGCGGCGCCGTACACGACACCCTCCGCGCTGACAGGTGATTAAAGGTAGAACTCGGGGGACGTAAAGGTTGTGAACCGTAACTGCCAACTTATAGCGATGTAGCGATGGGGTTTGTGCAGTTAGCAGTGTGGCATGAGGGCTCGGTGCGTTCAGGATCTCTGTGCACGTCCACATTACAGCAGAACTTCTCAAACTGTGGTACGTGTGCCACCAGCGGTACTCGGAGCGCCCCCTGGTGGTATGTGGTAATTTGTTCACCAATGTGGTACATGGCTGAATCTGAAGTGATATTTTCAGGGGCGATACTAGGATTTTTTTTCAAGATAAGGGACACATAAGAGGAGGTATAATTCCTACAGATGGGCCAACCTTATCATTAGCCAGTGATGTGCTTTGAATTGGTGAGTGACAAGGGGAGGGAACACTCTGGAAGCCAATCAGCTTTCGGCTTGGGCCTGTGGCCCCGCCCTTGTATAGAACCCTGGATAATTGAACACCGGGACTGAGTAAGAAGCACTTAGAACACACATGGCTCTGTTCCGACGGATCGTTAAAAAGGCCAGGTCAAACATGGCCGAGAGCTTGACGGCTAGCGGATGGCATTCCGGCGATCCTCCGGCCTTTGGGCCCGCCGATTAGCCAATCGCTGCATTCCCTCAGCTTCTGAGCCGCCCCCGGTGCCCCCCCAGTCAATAGCTGACAGTATAATGAGGCTTTGAGTGATCGTGCGTCTTTCTATCCCTTAACAAATTGGAGTGCCCTTTTCAGTGCTTTAAGCGCGTATGTGTGTGTGTGTACTTAAATGTTATCGTATTATTCGCTTGCTCGCCGTCATGTTACTCTGCCCCGCCTGCTGATTTCTTAATTTCTGTGTGCGGATAGTTTTGCATTGTTCCTATTCTTCAGTGTGTGGTGTATGTACTTCCTGGGTTGTGAAGCTGGATGTTTCTGATTGGTGGACTAGCCCCATCCAGGTCACAGCTCAGTCTTGTGTCTTGTCCTACCTGGGCTATGGTATTTATGGTATTTATGGCATTTATGGCTCGGTGATTAGAGTTTTGAACTCTGTGTCTGTGTACTTTGCATTTTCTCCCCATGTTGTCAGGTTTTTTTCTGGGTACCAAAGCCAACCATGTGTCTGTGTACGAGTGTGTGCCCTGCTATGGACTGGTGGTCCGTCCAGGGTGTCCCCTGCCCTGTGTCCTGTGATGGACTGGTGTCCCCTGCCTCCTGGGATAGGATCCAAACCCATGTGCCAGATACATATATTGTCCAAATATAGTCACATTTTTTTTTCTTTCCACCACAAGTTGGCGCTCATAGTGAGACACTGAGGAGTAGTCGGTGGCAGTCATTTTTAGGCAAAGCCATAATAAAACAGACAACCTCATTTTAAAATTTAAAGTCCTTCAAAGTTAAGAAGCCTAGGAATGGGGGGGGGGGGGGCGTCATTGGCTGAATGACTTAAAATGGAGCCACAGCACCATGGTAACCGCTGATAACCTTTTCTTGTTGTGCCATGCTGAAGCGGCCAAGCCAATAAGGCCGAGAGAGAATGACAGGAAGTGGATGCAGATTGGAAAATGACATTTTCAGCTTGCTATTCTGTGCGAGGCGGCGGCTCTCACTTTCTGCTCTTTGTGGATGCCCCCCCCCCTCCCTGCATTTCCCCCCGTCTGCCCGCCGCCAGGCTTTTCGGTTCCACGCCGGGCTGTCCGCATAAACGTATCTGCAGCATTATGGGAAATGGGGCCAGACTGCAGTGCCCGCAGAATCGGGAGACGTCTTCCAAGGCGCTTTGCGCCTTTTTCTCCCCCGTGGCGTGAAGGCAAGGTCAGCGGAGACGTCAATAAACAGCAAATAAGGGACTTCCATGTTTTATTTAATTTCTCTTCTCTGTAAAAAGCCGACAGAAGCCCAGCACTCTAATTTAATATTTTAATTTAGTTGTAATGTAAGCCCTACTTTCTGGCCTTTCAATCTTTTTCTCCGAGATTTGTCAGGGGAGATGGATGGGGGGGCGGGAAGGGGGGGTGGGACTGATGGGCTGTGGAGAACAATGGATGGATGAATCCCTAACGTCAAAGCCATAATGGAGACGTTGTTTTCGGTGTGTCTGAATGTGCGTGTGCGGTGTGGCGATGGCGGGCGGAGTAACGAGCTTTGAATCTCACGCCTCCCCGCGATCCTCCTGCCTCCCCGGAATGGCGCGGAAGCATCCCGTACTTGGCAACCCACCGAGGAATGGGCCTCTCGTCGAGCGGAATGGAAGCGACGCAGGTCGCGACTCGCAGTCCGGCACGTGGGAGCTGGCAGCCGCATGAGCCGCTGCGTTAAATTAATCTCTGGCGTGACCCCCTCCTCCTGGAAGCATGTGTGCAGCCGTCGCGGGAACTATGGGGGCGGTTTGTGGCTCAGCGGGTCAGGACTCTGCACCCGTGATCGGAAGGTTGCCAGTTCAAATCCCAGGGCCAGCGGCCATTAGGTCCCTGAGGATGGCTTGTAATCCCTCGAGCTGTGCACCGTGCTTGCTCGCTCTCACCTGTCTGTCTCAGATGGGACAGGCAAAAAGAATATTTACCCACGAGGATCAATCAAGTATCCCTGTTAAGAAAGTTAGCAATTGTTTTTTAATGATTATTTCCACATTCTGCTCTAGCCGCTCATCTCATGCCTGCCTGTTTGGTTTGGGGCTCTTGGCGGGGGGGGGGGGGGCACTTTGGATGTGAAGCCAATGCTTACAGCTCATGCTAAGGATTTCGTCCTTTCGGCTCACATGGAAGATGCCTTTCTTTTTTCGGAGGATCATCTCCATTTATTCGGAAGCTTTTACAGTAACTGCAACGCAAAAATTTCCATAAAATGTTTTTCTGTGATCCTGGAAAAAAGCTAGCTATTTTGAAATTTGTGTAACACGTCGCAGTCAGAATAGTTTGGCTGTAACCAAGCGTTACCGCATAATGGCGGCCGAAACAGCTCAGGAGCGTCTCTGTGTGCCAGCTTGTTACCTACAGGGGATGGCAGTTTTTTTTCCCTGTCATTCCCAGAGTAAATTGCTTTTATTACAGGTAATTTTGCTTTCCGTTACCCCACTGGGGTTTGTGTTCTGTACACTGCGGCTGTAGCATAGCTGCAGACTGGAATAATGATTTGAATCGATGAGTCTTGGTGCCTCATAGTCAGCAAGTGGTCAGAAAACCTCAGTATCCCGCTAACGCTCCCGCTAACTCTGCAGGATGCATATTCTGAGGCTGCTAAAGGGTGAAAGGGGCTCAGTGCCCCCCCCCCTCAACATGGGGGAAACGGCCGAGCTTGTCTCCGAATGTACCCTGTATAAACAGATGGTGACATTTCAAAGCTTTTGTTCTGCGATGATGGTTCGAGGGCGCGAGAGCACAAGGCAGGGCGGGGATATCGGGTAGCTGGGTCAGGAAGACCAGGTGCCACTGCGAGTGGGGGCGCAGACGAGGCCCAGTGAGGGGGATGCTGGCCAAGCCGTGGGTGCCGGCGTCGAGGTGAGCGATCGTCACACTGCAGCAGTGCCGACACGGTCACTGTTTACAGGCGTAAGGTGAGGTTACTGCTAATGGCCTGACCTTCTGAAGTAAAAGACACCTCCTTAGTCACCTGATCTGCAGCTTCTGTTCTTTGGCATGTGTGATTTCCTAGCTAGCTATTAGAAGTATTACGGTAGGGAAAGAGGACACTAATGCGGTAATGAGTGAGTAAGGAGACATGTAGCAGTTTTATGTAAGGTCCTGCCCACCTTTGGGTATTAGAATGTAAAACAAGTCACCTTAAAGTGTGTATGTGTGTGTGTGTGGGGGGTGTTTAGGAGAACAACTGTCTGAATGTATCTATCTATCTATCTGTCTGTCTGTCTGTCTGTCTGTCTGTCTGTCTGTCCGTCTGTCTGTCTGATGTAAGGAACATTCAGTAGGTTTGCTGAAACTGACAGAATCTAAAGCTACGTCTGTAAAATTCCTGACATTTGTACGGTCTGATCTAACGTGCACAGTTTTACACTGATAATGGACTGTGCTGCTTCACCAGTTAGTTTTAGGAGTTAGCACTGAGGCAAAGTACTGTGTGTTTGTGTGTGTTTAATCCTTACTGGGACGTAGAACGTTTCCACTCAGCTTGTACAGCATTTTCCTGCCCTTTTACTCCATCCACACATTAAGGTCCCTTTCTTTCATCACTCAGACTCCTGTTGTCCACATTCTCCACTTGCGGGTCTCTTGCTTTGGCAAACCTAGAGCCACAGGTGGTTCCATTACCGCCGATGTTTTTATTCATGTGTTTCCAGGTGCTCTTTATTCGCACTGACATTTAAAAACAAGGCTTAGGGGAGAGAAATCCGGCCGTGTGGCCAGCTGGCTGCTGGAATCCTGCAATGGGAATTGCTGTGTATTCCAGCTTGGTGGAGCTACAGTAATTGTGATTCTCTTGGGTTCTTTGTGTTTTTCTTTTCTGTTGGATGGGAGATGTTTAGTTACTTTACTTCTCCTACCCAAACATCTCGGACAGCCCCGGGCCTCTCATGGCCAATGGTGGAATGAAAGTGAGAGTCTCTGTCCTTGGATTAATGTAATAAAGTGCAGTGCAGAGACCCCAGTCACACGCAGTCCAGTTAAAAGGTCCCATAGCACAGAGCAGATGCTTCCTTCCTGTTTCCATATTATTCTGTCTTAATGATGTCGTAATGTATCATAACACACCCATGTATAGCACCTTGGCACGATGCAAAAATAAATTGAATTAAATTTAATTTAATATGGCAGCATCGGAGCCAGTGTTAAATTGGGGTGGGGGGCATCATAAGAGCTCCTATAAGAGAAAAACAATATGTGGGTCCAATTTAAAATGACCGTCCTACAAGATACAGTGCCGCCCCCACTGCTCCTGTCGCCACTCCCCCCAGACGATAGCTGGCCACCAGGGAACCCCCCCAAGGCCTCTGATAGAATTGGAACACCAGTCATACCATAAAGACCTTGTCCCCCCCACCCCACGAAACACACCTACACTGACACCTCAGCCTGCTCTCCCTTGGCAATAGTGGACAAAAGCCCCCAGAAGTAAATTAGATGGCGGCTCGCATCTGGAGCCTCTCGATGGGGCGAACGGCTCGCCCCCGTAAGGGGGGGGGTCGCCCTACAAGGTCCTGTGCAAATTTATTACTGAGCTTCGCAGCCGGATGAGCGAGTAAAGCCGCGCTCCGCCGGGACTCGGCATTAAAGAGGTCACAATCGACAGCGGCGTGCCCCTCCCTTCAGCGCGCCGCCATTCAGTCAGCCAGTGCTGACCTTTACTTTGTAGAAATTGCTTTGGGGACGTAATCATAACGGCACTATTGAACTAGGGCTCCCGCTCACTTAATCGGCACTTCCACGAACCTGCCGAGCGACGGTCCCACCTTTGTTAGATACCGCGTCGCTCATCCGCCACTGTTGGAGTCCTCGAGTCCCCCCAGATAAGGGCAGCGGCCCAATCTGCTTATTAATGTTTACATCTCCGCTGAGATCTCATTTGAAGCTTCGCGGGAGACATCCCATTTCTCTCACGAACCAACGGTCGCCTGACTTAGCCGATAGCGCTCCCCTGTCCGATTCCATTTCAGAAGAGTGGAGACGGTCGCCGTCGGCGATAGTTGCCACGCGAGATGACCCCCAGAGGTCGTCATCTGCCTGTTTTGTGCTCAAAATGGCCGCCGTCGTGCATTCGGGGCATTGACGGATCTGTGGGGTGCTTAGTCGCAGTGAAGCAGTGCGACCTGCTTGACCTTCAACACGTTGTGCTTCACTGCGGTATTAATGACTGTGGAATCACACCTTGTTTCTTTGGGAAAAACTCAAGAGGAGAGGGTTCCTGGCTCTTCCAGCACCTGCTTAGTCTTCCCCCTGGGATGCACAATCTTGCTGCCCCTCTCCCACTCAGCCTGCCTCCCACATTCCTCCAGAGTGGTCTCCTGTCACCTTGCACAGCTGTCAGTTCATCTTGCCTCTCCATTCGCCCATGTGCACGTTGCCTCTCTGCTCCCTTAATCCAGAAGATTGAAAGCCATGTCCTCCTGACCCCAAGCAGTCTGAAAGAATAATAATTTTGAGAACAACCAGATGGAGGACAGGAGATTTTAATCGGTGGAGAATCCAGGGCAGGTGCGAAACACCTGTGCGATCGAACCTCATCACCCGCACGGCAATAGGGAATATTTTACAGATGGTTGGAGCGTTTCACACTCAGTCCAGAAGAGATCGATGTCTGTAACCCGGCTGACCCAGGAGCAAAGTAGCCCTTCCAAAGTGTGGAGGTGTTTCTCATCGTTTTTGTTGCACGTCACATGCTCCAACTTGTTTTAATCATCATGGTCTATACTCAAGGAAAGTATACTAACACACAAAGGTAAAACACAGTAACTATGCCAAGACTGAGAAAAGAGGCTTCAGAGTTCTTTATCTGACTACCCGTGAGCGTGATAGTGTACTCATTCAAGACCGAGCATAGATAAACTGAGACATTTTTGTCTACAAGATAAGCCTAAGACACTCAATTATGGCAAGAAGTCAATTTTCATAAAACATACCATTACTGGGGGTGGCACAGTGGGCAGCACTGTTGCTGACACCTTTGGGGCTAAGGTACCTTGATATGTACAGTACAGGCCAAAAGTTTGGACACACCTTCTCATTCAGTTGAATGAGAAGGTGTGTCCAAACCTTTGGCCTGTACTGTATGTCTGTGTGAACTTTGCATGTTCTCCCTGTGTCAATGTGGGGTTTCCTCCGGGTTTCCCAGTTTCCCCCCACAGTCCAGAAACATGCTCAGGTGACTTGGAGTTGTCAAATTGCCAATAGGTGTGAGTTGTGAATGGTGAGTGTGAATGGTGAGGGGTGATTGTGAATGGTGAGTGTGAATGGTGAGGGGTGAGTGTGAATGGTGAGGGGTGAGTGTGAATGGTGAGTGTGAATGGTGAGGGGTGAGTGTGCCCTGCCATGGGTTATTCCCTGCCTTGTGCCTGTAGCTTCCAGGATAAACTTCGGACCCCTGTGACCTGGGATGTTCTGCCTTGGTATGTCAGTGTAGGAGGTTCACATGCATAGGATCTTATCAGGTTATTTTCTTTGGTGGGGGAGGATATGCAGAGTGTACAGTAGGTCTAAGCTCTGCTGCACTGTTTGCAGTTCTGGGTAATGGAGATATACAGAATCCTGTACAAGACGACCTGGATGCAATGCATTGCATGCGCTGGCGTGCATGGTCTCTCCTCCGGTCATGTTTGACCTCTGAACCTCTGTCGAGACGCAGTCTTTTCTCTAGCCCATCAAAACCACCTGCCACCCCTGCTCATGTTACCCAGAAGCACAAGAATCACAATGTGATAAATTGGATGAAATTGCTGGCTTGGGGGTTGGGCCATCAGTCTGGCAAGAGATAATGCGCACCTTCAGCTCACCTTTCATGAGAGCAGAGAACTTTTAATTGTGCTGGCACCCTGGGGATCCTCAGGCAGCTGGAAAGATCTGAGCTTTGTGCCCCACGTCACGGGCGGAGAGACTCTCAATGGATCCGTGACAGTCAGACCCGGGCTGACCTCGAAATGCCACCAGGACCTGTTTGAGACACAAAGACTCTGTGTCTCTCTGTCCTGCCTTTTCACAGCCGAGAGATTAAAACCGGAAAGGTCTTTGTTGTCCACTACCCCACGGAGTGTCTGATGGGACAAATCTCACGGAGGCCCAGCCCTTTGTTGACCCTTTGTTGGAGAGACCCTTGAGATGATGTTTGGAGCCGGGATTTCCAAAGCATGTTTTCTCACTGTAATTCTGTGTCTTAGTTGTGACCCCTCATTCAGCCTCTCCCCGTGGCAGCATACGTCATAATAATCTGTGTGTCTCATAACTGCCGCTGTCCTTTGGAATACACTTCATGGATACCCCTGCAGTGGCTTATTCGCAATGCGGTGACCAAGTTAGACAACGCAGGGGAAACGGGCAAAGGCACTTCGCAGCCGTTAGAATGATGCTGCGGGGGCCACTGTCGTTTTATGTACAGAATCGGGCTCGCTTTGGGCCGTGCTGAAACGGCTCACTGCCGCTGAGCGTCCAGTAAAAAATCCTCGAATCACCCATGATCCTAGCCGCTTAATTAGCCAAAGGGCTAGATGGTGGGTGGTCTTTCCTCAGCAGGTCTCAGGTAGTGATGTGTCTTCCTGTGCACGTCATGTCAGCGCGATAAATGGGGCCTCGCTGAGTGAATGAGCAACAGCAAAGAGCCGGAATTCAAATGCCAAACCCTCTAATCACTCGTTAGCTCTGCCCTCTGTGCTAAATGGAACAGACTAATTGAAATTAAGCACAGGGTAGCTGACCAATAAAGCCAGGTTTACCAGTCTGGAAGGAGGAAGCCTGCATACTCGGGCCATAAACTCGTGCACGGCGGTTGGATTTTCTGAGACGCGCAGGCCCTTGTTTATACGTCTGCTTGGCCTTGTAAAGGTTGAGCCGTAGCTGAAAGGTCGTTGGGGTCAGTGCTGGCAGAGCACTACTCAGAACTTCCTCGGCTAAACTGGAAACGCCGATCGGCATATATAAATGTTAACAGCCCGTGGAAAGGCTTAAATGACTTTAGGTAATTAGGGCTGTCGGACTGAGCGGCTGTTAGCGCAGAAACTCACCATATGACATCTTGCCTCTTTTTAGCGGCTAACGTTCTTTATAGCATCCAGCCATTAGCTGGAGATTGTCGTAAGCGTTTGATAAGGTGCTCATTACGCATCATCATACTCGCATTTCCTTTTGCCGCTGGGTGGACCTCCGTCTCGTGCATCGGGCTTATCTCCTTGTTGTTCTCACATTGTCTGTGCACTATGTTCTGTGTGGGTCGTTCTGGATTATGTCATCTATGTATATATCTATTCATGCTCGCAGGCAGACAAGGTGGGAGACCGGTAACGGATGCCAGATAAATCCTAGGCTGATCCTGGCGTTCGATTCTGTCACCACAACACCTTTAGCCAAAATACCCTGATCTCCCATGCTTAGTGGTTGCTTGCTCACCAGAGTTAGTCTATCCATCGTATCTGTGACCATTCTACTAGCAATGTCTTGGACAGCATTGCCTTCAATAATTAATTATTCTGAAATTCAATTTGAATTAATCAAGGCACAATAAATTAATCAAGGCCCACTGGATTTCAAAGACATGTTGAGTGTGTCAAAAAAAACCCTGTAGTCCAAAGATTAGTTGATGTGAAATTAATTTATATGTTATGTAATATATACTGAAAAAGAACAAAGAATGGTTGCAGTTTGACCTACATTAATGAGAGCTTAAATTAGAAATTTATTATGATTCAGATATTTTTAACATCTGACATCTACGGTTTTTAACCCCCCCCCCAGGGGGGTTTGGGGGGAGTCTCCGGAGGTCCCGAGAGACGCATCACAAATTGATAAAAAGTCAGTATCAGCCACATAACGTTCAAGCCAAATGTTCGAGACTAAAATAGTCTGTGGCTCTTAGTTATTTATGTTAGCACACATTAGTGGTGGGGGGGTGCAGTTCTGCTCTCCTTTCATTTGGACGTCCCTGGTTTTAAAAAGGCTGAAAACCGCGACACTAGACCCTGCTGAAGTGATGTTGTTATGATATATGAATATGCATAACTCTGTCAGGGATGTACCAACTTCTCTGGGGGCTCCAGCCTGACATGACAGGGGCCCCTAAGTGGGGCATTTGAACTTTTTTTTTTGCAGCCGAAAAAGAAAAGCAGAGGGAATTAAAAAACGATGGAATATGCCAATCAAAGCGTGGGGTGCCAGCGGTAAAGCTTAGCAATCAGGGTGGGGGCAGGAGTGTGGTCGGTAAGATTCAGCAATGGGGGGAGGGGGGGGGGGGGCATTGCCTGCAGGTCGATCGGCCAAATTTAAGAAGTTTAACTGTTTGCCTCTTTTGCCGTGACCCTAGGCTGGAATAGCCTATACCTTACTCTGTCCCTTAGGCTAAGGATAATGTTGAATTTTTGCATACGTTTGTTGAATTGTGTTCTCTCCGTGTCCATTCATAATTTGTCTACCACTCTAGTGGGGTGGTATCAAAGACACAGGACCGGTCATGTTAATATTTGTGCTGTTTTCTTCTTGTTAGGCTACCTTGTGCCAGTTCGCAGTGAAACAACCGGTACCACTAGCACCAGTTTGAACATAAAGCTAGGTAGTGCAATGTCTCAAAATAGGAATAATCCATTATAGCCAGTGTGGCGGGGGGCCAACTTTGTCTATCCTGAACAGTAAAATGGCTGAAAAAGAAATGCTATAATTTAAATGACCAGATTATCCTATATCCATAAATGTAACTTCATGGGGGCCCCTAGTTTTCATGGCCTAGCCTTGCCTTATGGTCTATGTGTCTGGATGAGCCTACAGTCTGTGTGTCTGGATGAGCCTACGGTCTATGTGTCTGGATGAGCCTACGGTCTGTGTGTCTGGATGAGCCTACGGTCTGTGTGTCTGGATGAGCCTACGGTCTATGTGTCTGGATGAGCCTGCGGTCTGAGTGTCTGGATGAGCCTACAGTCTGTGTGTCTGGATGAGCCTGCGGTCTGTGTGTCTGGATGAACCTACGGTCTGTGTGTCTGGATGAGCCTGCGGTCTGAGTGTCTGGATGAGCCTGCGGTCTGTGTGTCTGAATGACCCTGCGGTCTGTGTGTCTGAATGACCCTGCGGTCTATGTATCTGGATAATGTCAATTTGCAACATTGTGTAGTTGAATAAAATGCATATCACGTGTAAAGTGGCATGGCAGCTTTGTTAAAGGGGAATGCGCTTTAAATTTTGAAGTGCTTTTGAAAAAGTAAGTGTGGATGGATAGAAGGTGACAGCAGCGTGAGTGAGTGACCTGTAAGAGAGAAGCAAGACAGCAAGCCATTGGTTGGAGTGAGGGGTGAGCAAAGTGGCTGATCAGCAGTAGATAATGAACGCTTCATTATCGGTACAATGGATTTAAGTGTGAGACACATACCTCTGGGACGGCTTACTGGACATATTGTTGCCCAACTCATTAATTGCTGATAATGACCAGAGGTCATTAACGCAGTGTCTGTCATTTCGACCTCTCCCCATCATTGACGAGTAGAAATAATGACATGATAGATCTTAAAACTGAATTCAGTAAAAGCTCTCCCATCCAGCAACATGGGGAGGGAGGCAGTAATGAATAGTTACCTTACGTTCTGGAAAAGTACTATTTGCAAGGTCACTCTTGAAAAATACTGAATTGTAAGACATTATTTAAACCCTAATCCATTTTAAACACGCACTAATGATTATTGACTGCTACTCTTACACGGTGCAATGTCCCTGCCATGCACAACGAATCGTCAGGTAAACAGTAACCAGCGTAAAGATTACCAAAGTCTGCTACTGCGTGGGTAAGCGCTGGTGCTGCTGCGTGGGTATGCGCTGGTGCTGCTGCGTGGGTATGCGCTGGTGCTGCTGCATGGGTATGCGCTGGTGCGGCTGCATGGGTATGCGCTGGTCCTGGCTCGGGTACAACACAGGGCTGTTTCTGTTATAATGCGGGGCTGCTGACTCACACACCTGGCCTGACACTCACACTTTCAGACTCTCACGCAAGAAATCTTACGGCAAATCTATATTATTCCATTATAAACCTAAAATTAGCTACATCTAAAGCATTGGGGAAGTCTGCAAACTATACAGACTATGTACAAGGTGATAAAACCGTTACATACGTGTAAATATGAGTGCATGCGTGTGTGCAGACGTGTCCCGAATTGAAAACCTCATTCCAGGCAGCTGACCAAAGTTGGAAACCCTGGTTATATACTTTACTGTAAGACGTAAAATAAGAGTGCGGTTTCTTACTATTGCTATTATTTTATACTGATATTTTAGAATTGTGCCGGTCATATTCCAGCGATTTTACTGTACTAATAACTTCCGAAACTCACTGATTCACAGTAAACACGACAGACTGTAAAAGCGCTTCTTGGTTATCGTTGGCTCATTGCCCTTGAAATGGTGTCACGCGTGTTAAAACACCCTGAGGGGTAACGAGTCTCGGGACCATCTGTAGAATTATACAGTGGTGGAGTCTGACGTGGAAAGGAGCTGCGTGGGGTTTCCCCAGCCAGGGGGGAGCGGCAGGGAGTCGCGCGGAGTGCGAGCCCGTCCTGTCACGGTTCAGTTAGCGGGGGATCACATTGCCTTGGTGCTGGAGCTCTCCTCTCGGAACCCGCCGGCAACGCCGTTGTCCCCGTTGGCAGCCTGCGCGCTGATAATTATGCTCCATGATGAATGAAAATGCTGCCACTTTGGTTAAGAACGTCACCCGTTTAGACCATAATGAGAAGCTCATTGTCACAAGATAATTGAATTTCTCTGTGGCAGGAAGGCAGAGCAGCCGCGGCGGTGATACTCGTATTAATTCTGATTTCAAAAGTGTTTTTATTATTTCTGATTATAATATGAAATTTTGAGGTTAGTTGTTTGTGATGCAGCTCACTGAGAACTATTGTGTATGACAAGTGTAAGAAAATAGCTGTTATTTGTGAATTATTTGTTCCGGGAGATTTACACGCTAACCTTTCTTGGGTTTGTTTGTGTGTTTTGTATTTATGCAATTTGGAGCCCGGGAAGTCTGTAATTAAACGTAAATGTTGCGCCGCGTGCAAAGAAAACCAAATGTGACATTCATACGTGGTCTGGCATTTTACCTGGACTCAGGATGGGCTGATGGCAAAAGTGAGCAGATGGGCCAGAACTCAATGCCATATTTATCAACCCCAGTCACTGGGGAGGGACTTGCTGTGAAAAAAGCTTTCCTGACTGATTTCGTTCCTCTTTTCTTTTAGTCAGCTTCAGGGAACACATATTGCATTTAATCCCCAGAGGTGATGCAATGTTGTCCCAAAATATGGGATTGTAAGGCTGTAATGCAGCTATGTGCAGGTGCTGTGGATGAGATGGACTCCGTTTAATGTGCCCTGAGTGACTTGCTTGCTTATGGGAAACTTCTCACCTGAATTCCATTTTGTTTTGGCTGTCAACCAATGGAGTAAGGTGTTGCTGAGATGAAGACTGACTGGCCTTTTCTAGAAGGGCCGCGGGCATTTGTTGCGGGAATTTCTCATTCGAGCATTGGTTCCATGAGTGCGTATGACCTCAGTCTATTAGTATCCATATAAATCTGCACTAATTGATACATAAAAAGCAGTAAGCATTTAATTAGTTGAAGTTAACATATTCAGCTGCTCCGACTACAAACACTGTAGCACTGTCTCATGTCACAGAATGGCAGTAACTGACTTCAGTCTGTTTCACGTGGGCGTGTGTGTGCATCTGGGTCTACAGGAGACTGCGATGAAATCGAGTAGCAAAAAAGCTGACAGGAATGGGAACTGTAGCTTTCTTCGTGTTCATTATGTTAATGTTTTAATGTGTAAACATTTGGCATGTGAGTTCAAGGATACCTTAGAGAGAGAGAGAGAGAGAAGGAGAAAGAGGGGGGTGACTGTGGGGTGGTGGGTAGATTTCCCTGGGCACCGGGATAATGGGTCATATCCAGCCTCTCAATTTGGCTAAGTCATCAGAGCAGCTGATTGTGTCACACGAGGGCTGAGGGGTTGCTCTGGGCATAAGCAGCTGAGCTTCCATCTGTACACATGGTTCTGCTCCCAGGGAGAGAGCCACCTGCTGCACCTGGAAGGTGGTGTTCTGGGGTGATGTGGAGGGCTGGTGTAAAAAATATATAAATATGTCTGCTGTCCTATGAAATGCAGGTTGGGAAAATGCAGTCAGTGGCTAGGCTGGACTTTCACCTCACCTGTGCTAGCGGCAAAACAGATGGTAACGGTGATGATAATGATGAGGGTGATGATCATGATTATGGAGATGACGATGATGATGGTGATAATGATAGTGGTGATGATGATGTTGTTGGTGATGGTGATGATGATGATGGTGATGATGACGGTGGTGGTGATGATGATGATGGCGATGATGGTGATGATGACGGTGGTGGTGATGATGATGATGGCGATGATGACGGTGGTGGTGATGATGATGATGATGGTGATGATGACAGTGGTGGTGATGATGATGATGACGAGGAAGGTAGTGATGATGATGGTTATGGTGATGTTGATGGTGGTCGTGGCGATGATGATGTTGACGATGGTGGTGGTTGTGGTGATGATGATGATGATGATGATGATGGTGGTAATGATAGCGGTGATGATGATGTTGTTGGTGATGGTAATGATGATGATGGTGATGATGAACATGATGATGACACAGGTGGTGGTGA
Organism: Hyperopisus bebe; assembly: GCA_026777045.1. Classification (NCBI taxonomy): domain Eukaryota; kingdom Metazoa; phylum Chordata; class Actinopteri; order Osteoglossiformes; family Mormyridae; genus Hyperopisus; species Hyperopisus bebe. The sequence continues at coordinate 14,642,786 of JAODJW010000046.1, forward strand.
TGAACATGATGATGACAATGATGCTTGTGGTGATGATGATGATGATGATTATGGTGGTTGTGGTGATGATGATGATGATGATTATGGTGGTTGTGATGATGATGATGATGATATCAACAGCGATTTTTCTGACTGTGATGCACTTCTCTCTCTCCACAGGACAAATGACATAGGATGAACACTGCTGGCCGGCTCTGTCTGTCTGTGCTGTTGTCCCTTCTCGCACTGGCCTGGCCTACGGAGCTGCCGGGCCAGGGTCCCCCCTGCTCCTCGCTTGCGGCAGGGGTGCTGTACGGCTCCTTCTCCCTCAGGGACCTCTTCCCCACCCTGGCCGCAGGCTGCTCCTGGACCGTGGAGAACCCCGACCCCACCAAATACTCCCTCTACTTCCGCTTCAACCGTCACGCGGGAGCCTGCCTGAGCTTCCAGCCCTCCGTGGTGGCGCTGGACCACTACCTCGCCAACCAGACGTGTGCCGTCCCTCCGCCGGCCGAACAGCGCCCCCCAGAGGCGGTGGAGCTGTGTCGGGGCACCGGCGCCCACACTTTCCTGCAGTTCGACAAGAACTTTGTCCAGCTGTGCCTGGCTGGTGAGCCGGAGCCAGGGGAGGCACCGGTCGGCGCTGAAACCCTTGCGTTCGGCCTGGTGGAGCTGCTACTTGTCAACAACGAGAACTCCAGCCGCTTCACCTGCGCTGTGCTGTGCCGCTGGTTCGAGGAGTGCCTGCACGTGGGTCGCCCTGGGGAGCGCTGTGGCCTCACGCAGACAGGCTGCGCCTGCCCCGATGCGGCCCCGCCCCTTCCGCTACTGCCCACCACGCCCCACAACGACTCAGCCTCGTCTTCTTCGTCCGGCTTCTTCTTGGAGACGCCCGACAGCTGCTGCGTCACTGAGCTGCATTCCAAGAACGTCATCGCCGTAGCTCCCAGGGATGTCAGGCAAGGTAACCGTTCAGCTCTCGTTCAGCTCGTGCTCTGCTGGCGTTCAACTCTGCCTTGACCTCGGGCCGTAGGTGTCCTCCGATTTACGCTAACATGCGGGAGTGGAAATGTGGGTAAGCGGGAAATTCGGGGCAGCAGCAGGGGGTTCGAGGCCTAAGGGGGTTTGCGGTGATGAGGTTCAGGTAGAAGTTGTGATTGGGGCCAGTGCTTCTCACTGATTGCAAGCCGGCATCATCTGGCGACCTTCTAACGGGAATCAGATATTCAAATCAGACTTTCAGATCCTCGCAGCAATCAGGTCACTTCTCCCCCCTCGCTTTATCCACTTGGCGTCTGATTTGGCTGACGATTGACTTGATGAGGGAGGTGCTGTGGGAGTTGGTGGGGACGGGGACGGGGACGGGGGGGGGGGGGGGGGTGGGTGGGTATAGTGGTGGGGGCTTATCAGTAGATGCACAGACTTGACGCAGTGGATAAAGCTCATTATCTGATCCTGCCGTGCAGTACAGAGGGTCACCGTGTGGCAAGACCCAGGGCACAACATCCGACCTGCCAGAGAGTCTGGCTGATCCTAGAGATGCATTTCCCATGCATTTCCAGAGTTTGCATTATTTTGGAAAGACTAACTGTCAACTCTTTGTCAGGGACATGGCACACATTTGCACAAAAACAAAGGAGTTCTCACCAGTTCTCAAAGTCGGTCAAACTCAGAAAAGGCCTTGGCTTTCAAGATATTTTGGAATTTGAACAGGTTGTTAGATATTTTCAGCTGACTGCATAGTTACACGGCACTAATTAAGCCACCCTGGAATAAGCTGGAATTGATTCCTCACCGTACACCAGCCTGGGACGTTGGAGGACTAGTAACAGCAATCCCCAAAGCCTGCGTGCTCATTAAATATGGTCGTTCATGTGGGGAGATGGGGAGACAGCTGGGTATTGGCTGAAGTTACTTTGGTCTGTGTGTGTAATCGGGCTTCTGCGTTGGTCTTTTTGGTTGGCAATTTTTCACCCTTTAAGTCTTTGCTTGGAGCCAGAAATGTCAAGTTCAAGGCATTCTGGTTGCCTAGTAGCATGGAGACACTCTAAAGCAAGAGAGTTGGCCCTGGCTACCCATTTGGCGAACTGGGTTAGTTGCTTAGCTGGCTACAGACTCTTGATGAACAAATAGTGTGTTGGCTTTGGGTCATTGGTTGAAATTGCTACTACTTTCCACACATTAAAATTCCAAATGCATGAAATTGTAGAATTATTTACTGTACTTTCCTGGGAACTAAGAGAGACTGTTCACAGTATAGACTTCTCTAGTATTCTTGATGATCCTGAAATTTTCACACAGGGTTTTGGAGAGAGCTGACAGAGTTTATGGACTAATTCAGGTTGCCGGTCCCAGGTATCGCGTTACTTCTTTTAACTTCAGTTATACTTGACTTGGCAAATGGCAGTGTGGTTTTCAGCCTGCCTGTGAAAGCCTTACCTGCCTGTTTTTATTTTATTTTTTTCAAGGGCTCTTTCATCCAAGGGGGGCCCGTAAAATGACAGGTGAAAGCTGGCTTCTAGATATTCTACATGAAATCTCTTCCTTGGGTCTATTGTTATCTGCACCTAAAGGAGAACTCAGAAGAACGCAATGGGTTATTTCTTCATCATGTTGCATCAGTTTTACAGCTTTACAAATATAGACTCATGAGGCAGCAGCCACATTACTCATTAAAGTCATGCTGTGATTTTGTTTTGATGCTTATTTTACATAATTTATCTGCTTTGCTATGGCTTTGAATCGTTTTGCTTTTCCTTCTTCAGGAAAAATGGATTGATAATGGATTATAAAGGAATTCTCCCGGAATTATTGTCTTATAAAGACACATTGTTGGTATAAACATTTCAGTAATTGTACATTTATTATTCCTGGGAGCTACTCCAGCCAATTTGGCTGTTTTCTGCAAGCTGCCTGACGGTCTTCTCCATCCTCATCTGGCTTTTCTTGGACTACATCAGCAAGCTAATCTGAACATTTTAATTGGCAATATGCTTTGAACAAACTTGTCGCATCCAGTAAACCTCAGCATCATACTAAAGTTGGGCGATTAACCAAAATGCTACTCTCACCAACATAAATGACCTTATGGCTGTTCCTGCTAATTGCATTCTTGTGGCCCAGTCATGTCTGGATTGACTAACGGATGCTGTGGTTTTCTGTAATTGTATTATTTTCATGGTGTTTCCCTCATGGTCTTGTTTTGCTGAGTACGGTTGCGGCATTTGTTGCCCATAGTGCATGATGGAGTTTGTGTGTCTTGTAATGGGCTGGCATCCCATCTAGAGCAGTGTTTTCCAACCCAGTCCTTCGGGACCCTCAGACAGTCTGAATTTTTGCTTCCTCCCAACTCCCAACCAATCAAGGACACTGAATACCGAGTGTAGGTGCTTTGGAAGCTGATTGGCCCCCAGAGAACCCCATCCCCAGTCACTCCCCCATTCCAAACATATCACTGGCTAGTGATGCGGTTAGCTCTTCTATATGAATTATGGCCCTTTTATGCCCCAACCTTAAAAAAAACATCCTAGAATTGCCTCAGGTCACCTCAATTAAGGGAGATCAACTTCAGTGCCGGTGTCACAATTAATCTCATGGAAGTAGCACTTTGGGGGGGGGGGGGGTGTTGTTAAGCAGACGATCCACGGACACACTTCAGGGAGACACCAGACTTCTTTATTTTAGAATGAATGTCTATTAAAAAATATTTTTTAGGTTAAAATTAAAGCAAAATAAAAGATATTGTCCTTGTTAGATGGTGCTTGTCAGTGGGGACGCATGGCCCGCGAATGCCCCACATTACGCCGAGCCCGATCTACTTGGGTAAATGGACTGATGGTTTTCTCACACTCGCTATCAGTGTCTGAATCGTAATCCCGCTGCCATCGCTGTAACTGTTATCCTTCATGGTGATTTGCTTTATCCGGTGACGCATTTGCATGCCTGACGGGGCGGCGGTGACAGCGACGAGACGCTCGCACGCTCTGCTGCACGGAGTGATGTATTCCGGAGCCGTCCAGAATAAAGCTGGATAGTTATTAGCTTTTGTGGCGAGTTAAGCGTTCGGCAGAGCCGAGCAATTCTGCCGGCGTATCATACAGGGGCAAAGAAAGTAAAAATGTTAGTCATTAAACTGGAGTCATCCTGGGGTTGCAGCCTCATTCCTGCGTAATAACTCCGTTTCATTTACCGCGGTCACCGGTTTGAAACTCTCTGTGTGCTTAAAATGGATGCCAGTCACTTTCTCATTTTGGATGTATTTCCTGTGAAAATGTGACCCCATCACTTTTCTTTCTTGTTAAAAATCACAATGGCTATTTTTTTCCAGCTGATTGACCGCCGGAGCTTACGGCTGCCCAAGCGGGGGCGAGCTCTCTGTGGCCTCTGGCCCCCCCACCCCTACTGATTGCCACGTTTATACCTCCTTAGTAATTTCTCACCTGACTCCGCCTGGCATTTTGTGTCGATCTGCACCTCATTGATGATGTCTTTGGACAAGTCCAGATTTAGTTTTGGGGAACAGGAGACGGACGTTGACATCGCGTAGGTGTCCGCCTTGATCTCTCCGCCGTTTCTCTTGAATTTTTTTTCCTGCTTGGTGACGGTCCTCGCCTTGTTAAATCTTGTTAAACCATACTGATGTCCTGCTGAATATGTTCGGTGATGAGATTCATTTTTGTTCACTAAACGAGGTTCATGTGAAATTTTGAAGTGTGGAGCCATTTCTGCTGGAACATGCTGGTCCGATCAGAACCAGATCAGTTGGGGGGCATTTTTAGTCAGAATGGGCCCCCAGACAGAGTATTGGATTTGCCTGGCTTTGGCTCCAGATCCCTCGGCCTGTTCTAAATTCGAGGGGGGGGGACTAGCATCCCGTCCCCCAGTGCCTTGGCCTTCCCTTGTTCATCTTATAATTGTCTGCAAGTGCAAAGAGAACTCACTTATCTCACATCACCCTTTAATTAATTTTCTAGCTGATATTTCCTTTGACTTCAAGCCCAATGTTCATGCCTCTCTGAATGCTGCGTATTTAAACAGCCCCACCCCCATCCATGTATGAGATGATCAGAGTTGGGTAGTTCAGGTCCTTAGAGTAAGACTCCAGACTAAGATTTCATTTCAGTCAATCAGCTGAGTACTCTGTGACTGTGACTCTTTATACTGAACTGGTTAGTTGAAACAAAATCTTGGTCTGGATTTTTTTTTTACTCTCTGGACCTGAAGTACCCACCTCTGGAGAAGATGAAGGTAGGCCTCTCAGAATGGAGCGTAAGCCGTGTTGGGAGTGCCGGAGCGGTTGTCAAGCAGTAAAGCACCCATTACTGTAACCTGTGTGCCAGGGATATTCGTCTCGTTTGACCTACTTCTCAGACAGTAAAACACTGTTAAATATCCTGCTCAATTATGCAGGCCTAGTTGGTGTGTTTTTTTTTTTTTTTAATTGACCTCACAGACTCTCCTTTTTCACAGGAAGCTAATTGCACGCTATTTGAGGCCTTGCTTGAGTGGGAGGGGCGCGTTGCGGACCATTGCATCAGCAGGGTGGCGCTTGTTAGCGGCTGTCGTCACCTGTCCACTGGCGATGCTCCTTGGCCAAATTTTGGTGACTCGTTCCCCACATTCCTTGTACCCCAAGGTCCAGAGCAGGGCCGTGATTCAGGGCTCAGTGAATCACTCTCAGCCCTTGTCTGCCACACTGGTGCAGGTGCAGTGCTTCATTCTACAACATCTCTAGCCTGGAATTTTTATTTTTTAACAAGTTGCTTTCATGTAACCCGAGTCACACCGTTTGGGGAATGGCATTCCTACCCAAAGATAGATTTCTGATGAAGCCATTCAGCTCCTTCTCTAATAATCCTCTGTGACTCCCAGGGACAGAAACCTAAAATCTGATTATTTTTAAAACTTTTATTTTTACCTCCATCTATTTTATTTATTATATTATTTATTTATTTGTCAATCTCAGGACAATGCAGTTGGGGTCTCGTTTAGTTTGGGTCAGGGGTCGTCTCCTCTTGTGCCACTTTCCCACCCATTGCATATTCATTACCAGCGACCAGAGGCCTGCATTTAGGTCTAAAATTAGGGTTAATATTCTTATGAATTACATCCATCCATCTATCTTCCAACTGCTTATCCTGTTCAGGCATGGAACCAGTCCCAGGCAGCATAGGGCCCAAGGCTGGGGCCCAGCCTGTCAGGGATGCCAGTCAATTACAGGGCACAGATATGTACAGTTATACTCTTCAGGGATGCCAGTGAGTCTGACCGCATGTCTTCACACTGTGACAGGACATATATGCAACACAGTGGGCACATGTAAACTTTATACCCACACAAAACAGAGGTGGGATTTGAACCCACAACCCTGAAGATGTGAGGCACTGACCTATAGTTTCAAATTCGTCAGTAAATATTTGGCTTGATAATTGGTCGGCAGAATAAACGCTAATAGAACAGTTTAGGTAATAAGCTAAAGAACTGCTTCCTCATGTAGCTACGTGTCTGGCATCCTGATAGCCGACGTTTGGGTGAACGTAAGTGTAATCATATGCGCCAGGCCTGCAAGCTTTCAAAATCTCTCTGAACTGTGCATCACAAATAATAAGCAATATCACAGGTGCTCAATTTATGGATTTTCTTTTTCAGGCAATAAAAGACTGAAATCACTCCGCCTTATTCACCGTCCTGTCACCTTTATTCTCAGGGCTGGGTTATTCTCGAAGACTGACTGAATGTTAGGGTCACGGAATCAAGGGCCATCTAATTCCAAGCTTAACCGCCCTGTTGCCGTGGCAGCAAGGCTGATTACTGCTGTGCTATATAAAGATGTGATGGAGCAGGGGCAGGCGAGCACGCGCGTGCAGTGATCTGCGACACTGTGTATGAAAGCAGAATTTTACCTACTGTGCAAAAAAAATAAAATGATTCTGATTAATCAGTTTTTGGGTCTTGTTAGGGCGCGGTTAACGATGACTGATTACATCATGGTGAGAATCGACAGGAATCCGGAACAGAACCACCTCGGCAGTTGTGTGTTTTTGTGCGTGTGCCGGCGCACATGGCATGTGACAGTATTTCCCCCCCCCCACCC
>JAODJW010000046.1:14670785-14681290 GCA_026777045.1 Hyperopisus bebe
TCGCGGATTCGGGAAGCTCGCTTTCTGCAGTGGCTCCAGGTCGCGGATTCGGGAAGCTCGCTTTCTGCAGTGGCTCCAGGTCGCGGATTCGGGAAGCTCGCTTTCTGCAGTGGCTCCTGGTCGCGGATTCAGGAAGCTAGCCCCGCGAGCTGTCACTTCTCAGCCTCGCCCCTCATCTGTTGTCCAAGGAGCCGGATCCGGTCGGCAGGGTTTTTTTTTCTCGTTTGTTTATTTTTAGAATTTTATTAGATGTTTATTGCTTGACTGCTCCAGCAGTTTACAGTCTATGAGTTCAGTGTGTGTATTGAACAGAAACAAGCCATTAGCAAACAGAAGATGGAGGCTTTACTACGCTTCCTTCATCCATCCATCGTGTCTGATAGCCGAATAAGTTACTGTATGAAATGTTTTTCCACCTACTGTCAGAGTTCCATCCGTCTATTTATCCATCCCTCCATCCATCCATTTTTTGCACCCGCTTGTCCTATGCAGGGTGAGGTGCCACTGCACCACCCCTGCTTCAAGAATTGAGGAGCAAATTTCTTCTCAAGTTTACAGAAATAGTGCTTACAAACTTATCCCGTCCATGTATAACTTTTTTGAAAATTACTCTTCAGCTGTGCTTGGAAGGAAATATGTAATACATGAAAAACAAAATTGTATATTAGGATAAGAATAAATAAGGATGAAATAACAATAAAAACAAAACGACTACAAAATTGGCAATAAAAATTGAGGGTTAGGTATCAGTAGCTGTAAACAGACAGTGTACGACGTGATGGGGGGGGGGGGTTCAGTACTATTATGGATTTAGTGGGAAGCCTTTTTGGATTTACCCCACCAGTTGGGACCTCTCCTCCTGCTCCTCCCGTTCCTCTCGCCCTTCCAACTCTCAGTTCTCCTCCTCTCACTTCTCCTGCTTCTGCTCCTCCTCTGACTCCTTCCTTTTCTCCCACTCCTCTTCCTCCTCTTGACCCCCCACTCCCACTCCACCCCCCCCCGTTCCCCCTGCCCCTCTTTCCTCCCCCCACTCCTCCTGCTATGGCTTATCCTCCTAATCTTGCTTCTCCTGTTCCTCCTGCTTCCCCCACTCTCCTGCTCCCCTTGCTCCTCCTCCTCTGCCGCCGCCGGGCCGCCCACCCCGGTTGTCAACGGGGAGTCACGTACCTTGAAGCCAGCCGTACAGGAGATGGAGGTGATAGTGCCATAATAGCTGATGAAGCTGTCAGAGGTGACACGCCGGCGAGGAGACAGAGCAGTGATACTGGAGTGATTTGGGTGAGACATTTCACAAATGTCGCACCGCTGATATGGCTTCCATCTTTTGGGTTTTTAGTGAATTATGTCATTTTTTAAAAAGATATAACATGATTTCTTAATGGTTCCTAACCCCATGCCCCTTGCTGTGCTGTGTCCATCATTCCTGTTCTCAAATCCAGCATTCCCCTTTTACATGGGGGCCTCGTCAGGCTTCAGCTCCGGGGCTGATATCTGGCCTGGCCCTCTCCGCCACACGCCGCAGTGCAATATCTTGTGCGATTGTTCTGTGTGATACATGGCCTGTCTTCCTCTTGTCTTCGTTTCCGTGGCGGCCTTGATGGCCATCTATGGATTATTCCAGGTTTCGAGCAAACCCGCTTACCTGGAATCACAGTGTTCCAGCTGGACTGCAGTCCTGTTGCAATGTCATGTCACCCAGAAACGCAAACGGATTGAGTCACAGAAAGCCATCCTCCACTGTCACACTGTTATTATTATTATTATTGTTGTTGTTGTTGTCATTGTCATTATTGTAATTATTCTCTTACTCTCAGCTCTTTCTGGCAGCCACTGGCTATTCCGTGTCCCGAGCAGGGACCTGAGGTAATTAACTCAGTACTTTGAGTACTGCTCACATCCTCTCCATCAGTAGGATCTTCTGCACTTCTTGGGCAGCAGCTCAGCTCTGGTCTTCGCTCTCCACATTCTTCTGATCTCCATCTCCAGATCTTTGTATTTGCCCAGCTTTTCAGCATCTTTGCACTTAGTGTTGATGTCACCTGGGAATGTCACGTCGATCGGCAGACGTTGCTTCTCCTTTTTGAAGTGGACCACTGGATCTGGAGGATTTTCTTAAATGAACCGGTGGCTCAGTACTGCCAAGCACCACATGATAGCAGTGTCTCCAATGTTGACAATAATTTCAGGCATGTATCCGTGCAATTTCTGAGGCACTTGTCCACCTAGCCCACTACAGATCGACGGATTCAGATAACTTTATGTGGCCAAAAGTATGTGAATACCCCTATTAATTAGAGGAACTGCCTATTTAATCCACACCCTTTTCTGACACGTGTGATAATTTAGCACACAGTCACGCCAACTCCTGCAGCAATCATTAGCAGCCGAATGGATGGCCGTACAGGAGAGATCAGTGACTCACATTCACATTTATGCTACTGAATTTCCTATTGAATATAATGTCTACCAGATATAAAAACGCTTGTTTGCTTAGAGCTGATGTGAATAAAGCAGGTTGCAAGGTTACAGGAATAATTTTTCATAGTCATTTTTGTATGAATCTGGTTTTCTGACAAACCTGGGGTCATCTTGCTGACCTGTTATATATTTGTGCTTTTTTCTTGTTAATATTTCTTGTCCACAATAGTGGGCGATGAGGTAAGCAGGATATTTCATATGGAAAGTGATGTTGCCGATATCTACAGATCATCTCCTTTGTGTTTCGGCATTGTGAGTGGGCGACGAGGGCGGAGGATCAAAAAGGGAAAATGGAAAAGAGGAGAGAGAGGAGAAAACCCGACTGGCATGAGAGGCTGTTACAGTGACATGCAGAAACATCTTCACCCGAGAAGCCCTTCAGCGCACAACAGTTGTTGCAGTTCTGATTGGCTCCGTGTGGAAAACCACAGAAGCTGTGTCGCATGCAGGGGTGCAGCAGGTCGCATGCAGGGGTGCAGCAGGTCACATGCAGGGGTGCAGCACAGCGGCTTTAAGGTCCCAGCATGACAGAGTGATAAAGGGTCTTAAACATGGTCCCTACTACATTTCCTCAGTGGGGAGGATCACTGTATTTTTTTAGGATTGTTTGCACAATGGTAGATGGAGTAAAGGTGAGACTGGGCCTTTTATAGAGCGCCAGTGTGGTCAGTTTGGAGGTGATGCCCCATCAAAGATGCTGGCGTCGGAGGCAACGCCATTTTGGAATGATTATTTGCACGAGTACGTCGGAGTGCTTCATTTTGCATTTCCCATCATGCTCTCCTTTGAGGCATGTATGCACATATGCACAGGTCAGAGTGAAGCCTCGGGTCTGAGCACAGGAATGCTCCAGGGGGGGACTAAGGGCACGACTCAAGGGCCCAACGGATATGTGACTATACTGCCAAGGACGGGACTAGAGCCAGCGACATTCCGAGCACAGAGACCTATCCCGCCAAGCCTCACACTGCACCGTTTTAACGCATATGTGAGGTTCAGCTTCAGTAAATTTTATTATGTTCATATTACTACGAATCTGCGTGTGGCGTTGCTCACCACCACGACGCTTCGGTTGGGTGACCGAAAGCGGAAATGAATGGATGGCTATCACAGCCTTAATTTTCACGTAACAGATAAATGCCAAATATAGTTTACGATGCAACAATGGAAATCAGCATTATTTATTACAAAGATGCCATGCGTGTTTTCAGACAAATTAGTATTTATTAAAATATTATACCGTAGGTAATTATTTTTATGTCTACATGATAGAACTTCCTCGGCTCAATTGGTAACTTAATATAACTTAAATTTGTTTAAAAATAAAAAATTCACTCTGCATGCTATAACTGTGCCTCATTTCATATTCTAATACAAATATGCTTCTCAAGGTTTCAAAGGTATCATTTTTCATGTAGAGAATAAACTCGAAAGCAGCTAATGCCGGTGAGGTCTGCTTTTTATCATGTTACGCACATTTTGACCCGAGCAGAATCAAAGTGCTGTGTTAATTTTTCCATTTCTCTCATGTGTTTGAATTTATATTGAGCTACTTTGCAGCATTTCTGTTTAATTGCCCTCCAGTGAGAGGTCAGGCAGCAATTTCCCGGCCCCAGGCTTGTCTCACGTTGGAATTCTTCCTGTAAAATCTCTGGGGCGACGCTTCGAACATAGTCTGCCATCTCTGCGATCTTCCACGTGACACCCACCCCTCTTGAGTGGGATTTGTGCCCCCGGTTTTCCATTAAGAGCTCTCTGCCTCTGAGAGCCCAGCTCCCTGGCCCCAGGCCCCTTGTACGGGGGCTGGGGGGGGGATCTTACTCATGTGACCTCATTGGCTGTCCTGTTATTTGGTTAGAATTACAAGGCACAGATCCTGCTGTGATTACCCGTGACTGTTACTCAGGATTAATTACATGTCACACAGTTCAAATTCAGCCTCGGTCTAGTCATTCATCCGTCTTTCACTGCCGTATCCAGTACATGGTCACAGAGAGTCTACATTTGGAGGTTGAAAAGGGCAGAGAGGCATCAGTAACGATGCAAGACAATGAAATTTCCTTAGTTTTTGTACAAAAATGGTGTGATTTAGGGGAGACTCAAGGCGTCGCCAGACACCACATGGATTGCAGCAGTAATGATGACATTTGTATTTAATTGTGACTAAAATTTCCCATAACTACAGTTGTAGAATTACAGGGATGACTTGCTTTGTAGGATAATACATCTGCCCTGTGTGTTTGTGTGTGTGTAAGCTGTCTGGCCCCAGAGTACCTCCTCCCTGTCAATCATCAATTTCAAACATGTCATTGGTTGGTCCCTCTGCATGAATTATCACTTGGGAGGGGTTTCCCCTGCCGTGTTTCCCCATCACCACGGCAGCGCCGTGGAGCCGCATCGTCCATTTTAAGTCTCGGTAAGTAGCGGGGCATCCATGCGTCCACCCGTTCCTCTGCTCCGTGTCCCCAGCATGCGCTCCTGGGAGAGGCCCGGAATCCTCATCCTTCCCAGAACCGCCAGGGTAATCCGGAGACCCGCAGATTTATCCGGCACCTCTTTGCTGAGCTAAATCCAGAAACGGCTTTGACAAAGGGGGAATCCATCTCAATCTGGCGACTCACCATACAGTATCTTCCCTTTCAGTCCCTCTCTCTTTCTTGAAATAAAAACAATTTTGCCTGCCCCCTCCCCTCCCCCCACCCCAGTGATTCGCTTCTTTTTCGTAACATTACAGCCCCTCGTCCACACAAAGGGTCTTTACCACACAATGTGTGTCCAACGGTGTCCTCACACATAATGTCAGCTTCTCGTTATTCTCAGCAGACTTGACCTCCATTGTTTCATTTTCTTTTTTTTTAATAGAATTGGGGATGAGAGCTCTCCCTTCATGGCCTCTGGCTATTCTCCAAGGATGTCTGGTCATTTAGGATGACTGGTGATAACTGTATGATGTATTCTGTTAAAACACAAACACTGTCCCCACACGCACACACACACACACACACACAGGTTTGTAATTATATCTCTGTGGGGACTCTTCATTCATTTCTTTGGGGAAAACTCTAATCCCAATAACTCCAATATGATGACCTTAACACTCACCCAGCCCTAACCTTAACCATAAGGAACCAAAGAAAAGACAAGACTTTTGGCATTTTAACGTTTTTGATTGCATTCACAGATCTTTGACCTGAAAAATGGTCCCCACATCCCCGTCAATAAAACAGGTTTTTATCACATTGTGGGGGACATTTGGTCCCCCACAATGTAATATAAACATAATCCACACACACACACACACACACACACAAACACACACACACTCACTGTCTCCTTCAAGCCCAAATATACATGCTGATAGTCTGCTTTCCTGGGTACTTGACATTAGATGTTAATTACCTAGCAATTCCTAATCAAAATCCAATTGAATTCAGCACCAGATTAAAATATTCATGATGTTTTTGTGTTTTTTTAGAAGGGGTAATAGAAGTCCAACGATGGACACTTTTATCCACTTATTGAGAAAACAGGGTTAGACAGTCCTTGGAGCAATTGGCTTGGGTGAGGACCTTGCTCAGGGGCCCTGGGATTTGAACTGGTGACCATCTGTTACACAGGAACAGCAGGCTAACCTGCTGAGCCGTACTCCTCCCTGTGGTTTATTCTTGCTTGGTCCTGATGTTTGTCCCCATCAGTGTACTTACACAACCTGAGACTTGTGCTATTTTTTCTCTAAAATGACACTTCTTCTTTTCCCCTTCTCCCTACACTTCCTGTTAACCCCGCTTCCGTCCCATCCCCGATAACGTCCTTCCTACTTCTCTCGTTCCTGTGTCAAACGGCTCCGTATACCTTCCTGGCCGCTGCTGTTCTTACAGTCCATTTTTACCAGCCGCTGTTTTACGGGGACACCTTCTCCCAGCTGGTCCCCGGAGAGCCACACGGGCCCTGGACGTCCTCCCAGCCCGCACACTTTGGCATTTCCTGTCACACACAACGGGAAACACGAACAGCCGCACTTGACAGCGCTGTATATACCTGTACATATCTCGCATCACTAGTTCTGGGTCATGAGCCTGTCCTAATCTTTCATCTTTGGCTGCAATATTTCTCTGAGGTGTGCAAATATACATCTGTGGAGCTTAACAACAGATCCGTGGTACGGGGGGGGGGCTCGCTCGCTATCTATCTGCCAGCCCTGCTGAAGTCAGTATGAGACGGGTATTAACCCACCCCGGGTGCCATTAAACAAACTGCAGACTGGGAAGGACTGGTGTGGTTTAGTCATTAAGGGACCAGATCGGAGACCCGCCACAAAAACAGACGCCGGGGCGCCGAGGTCGGCATGTGACCGGAAGTAACAAAAAGACGACCCATAAATATATGGAAGTACGAGTAAATTTAGTTAGGCAATTAGTTAAAAGTTTGTGGGTAACATCATGCATAAATATGATGCACCAAATCAGGTACACCATACCAGTCAACAGTCTGGACACACCTACCCACAGAATGGTTTATTTGTACTATTCTCTACATTTTTGAATAATTACAAAGATATCAAAAATATAAAATATCACTTTTGCAATTATGCACAGACCTAAAAAGTATTAAAAAAATCATTTGTTGCAGGTGCAGCTCTGTGGATTGGGACTCAGGAGGTTACTGGTTCAGATCCCGTGGTTAGCAAAGTGATGCCACCATTGGGCTCCTGACCAAGGCTCTTAACCCCAGTTGCTCCGGGGACTGGCTGACCCAACTGTCTCCTCTATGCCAGTTTCATGAGGTGGCCTCCTGGGATGCTTTTCCAGCTGTCCTGAAGGAGGTCCCACGTTTAAGCTGAGCTCTCTTTGGCTGCTTTTCCTGCACTGTCTAGTCAAACTCCTCCCAGACTATTTCAACTGTGTTTAGATCATGTGATGCCCATATTGCTCGTGTTTGTAGGTGGTTTGGGATTTCCTAACTTTTGACTGGTACTGCATAAATACGTGATAGCATGCAGATGCTTGACTCATTCTAGCCTGGGGTGAAAGAACAGGAAGTGTATCAGCCTGAGAGGCTGACAGAGTCAGTGGTTCACGTTGATGCTCAGGCACGGCCTTGGTCGAGTCCCACCGAATACAACCAATAATGTAGAGCCGGACCAATTAAAGGCTTTGGCTCTGACAGCCCTAATTCATTTCCAGCAATGGCAAGTGGGGCGGAGGGGGGGGGAGACAAAGATAGAGAAGCCAATAACTCACCATTCAGTAGCATAAAAACCTCAGAGCGTGCTGTAAAATGTATACCTTGCCTGTGCTGAGTGCTGGAAATGTAAGCAAATTATGCATGGTTAACCTGTCACCGTAATTAAAGTTAAAACCCACAAGTCCATTTCAGGTGTGCGGGGGGCAGGCACGGGAACGGAAATGAGTGCGGCGATTCACGGCGGCTGGGGGCCGGTGGCCGGGGGCCTCCGTTATGTTTTGCCCGGTAGCTAAAGTCCCTTCATGGGCGGCCCTTTCAGTTTTGGCCCCTTAGAACCTCTGAGGGTTGAATTAATCTGCAGGACAGAGCAGCTTTGAGAAAACTTTGAATTTTTGTGAGAAATATTGAACTTTGTTGTGCTTGCGTGAATGTGTGTGCTCGGACAGTTTGAAAGACACAGGACTCTCTTATACTCTCTTGCTGTTGTGTGTGTGTGTGCGCGCTCAGTGACTAAACACACAGGACTCTCCTGTATGCTCGCTGTGTAAAGAGTCCCGAGAGGACAATCAGCCTCCAGGCCTGTGGAACCCGCCTCTGACCTTCCTGTGAAATATAGGCTTCCAGTTATTTCATCTCCTTTTGGGGGGGGGGGGGGGCGGTCATGGCCGCTTATTGTCTTTCGTCTGACAGCACAAATTAGTGCCGCCATATTGACTCACAGGTCAGCTCCCAGAACCGTAATACCAATAGGTCCACATAGATCTGTCCAATCAGATCTTTGAATGGGAGCAGCCTGGAGTTTGATTGGATGCGGTGCAGTGGAGCACCCCCCCCCCCATCCTCCCCCAGTGTGTTTGTAAAGTTTGCTGTATCTTTATCAGGAATATGACCGCCTCATTGGTCACATGTAATGCGGATGTTAGCTAACAAACAGAGTCCGAAGGTGAGCATTTCCTACATAAGAAATGTGTTTATTTACCGTTTAGTGTAGTAACTGTTTGTGGCCAAGAGGGGGCCCCAAAGCTCAGGGGCCCCACACAGATGAATGTCTGTATGTGTGTGTGTGTGTATGTGTGTGTGTGTGTGTGTCCATGTTCATGTGCTCTATTCCCTCTCCCCTTCATTTTGGGAGGTGTGTGACTCAGCATTCTCACAGTCTTGTATTTAAATTACACGTTTTCGGGATCTAGGTGTCATCTGTTATCCTACCACCCCGTGTTTTTGCCACGGACTGACGGCATAAATAATCACTGCTGTCAAACAAACAGCATCTTTGCTAGATGGATGACAGCAGTTTATGTGTAAATACTGCCAGAGACATTAATGAAAGCTCCACAGAGGCTTCGTTATACGATTGTCCATCCATATACTGACTGTAAATCCCAGGAAACAATATTAAGTGCAGCATCTCAATCAGGCCAAAGTTCAAAGAGAGGCACGGATGTTGAATCTTTGAGAAAGGCACCTTGAATATGGATTCTTTCTTAAGGATACAGTTGCCAGGTTTCCAGATACATACAGCTGCATCGCTGAGGTATGTTGGTTGCTCTGGACGACAGTATCTGCTAACTAAGGACACACCAATAAAAATATTTTGTCCAGATCAGATAAAACTCGCATGCCATCTCTATGTCATATATTTATATCTTGGGGCTTTAAGCCTTTGTTTTTGGGGGGGAGGGAGTAGGAGGCTGTGGTCTACTGGTGGGAATAACAAAAGATTAGTAATATTATACAAACAAATGCCTCTCTCAGCATCCGTGCCCTGGAGGAGGGGGGGTAGCGGGCACCAGGGGCACCCAAATGACCGGCTGTGCCCCCCAAAAAATGATAACCAAGCCATGCTATAAAAGATTAGCCTATGAGCCCGGCCTCCCCCAGGGGTGTGGCTACGGCTCATCTGCCCACCCAAAGGGTTGCTAACACCCTTCCCTGCCTCCCCCATGAAAATCCTGCACCCGCCCATCAGATCAGCACCAGCCCTGTCCTCTCTCATCATCATAGCTCATTAGCGATAACTTCACAGCCTACAGAGACTAAAGCCGCTTTCTGAGAAGCATCCCAAGTCATTGTCCTGCATGACCCAGTAAGCTGTGCAGATCAGTGCAACAAGTACTGGGTCAAGCTATTCATCCATCAAAGCTCTTTATAGACACAGAGTCACGCACGCACAAATGTGCACAGTGCCAAGGCAACACATACCAGCGCAGAAGTACGGCAGCGGCCCTGTGAGCAATAAGCAGAGTGCCAAGCCAGACCAATTAGGGTCCTTCGATTGAGTGTAGTAGCTTTAATTCATCTGTTGTGTGAGTAGGAGAGAGAGAGAGAGAGAGAGACTGGTCAATAACTCAACATTTCAATCGGCTGAAATACATTATTGCGTCTTCACATCCTCCTCTTCAAATATCTCTGCTTTCTGCGTCCGCGGCATTCGGGAGAGAGTTTCTTCCTCTGCCTACAAACATCTATCTCCGGACCATGATTAATTAACCTCCAGTGCTATCAGCATCCTATTTTAATAAGTTGTTTTGCTGAGAAAAGGTTTCCCTTCCAGGGTAAATTGTTATGCAAGAAGGAATTACCGTAAACAATAACGTTGGAAGGACTTTCTTCTGCTTTGTAATTTCAGACACTTACAAAAACAGTTCTGGGAAAGTGCCTTTAAGGATAATCTGGTTCTTTTCATTATTATTTTTGGCTCTCCTTTAAGTCTGGAGTGTATTCTGCTATTGGAATATGTCATCGTGTTCTTGCGAGACGCGAGTATCCGGAGCCCCCGGCATTTAAGAAAGATGTTAAAGGGCACTTTGATCTTATGGTAGGGGGACACAATGGTGAAATCT
>JAODJW010000046.1:14687927-14699370 GCA_026777045.1 Hyperopisus bebe
CAATTAAAATTGTATCTGAATGCAGCCCCCCTTTAACCCAGGTAACCCCCCCCCCCCGCCCCACTACAGATTTTTAAAAACCGACATTCATCCCTTCATCCTGACACTCAGCACCCCCATTATGACGTTCCCGTGTCAGTGTGCTGTTAATGGTTTATCACGCAGGGTTTAAGGTGATCACTGGTTTCTCATTTCTTGCCGGGTTTCATGAGCTCTGACTGCTGGGTTCACCTCCAGCAGCCGAAATTAACCGGTAGTGATTGTCTGTCAAAATCCTGTCATCATCTTCGCCAAAGTGCCAATGTTTGGGCGGTACCCCACCCATCCCCATTCGTGTGGGGTTCTAAGCAAAAGACAGCAATGATTACAAGTGACTCCATCTGCTTTCTAATAAAGACTTCCCACGAAAAGGTCAGGCTAGTTTTAAAATTAAATTCCAACACGATCGCAGAATATCCTGAAAGAGGATTATATTTATTAGATTAGCATCATCCGCTGAGCTGTGCGAGAACTGGAATCATTTTTGTGGTATTTATGTCGGCGTACTGCTTGTGTGTTGCTGGCACCGCTTGCTATCCGTGGCCCATTTTGCACAGCTGCCTGGACCCTCGTCTCGACTCTTCATCACGTAACCGAGATGGCTAACCAGCGATTAGCGCGTCACTAATTAGCTCGATGGCGTTTGCCTTCCCTCACATTTTGTGACACAGTTGCGGAGTCGCAAGTGAATAATGACGTATATTCTGTATTTTCTTCAGGGTGGCATTTGCAGTGACAGAAAAGTACAGATAAATGTCAGCATTTCCAGAATGGATTTTTTTCCAGGTCTGATTTTATCCAAGTAAGATATATACATACATACATACACAGTATATGTACACTAGTTCGTTCATTCTAGTTTTGTGACAATAAAAGTGATTTGTTTTGATTTTGGTTTTGATTTGATTTTGAAATCTGCAATGTTATTTTCATTATTTAACCAAAACATAGTGCTACATTACATCTCAGCCCTCATTTCCCTAGGGGCAGCATTGTTGTTGACATTGTGTCCCTATAGCACTGAGCCTGATGCATCACCGATTTCAGTGGCCACCAAGAAATCTTCAAGCTACCACAAGGGGGAGCAATTCTGAAGAGTTCCTCTGGTCTCTGGTGCATTGTCTTTACTGTCTCTGACTTTTCTATTGATGGCAGTAGAGAGTGGAAGGGATACCCAATTAGTTTTGCTCAGTGGTCACCAGTAGGTACTTGGGTTGCTCAATATCACATCCAGTTGTTGCTGATGGCTTATATTTTAAATGATGGACAATATTTTCCATGATGGCTAATAGGATTGTTGATACTCAGATCTAATGATATTTAGAGGAAGGGGCTAAAAGCAGCTTGCTCTGATTGGCTTGCCCTCCAATGGGCCTTGCTGTTCACCATCCAATTGGCTAACAGTGGTTGCATTGTGGCGCTGTCCCAATCCCTGCCCCAATCACTGCTAAATTGTTTGGGGTCTATGGCTCATATTCATGCCTCCTCTATATGAGACATATCCCCTCTACCCCCCTGCTCTGCACTGCCACCTTCTGAAGGGTGAATCTATTCCCCTCCACAGCGCATCCGTTCATATGTTTACTGACAGGTAAACAATATCGGGAACAGAAGCTCAGTCATAACTTCGCTAATAGCTACATAATCCCTCTTGTGGAAGTCGGACCCTCAAGGTCACAGCCTCAGAGTAATTCACACCCGGCTCCAGACACCGCCGAAAGATGGGGAACTCTTAACGTCACCCGCAGAGCTGTCACAAGCCGCAGAGCATGGAAAGGTGCGTGTAAGCAGTGCAGATCCAGTTCGGGTCCGCTCCAGGCTGTCGCTGGGAAATAAACAGGCAGTGCGACAGCTAAGCTAACAAGCAGACCCTGCAGGACTGAAGCCTCTCCTGGCTCTGACAGGTGAAGAGGAGACTGTCAGGATTTGCACGTAGACCTGTGCATTCCTCACGTGCCGCGAAGGACGCAGAGGCCAGAAGAACGAGCCTTAACTTCTTTTTGGTTAAGTCCGGTTCCTTATCCATTACAGCTTTTTACTGAACTCTAAATAAGCCTCTCTTTAAAGCTTTAATAAATATCGACTGGATGTCGCTTTGCCCATAGCAAGTTCTGCATTTCCAGTCGTGAACAGAATTCCAATAGGAAGCCACATTTTTGACACCTGTGGGTAAAAATGTTCTTAATATACTAAGCAAGAGGAGGGCCGGATATCTGTTTTGTGATCTCTGTGGCCCAAAAATAAAAGTGAGCTCTATTTATGAGGGCTTCCTGTGATCCTTGGCTTGGTGGGGGGGGGGGGTGTTTTTCCCCCATAATCATTTCCAACCCATCTCAGAGAATACAAAAAAGATATTTAAAAACAGTGGGTCGCAGATGAGGCAGACTCCGTCAGTGCTGAGCGCTCAGCTCCTTCAAGGACGCTGTCTCTGCCTCCGCCTCTTTCTTTTCTCCTCCTCCTCCTCCCATCTCTCGCTGTCCTCCATTACAGAGCGGCCCAAGAGTGATCAGATACGCAGTATTTTGAGGGTTTCTGATAGCGGTAAATTTTGAGAATGAAAAGAGGATGAGAGTGAGGAGGAGAAAGAATAAATTAAGCCCAACCCTGATTTTTTTATAATCACCTATTTTGTCAATCGGCTAAGCGGTCTCTCTTTAGCTTTATTTATGACTTTCATAAACTGGGCAAAATCTCTCCCACGTTGTCTGCGCCATCCTATCCCTTTCCATTCCCCTCTCTCTCTCGCTGTCTCTCTCTCTCTCACTGCCCTACAACCTTCCCCTGAGCTTTATGCAACTGCTTGGAATCAATTATTCATCGACATGCATAATGTTGGCTACTGCCCTGCTGTAGGAGTGAGAGGCCAGTGGGTCAGCCTCTGCTCCAAGGCCTCGCAGCAGGTGGAGGGAACCTCGTTACAAACCGAAGGTGGGACAGCTGGTTGATTGATGACGTCAGAGGTTTCTTTGGTCTATCCCGACCGCCTCCACGTGTGGCTGTCATGCTCTGTGGGCACGACGAGGCCAAGGCAGTGGAAAATGAACTCTTGGGGATTCCTTGTTCGAGGGAGAATTTGTCGAGGTCCTTGTTGGTTCCATTTGCTGTCGCAGCGAGTTGATGGTCTGGCAGCTTTTGCTTGCTTCATCACGGGACGCCCGTTCATTCCACCTGGTCGTGTCACTGTACCCCATGATCACAGCACAGTGGGAGAAGATCCTCTCATAATACACAAGTGTCACTCTGTGTTTACTCCAGGAATCCTCATTATCGTAACATAGTTAATGTAAATGATAACAAACTCATCGCCAGCTGTACTGAACCTGGACCTGAAGCCAGCCCTTATACCTGCAATCTAACTTCTCTTTACAAAAAGTGCAGTTTCATCTTGACATGCAACTAAAGTTATGCTTCTTTTTTGCAGGTTACTGGTTATATTGTACTCTGTTATCAATTATTTATGTCTGTATTTTGTCAGCTGTTGCTACTTCAGGATGCTCTGGCTCACATTAACAACACCAACACCCTGATGAAACACAACAATAGTGTGATGCAATGTGCCAGTAACTGGTACATCTTCCTTTAAAGTTTGTTGTAGATACATAAATAAGCCTCTAGACAAGACTTGCTAGAACTGTGGGCATATGGTGATCTGCATTTGTGGGTCAGCATCTCACTGTCGTGCCTTCGCTAGTACCCACAATGCATTACGACAGGCACGATCCATCTGGTTGACACCATAAGCGGGGGGAGATACATCAACAAGAGATGTGTCAATCATGGTATATTCCGACGTCCGATTAACGGAGGGGCTGATGGTCCGTTTCGGTCCTGCTCCTGCTGTAGCCATGCATTCTCCATTCACCATGAACTCTTCTCCCATTCTCTCCCGCCAGTTCTGTCTGACACAAAGCCATGCCACCCACGTCTCACCAAAGGCATCAAGGGACACAAAAGTCCGGGTCTGTGAAGGGGCCAGGGCGGTGTGCACAAGGGAGGTGGGGCGAGCTGCACAGGGGAGGGGCTAGGAGGCGTAGTCACTCCTACCTCATTCCCTTTGGCTGGTGGTCCCCGACACAGAGGTGGCCACGCCTGCCTTCCTTGTTCCACTGTGGCTCGTACCAATGTGCCGGACAGCAGGGGGTGGAATGTGACTGAGTCCCACCCCCGCCTGGCCTCCTCCCCATCCTGTGGTTCTGTGGTATTCTTTCAGTGCATGGGCTGTGGGAGGAGTGGTCTCCGTGGAGCCTGTGTTCAGCCACGTGTGGGAGAGGCTCTCGAACCCGGACCCGAAGTTGCGTGGCCCCCCAGCAAGGCGGCAAAGCCTGCGATGGTTCAGACCACCAGTCCAAACTCTGCAATATTGCGGTTTGCCCCGGTTAGTACCATCCCCCGCTCCCATCCTATCTCTAATCCTCTATGTTTTGCTCACGATCCCTCCGTCTTCCTTTGTCATTCTTTTAAAGGTCCCTTCATTAGTTCTGTCTGCGTTTCTCGCTCTTGAGGTCAGCCTCCACTTTCCGTTAGGTCTTTTTTCAGAGAGGATTTTCTACCGATCTGTAAAGGCAACAGGAGAAACAGATGAAAAGATTATAGCCCAACATAATCATTAGATCCGGACGCTGGTGGGTAATGCAGTGTGCGCTTTCTCTATCTTGGTCTGGATGTTTCAGCGCATTGGCTTGGTTATTGAGTTTAGCTATTGCCTTGCCGGCAGCCTTTTCAGAAATCATTACACCCGTATAATAAATCATCAGGGGCTGCATTCCTGTCTTGTGTCAGTTAAAACTTTCCTTCGCTGGAAAACCTTTATTTGGTCACCACTGTGCTGTGAAGGTGACTGACATTTCCTGTGATTTGATTTCATGTGATGATTTTTTGCATTACGTGGCAGTTATTACCCATCAATTAACAGTGGCAGCAGTCCTGTGTGCCGTAACCATATTTAGAAACACCCTCTGGATCGTGCATCGGTAATATATGCAAAGATCCAGGTGGAAATCGATCGGAAGAGGAGTCCGACCCACTGAATATTTGCAATTGGCTCCCCTCTTCCCCTTCAGAAGCTGACACAGGCAGGAGGAAGCATGTGTGAGCTACATGGGCATTTGCAGTTAGAGATGTACAGTATGAGATCTCATCAAACCTCGGAAGCATGTTCCTCTCCTATGGTAAAATCAAAACAAGAAAAAGCACAAAGATATTTTTTAATTATATGATGACTTTTTCTATGATGGGCTGGTCCCCCATCCTGGGTTATTCCCTGTCTTGTACCCGCAACTTGAAGGTTAGGCTGCATACCCCATGTATAGAGCAAGTGGTATAGAAGATGAATGAATGATGACTTTTTTTTTTTAAGAGGTCTTTATCAGCGGTTACCCATGCTTTGTTCAGATGACCATGGGTAACCTTATATACAAAAACCTATGAGGTATGTTTCCAGTTAAATCTCTGATTCATTCAATGCACTGGTGTTCATGGGACTGGTCGATCTGCTGAATAATGAATTCTGCAGTGCGGGGGGTTCTGATCCCACCTCCGTGCTCTCTCTCTCTCACACACACACATACACACACACACACACACTCTCACTCTCTCTCGCACACACACACACTCTATCTCTCTCTCACACACATACACACACGCACACACACTTTCACACACACACTCTGTCTCTCTCTCTCACACAAACACACACATATATACACACACACACACTCTCTTTCACACATGCACACACACACACACAGGCACACACACTTTCTCAGATTCATTCAATGCACTGGTGTTCATGGGACTGGTCGATCTGCTGAATAATGAATTCTGCAGTGTGGGGGGTTCTGATCCCACCTCCGTGCTCTCTCTCTCTCACACACACACACTTTCTCTCTCTCTCTCTCTCTCACACACACACACACACACACTCTATATCTCTCTCGCACACACACTCTCTCTCTCCCTCTCTTTCCCCCTGTATGTGGAGTTTGCATGTTTCCTCCTGCATTCGAGAGACTTGCATCTAATCAGTGTCTCTGAAACGCCTGAAGCATATGACTGTGGCAGCTGTTTCCAACATCTGAAAGCTTCAGACTTCTGATCTCCACGCCTTCATCTGTGTATATATACATATAACAGTTTGTTCCCGTTTACCTCCCTTTATAACTCAGCTGATGCTACACATACAGTATATTTATTTTGTACTGCCTTTATATCTTAGGACCCTCAAATAATTCATGAAGAGTCTTTGGTGACTCATCACTTGATTCTCAGTAATAATTAATATTTTGAATTAAAGCAACATTTAAAAATGTATTTAATAATTAAACATACTTCTGTCACTGCTCTCAGGGAAAAAAATAGAAGTTGGAAGTTGGAGTCTGCCATTTTTTCCTAATGAGGTACGAGCTGTAGAGGGCAAACACCCAGAGACGCGAGTAATGGTGTGATTTCTCAGAGTCAAGCCTGCAGTCTGGGATTCCTTCCATGTTGTGTTCAGGACTCTTCAATTACCATTACTAGTTTAACTGGTAATTTAACTGCACTTTCAAATTTCATTATTTGAACAGTTAGTGAATTCTTATTAATTGAAATCATCAGTTAAACGCTTAATGAATGGAAAATCGGTTCATTTAACAAGTAAGCAGTGTATGCTATTATAGCATTTATGCACGATTGGGTTCTGAAACCACACTTGTATATAGCAGCTTGGGCCCTCATGGCTGCTGTGACACACACAAGCAGTGTCTTTAAATATCTTTAAATAGTCGTCTTCTGTGATAAAAAAAAAAAACCTTGCTTCGATGTTAGATTCGATGGCATCGAGCGGTTAGCAGAACACCCAGAAGATGTGCGTCATGGTGGGAGGGTGTCCAATGCCGACTCTGTCCAAGGTGTCACGCTCAAGAAAGGGCTTGAAGAATTGGAAGAGGATACTCTGAGCGCATAACAAAAGGATGTGGAGGAGTAGGCCACTACTATAGCTGACAGGCAAATCAATAGGACGCCTACTGTAGGGGTCCTGTCTGGCCCAAGTCTCAAGCCGCTTTGTGATTAGATAAAGAGTTATTCAAGTGTCTGTTCCCGATGGTCTGCTGTGTCCAATAGGGCTATAGCTAAATACTTGCTTATAGGGAATGGGCACTTTGGTCTCTTAGTGTCAGAACAAGCTACAGAACATGGAAATATGGAACTGAATCCCAAATTAAATGAAGGGTGTAGAATGAGGGGATTTTCTCCAGCATAGTTGGCTCACAGCCATTGTTCTATAGCAGGCTGAGTCTAACAGTTCTGTGCTTATATGTGATTGGCTTTTTGGTTGCCAGCACAGCCACTTAATTAGCAATGTAACACGTGTTGACGTGTAATTGCCTGTCGTAGAACACCGTGCAAGGTTAGTCCCTAGGAATGACTTCAGGAAACAGAATAGTGAGTAAGATGGTTGAAACCAAAATAGCACTCTTGGCCGTTCTAAAGTGCCACACCTGTCATCAAACAGCTAGCTACTGAATGCTGCAAATAACAATAATAAGAACAGAAGGTTTTCTCAAAAGGTCACACTATACTATTGTTGGGAAGGTCTCAAAGTGTCAACACTTACTTTTTAGAGCTGCTTATTTTATTAAAGAAATTAATGTCAATATGAAGTCCTCCCAGTGGCAGAAATACTGAGGTACGTGTGACATTGTGCTTCGCCTTGTTTCTGGCTTGGCTTTGGGGTTTCTAAGGTGAACGGTAATGTCCCAGGTCATTGTCCAGGCTGAGGGGCTCTGTTTCCTATGCTAGCTGCTAGTGTGTAGCATAGCTATCTCTGTGTGGCACATGTTACACAGCCAGTGTGTGTCTGTTTGTGTGGCTCATAGGATTTAACTTTCTTTCATTTGGGTTAATTGGGGTTTCCCCACAGATGTCCCTTTATCAAAATTCTGAATGTCTTTGATTATTTTTGTTTAAGTGGTTAATGCTTTGGCCAGCTCAGGATGTTGACGTAATTGGTCTGATTTGCATAGCGTTCGTCTTCATTGTTCTTGGGCTTAGCTGCCAAGACGCATGACCTCCATCCTGCAGGGGGTCGCCAGTGTCTGCTAGCTTTGATTCCGCACACACAGAACCATGGAGAACCTGTCAACCAGTCAGTCTCCCCACGTGCTATGATCAGCCTGGAATGCAAATCTGGATTTTTTAATTACCTGTCTTGCATGCATAAATTCACCTATTAAAACAATTTAAATTTATATTTAATGAGCCATAATACCAAGTGCTAGCAAGCAGCTACGTTTAAACAAAACAAAACACAACCCTTCAGTACAGCAGGGCAGTTAGTTCATGTTTAGGCAGCCATTGAAGTTGTTTTTCAGTCATGTATGTGTAAAAATGAATCTGCCCCCAAAACAATAATGCAGAAGCTGTGCCTGCATAGTACGCTTTCTAAAAATATTTCTTTGTTGCCATAGAGATTACAAGGGGAAAAAAATCTCAGCGGATGTATATTCATTATCTAATGGAAGTGATTTAAATAGTATATTCTCATATTTTTATGCTTTTGAGTCACATCCTTTAGGCCTCATGTACATTTGGTGCATCACGATAGTTGAGTGGGTTCCGCGACTTGTCTGCTGAAGAGGGGTGGATTACCGTTATTTATGTGGTGATCCGATGTTTCAGCACAGGCACAATTGACCGATTTGTTTAATGACATATTTACAGAAAGTCCATGTCGTATTTTATCTCAAGGGTACTACATCGGGGACCTTTCCATTAAACCTGCGGCCTTCACATTGCGAGTTTGATCTTTTTTTTCCCTGCACCTCACTTCTCCAGTAGAGCAAGCCTTGGCGCGGGGAATGGTTGGCAATGCTAAGTGGCTACAGAGGCCCGCGAGGCGGGAAGATGGTAGAGGGCTGAGGTAGGGCGGAGTTTCCGGGGGTGTCTATGTGACGAGAGCTCTATAGGCCACTGGCAGCCGTCTCCTTCTCAAGCAATTAGGAGTTTGTAACCTCAAAGTCTTTCCAGCGCCTTGTCTTCTGTACAGGTACAACCTGCTCTTCCCAGCTAATGGCTAATGACCACAAAGTACATGAATCAGACCTTAAGAGCCCAGCTGAGAGTTTTTTTTTTATTCAGGAGCCTGCAGGCAGGGCTCAGTGAGTCATTTCCTAGGGTGATGCTCTCATCTTTCCAAGTGATGCCTAGATCAGACAGTTAAGATACATATATATCAAGTTCATCATGTGCTGGCTTCTAGTGTCAACAAACACCGGTGGTCGCTGGTTGTTATTTTTTAGACATCCCTGGGCCTACAGAACCTCAGAACTTCTGTAGCAGTTTTTGTGAGGGATGGCGTGTGGCTCAGTGGAGTAGGCCTCTACGACCATCGTCGGAAGGTTGTCAGTTTGAATCCCGTCCTCGGCAGAATAGTCACATGTCTGTTGGGCCCTTGAGCAAGGCCCTTAACCCCCCTGAAATGCTCCAGGTGTACCAGATAAACAGCAGAGTCTGTGCTCAGACCCCAAGCTTCACTCGCGTGTGTGTGTGTGTGTGTGTGTGTGTGTGTGTGTGTGTCTGCTTAAAAGGAGAGCATGATGGGATATATGAAAACAAGCGTTCCAATGTAACTATCATAAATTGCAGATAAAACGACATTTCATTTCACGTGGTTATATTACCAATTGTCAGCTAAAGACAGAACCCTAATGTACTGAGTGGCTGCAGCCCAGCTGGGCAAGGCTGGAGATGTGCTATACTGTGTTATTGGTGCTGTATGCCACTGCACCATTTAAAGGGAGAATTAAATTCCCAGTGCCGTGCTAAACAGTTTAATAGTGTCTCCCACCCGGGCTCTTTTGTCTCACCTCATTTTACATTTAAGGAATTAGGTCCTGCAAGAAGAGGCACGTTTTGTAAACAGATCATTAGAAATCTCCTGCAATGAATTATTAATTTGGATATATGCCACAGGATCAAATGCATTACTGTTAGATTAATTATGAGAGGAGACGCAAAGCAGTTTTAAACAAAAGAACGGTGAATATCTCTTTGATTATAACAGAC
Source organism: Hyperopisus bebe (assembly GCA_026777045.1). Taxonomy (NCBI): domain Eukaryota; kingdom Metazoa; phylum Chordata; class Actinopteri; order Osteoglossiformes; family Mormyridae; genus Hyperopisus; species Hyperopisus bebe. Next base: position 14,698,011 of record JAODJW010000046.1, read on the forward strand.
ATGCAGGCAGTTTGATGGTGAGGAATATTTTTGTTTGATCTCCAGGGTCTCTCTCTCCTGTCCAGAAGTGCTGGTGCATGAGGGTTGATCTGCACGAAAATATATGCACCACACACACACGCACACACACACACACACACACACAATGCTTTCACAATTCAGTACCCCAAGCACCAATACTTCTCTCCAACTGACGAGAAGCAGGCAATTGCCTGGTAGCTCTCGCTAATAGGCCTGACTATCTGTTTGATTTACTTTAATGATGTAATTCTATTTCATAAATGTCACCGGGCCAATGTGACTAGGCACTGTTCGTGTAGCTCTCTGGAGAAATCCGAGGAGCCGCCATTGCTGGTACCAAAAATATATCTCTGCCAGTCTGACTGCTTAGTCTACTGGATGGCCTGTGTTCTGAGTGAAATGTCACTGGAGATTTGCTAGGGAGTGCTTTAGTGAGTAACTCATTTAGCTTGTGTAAAGTTCAGGAATTAGCAAGTAAACAACCTGAAAGTCGTCGTATTTGCGTCGTCTGTATCAACGGTTCGATAATTAACAAAGATCGCATTTACAGATGAGGGGGAAAACAAATTAATATGGTGAGTTATGCTCAGTTCTGTTCCTGTTGATCCCTTAAGCTATGGAACCTAGTTTGCCCAGACTGAACTGCTGCCTTATTAGGGTTAAGCAGGGTCAGTCGTATGTACCTGGGAGATTTCTGAGAATACGGAGCATAGGTTTTCTTCTGATTTCTTTGACGTGTTTGTACGTGCTTTGGGGTTTGGGGAATTGGGATTTTATTACATTACATGTTTAGTTCTGTCTGTCTTAAAGTAAACAGCCTTGGTTGTTTTCGAACCTTCTATCCACCTTTGTTCTACCCCTGTGGCAGACCACCCAATCAACTCATCGCAGTCTATATGATGTAATTGAATATTGGCTCATTGGTTGGTTGAAAATTTCTAGAACATGTTTTGAGAGGCTTGTATATATCAAGCTGCAACTTCACAGGCATCAGAACAAACCAAATCGCCTGCTCTATGTAAGTATGCAAGTCTCTGCTTTTAGGACAAATCATTTGTGATTGAATAAAACAGGGTATGAATGGGAGGGGCCACAGGCACACTGGCCTCAGCTGAAAGCTGATTGGTCCCAGGAGTGCCCCCTCCCCGTCACTCACCAATTCCAAAAATTCCTTTGGCTAATGATAAGGCTGTATTATGAGCATCTAGAACCTTCTGCTGTTGCTTTCTTGTTTGTGTGGTTATGTGAGTCTCAGTTTTATGGTGGTTATGTGAGTCTCAGTTTTATGGTGGTTATGTGAGTCTCAGTTTTATGGTGGTTATGTGAGTCTCAGTTTTAT
>JAODJW010000046.1:14705281-14717647 GCA_026777045.1 Hyperopisus bebe
CTGATGTAAGGAGTGTGGTGTCCCTGCTGATGTAAGGAGTATGGTGTCCCTTCTGATGTAAGGAGTATGGTGTCCCTGCTGATGTAAGGTGTATGGTGTCCCTGCTGATGTAAGGAGTATGGTGTCCCTTCTGATGTAAGGAGTATGGTGTCCCTGCTGATGTAAGGAGTGTGGTGTCCCTGCTGATGTAAGGAGTATAACGTCCTTTCTGATATAAAGAGTAAAGTATCCCTGCTTATGTAAGGAGTATGGTGTCCCTTCTGATGTAAGGAGTATGGTGTCCCTTCTGATGTAAGGAGTATGGTGTCCCTTCTGATGTAAGGAGTATGCTGTCCCTGCTGATGTAAGGTGTCCCTGCTGATGTAAGGAGTATGCTGTCCCTGCTGATGTAAGGTGTCCCTGCTGATGTAAGGTGTATGGTGTCCCTGCTGATGTAAGGAGTGTGGTGTCCCTGCTGATGTAAGGAGTATAATGTCCTTGCTGATATAAAGAGTAAAGTGTCCTTGCTTATGTAAGGAGTAAGGTGCCCCTGTAAATGCAAGGAGTATGGTAATGAGTATGGTGTCCCAGCTGATGTAACAAGTATGGTGTCCCAACTGATGTAAGGAATAAGGTATCCCTGTTGATGTAAGGAGTATAATGTCCTTGCTGATATAATGAGTAAAGTGTCCTTACTTATGTAAGGAGTAAGGTGCCCCCCTGTAGGTGTAAGGAGTATGGTAATGAGTTTCACATTTCTTCCAGTGCAATGGAATGTGCCTTCCCCCTTATACCATTTTTGTTCTCCTTTATAAGACATATATATAGAGGTAAGAGTGAAGGTTCACCTTGTACTGGAATTGCGGGGCGGGGGGGGGCTTAGGACCTCACCCAAGGGCTCTGAAGACGTGTAACTTTGCTGCAAATGACGGGATTTGAACCAGCAACCTTCTGATCACAAGCACAGATGCTTAAGCTGCTGAGTCCCATGCCGTCCCCCTAGGCTTCTCTAGACTTGTATTCTGGATGTTATTTGTCCCTGCGGTGGAGTGTGACCGTGTGCTTTGGGTTACATTTTAGCTGTAGTAATTCATCTCTCTGAATCATTAAATCTGCTTGCTCTGAACTTGGATCTTAGGGTTCTTTCATTAGTCATATTTTTCCTTAGAATTGCACCAAAATATTCCAAGATACCCCATCTGAAACATGCCCATACGACTCATTGATATGGGTATATATGCAGAAATTCGGAATTAATGAGTTCTTTGAAGTAGATCATAGCACTGCTTGTTGGAACGAGGTCAACATCAGGCCCAAAAGTATGTTCTTACCGAAGTCAAGCCGAGAGACAAAGGGCGCACACTGCTTCACCGCCTCATTACCCCCTCGTCTGCATCGGCCTGCATTTGATTGGTGTCCCGCTTGGTGGATTCATTTACCTCAAGTGCCTCTGCATGGTCTCTCACTTCCATACCATACGCAGTTATATGTGTTTCGTTAATTTAGATTTTGTTTGTCAGAAGCTCACAGTTGATACGAAGAAATAAAATCGCAAAAAGTTTCCAAGGGCAAACAGACAGATAACTCTGTCCAGAGAACTGCAGACTAACATGTATTTATATATACGCCCCGCAGATTTTTCTTCCTATACATATTTACGGTAAAGTACTGCAGTTGAGCAGCATTTTAAGTGCCTTGCAGAGGACACAGCAGCCCTTCACAGATTCGGGTTTGAACTGCCATCCTTTAAAAGAGAAGGACGTGTTCTTCCAAAGCGCTAAGCCGTCTTTTTTAGCCTCTGGTGACCTTGCGGGACCGACGGTAGCTGAGGGCTGAATGAGCTGATCTAATGACCACGGCTTCCTGGTTCCAGCCTCACGAGGGCGGCTGTCCAGGCTGAGTCTCTGGATAAAGTTGACTCAGGACAAGGATTCAAAAGGCTTCACCTCATGTGTTTGGTATTGCAAATGATACATCCCTGCTAGTCATTTACATTTTAGGAGTGTGTCAGAGTTTACGCCCAAGCAATGTAACTCCAATCTTTCATCAGAGATGGATTTTCTCAGAAACTGGCATTAAAATTGCCTGTTTACTGGTTATTTTTTCCCCCATGAGATCATAATCACATGTAGATTGGTTATGCTTAGCATCTAGAATCCATTTGGTAATCCCTGTATTTTCCAACAATAGTCTTATTATACTGAATTGTTTTAAACTAATTTTCTCACGTACGCGTAACTACAACAGTGCAGAGAGGTGTTGCTGTGATACTTTTGGGAATAAACCTGAGCTGAATCGCTTCAGTGACGGTATCCGAGTGTTTAATGGCTGAAGCGTAGAGCTGGTCGCTTGTGACGAGTTTGCGTCCTGTAGCCTCTTGTGCTCTGTGCCACCTCAGTAGTGACACTGTTAGGGTTTCCACAAGAAAAGAGAAATCGTCCCATATGGGTTCAAAATGGGTGGCAGCATTTTACTTATTAATAGAGGGCGATGCCGTAATGTACAGACCAGGTGGCAAGTCTAAACATTCCGTCCGTCTCTGTCTCCACAGGATCTGCTAGTCGTCGATGTTTGCTGGACGCTAATGGAGTTGCTTACTGGGGTCCTCCGAGCTTCGCCCGATGCGTCTCACTTGAATATCGATATTTACATCTATCGGTAGGTACCATCTCTGGCTGAGCCAGACCCATAGCCCCAGCTCTCAGCATCAGATACAGCTGTAAACACTGCAGTCTACTGTGTAGCTGGCTGCTGCTGTTAGCGTTCATTTACAGTGACCATGTTTGGAGAATAAATCCAGAAGTCCTTTTTAAATAACATGGATATTAATAATATTGTTAGTGATATTTTGGAGTTGTACATTTTTCAGATATTTGTAATGATATGAAGGTCAAGGGCATAGCAGAAAGTTTTATATGGGTGTGGATCTTAATCATTTAAAATATTGATCTACTAATTGAGGGGATGAATGAAGCCAAAATAAATATTGGGGGTACACGTTCCTGGCCCCCCACAGTTCCTGCGCTCCTGTAAGAAGACATTTTTCACTAGTACTTATCGAAGTCACGATGGGCTTGTATTCTCTGATTTGCATTATATCATGAGGCCGCAGTAGGCTTCCCTTCTCTTCCTGCTGTCTAAACGCATGAAGCTGGCCGATATCAGGACGCCGTATGTCAGCCTTCCTCACCCCGGGTGCCTGTCTGTTCTGAGCTGACAGGCAGTCAGGTTTTCCACTGACCCTGATGTAAGGTTAGGGTTGTCAACCCTGCACTCAGGACGCCCATCCTGTCCTTCTCTGAGGCCGTGAACGCCATGAGAATGTGCATGAGGTCCACCTCTCAGGTTCTGTGCCTGACTCCTGGACATCGTCCCTGAATTGGGGAGCTTTTTCGCTCAGGCTGACGGTTCGCATAGGTTTAGAGCCGTGTTTCCTTGGGGATCCCAAGCCGGTCCACATTTTTGCTCCCTCCCAGCTCCCTGGCAGCAGTCCACATTTTAACTCCCTATCGAGAACTGGGAGGGAGCAAAACCGTGTACTGTCTGGGGGTCCCCAAGGACCGGACTGAGAAACATCAGTTCAGAAGGTAGGAATGGGGCGGTGCTGGCGCAGACAAACCTGGCTTCTTTAATATCACAGGTAAACGTTGCCAGGATCAAGTTAATCTTGACTAAGTTGAGGGATGCAGGCCTCAGCATCCCTCCTATCAGTGAAGCCGATTTTCTGTTTTCTTATGTAGTATCGTCCCGCATTTCGTTTCTTCGGTCAGGCATCTTGAAAGGACACCTGCGTTTAACGCAATTATCTGATGCTTTTGTCCAAAGCGACTCACGATAAAGGGAAAGTTGCCCTTTTTGAACATATTCCCTGGGATTCAAACCTTATTGTTGAGCTGCAGGAACTAACGGAGGCCAGGAGGGTGCGTCCCTGTTTCTGCCTCTTTAGCCTCCTGAGCAGCTGTTAAGTGCTCGGGCTGCCATCTGTGACGCTTCTTATCACCAGACCGGCTACCTGAGGTCTGTTACCATCTCATGCCAGCAGTTCCTTGACCTCGATCTGGGATCCCTAATCCTCCTCTTGAACGCCCACTGCGTTTGCTGGCTTTTCTTCGATCTGAGCTCTTAATTAATTATGCCTGATGAGGCTGTTGATTGAACTCTGACTGTGACTCTCTTCATTGTGAAAGTGTTCCTTTATACTAATAAAATTACTGAGAAGGAAAATTTTATTATATAAAAATGGGTACCTCAAAATGAAAGCCGGTTTTTCAATTCAGTATTTTTTTAATATGTAGCAATTGCCTTGTTCCAAGTGCCTAAAAAATATTTTGTACTTATTTATTTGAATACCACAGGAGCACTGAATGTATTTGAGGTAAACATGTTTCACTTTTGCAGAGAAAGGTTGTCAAAAGACCCATGAGTTTAAATTTATAATGAACATGAGTACGAGATCAGTGTGTTAAAAACTGAAGTGAAACAAATTAACTATACCAGAAGACAACATTCCATAAGTGAAACAGAGTCTTACAAAGTTGCAAAACAGGACTCCAGTATAGTATGGAAAACTCTGACTTTCATCCTGGTTTCTTTTTACATCAAAAATTAAGCTCAGTTGTTTCATCCATCCATCCATCCGTCCATCCATCCACCCATTATCTGCCACACATCCAAGGGTAGAGGTTACCCAGACCTCCCCACCTCTGCAACCTCCTCCCGCTCCGCCGGGGGAATACCAAGTCATTCCCAGACCAGCCGAGAGATATCATCTCTCCAGCGTGTCCTGCGTCTGCCTCGGGGTCTCCTCCCAGTGGGATATGTTCAGAACTGTCCAGGAGGCATCCTTGATAGATGTCTGAACCACCAGAGCTGACTCCTTTCGGTGCAGAGGAGCAGCAGCTCTCCTTTGAGCCCCTCCCGAATGTCTGAGCTCCTCATCCTACCGCTAAGGCTGAGCCCAGCCAACCTGCGGTGGAAACGAATTTCTGCCCCTTATATCTGCAATCTCATTCTTTTGGTCAATATCCAAAGCTTGTGACTGAAAGAATGAGAATTAAAAATTAAGCTCAGTGTGTCCATGAAACTTTGACTCAGTTTCTAAATTTATATGCAATTATCCACTCTGCTAATCTCCCCCCATTTGGTCAATCCAAGTTATTTCTGTTTCATAGTTTCGTCCAGTTTGCCCCGCATTTCTGAGATGGACTCTCTGAGTTTATCGCTTCTGCTTGGTCCACATACCTGCTGTCATTTCCAGCTTGCAGTATAACTGTAAACGTGTCTGTTTCTTCTCACTGCAGTTACGAGAGCATCTTGCGAAGGGTCAGAGGACCCTGGCAGGGGAGGGCATGTCTCAGATCGTGAGAAGTCTCCTCGAGTTAATGTCCCGGAAAAATTATTACAGCGGCGACCTTTTATTCTCCGTGGAGATTCTCCGAAATGTGACGGACACCTTCAAGCGAGCAACCTACATCCCAGCTCCCGACGACGTGCAGGTGAGGAAACGGGAGGCCTCGCACGCTCATGCACGCTTATGCAGCCGGTCACTCGGATGCACCCTCTCCGGGGGGCTGCTGACCAACTGCAATCACACTCCTGCCTGGATCCACAGTCGCCAGGTTCTTCCCACAAGACTATCTGGTGTGTTTACACCCAGCCATAAGCATTGTGCTTTGTAGGTGTTAATAACAGTTTGGGCATTGCACATATTAGACGTTATATGTGATGTCCTTGTGTTGAACCGGAGCAGGAGCCTGGGAATCCTCAGAGTGGCACCAGCACGGGTGCAGTGACATTGGCAGGGATTCCAACATTTTTTTTTCGTTCTCAAACACCTCCTCCCATATTCCTGCCTCACCCTTGTACTCCTATGCTGGTCGCTGCTCTTTCTGTCCTTGGCGACTCCCAGTTCCGCCACCCTAATCCCTTCCCATGTGCTGTCTTCACCCCTACAGAAATTCTTCCAGGTGGTCAGTTATATGTTGGACATTGAAAACCGAGAGAAGTGGGAAGATGCTCACCAGGTAAAGAGCTTCATGGTTCTCGCGCATGCCCGTGTTTCCCGGTGAGCGTGCGCTGACCTACGCCGTGGTCATGTGTAGTGTTACTCTGTTTAGGATGTGGATGTTAGTGCCCTGATATGGGTCAGCACCCCGTCCTGCATTATTCCCTGTCTTTCACCCATAATGACAGAAAGCCTCCAGCCCCCTGCAACCCTGGATAGCACAAGCATTTAGAAGATGGATAGATAAATCAATCAATCAATCAATTAACCAATCAATCAATTAATGTATGAAAGATTGAATGAATGTATGAATGAATGAGTTAATGAATGAATATGGATATGAGATTGTGATTCACATCAAAGATTTAATAATAATTTTATATAAAGCTGACACACAAAAGCGGAAGCAAAAACCCAGTGGAGTCGCAGAGGCAGGCAGAACGACTCTGTTCCCGTGACCCCGTGACCCCGTGCCGCCCCAGGTGGGGCCGAGCAGGGGGTGCCAGTACGGGGAGGGCAGCGTGAAATGGATGCACTGTCTGAGCAAGGGAAGCAGCGCTTCATTAGAACAGATCCGCGGCGTTTTGGATGGCGCACGCCGTCGCCTGTCGTGCCTGCGGCTCCCGCTGTGCCCGCAGCTCCCGCTGTGCCCGCACACCCCTGCCTCCCATCTGCTTGTGCCACCCAGCGCCCGCTGAAGCCACACACAAAAGGCTGCCTGTTTGAGACAGAGGAAGGGCTGGTATTTAACTCCAGGAAAGGACTGTGCCTTAGATGACCTGGCATCTTACCCAGCATGCCCTCATTCCAGATGAATTAAATTCAACTTTTTCCATTTGCACAAGTATGAGTACAGGCAGGTTACAACGCCTCTTCTCACATAATCAGTCAATCAGTCTTTATGTATATAGCACTGGGTTTACAATGTGCTTTACAGACATTTAAAAGAAAGGAATTAAAGGCATTTTGGGGATTAGAACTAGCAAGCAGGCACGAAGGTCACACGCCACTGTCCATCACATGTTATGTTGATGAAGCAGTGTGTGGGGTGTGTGGGAGTCCCCCCCTGCATGTTATAGGCTTTGGATGGATGGATGGATTGATGGAAGTCAGTTGCGTACGATATGGCTGCTATCAATATTGCCTTTTTATATGTGACAGATGCTGAATTTTAAGTTAAGTTGCAGAGGAAAAATCCATGTCAGGTGTAGTGATGACAGAGTTACTTCCAGGGACTTGTCAGGAAGCTTGACTTTATCAGCTATTGGTCTGCAGTGAGGTCACTGTAGTGTTCACCCAGCCTGCTGTGAGAGTCGCTCTCTGCTCTTCACCGTGAGCTGCTTTGGGGGGGGGGGGGGCCTCGGCACCAGCCCAGCAGTCACAGCTGCACCCTGGCACGTGTGCACATCCCTGTTGGGGGGCCGTGTTCATGCGTGTCGGTGTGTGTGAGAGAGAGAGAGAGAGGGACATAACACACACTTCCTGACTCCGTGTGTATGTTTCTTTGTGTCTGTGGGTGTGTGACACAGAAATGTAAAAGGTTTTGAGATTTTTATGTGTGTGTGTGTGTGTGTGTGTGGGTCATGTATATGTTACATTATGGGGACCACTCAAGGGTAAATGCATTTTTATATAAATCTGTAAGTTCATTCAAAAAACTAAGAACACCAAAAGTTTTGTATTTTATTTTGTTTATTATGGTTAAGGTTAGGGCTGGGTAGGGGTTACAGTTGTCATTGTTGGGATTAGAGTTTTCCCCATATAAATGAGGCCCCACAAATATCACAGGTCTGTGTGTGTATGTGTGTGTGTCTGTGTCTGTCTGTGTGTGTGTGTGTGTGTGTGGGGGGGGGGGGGGACAAAGAAACAAAGGCAGGAACAAAGGCAAGAAACTTTACAAAACGAAAGACTTTAAACTTCATTCCAGTATTCCAAAACCTTTTTTTTTGTTTAGAAACGTTAATTGAATTTAAATGAGAGTGAGTCGGAATTTACTGCAAAGGAAGATACCAGGATTTGTGTATATGCAATTGTGTGTGGTTCCTATAATATGCATGTGTAGAGCTTACGGCTCTCTACTTAGCAACACTTAATGCCTCAGAGTGAGCCGCTGTCTACATACCATCTGGAACCTTAATTACTGGACTAACACTTTGATTACATTCCCATGAAGAGTGGCAGTTAAAGGAGAACACAGGGTGAATCCTCCAAGCAGGCATGTGTCCAGTCTCCAGGGAGGGTAGTGAGGCACAGCGGAGTCAAGGTCACGCCCATGGAGGCCCCAAGGCGTGTTAGTGACTCAGAGGCAGCTTTGACTCATGGGCACAGGCCACATAAGGCAAAAGAATATGCTGGACTCGTCTATCAGCAAGCATGATGAGAAAAAAAGGATGAAATTCGTTATGGCTTTCTTAACGATGGCAAGGAGACAGCAAGGAGATTCATTATGGCTTTTTTTTAACGAGGATGCGGATGCTTGCGATGCACAAACTGATGAGGACAACAGCAAAGGGCTGCTGATGGGGTTATGCTCACGATGACAGCTGTGGTGGTGATGATGATGATGATGATGTGATGATGAGTGTTGATGACGATGATGATGGTAAGAATGTTACAAGGAATGATGATAAAATGATTATGTTTGTTCACTCAGTACTGAAAAGGTATCTGTACACAAAATGAATATTTGCTCAAGAATCACCAGAATTAACAACGACTTAAATATAAACTGCTGTCGACAAATTCTAAATAAAAGAGCCAGGAATACAGAATACATTATTGCAATTGCATTCGGTGGAAAAAAATGTAAATGACACCCAACAACAGAAAGGGTTTTAAATGAGACCAGCAGAAAATGATCACAAATGCTTTATGTCACAAGACAAAAATGCATATTTTTCAGTTTAATAAAATGACTGTTTTCTTCCTTGAGCGATGCGGGTTTATGTATGTAAATGAGTGTTTGTAAATTAGTTATTGTGTGTGTGTTTGTGTGTGTCTTTGTGCATGTGTGTGTCTGTGTGCCTGCGTATGTCTGTATGTGTGCGTGTGTGTGTGTGAGCAGGCGTGCGTGTGTTTATGTGTGTGTGTGTGTGTGTGTATGTGCGCATGCTTGCGTGTGTGTGTCCGTGTGCCTACATATGTCTGTGTGTGTGTGTGTGTGTCTGGGTGCCTGCGTATGTGTGTGTGCGTGCGTGCGCACGCCTTGACTGTGTGTTCGTGTGTGTGTGTGTGCCTGCGTATGTGCGTGTGTCTGTGTGCCTGCTTGTGTGTGAGCGTGTCTGTGTGTGTGTGTGTGTGTGTGCATGTTAGCCCCTGTAACTGACCGTGGTCCACCCCTCTAGGTCTCTCCCGGCTCAGCCCTGCTGATGCGAGTGGTCGAGGACTTCATTCATTTGGTTGGCGAGGCGCAGAAGGCCTTCCAGAGCTCCCTCTTCTCCACCAACAACCTCCGTGAGTAACCCCCCCCCCCCCCAGCTGTCCCAGGTCACTTCCTGTTGGGTTACGTATCACACCGTATGTTATCTGCACAGATGGCTTACACAGTCATGGGTTAAAATCTGCTATAGCATGAAGCTCACTGCTTGGTAAACTGCTGTCCAATGAATCAGATTTCCAGAGAATTTAGGTACAGCTTCATGCATGGAGATCAGATCAAAGCTTCCCAATGTCAGTCACGTCTTACATAACGTACCAGTGAGCTCAGCTCATCTGGTAAAAAAGGCAGCCCGTGATGTGGGTCACATGATCTCTGCTCCCGGCACAGTGATCACGATCCAGCGGGAACCAGTCTCGGCCGTCTCCAGCGACATCAACTTCCCCATGAAGGGGCGCAGGGGGGTGAAGGATTGGGCGCGTTACTCAGAGGACAAGCTCTTCATCCCCAAGGAGGTCTTCACCCTGTCCTCTGAAGGTGAGCTGCTGTCGCTTTGGTGAGAACCATGGGAAGATGTCCTCAAAAAGACGCGAGGACCCAAAATAACCATTCATGAAACCAGACCCATACTTCCTGTTTTGGGACGTCCCCTACATCTGTCTCTGTTGCCATGACAGAAAACTTTTTTCTATATTTGTATAAGGATTTTTCTTATACACATTTTTCTTTTTTTTTCTTTTTTTTTATTTGAAATTTATCACCCACTTGTTCTGCAGGTGCCACACAAATCACACACCATTACAAACTTCTAGCTTAACTGGAGAGAGGTTATTGTGTGGGATGTCACTGTTGATTGTTGAGACTGTTGACACGTTGGAACCATCAGTCAATCGGGCATTTCAGAAATGCAGGGAGTGAGTTTGACATATTGTCACAAATGCGGGCACTTTCGTATGCTGTCTGCTGATTGGCTTCCTTTGGTTGCAGTTTGTACTTTAGAGAGGATGAGTACCGTATTGTCTGCATCTTGAAGAATGACTTTGGCTAAGAATGAACCCCAAATTAGGACAAGAAACTTTAAAAGGGTTGCCAGTTATTTTATTCCAATACACTACTGCCATGTAAACATGACAGATTCTCTTTTTTGATCTATACCTCCATTTTCTGCTGATGTGCTATTTTAATGAAGATATCTTTTATATTTTAATTAGCATTTTATTTATTTAGCAGGCATAACAATCTGTCTTGGCGCAATCATATTTATACTATTTCCTTTGAATTACAATGGAGACCATGTCCAGAATGTCATGGGTTCAAATCCCGTGGCAGGCAGAGTAATCATATCACCACTGGGCCCTTGAGCAAATCCCTTAACCCCAGCTGCTGCAGGGACACTGGCTGAATCTGCTCTCTGAACATTCATTGCTTTTGACAAAATGGTCTCTTAAATTAATATAAATGTAATTACCTTCACTAACTGTGTCCCTATATATCAGTATTAACAGGCACTGAAAACGGATTTTGGCTGTTTAGCTTATCGAAGTAGATAATTGTCAGCATTATGGTGAATATGGAAACCTCCATTCACATCGCACTTCTGTAGTAATTAGATATCTGTGGCTCCACCGGATCGCAGAAGGTCAGCTGACATTCGAGTCCTTTCTAAGCGAACAAAATGTGAACTCTACGACGATGAAGGAAAAAAACTCTCCTGACACGATGAGCCTGTTCCAGCGTCTTCATAAAAGTCGATCTGCAGCACGTCTGCCACAGATTCTGCCGTTATATATGAAGGAAGGAAGGATGATGATAATAATAATAATAATAATAATAATAATAATAATAATAATAATAATACATTTTATTTGTACTGTAACGCATTTTACATTTGAAGCAAATCTCATAGTGCTACAAAATGAAAAAGTCATAATGAAAATGACATAAATCCCAATTTTAGAAAATGCAGCAATGCGCAAAAATTAATTAAAAGTCATAGGTCCTGCTAAAAATAAATATTTTAAGTCCCTTTTAAAAACTCTGAATAGTCTGTGGTTCCCTCAAATGGTCCAGGAGGATGTTCAAGGAAGGGAGGGAGGAAGGAAGGAAGCAAAGAAAGAAAGAAGGAGAAAGGAAAAACAGAAAAGATGGGGTGTGGAAGAAAGGGGATGTGGAGTCTGTCCTCAGGCCTGAATCAGGCTCCAATCCACACTCCGCTGGTGCTACAGTCGGTTTTTCCCATCAGCCATCAGGGTAAAATGGTGGAAATAACAATTAAATGAGAGACATACCCTGGCGGCAGGATAGGATAGGGTGAGGATGGTATGTACAGCCATCTGTTTCTACCTTGAAATCCCGGTGGTCTTTCCTAGATGGTCTCTGTTTCATCCATGGCCTGCCCAGGGTGTCGTCTCCCATGCAGCCTCTGCTAAATGGTCTCCTCACCTTCCTGAGGGTAGTCTGCCCTGACGGCTTGCTCCCGGCGGTCTCCCTGAGGAAGGCTTTCCAAGAATTCCCACAATTCCATAGCGTCTACTGCTCCTCCTGTCTAATTAAAATTTATTTGGATTTCTGACGTCGTAAGTAGCCTTTTGTTGTGTTTGAGGGGTAAAACACCCGTAGAAAAATGGGTAGCTGAAAAAGCAACAGATATTCCTTCCCTGAAGCACCGTCCCCAGCCGAGGGAGTAAGCAGAAGAGGGGAAAGGAAGTGAGAGGGGCAAGAGGAGCAAAGGCATTTACTCCATTAAGATCCATCCACAGCAAAACCATTGTTGTTGGCCCGAGCATCGCGATGTTTGTGTCTCACATGGTGCCTAAACGTCCCACTCTCTCCATACAGACACACGTTTCAGAGTCTGCAGCCATAGCAACAGAAGAGAGAGGTGCAGCAGAGAAATGGCTGCTCTGTTGCTGTTTTGGGTCCCACAGCATATCATTAGCAACCTGCCAGTCTTACTAAGCCAAAAATGAGCACTCCCACCCCCCCCCCCCCCCCCCCCCCCCCCAAC
>JAODJW010000046.1:14736891-14750700 GCA_026777045.1 Hyperopisus bebe
GGGGGGGGGGGGGGGGGGGGGGGGGGGGGGGGTCATGGGTGGGGTCACTGTGGGGAGTATAGGACTGGCGCTGAGGCAGACGCTGGCAGAGGGCAGTCTGAGCCAGTTGGACCCCGTTCACCTCCAGTAGAGGCTCAGCTTTAGGACGAGCATGCGGGCACTGGGCCCCCGTGTCTGCGTGCTCACGCCTCCGTGTAAGAAGCGCTCTCCACGGAGGATGTGATTGATGGCTGCAGACTGCTCGTACTGTGTTCTCTGACTGTAGGCTCCCGGGCCCAAGCGAAACAGTATCTTTCTAACAAAGTGATGCCTGCACTCGCACAGAGAACCTGGTCTGACTGAGCACTAAGCAGGTGCACCAGCCGTTCCGAGTCGATCTGTCGACGATGGCGAGCTTTCAAGCTGGGAGCTCGGAGCCGGAAGCCACAGACCATGTCCACAAACATGGAACTTGCCAGCAAGTGGCCCATTAAGCCAGTAGTTGGGTTACAGAATCATGTTACCTACTGTGTCCTTTTAGCTTGACTTCGTAAACATAACAGCTTCCCAGTGGTATATGTTTAGTGTAGTTTTATAGCTCAGTACAGAAAATACGTAGACCTGGATACAGGAGGGTCTTACAGGGAGCCCTTGCACAAAGGTTTAGATATAGATTTTTATTTCTGTTTTTGCACTGTAGACACAACACCCCCCCCCCCCCCATTATAACTAAACTGGTCCAAGCCTAAACCGAAGTATAACCAGTATAACCACAGTTTTAGTTAGTGGTCTTCCCTCTGTCCAGGATGAAGGTTCTGATCCCTAATTCCAGATCTTTATCTCACATCACTGTCCTTGAGCCTTCGCGCGAGACAGCGGAGAGACCTGGAAGATGTTTTATTGCACCTCATTCTCTGGGTACTGTTATCTGTCGCAAAACGGGAATCAGCAGGCTGCCACAGAAGTGCTCGGTGTTGTCTGACCTCTGCTATTTCTGTCTGCCGGCTACTGTCACATGGGCGCCGTCCGGCCAGGACGTCCTGGCTGCTCCCCCAAGGCCAGCCCAGCCTCTACTGTGTAATTATCCTCATTAGCAATACTACTGGGTGATGAGGCGCCAGGCAGTGATTCGTGCCGACGAGGAGTCAGGCTTTTTAGGTTTGGTGGTGCTCCAAGTGGACTCCAAGGATGACTAGATGTCTTTGAGGCTCCACATTCTCCTGTTGAGAATTTAGCAATGCAGTTAGCTGTTTCTAACTTGTCAGTGGGTTTAAGAATAACAGGAGTCTGCCGTTATTCTGTTAATGGATGTTAATGGAGTCGGCTTGGATGTCATGAAGTTCCTCTTAGAAAGGCAGAGGTGCGTCTGATAGCCTCCAAACTGAGATCAGTGATAGCTGCTATCAACTCGCTAATGAAGATTGCTCCCCAGGGCCCCTTCTCGGGGTTTACCTCCAAAGCAGGGGGGTTTGGAAATGACATCGTCATTGTCAGGCCCTGACTGTATTTTAACATTTAATGAGGGGTGATATGAAGCTGTAAGCATCTTATGTTAGACCTGAACTGAATTTGGAGAATTCAGTTTCCATCATGTCACAACAACCTTTCATATTTGGCGTTATCTCCTTCTGTTTTTCCCCTTTCCTTCCCTTCCCCCCTTCCCCCCTTTCTCTCTCTCTCTCTCTCTCTCTCTCTCTATCTATCTCTCTATCTATCTCTCTATTCAAGTGTTTATCTGTCAGCTTTGTTTTGGTCCATTTGGCCCCTCCATTGTTGCATCAGTGCATAACCTGATGCAGAAACCGCATTCCCGACAAACGGGAGCATGGGTGGGCCGGGGGGACAGGCAGTGTTGCAGGGGGCGAATAAGTTGATGAGGGCGAGGACAGAGACAGCAGGTCCTCTCGGTCTCTCCTGCTTTTTGGATCACAGGCCCCGCACACCTGGTGACACATGACTCATGTGGTGAGTTCATTTGAAGACAGAACTCTCTCCTCTGTGACTCGCTCTGTACCAAAGGGTTTGAGATGCGTGGGTGCGGACAAGCAGCGTCCTCCACTGGAAGGTTGGCTTTTGATGGGCTGTGAATTGCATCAGCTTGCCTAATGACTCTACATAGCCACAGGTTTAGCAGACATGACATCACTTCCTGTTTTTCTCTATGTTTGGGGTATAGACTGCGGGTACAGCAGTGTGATGCTATGCCCTGATTAAATATAACTAGGACTGCTCCGTATCAAATGATGATGTTACAAAACGTTAATATCTGTGACACATACCAATACATTGATGATGTATTATCACATGAAATACAGTATCTGTTACATTTAATGTTCCAATTTACATTAATTTGGATTTAATTCCCCCTAAATTTACTATGTTATACCACGATATATTGAATACAGGGGTGTTGGTGACA
Source organism: Hyperopisus bebe (assembly GCA_026777045.1). Classification (NCBI taxonomy): domain Eukaryota; kingdom Metazoa; phylum Chordata; class Actinopteri; order Osteoglossiformes; family Mormyridae; genus Hyperopisus; species Hyperopisus bebe. The sequence continues at coordinate 14,739,290 of JAODJW010000046.1, forward strand.
CTTGCTCATTTATCTGATGCTTTTATCCTAAGTGACTTACAGTAGAAGGAAGGGTTACACTTTATATGGGCTCCTTGGGTTTTGAACCCACAACCATTGCATTGTTAGCAGAGTGCCCTGTGTATTCGGCAGCTTGTATATGCAACCATACCTTTGCTTTGGTGAAGTTAACAACTCTCCCTCCCTCTTTGTTCCTGAGGGCTGGTGAATTGACAGATTAGCCCTTTAACCACCTTGACCGTGGTTTGTGTGTGTGTGTGTCTTTTTTTCTTTTTTTGCTGCCTCGGAGCGGGAAGCTAAAATCCCTCTGCCCGAGCCAAGCCACTTTCACCATGCATTAGCGTAAATGTTAGCTGTCAGGACAGGTGCTAAGTCAGACATCCATGCTAAGCAGCGCGTTACCAAATAGCTCCAAAGTGTGATGATGAATTATATAGGTGCGGATTTCACCCCGCTAACAGGAAAATCAGCTTGCTGAAGTCAGTAGATGAGAGGGTCTGACTCCTTTAGATGTGGAGAGGTTTTAGCACATTATTCATGTGATAAAGTATTTTCTTATAGTTCTAGCTAAGGCATAGGCCTTCCTGGTCTTTAGATATTCAAGGTTTTGTTATTTTTGGGTGGGAGTTGGGGTGTGTGTGTGTGTGTGTGTGTGTGTGTGTGTGTGTGTGTCAGGGCCTGTTCTGGCACCCGTGTCCACAGCCATCACTCGTGTTCCTTTTAAAGCTATGTTTAGATACTCATTGGGCTGCTCTCCCCTTCCAGTCGTCCTTAAGAGCTGTCACCTTGAGGGGCAAGTTCTATACCCGCTCTGAGGCTGACTTCCTCCTGAAGAGAAACCTCAGTGTGTGATAAGCAGCCTAGTCCAGGGCCGCAGTGGGACTGCTTAAGAAGCAGTGAGTAAGCTATAGCCTTAAAGGAAATTTACTGCGTTTCCCAATCAGCATCACCAGTTTGGGAATTTTCCCAATTCTCCTGATTAACCACTCCGACATTGGCCTAGTTCTCTGTGTCCTGTGGCCTAGCCCTCCGCGTCCCTTGGCCTAGTCCTCCGCGTCCCTTGGCCTAGTCCTCCGCGTCACGAGGCCTATTCCTCTGCATCCCGTGGCCTATTCCTCTGCGTCCCATGGCCTATTCCTCTGCGTCCCGTGGCCTATTCCTCTGCGTCCCATGGCCTATTCCTCTGCGTCCCATGGCCTAGTCCTCCGCGTCACGAGGCCTATTCCTCTGCGTCCTGTGGCCTATTCCTCTGCATCACGAGGCCTAGCCCTCTGTGTCCCGTGGCCTATTCCTCTGCGTCCCGTGGCCTATTCCTCTGCGTCCCGTGGCCTATTCCTCTGCGTCCCGTGGCCTAGTCCTCTGCGTAACTCATGCAGGTCTATGGGACCCTCATAAATATGTATTTGCATCCATGATTTATTTATCCTTTAGACGTGTTATCTAACTGTTACTTAACATAACATTGTATTTGTTTGCCAGGTCTTTTTATCCACATTTTCTATATGTTGTCTTTAGCCCTGGTTTAATTCAATATTTTCATCAGCAATGGAAAAGTGCTATTGATGCATAAAGCTGAGTTTTTAAAGAAGAAGATCTGAAGGGCCTGGCTCAATTATGTATAATTAATTAGAATCTCAACTTCTCTGAAGATATGCCCTCAGACATACTTAATAATTCAACCATCTTCTGGGATCCGTGACTGAGAATTAAGTCACAGTATGAGCCGCTCCCCCCCGCAGATCTGTATTGTAAGCATGCAAGGGCCACTTGATTGTCAGTACCGTGCACGGCACAGTAATGCTATTCCAATGTAATATATCCCTGCACTGGAGTGAATATTGCGCCCAAACGTGTCTTTGAGTGCATTTCTACACACCTTTCTGTGAGCTGAGACGTCATTGTAACACTTCCTGTAGCCATATCAGATGATGTCTAATGAGTTCCAAGTCTGCTTCTTTGTTGTAATTTTGTTTGCTTCACTAATTCATCATATGGCAACGCAGTACTTCAGTCGACGGCCTTTGAGTGATCGGTACTTGATTAATCAGCCTGTCTGAAAGCAGTCTGGAAGCAAGTTATCTGCAGTGACTGCTGCAGTTGATTGATTGATGTGCCTCTGTGAAACCATGAAGTTTTCAGTCACATACACCTCATCATTTTGACTTTTGTTGTTCATTTTCTACAGTTATTAAACAGATATTGTGCATTTGTGTCTTTTTTGGTTAATTTCAGTCCAATGCAGTATTTAATATATGTAAACGCTTTACAATCAGCGCACCTTCATAATGCATTCATAGAACATTCATAAGCAGCATGTAAGTACACGTCAACATCATAACATCCCTTAACAGCTTTAATATACATTAATATCAAACATTACATGATTATGCGATTATAATGTTTGTTATTATTATATAATATCTGTTTTTAATATCTGTTTCAGCTGTTAAGGGATTGTTTGTTATTACATAATATCTGTTACTAATGTCTGTTTCAGCTGTTAAGGGATACATACATGATGTTTATGAATGTTTTATGAATACTTAATGAATACATTATGCATGTGTACTGGACATTTTATGAATGCAATATAGAAGCATTATGAAGATGCAGATAATATAAAGTGTTACCTAATGTACTACATTCCATTTCCTAGTTCTTTTGGAGATCTGTACTGATGTGTGCCTCAGTCAGTTAAGGTGCTGTGTCTGCAACAGGAAGGTCAGCGGTTTCACTGTTAGGTGCCTGAGTTGGGGGCCTTTAACCCCCAGTTACTCCCAGGACTGTCTGACCCTACTTTCGCAAATGTGTGTTGCATTTGAGAAAAGCACCTGCTAAATGAATTAAGCGTAAATCTACATTATCTAGTGGCATTTTTCCGGTTCTTGTGGACTAGAATGAGGCTGAAAGTGAAAAAACAAGCCAGACTGAGCTGGAGTTTAGCTGGGCTACTCAGGAATGGATAATCACCATAGTACTGACTAAGTTACTGTACTGGTATCCAAATACTGTAATATAGAAATATGAATACATGAAAAAGTATTTTAGCTAAAGTTTGGGGACTTGAAGTATTTAATACATAATATATTTAATTTACAAATTGTATAACAGCAAACTTCAGATGTCAACATTAAGGGCTTATAAAACATGTTTAATTCCAGACTAAGAAGTTTGTGTCTCCATAGCGATGTGTCTGCTGAAACACAGATAAATAGCTGGACTTGTGTACTTAATATTCCGCCATATCTTTCAGGATATTTACTGAGAGCCACTGATCCGAAGCAGAAATTTCACTAACAGCTCCGTGCGAAACATCCATCAACAGCGTCAGCCAATCAGAGCGCAGGATGTCAGACAGTGCCTTTTGAAGCAGTCCCCGGCGTGCCCTCGTCCCGGTATAGCGTGACGGAGTGTCACACTTTTGGCACGACCTGTCACACTAAAGGCGCTGACGGAACAGCGAGCCGTGCCGCCTGGCAGAGCTTGATGATGAAATTATACTTCGTTGCATCTTCGGCGCGTGTCCTTTAAATAAGAAAGATTCTCAGACAGGAACTAAAGGACGACTCGGAGACGCGGAGGAGGAGAGGTGTGGCGGGAGCTGAGGACCAGGCCGTCATTTATCTTTGTTCTGCAGCAGGACGTCATTGGCGGTGGTACGTGGGCATGCTTGCTTGTTCCTGGCAAGGCTAACGCCCACTCCAGTCCCCCCTGGCCACGCCCACCTCAGCATGGACATGACCTCTAGGGGGACGTGTTACAGCCCGGACATCACTGACACTGTGCGATTGTAGGAGTGTCTCTGAACGGAGGATTTGTGCAGTTTGTAATGATGCTGATTAATGGGGGTGGTGGTGGAGGTGGCTGAGATTATTAATCACCCCCCCCCAACCTCCACCCCACACACTCATAAGCTGTGGCATAAGCACAGCACATTGTTTGTCAGTTATTAACACTGCAGCAGTTTCTGCTTGGGCTATATAACCGATGGGCCACGCCACCTGTGTCTGTACTCTCATCCCCTGCCCCTCCCCCATTTGGTGCTCATGTCCATAATCCACTTGTTGGGTCCCCACTGTACTTACAGTGCCTCATCTATCTCTGTGAGAAAGTGCCAGAGTTCCCCTGTAGAGGCTGGGGCTCACTGGGCCAGCACTGTCTGAGGAGGGAGTGGGCAACAGCAGGCCGGCCCTGTCTGAGGAAGGAGTGGGCAACAGCAGGCCGGCCGTATAGGGTTCCTAGGAAGCAGAAGGCCTTACAGCTGCTTGGCCAGAGCCCTTGGCAGGGTCCAAGAGAGAAAGCATCTCGTTCGTTCAGAGGAATCGAAAGGACCCTCTGCACAAATTAGCAGGAGTGCGGTCTGGAACGATTATTTTCATTAAGTGGCACAGCCAAATAAGAACACAGCCTTTCTACTTAGGCTGCCGCTTAATCCTTGGGTGCTGGCTGCTTCATTATTACTGGGTTTTGACCTCGCGACCGTTCACTCTGTAGAGTGTAAATGCCAGTGTGACTCTTTCTTTGGGTGGCACTGTGACTTGGTGAGTAGCACTGCTGCTGCAGCGTTCCAGGGATGGACGTTTGAGTCCCATCACTGCATTCTATGTTTACATGCTCTCCACATGTCATCCAGTTTCTTTCTCCAGTCCAGTGACACACAGTTAGGCGTGTGTGCGTTTTTGTAATTGCTACATCGTGAAGACCATGTGTCCCCACAATATGAGGAAAACCTGTAACTTTTCACTGGGTTTGGCAGAAGAGCAATGAATTACTTTTGGTGAAAATGTGCATGTCGACCCCTGGTGTAACGCAAAATTACTGACCTAGCTTCGGCGTGTATTTAATTTCATTCATGCAAGGCGTAATTCATACTTTATTGTTTTATATTTTGTTCTTTGATATAATCATGTTATGTCAGCAAATTTGCGAATGAATAAATTGCCCTGAAACTGTTATGCATTGATCCTGGACAATCGAGAACCGGACTCCTGAAGTTCATGGACAGAGACGGTCCACAAAGAAACCACTCAACCCTCAGAGGCTTCAAGTGTGTTGAATTGTTTGCCATGAAAAGGCTCATTTTTTGTATATATACGGGTCAGGTGTGGCACCAATGAGGCCAAACAGCCCAGTGCTGCACTGTTCAACAGTCATGGTGAAAAATATAATGTCACATAAGATATCACCTCATTAGTCAAATCTTTTTATTGTCTTATCCAGTCAGTCTCTAGTGTCTAGGACAGCTAAATGACCTGTAACGCATCTTTTTGCATAATGAATGTTTTATAAATAGTAATGGCACAATGTTAGTGTAAGCGTGGTCTCCTGATTTCACCATCAGTTAGAGCAAATCAGCAGTTTTCAAGCTAAATGCTTTGCAGGACTAGTTGTTTCTTCTGGCTAGGAGTTCCCTACCTGCATATTCTGGCTAGGAGGACCCTATCCGCATATTCTGGCTAGGAGTTCCCTACCTGCATATTCTGGCTAGGAGGACCCTATCCGCATATTCTGGCTAGGAGGACCCTACCCGCATATTCTGGCTAGGAGTTCCCTACCCGCATATTCTGGCTAGGAGTACCCTACCTGCATATTCTGGCTAGGAGTTCCCTACCCGCATATTCTGGCTAGGAGTTCCCTACCTGCATATTCTGGCTGGGAGGACCGTGACAATGTATTCTGTTCTAGGAGGACCGTAGCAATGTATTATGGCTGGGTTGGACCATACCTGTGTATTCAACTATAATGCAGACGGACACTTGTGCTGTGTGACTGCGCACGTTCTAGCACTTTCTAAACTCATTGTTTTCTGATTTCTATTTTCCCCCCAATTATAGGACATACAAAACACAATTTTATTAACCTATTTCCTTAAACCATCTTCTAATGCAAGAGTATACTGTTACACTGTTAGCCCATTATTCTTTGCCTTTAAGCAATCGATTAATAGAGCACTAAATTATTCTTAATTCTGTTGAAGCTACCCTGTAATACTAAGGACTGCAAGCCAATAAGTTTAGATTAAATTTGAATCTCTTAATGTTTTCATTAGAGCAGGCACACCTTGGTATTTTTACAAAGAAACTGTATAATTAATTCGAGCCATATAAATATATATGTATTGCATAGAGTGAAGTATAGAAATAGAGCTGAGCCTGCAGGCCGGATTGCTTGAAGCAGGTCCACACTGAAAGCTCGTGACACTCGGTGTAGCTCAGCACTGAGCTGTGGATCTCGTCCCACGTGGTGACACATGCCAAATGCGGGCAACCTTTGAGACTGCAGTCCTCACGAGTACCTGCGTCGTCCTAGAAATAAGCACAAGGAAACGAGGCTTTCAGCAGCGCCCGAAGTTGCTTAGACACTTTTAAAAACTTTCTCTTGCCAGCAGGGGGTGGTCCACATCCGCGAGGTTAGGCACAGGGCTGTCGCGCAATGTCAGATGCGGCCCAGCAATCTGCTTGCAGCTCAATCAAAGCTGATTATTTAAGAATCCAGCTGGAATGAAAACTGACACGCATACTGGGCTGAGCTGCCGTCTAGTAATATAAGAGGTGATATGACACATCCAGTTGTTATTGTCGAAATATTATGAACTGATAATATCTATGTCATCTTTGAGGATATTAAATTCTGATATTTTAGGGCAAGTATCACTGCGGAGGAGAGATTATCTTTACATTTAACGTTTCTCGGGTATTTTGCTATATATATGGTCCAATAGCAACTGAAAACAGTAATAGGCAATATTTTTATTTAAGGAAACGATATTTAAAAATATGAAAAATGAGCGTAGAAGAAATTGCACAAGTTTTAGTGTATTAGAATTTTTTTGCATTAACATTGAAATTCATTAGTGCCCGGTATCAAACCTGTGGTTTTATTCAAAGGCTTTGGGTGTGCATATCTTTTGTCAGGAAAGTCTAGTGAATTAAAGCACATCAAGTGAGAAGTGTTAGAAAATTGGCAGAAAACATTTGCACTAATTGTCACCATTTTAAGCTGTTTTTAAAATGAAAGAAAAAAAAAAAATGGGAATAAAAGGCCTTGCAAAATAGGGACCATTAGCAGCAGACGTGAGTCTGCCAGGACCTGGCAGAGAGTAACCACACCGCGGGAAATGAGCCTGAACCTTTACCATCTCAAATTGAAATTTCATTTGTGTTATTTGTTAAGTACACAGAGGCAGACTTTTGACTTCCTTGTTAGTGTTTCTTATTGGTATAATAACGATAATTAATTTTACTCTAACTGTTTGGCTATGAACATTGATTTGACTGTATTTCTGTATTTGATACTGTTGTGTTCTCGCGATATCACCAATAGTTACAGTACTGTGAAAAAGTCTTAGAAAATGTTAGCTATTTACCTGGGGAGTAAGGGTGTATTTGCTCAGAATACACAATATAACATTAGACATATGCAGATTAAGAGTAACATAAAAACGAACAAGAATTTCCCCTGTCCTCCAAAAATTTGGCTAGAATATGGCTTCAGGCCCCAAACCTCTCAGCGGGGGCACCTCAGCGATTCTATGTATTTGTTGCATTTCACCAACAGCTCAGTTAATTAGTTAACTTGATTAGCTAAATAACTCAGTGAGGTATTGATCAGCCAAATGAGGTGAGCTAGCGGTCAAATCGAAAATACATGAGTGTATTGGCTGGTTACTACAAATACTGGGGTGACTGTTTTTTTAGGTGGTTTTGCAATGGCTAAGCTGACACACTTTGACAGACAAAATATGGTAGACAGACACCAGCATGAAGGTAATTTTTTTGACTGCCTATTAAGCACTTAGTGGACAGAGATGGGGGGGCTTATTACCTGGCTAGGGGGTCTGAATATGGGGGGGAGGGGGGTTATTAGGAGAGACGACTTTGAGGTCAGATAAACATCTGACGTGTGTTTGGTGTTTAGGCTGTTTGGTAGTGGAAACCGCTGAGTAAAAGTGCTGATTAAAAACATTTTTTGTTCAATGATTAGTACTTATATTAACAGAGTAAAGAGTCAGGTCAGGGTGTGCATAAGCATTGCCCACCAGCATGGGATGACGCACCTCAATGGCTCCATGGACGTAATCAGTCACCTCTGCTGTGCTAACTGCCATGCCCTCCCCGCCCCCCCGGTTACTTCTCCGTTGGTACAGGCCAGCCTTAACATCTGTTAGCACTTACTGCTCGCAATATAATGAAACTACTAATGTCGTCGATTAGTAGTTCTGGATGTTTACATCGATTGCTTTCAAAGTCAAGTATCTCATTAGAGTTATTTTGAACAGCCTTGTTAAGTGATAATGCAGAAGGAGGTGGAGGTGGGAGAGAAGGCAAAGGAGAAAACGCTAGCTGATTCTGAGACCATCTGTACGGCATAGCACTTGTCCGCACTGCTGCTTCACACCTGCAGGTTGTGGGTTTGAATCCCCTGCTATGTGTTTGTCCTTCCTAGGTTTTCCTGTTTCCTCTTACACTCAAGAGTCCTGTTTAAAAATTGGCCATAATGCATCATCCTGTGTACTACACTGGTGACCATACAGTGTATTCCCCCGACTTGTGCCCTAATCACGGGTGACCCCCAAATGGGGGGGTCGCATGATTTCAACAATGCATTTAAAAAAAAATATATAACATATTCAAGTTTCACAACAACCACAACCAGTCAATTGCGATAATTCTGCCGAGGGCAACCAAACCCCCACTCGGTGAGTCCAGCCAAAGGGACCCCCCCATCCCGGGGGTGGTGGGCTGAAAAGTCAGGGATCCCATGCCTAGGATAGGCTCCACACACACACACACACACACACACACACACACACACAAGGTGGATGGTTTGGTAATCACCAGTCGATGGTTGGGGGTTGGGGGTTGGGGGCATGTGATCAAGCCTTTTCTGCATTTCTCTGTTTTCCAGATAAACCTCTTTCTGTCTGTTGGTGTGTGCGTCCTCCTAACCCTCTGTGTGTCTGTGTGTGTCTCCCTCCATCCAGAGAGGCTGGCGTAAATGCGTGGGACACCGAGGGCTGCCAGACACTCCCCTCTCCAGCGGTCCACACAAAATGTCTCTGCAGCAAGATCTCCAGTTTCGCCGTGCTGGCGCAGCTGCCTAAGGACCAGGTATAGCCCCCGTTACCGTGGAGACACCCAGGTTCCAGAAGGAACTCCAACATCTAGAAAGCTGGTCTACTTTTATAAAACTCCAAGAACATGTGAGAGGTTTCTGACTGGCTCATGTGCATCCTTGTCATTGGTGGGGTGGAGGATGCAGTTTTATTTGTGAGTATTCCTATAGAGACAAGGCTCCGGAGGCAGAGTGGATTCAGCGGCGGTAGGATTTTATGCTTGCAGAAGTGGCTTTTGACAGTCAGAGACAAAGCTCTGGCAGTAAGGAATTGGGTTGTTTGAGATTCATTTCAATGGGTATAACCTGATCAGATGTGTCACAAGTCTGGGGAGCTGGGGGCTGAAGACCCATTTGAATCGGCACGAGCCCCAGATGATCCGTTTAACTCGGGTGTTTTAACAGCCAGGCTCTCAGTTTCAGAATCCCGCACATCACAGCAGTCCTGCTGCAGGACAGCGCTTCCCAAAACCTTCATAATGCTGCGATCGTCGCATCATCAAAGAGGGACAATTTAATATGATGGTCCTCAGACAGATCGGGTCTCTTGGCTACACCCTGATGCCTTAAGGTCCTAGCAATGCCCCTGCCATGAAGGAAGATGGAACAAAACAGTAGCTTTTTGCTAGGGTTAGTTACGGGGCATCAGTCAGACATGTCAAATTTGGGAGGATATATTCCTTATTATTAATATCATGCAGTGATTAAATTCAAAATTTAAGTGCCTGAAAATCTTAGTGCTATGCAGAATGTCTTTATTTCAAAGTAGCTGACTCTGAACTTGGCAGTGACTCGCAGTATGACTCCCTGTGGTGTGCGCATGTACCTGCTTGCTCATGCCTCTGCGCACTTTCACTGTAGCTGTGGGGTTCTACATATGGGCAGCGTGGTTTGGGGGGGGGGGGGGCGTTTTAGTAATGCGGCAGATAAAGCCACGAGGTATTCCTTCAAATCGGGACCCTCTTCTTCTCCGTTAATGGATATGCAGACACAATGGTAAGTAGCATGCTGTTTGCGCCCGCAGTCTTCCCCCAAAACACACGCATGCAGAATGTGACTCAGTCGCCGTCATTCTGGAAAAGCTTACCTAAATTGCTGCTATTGATTTGCATGATGGGGGGGGGGCGGGGGATGGAAAATGACCCTGAACGACAAACTGTGAGCAAGATGGGATATGAGTGAGAGATGTGGCGAGAGATGGAGACAACACTTTGGCCTAATGCCATGTGGACAGAGGACAGCGTGAGCGACGGAGGGACAAAACGAGAAGAGGAGATAGTACATTGAAAAAAAGTATGGAGAGGAGGAAGAGTGAAGGAGACAGTAATTGGAGAAAGAATGAGAGTGACACCAAGGGAGTCAAACAGTCAGTGAATAAGTGTAAGTTTGTAAAGGCCACGCCGCAGCCTAATTTGCAGTGGCTCTGAACAGGAAAGCCCCTCTCACCCGCCTCATGTACAGACACGGCCCTGACATCAGCTGGCGTCTGGCCTGAAATCCCCAGCATTTCTTAAAATATTGACTGGCCAACACGCTGAACATCTACCTAGAATGCATGTGCAAGAATCACTGTGGACAGAATCCCGTTAAAGACTCGTAGCTGCCTGCCTACAGTTTGACTGCGACATTTGAATTAAAGCCGCATGCCGCCGCCTTCACTGACTGAGCCGCTTTTGTTAAAAGCCAGGGACTGGTTTGAACTGGCTGCGACGATTCCATTGTAAATGGCCTAAAATAATCCTGATACAGGGAAGAAAATGAGGCCACGCTTTTCACTCTGCACTATCGATGCTGTACTTACACATGATTGGTCCGGACGTTTACATGGCTCACCGTTTTCCATTTTACCCAATTCAGTAAATGGATTTATTTGCTGCACAAATGTAGGTACTTTGTTCTAGGATACGAGCTTATATGGGTCTGCATGGGTTGTTTTGTTGTTCTTTAATCTCTGGTCCATCTGCTTCCTCCAATGAGAGTAAATGATGAATGACAGTGTTACCAAGCAGCTAAGCTAAACTCCATAGTAGACTGGACTTACAACGAATGTGCAGGCATGAAGTCTATACTGTATGCTACAAAGGCATGCTAAACTGTAGTTTCCTATCCTACGGTAGAGCAAAACTGTCATGAAAAACACATGTTGATACCTTAAAATACCATACTTTTTCCAACCCTAACGCTAGCCTCAGTGTGCTAACCCTAACCCTAATATGGGGCCTTAGGGTGAAACAACAGGCTGTTGGAAAGTAGAAAATATGCTACTAAAGCATGCTAAACTGTGGTTTCCTATCCGT
>JAODJW010000046.1:14750800-14763102 GCA_026777045.1 Hyperopisus bebe
TAGCCTCAGTGTGCTAACCCTAACCCTAATTTGGGGCCTTAGGGTGAAACAACAGGCTGTTGGAAAGTAGGCAATATTGTAAATACCACCATTCTTAGCAGATGTGCCCAAATTTCCAAAACTCACTCAGTCTACAGGTTACAAGAATAAAACAGATTTGTAAGTATAGCCAGTCCTGCTACAACGTTACTAATGCATTGCTGAAAACACCTGGAGTTCACCAAAATTGCACAGTAAAATATATACAACAAAAACATATTTGCATTGTATATACACATATACAATGGGATAAAAAGGGTTAGGGGAATGTAACCACTAAAACTTAGTAACTTACTAGAAACAAAATGAATTAAATAATCCAAACAGTGATAGCAGCAGCCAATATTTGCATTTTGAATAAGAAATAATGACAATGGCTGTCATAAACATCTCCTATCGGTTTTTTGAATTGCCTTGAAACCATTGCAACCGAGCGCACTGAACTCGCAGAGTTGTTGATTGTTGAGAGTCTGGAGTCGTAAGCCCCATCCATGTACCCGGGCAGGCAGACAGCGTAAACACAACAGAGGGGCGCTGAGGGCAACAGGGCTAGTCTGCGAAAAGCAAGTGAAAGGCAATTTAAAAAGGGTTATGTGTTTTTTTACGTAATTTGTCAATTGTTTTTAGAATTTTAGAGTCTAAAACTTTGACTTGTGAAACGCTTGGATGTCAAAAAGTTCAGTTAGTTCTTTCAGATTTGAAGATTGGTTCAACCGATTCACTGAAAAGAACCAATTTCACAATTTCACTGTTCACTTGGAAAAGCTATTTTTCCGTACAAGTAGTGTTTCCAGCTAAGATCTTATCACTTCATAGTTCGTGTAGTGCTCTTCTCTCTAACCAAAATCTCGCAAATACAAATGCAATTCTGCGTTGTGTTGCATTTGGATACCAATATATCAGTCGCATTAGAACAGACTCGCTGTGTGATATCGTGCATTGTAGCAGCCCTTACTGCACCGTTTCTGTAATTTAACAAAAATTCTCCATTGGATTACATGAGGAGTAAGTGAGTTTTGGATCCCGAAACATATGATGACGAAGTCTGACTTTTGGTCATTGATGGTCTCATTTCAAACAACAAAAAATGGACAGAGTGAGTTTCGGAAATTTGCTCTTCAAATGTAGATTTGGTTGGGTAAGGGAATTTCCCCTAGAGCTGTTAGTGAGAGTCAGGATGATTTCATCATCTCCTGTTAATTGTTTGCTTTTAGCTCTTATTTTTCGGCAGGGGTCAGGTTCACCCCACCTACTTTCATTAGCTTCTAACCACTTGCTGTTAGGAAAGGGACCTAGATCTGGATTAACTACAATATCACTCATTAACTGTTAGCTGTTTGCTAATGGCCATCAACCGATTGCTAAGGTTGGCTGAACAGTGACATGGCTCATAGATTTCCCTAAATGTTCCCCCAAACTGTACATCAAAGTAACATCATTTGACGTCCTCCAGACCAGTTACACGTAAAGAAGAGGAGAATTATTCTTTCTGAGGAAGAGTTACACTCTCTAAGGGGAAAATGTTGTGTTAGTAACACTAACACTACATTTCAGGGAAAGGGACAGGAATTAACCTTGTCTGATAAAATAGGGTGGCTTTGAGACGCTTTTTACAGTGGGGTCAGTATCGACTGGTAACCCTGCTTATTTGGCAAGTGTGTAAGAGAGGTGGTCCAGATAGCACCATGTTAGCAGACATGCAGTAGGAGCAGAACAGCCGCTCCTTTTGGACTGTGGAATAGTAACCATCAAAATCAACTTTATTCAGCAAGACCAGATTTGTTTCAGTGTAATTATAGGGTGGGCAACAGCGGACTGGAGTGAGATTTTCAGTTCGAGACAAATCTGCACACACATACACACACATTTACATGCACGTAACAGTTTTATTACCTTGTAAATAGTCTGGTTTGCAAACTACCCAAATGCTTTTGATGCAGCTAATTTTAGGTTTATAATGGACTAATATAGATTTCTTGTGAGTCTGAAAGCGTGAGTGTCTCACCAGATGCGTGTGAGATGCCAAACCTGTAACTGGTCACCTCAACATGAAATAAACTGCAAAAATGACATAACATAGAGTATGAATATAGAGCAGTAACAAATCAGCAACATAGAGCATACATGAGTACACAAAAGGAGATATTTAGATAATGTGCAATGGAACACACCACCCAGAACATTCCAGTGCAGAACATGATGTGCTGATACACGGTATTACCAGGTGGGCACAGGCATGAGGGCAAACAGTCTTGCTTTAGTGACCTTTTTTGTGCTGCTGTGTTAGATGAGATCTGCTGAGTCAGCAATAGGGTCATCAGTGGCCATTATCCTGTAACAATTGCCAATGCTTCGTGCGACGCTGGCGAAGTACGTATGTGCAGAACAGCAGATATGCCAAGAGAAACTCCTTGAGTGGAAGGATGGGCACACACAGGAGAATATGGATGCGACGGACCTCTGGCCCTCCGCCCTGCTCAGTGCTGCCATCTGACGCCTCGATTCACGTCCCAGGGAGCATGGAAGGAGAGCTCACTGTCGAAGACTGACACAATAAGTAGGTTAAGCTTCCTGTAAACCCCCACCCCCAAAGTGTTCTCCTGTGATCTGAAAGGCTACGGTCCCCAGGGGAGGTAAAACATTGCATCGCTGTTGTTTTTACATGATCAAGTACGCAGGTATCCCGAAATGGGTGCAGTCTCATTGTTAGTATGAATTCTTAATCTGGCTGTTTGCCATTTTTCTTCAGCAGAAATATGTTTCCATAAAACAGATAGTAAATATTCAACCTTATCTCTAAAATGGCATTTTCTGCAGCCTGAATTTACTTAATTGGCTTGGGTAGTATTGATATTCTTTGCCTATAGAAGGTTTTCATATATGTCAGCCAGTCTAATTATCTGCTAACAAAAACTGAGCCCAGTACCGTTTCACAGTGTTTCTGTCATTTTAGCTTGGTTCCATACAGTCATGATCCTTCTGACTCTAGTAGTGGTTGACGGCACTGGATGAGTACTTTCCTAAGAAGTCTTATCTCGCCCTCTCTCCACCTGCTTTTCATTAACGACTCATCAAATGACACCATTATCTTGCACATTAAGCCCGTCGATCTGCAGCCATCAGTGAGAAATGGCTTCTTCAGATTTTCTGGGCCCTATCACTGTAAAAATTTAATCGAGAGGGTCCTTTTATGTACATACACAAGACTGCTCTCTTGCTGTACTGGAAAATGTCCTTCTCCAAACGCAGTCTAATTGCTAACATTAACTGTATATTTCTTTCTCGGAAGTTCTGGATTGTTCAGATACCACATCCGCCCCCTCTGCTGCCAGACACAGGTATATTTGATGGACCGTTATGAATCGAGAATAAACAAACTGGGCTCCGTCCCCTAGCTCTCATGTTGCTTTCTCTTGATGAAAGGGGACCTCCATCTACGCTTGGTTGATTAAAGTGATTTTTTGGTTTTCATTTTGTTTTCTTTTTCCAGTTCTCTTCCCTGTATGGTTTTTTGATTTGAGATGCTGGTGCAGATTGAAAGAGCTGGTTCTGCTCTTGCCTGGCTGCATTAAATGCTCATGAGATGCTATGCGGGTCCATTGTGCACTGGGAGGGGGGCGCCTGCTGAGTCAGGCCAACAGCCCGAGAAAACCGAACCTGACAGGGTGGGGGTGTGAAGAATTTCGACATCTGTGTGAGGGTCAGACGTGGGACTGTGAAAACACACCGGCGACGTTCCATATTGTGCCAGACGAATCGCTCTGGTCCCACTCCGTAGCTCCAGATGAGGAGTGTCAGTCGTAATCAGAGCACATCGAGCAGATTATCTGCTCCGGCGGGTGTAACTCATCCTGCGGCTGTCCGTCCCTCGCTGCTGTCACTTCTGCCGTTAGGGCTAACAGGCGACACCAAAGGTTAACATGGAGCCGCTCACGCTTTTGTAAATCAAGGTTTTCTTCCTTATCCATCCTTCTCGGTGACCTTGGGCCACCGTGGTCGAGGGGGAAGAAAGCCGGCAGATTCATTACTGAGCGTGAATGAACCTGTGGTCTTCGCCTGCCGCATTCAATCACGTGGTGCATGTGCAGGCCGGCCCGGTTATCCGCCGCTAATCGACCGCGTAGTCACGCGGAAGTCAAGATTTCGAAGAGTTAATCTGACTTAAGCAGGCGGGATTTTAACAGAGAGGCGAAGACGTTTCGTACGAGGTTGGCCCAGCATCGGTGCAAGAGAGAGAGCCATGCTTCACGGTGGAAGATTTTATGGCTTAAAAAAATAGAGAACGTGACACCCTGGCCATTTCCCCCGGGTTCTCCCCCCACAGTCACATGCCGGGGTGAATTAAAGTTACCAAATTGTTCATAGGTGTTAGTAGTGTGTGGAGTATGTGCCCTGCGATGGGTTGGCATCCCATCCTGGGTTATTCCCTGCTTTGCACTCGTAGCTTCAAAGATTGGCTCCAGACCCCTGCAACCCTGCATACGACAAGTGGGTATACAAGTAACATATGATGAAACGAGTGGAAGTGTGGTCCCGCATGCCAGGCTGCATCGCTTCGAGTGGAATGATGAGCGGTGGGAAATAAATGGTGTTGCTTAATGCGGTGGAGTTTGGTGAATCTCATCACACACGCGCGCACACTCCAACCCAACCCTCGCGGGGTGCACTTAAAATGCTGGGATATAGCCATTGATCGCAGGGGTGATGAATGCTATAAACTGGAGAGTGGAAAGCGAGGGCAGGGCAAGCTGTATAGCAGAGTAAGCTGTGAGTATATGACAGAAGAGAATGAGCATTATGGGAAAAGCAGCAGCTTTATGAGCAACCGTGAACGCAATTGCTTTTATTTCCTATTTAAGCTGTTTATCTGGCATCTGAAAATAGTGCTTTGAGGGCAAAGTGGTTTGATTTCATCAATCTGTTCTCCGATAGAGATGGTCCTTCGACGCAATCCAAATATCCAAATAGATGTCATCCTTGTTGAACAAACACGGCCTGTGATATCTGTGCTCTGCCTCTCAGGGTGCTCTTGAGATCACGGAGATCATCGGGTGCCTCAGAGCAGTGAACTGGGCTTACTTCTACGGCTGGAGAGCTGGAGCGTGCCCCAGCAAACAGGCAGGACAGTACAGGAGGATGAGCAGAACCACAGCTGCTGTTCATCTGTGTAGTCAACCTGAGTGCGATGGCATGTGGCACCATGGTAACAGTCAAAGGTCACAAAGTGAACAGATGGAATGGCACTTAGTACAATTTGTCACACTTCATCAGAACCTCATGTAATATGTATGTGTGGCAGAAAATATTAACTGTGATATTTTGGGATATTGGTTTCTGCATCACCCTGCTTTTACATCTAGGTGTGTGTGTGTGTATGCTATGTTGTGCTGCTTCTTTAAGTGTGTGTCACAAAGTAGACATATTTATGAGATGAAAATGTCCTGTAAGACTGTAATGACAGAGCATGGTAGGGAGAGTGCTGGAGTCACACAAATTGGGTAATTAATGACGACCATGACCGTCCTTCTGCTGGCCTCCTTAAACTGACTAGATGCAGGGGGGAGTTAAATGTGGGCACTGGAAGAACTGGAGCCACTGGATCACCTGCGGGGTGGCAGGGGAATGAAAGTGTGTCACTCTCTCATGTCATGGGTCGGGGGTCACAGGTCAGAGGTCATTATGGGCCTATTTCTCAGAGCTGAGAACACCTGTTCTGCTTCCCTTATTCCCGCTGTGTAACTGTAAGGTGTGAGCGCTCGGACTGTTAAAGGCACCTGTTTTAAGTTCTTCTTCTTCCCTCTCTTTGTCCCTTCCCTCATCCTCTCGCTTTCTTTCTCCTCTTTTCTCCTCAATTCCTTTCTTGCCATTCCTTCTGGCATCTTCTTCCCATTCCCCTTTGCTGCTGTGCTACCTCCTCTCTTCATCCTCTTCCTTCATCTTCCTCTCGCATGCTTACTCCTCCTCTTGCTCCCTCTCTCCCTCCCTCTCTTTCCTCCCGTCTCTCTTTCCTCCTCCCTGCAGGAGGTGGGACCATCCAGCATGCCGTCGGTGCCCCTCATGGTGGGCTGTGGGATCTCCTTCACGGCCCTGCTCATCCTGCTCCTCATCTACGCCATCTTCTGGAGGTGCGTCTCACGCTGCGTTCCCTGTGCCGATCCTGGCCATTACCAGTACGCTAACTTTATACCGCCTGTCATTCCCATTCCTTGTGTCCGGGTGGCGGGGGGGGGGCACATACACTTCAGCTGCTGGCCTGTTTTGCTCTGACATGACATAAAGTGTCCTTTTTGGTATTTGCAAAAAATATATATACAGTTATTATCAGTCGTTACCATCGGAGAGCCACACTGCAGTTCAGATCAGTGCTGACAAGTGTACCAAGTCTCCACAGGATACCGTGAATCGAGGTTGGGTTCAGGTACTTGTTCTGTCCCAGTGGATTCTGGGACTGTGCCGATTTTGTAACTGACCGCGGGCATGGTTGCTTGCGTGAGGAGATAGTCCGAGCTTCAAGTATGTTCGACAATGACAGGGAAGCTGGTATCTTCGAAGGAGATGAGTGTATGATGCATGATGCGCATTTACCGATTTCCCCAAGCTTACATTTCGCTTTAGATAAACACAGATTTTATGAGCATATGAAAAGCAAGGCTGTGGCTCATTAGCAAATGGATGCATTATTCATATAAGATGTGATCCGTTTGCATGCCTGTTATGAATGTGTAGGCGACTGCTATGAGACCAGCTTCTCTATATTCTGCAAAAGGTTAAGGTCAAAAAGCATTAGCATACTGTTTCAGAAATGCATGCATCAAACATGTTTGTACACGTGCTCTGAATGTTTAGATGGTTGTTTAGTCACATTACTGTGGCCTTTTCATGTCTTTACTACCTTTACATGTCTTTACATGATCGTATTGTATATAACTATTCAGTCAGACAAGCATCATAATGGTCTATTAGTCATTTTCGTTGTGTTTTGATATTATTTTATTTTCTGTATTTGTTAATTTTTCTGACCCCTTCCCTGTTCCATTCCTTCTCTTTTTCCATTCCTCTGGCAAGTCCACTTTGCCCAGAGTTGGCTGTATGTCCAACTCATGGCCCCCGCATAATCCTACATGCCCCCCTCCAGGGGACCATGTGACCACAGAGATTCTATCTCTGCAACATCCCTTTCAGAGATAGATACCCCCCCTCGCTGATTTTTAAGGGCATTGCACTGGTTTTTAATTGGTTTAGGCTCAAGACTAATATTACAAATATTTTGAACAAACTTTATTTCACAAAAAAAATGTTGATAGTAATTTGAATATAGTGTAGTGACAGTAGCACGATGCACTGTTAAAAAACACAAAATAAACTAAATAGTCCAGCGTTAGATTTTTTTTTTTTAAACCACACAGTCCAGGACCCGATTAAAATGGTCATATGACAGACTTCTGAGGGTGGAACGGAACATAAGCCAGTCCCACACCTGACACCATAGGAGATTTTATTATTTCCCCGGAATTTTGTTTTCAAGATCGAGGCTGGGCTTCGTGTCACAAATCGATCTTATCCTGTTTAAATTCTCCAATATAATTCTGAATTATCAAAAGGAAAAATAACTATCTGTCCATTAAACAAGGAGGGCCATTTTAATTCCTTTACAAAGACCTGGCCTAAAATAACGGACATCCTTGCTAAATATTTTTGGATAGCTTTTCATGGGGAATTCGCTAAAAGCATAAAGCGGAATTGGCAGCAGCAAAGCCGCATGGGCTCCAAGTGCCCAATTAGTTCTAATTGCGTACAAATGAGAGGCGCTTCTGACGAGCAGGAGTGCTGTGTGAGAGCCGGGTGGCGCCTCCACGTAGGCAGATGGCGAGAGGGTCACATGACCTCACTCCCAAGTCCGCGGTGAGCCTGCCAAGCCCTATGCTGGTGTCGCCATGACAACGGCTTTCCTCTTATTACTTTGTGGGTGTGAGCATGATCAGCTGGGCAAATGCCACGCCTTACGCTTGCAGTAAATACATATGTGCATGAGGTCCAAGCCTTGCTGGACTGGCCCGGATCTTAGAGGAACTTAACAGGAAGCGATTGACCATTGGGCACCGCTGACATCTCTCTAATTGAAGTTGCCACCATGGCAACAGGGGCTTATGGGTAAATCTTAAGTGCCTCAGTTCTCCTGCACTCTCTGTAGATCAATAGCGTCGTGTTACTATTGCCTGATGATGTTTTTGTTGTCAGTCCCCTGGTATACCTCAGCTGGTTGAGTAAGCACTCCATACTGCCAGTAAATCAGCATCTAAAACCGCCGTGTGACTTGGCTCAATTATGACTTCAGGGTCAGCATCAGTTCATCCACAGTGAGTCAGTATTAACTGTTGACCAACCGTAGGAACTGCCTTGTTCATCAAACCTACCACCGGTACTTGGATCATTCGTCTGCTTTTTTCTCTGTGTCCCTCTGCCGTCTCCTTTCTGCAGGTACATCCGTTCAGAGAGGTCCATCATCTTGGTCAATTTTTGTCTCTCCATCCTGGCCTCCAACGTGCTGATCCTAGTGGGACAGGCCCAGACGCTCAGCAAGGTGAGAGAGCAGAACAGAGATGATTTACTCATTCCGGTGGGGAAATTCCCTCTTCACCTATCCCGTCTTGCTCTATGTGAGACACACACTGGTGTGAGCAAGCTTGGGGGGGTCATCCAGTGAGCAGCGCCCCTGCAGCAGTGGGGGGTAAAGGGCCTTGCTCAGGGGCCCAGTGGTGGCATCAGTCTGCTGGTCCTGGGATTCAAACCAACGACCTTCACACGCCAAGAAACACCCTGCCACCGTGAGCCTGACTCTGTGAATATGTGTGGGTGTTTGGCTGTGTATTGCCCTCTGTGAATATGTGTGTGTGCGTGGGTGTTTGCCTGTGTCTGAAAGAGACAGAGGTCATCTTCCTCCCTTCACACTGTTCGATCGCGAGCTCCCTGCCCACACAATCTCACCATCGAAAGGGCTGCTCCTTTTCATAGCTGGCCTGTTGACGTCGGCGCCTGTCCAGAAGGCGCGGGGCTCCCGCTGTCATGTCTTTATTCCCGGATTCGGCCTGACGGGCGAGCCCACTGGCCGCTTATGTGCGGGCAGCCGCCCGCTGCCGCTAACAGGAAGCGACAGCCTTTGACGCGGGGGGGGGCTCTGGAGCCGTGGTGATCGCGGCGTGACCCCGGCCCAGCAGACTGCCGGAGGAGCACAGCACCGCGTCAGCCTCTCCCCATGCGTCTCTCGGTTCCTCTCAGGTTTACTGTGACATTTCCCTAGCTTGACCAGTCCTGCCGTGCCTGCTGATCAAACCGGGCCTGCCTCTTCATGCCGTAGAGGACCGGGCATGTGCCGCACGTGGCCCAGATGCCAGATGAGCATAGTGGAACATCTAAGCTCTCCCTTCATTGCCCAAATGCTTAAATTTTTTTGGCAATTTACAAATTCAGCTTTGGCCAGGTACCGCCCCTTCCAGATGATGCTTGGAATCGCTCCGACCGACGTTCGCTTATATTCAGATTTTAATTGAAGTGTCCAGCACTTATGTTGGTGAGGCAATTAACACAATGAGCAGGACAATTAGGAAACAATTTAAAAAGACAGACGTTTGAAATGTAGAGCAGAGTGTTTATGATTTGGTCCCTGTCTGGCTGCGGTGTTTCCATACATAATTAGCTTTTCCCAAATAGTCTGCATTCAGTGGAGCACGTCTCTGGCAGCAGGGCTTATAAACACCTGAGATACCCACACTGGACATTGTTATGGTCTGTTTTTATCATGTTCTGCTTAGACTCTCTTGAACTAGAAACGGCCTTCTTGTGATCTATAAAAAATACTTGGTTGTTCAGCTGACACTTTCTATCCAAAGTGACTTTGGGAGCAGCTTGAAATTTCGCTTCAGCAAAACACAGAAAGTACAAAGTACGATTCTTAAGGGTTCTGTGACAGGGTCTGTCCTGGGATCAGATTCAAGGCCATTCAGGTGGCAAGTCTGCATCCCTGCTCTGCCCGCTGCCCTGCTGCTGGGTGTCTGTGTGTCTGCCAGCTTGATGATATAGTGGCTTTTGATTGCCGTTACAGATAATTATGGAAAGCGCCGCACTGTCCTTGGCACGCATGTGCGTGATGTCGCTTGCGTGTGCCCACACATACAAGCCAACCCAATTCATTCTTGAATTGCTAGACCCTCCAAAACAATGGCTGGCAGCTGTTTTATAAATATGCGTACAAACAGAATCAGACTGAATGAATTTACCCCTTTTGATAGCAGAAAAGCAGCTTGCTGTTGGCTGGACCGACTAAGCCACTCGGTTAAATGTTTTGGACAGCTGTGCCTTCTGACTGAATGAGGCGAAACTAGGGCTGTTTGCAGACGTGAAGCGGCTCTGCTTCGATGTGGGAAATGCCCTTGTTTGATAAACGTGAAACCCTTTTGTCTCGAAATCTACTGCAAACGATTTCTGTCGCTTTATGTAATCCGAGGGTGGCACAGATAGGCCATTTCGGCACAAAATGGGCACTATCAAAAGAGACATCCAGAAATGGGGACATTAAATTGGAATAAAACGCCGACCTTACAATGTGATAGCAGCTTTGTGGAAATATGTGCAGTTTGGTAATGACTTCATGCACACATTATTAGATGTTTATTAAAACGCGTGTATTTAAATATACATTTTAAAATGCTTCATTGCAGAAGGTGAGAGTGGGGGCTTAACAGTAGACTCTTCATCACTGTATTTTTAAACAAAAAAAGAACCATTGAATATCCCCCCAGCCTGATGCTACATTGCTAGTATCCTATATGCGTTTGGCACAGGTCAAGCAGGCAAGTGGCTCTTGCTAATCAGATCAGGACATTTTCCCCTTATTTGGCTGCATTCATTACTTATTGATTAAAACGACACTGCCTTGGGTGTTCGCAGCCCTTGATGGCTCTGTGATCTGTCCCTCCTGCACAGATGTCAGCCAGCTGGACATGTGCTCGAGGCCCACAGAATGCATGTGAGGGTTGGGGGGGGGGCTTAAAGCCATGTCTTTGGTCTGATTACTTTTGAAAAACTCAGATATACAGTAGCTGTGTGCCTCTTCATTTCTTTCTGAATTGGATTCTAAAGCATGGTCGCAATTCAGGCTTTTATAAACAAGGTTAAGTTTTATTATTATTATTATTTTGATTGTACGTCCCTACATTTTTAAAAATTAATGTACCTTCCAATGTTTAATTTGACTTCATTCATCCCCCCCCCCCAATGGAAAATATCACTAGGGATGCTTAAAACACTTAAAACACCATAACAACATGCACAAACATGTTTAAGTTTAAATCCTGACAGCCACCAGAAGCTACCCAATCACAGACCCATCCATCCATCTGCTGTAGGCGTTGTCCTGTTCAGGGTGGTGGGGGGGTCAGGAGCCCATCCTGTGGGCACCAGGCAGGAGGGGCAGTAGTCCTCCTGTTACAAGGAGGTTGGTTGGAAAGCCCCACCATTCGGGACAGACTGAACGGATTGGCCCCTGTCGGGCTCCTGTGATTTTCAGGGATGGCTTTTTTGTTTGAGCAGTTTAGCTTGTTTTTAGAGTAAAGGTTCATTTACTATGTTGTGCCCCCCCAAACAAAACTCTCTCCTACGCCATTGGCCCCAAAAGTGCCCCCCCCATTCTGCATTTTTTTCAAAAAAGACGCCCAAATTTCACAGTCAGTGCATGTTTGTGTATGTGACCATAAAACTTCAACACACTGACATTGTTGCAGGCGTCTTAAATGTGATACGAATGCGCTTTTCCCCTAATTACTGCTGAGCAACCGACAGTTTTATTCAAAGTAACTCGTATTTCTCCCTATTTATACAGCCTTAATTACTCTACTTACTGGACTTGCAATTACTGATGTATCCGGCTGTACGAACGAGTAAAAATGTGGCTCACTCTGGATGGGAGTACCAGATAAGCAGCGTGGGCTGTAATTACTGCAACCTGCATTTAGTCAGATCCAGTTTGGACGGCGTGACCCTGATCTCCATGGCCAGCACTGCTGCCAGGAGGTCCCAGTGATCTGGGCATGTCCCATCCAGAACCTTCGCCCCCCCATGGTCAGTGCTAGAATTACTCTGACATGCGAGATCAAGATTTTCACGGGGGAGGGGTAGCACTGGCAAAGGTTAAAGTCGTGACCTGGGGGAGGGGGGATTTTGAAGGTTAAAGTTATCAGTTTGGGCGGGAGGTTGGCAAGGCTTAAACT
>JAODJW010000046.1:14771934-14788363 GCA_026777045.1 Hyperopisus bebe
CATGGCCCATATTAGCCTCTTTTAGCAGAAGCTGTCCCAGCATGCCTAGCGGCTAAGTGTGGCAACAGACCACACTAGCAAGTAAGCATGGGGTGGGGGTGGACCGCGGCCTCGCACCCCTCCCGGTGACCCGCTGTTGCTCACTGTTGTTGGTTCAGGGCGTCGCTATGGAGCTCCTGTGTGGTGCTCCCCCTGCTGGCCCTCACCTGGATGTCGGCCGTCCTGGCCATCACCGATCGTCGCTCCACGCTCTTCCAGGTGCTGTTTGCCGTCTTCGACTCGTTGCAGGGCCTCGTCGTCATCACCGTGCACTGCGCTTTGCGGCGGGAGGTGAGTACGCTCGCTTACGCGATCATCCTGCCCGCGGTAATGTGTACGTCTCCGCTGAATAGGCTGAGATCCTGTGGACAGAAGTGCAAGCGAGTCTGGGCTGAGGTTTACCTTATCATTTACTGATTCTGCAAGGAAGCCTCAGCTTTTTTTGTGCTGTAGCAAACAGTTCTCCGAATCAAGATGAGATTAGTATGATTCCTGTTATCTGCTTCTCTGGTTTCCATTCTTTACACTGTGTGCTATTTGCCGGCTAAATTTTCTGTACCCAGAATGCAACATTGCTGTTATCTAATTCCCGGCAGTGTGCACTCTAGGCTAACTGGCACATCCCGGTGGGGGAGTCGGTATCAAATGCCGGAACACTAAACTGTATATGTGAAGTTGACATCCCAAAATATAAAAAAAAAAATTAAAAATCCCAGAATTATTTTAGTAATTATATGGAAACAAATTTAGAATAAGGACCAAAAAAAACATGTTAGTCATCATAAAAGACAGAATAGTGGAAGTGTCTTTTTTTTTACTTTAATTCCAAATACACAATACGTGTCGTTCACAGTGTTGCAGCAGAATTAAACAGTACATTTCTAAGAATACTATAGTAGTTTGTTTACACCTTCTTTTTTTAACTGGTGCTGCTCGGGAGGTTTAATCCAAAGTGACTTAGTATTTAGCCTTGTATCCCCCTGGAAATTTAATTTTCGCGTTTTGGGATAAATGTTTGCTCGAGGGTATGACAGCTTTTATCTCGCATCTGTTTACCTTCACTGTTTCCTAAGATTCTGCTTATGATTGTTGTTGACTTAATTAAAGTGAGTCCGTTTTCGGGGAGGGATTGTGCTTCTTAATTAAACTGAATTTTTAGGAAGGGGCAACCCTAATTAAACTTTTTTTTGGGGTGGGGGGGTAACACTGTACTTAATCTGATTTTTTTTGTAATGTGTAAATGCAACATAATTAAAGTAAGTTTTTGGGGAGGGGTTATGTTCTTTAAAGTGAGTTTTTGGTGAGAGGTAGCACTGTAAAAAGAGGCTTTTTGCAGAGGGGAAAGTCCTCTAATTAGAGTGATAATACTAAATAATATGGATTTTTGGTGAGAGGCAGCACTGTAAAAAGAGGCTTTTTGCAGAGTGGTAGATACTCTAATTGCAGTAATAATACGAAATAATGTGGATTTTTTGGTGAGAGATAGTACTGTAAAAAAGACTTTTTGTGGAAGGGGTAAATACTCTAATTAGAGTAATAATACTGAATAATATGGATTTTTGGTGAGAGGCAGCGCTATAACTAGATGCATTTTCCAGAGGGGTAAATACTCTAATTAGAGTAATAATACTAAATAATATGGATTTTTGGTGAGAGGTAGCACTGTAAATAGAGGCTTTTTGCAGAGGGGTAAGTCCTCTAATTAGAGTGATAATACTAAATAATATGGATTTTTGGTTAGAGGCAGCACTGTAAATAGAGGCTTTTTGCAGAGGGGTAAGTCCTTTAATTAGAGTAATAATACTAAATAATACAGATTTTTGGTGAGACGTAACACTGTAAAAAGGTTTTTGCAGAGGGGTAAATGCTCTAGTTAACATGAATTTCGGGGGGGGGGGGGTGTTAATGCGCTTTAATTAAGGTGAGTTTTCAGGGGGAGATAGCACTCACTCAGATTCAAGTCAATCGGAAAGCTCTCTACCTCTGTGGCGTCTGAACTCATTTCATTATTTTATTAAGAATCTAATATAGCCACCCTCATGTGGCAGCAGTGGAGAAGTGGAAGCTGTGAGTAGGTCCTCCAAAGGCCAGCATGGACACAGCTGCAGAGATGGAGATGATTAGACCAGGGGAGCTGAAGCCACACTGACACACAGGCAACACGCCGCAACGGCAGACAGAGACCAACGCACACAGACCTGCATGCAAGCTGACACATTCAGACAGACCCAGACACATACACTTGGACAGACGCGTTGTGCGCTAACACAGGCCAGACACACTCACACAACCCACTCAGTGGCACGCCTTGCAGAGCACATGCTTTCGCAAACACCCCCATGCTCACTCGCAGCGTGGCAGAGGATTCGGGAAAGCCAGGAGTGCTGGCCTTTGGATGTGTGGTGTTGTGCCAACGACGAGTCGGTAAAAGGCTAACGGGCTTTGGAAGCGCGCGAGCTGGAAGGCGACAGCACTCGTGGCGGTATCGACAGCGCGCTCACGTAGCGTGTGCATTTTAGCATACTTCGACACAAGGCATTTTAATATCCCGCGTGTTTGTTTATCGGCTCGTTCCGGTGGGTGGGGAAGCCACAAGCGAAACGATCGATGGTTAAGCTGCGTAAAAATGCAATAACAGCTAAGCGTCCCACAGCTGCTTAGTGTAGCACAATGCCACGTGGCAATTAACAGCTTTTACCCCCCAACACCTCTACCGCAGGTGCAGGACGCAGTGCGGTGCCGCATGGGCGTGTGCAAGGACGACAGCGAGAACTCGCCCGACTCCTGCAAGAACGGCCAGGTGCAGATCATGGTGAATAACATTCCATCTCACCCCATCTCCAGCCTCATGGAGACACACTGCTGGGTGAATCCAGGTAGTCAGTAAAGTGGCACTGTCAGGCTTTTACAGCACTGGCGGTCTGGTCTGCAGCTGCACGCCATTTGTCCGGAAACGAAGGAACGCCTTTCTCTGATGTCCAAAACATGTACATTATTGGAAAGGCAGCAGACCTTGGATTTATAAATGTACAGAACCAGTCAAAAGCCTGGACACACCAGCTGCTACTGCATTCGTCTCTGTTTTGGCTGTTAGTCATCGTGTAATAAAAGGCCTCAAGCCAATGAATTAATACATATCAAATATTTCAACTGTCCAGAGAAATGTTCTCAAAATTTTCACAAATTTTAGACTCTCCAAAATAGCCCCCTTTACTTTGATGACATCATTGCAGACTCTTGGCATCCTTCCAGCCAGCTTCCAGATGGAACCACCTGGAAAGCTTCTCCAACAGTCCTGTAGGAGTTTCCACAAGTTCTGGGCACATGTTGGCTACCTTGCTCTTACTCTTCAATCCAACACATCCCAGACCAGCTCTGTAGGGTTTAGGGGGGGGGGGCAGTTTATCTGTCACAGCACTCCATCTCTGTCCTTATTCAAAAAATAATACAGCACTTAAGGTGCTTTGACTTATCTTGTTGAAAAACAAATGATTTTCAGCAGCTGTCCAAACTTTTGACTGGTACTGTATTTACTAAAAATAACGTATTACAAGATTACTTCCTATTCTGGCTTATTTTATTGGATCTAATATGAAGTTATCACATATTAATGTGCTTCCTGACAAGAAACTTTAACCCTGCATTGCAATATGCTGTTTTTCTTATAGCTCATTTCTGTCATTTCAAGGATGGGCCTTTCAGTTCATGCCGCCGTCACGCGAGTTGCAAGTAAAGTCAGGGTTTCACGAGAAAGAGTGACGGCAGAATCAGAATTATATGATGAATTAGAAAGATGGAAATAAAAGACAGACAGGATGGGCCCAGTAGCGAAATGCAGTCGGCACAGTGAGGACAGGAGGAAGGGCGGGGAGGGGCCTCCGTGGGCTGAGAGAGACTCGGGATGGAGGTAGAAGCGGCAAATTCTCAAAGCCGTGTCTGAGGAGGTGGCAGGAATGTGAGGCGTGGAGGAGGTGCAGGCTGCTCGGGCCCCCTGGGGTCCCATTACCATACCCACCCTACAAAGCAGTGCGAAAAACATGCTGGGAATTAACAAGGCTCTGATAATGATGCCGTAATTCTTAATACTTTAAGATAATTTAACACTTTGAATAATTGAACATTTTTAATGGTTTTAAATGTTACCCACCCCTTTGATTTCATCTTCAGATTATAATACATTCATTAAAGATTTATTTTTTAAATATGAACATTTATAAGAAGCTTTAGCCTAATGCGTTTTTCCTGATATGAATTTTCCATCGTTAAACCTACTTTTTTTGTTAAAATGTGTTGAAATATTTTGTAATTAATTTAATATTGAGCTTTGGGGAAATGTAAGTGTCTTAGTTGTGTTTAAATTGGTATGATTCCTACAGTTTGTGCCCGGGGGGGGGGGGGTCCTTAGAAACAGCCCGCTACTTACCTGAATTCACCCTATAATGTCGGAATTCTGTTTTGTTATCCCCCTCAAGGCTACAGCACATTCTCATTCCATCTTACAGTTTGTTACTTTCATCCATAATTTCAGCGTGATTTTCACTGATAATGTTTTGATAATTTTGTGGTTTAATTTAAGGCACAATAAAACAGCACCCAGACTTATGACCATTCACAATGAATTTGGTTCTTTAACCCCTGAAAGGTCTGTTATCCAGAGTGGTGCGATCAATGTGCCGTTCCTGTGTCTGACCATTAAAAACTGCAGAGTTGTTAAAAGTCTTGCTTAACTATAAAAGTTGGTATCTTGTTCTCAGAGCAGTATATTTTGATGTCAGTAAATCACAGGACAGGATTTTATTCG
The DNA here is from genome assembly GCA_026777045.1 of Hyperopisus bebe. Lineage (NCBI taxonomy): Eukaryota > Metazoa > Chordata > Actinopteri > Osteoglossiformes > Mormyridae > Hyperopisus > Hyperopisus bebe. The sequence goes on from JAODJW010000046.1 coordinate 14,776,775, forward strand.
CATAAAAGCATTGCTGAAGAAATTGCTGACATATACTTGCTATCTTCAAGGCCAAACTTCAGACAGTTTTCCTGTGGCATTACTGCTTACTGTCTCTGCAATCCCTTCCTTCAGTTCCTCGACTGGTAATAAACTTTGAACTTACCAGCTGTTACTAGGAAATGAAATGGAGGAAACCTGTAGATGTATTCTTGGTCTTTGGGACTCGGAGATGACATCTGTTTGTTTGATGCAACATTCATCTGTAGCTACCCTTGATCCTCCTTGTATCGTTCCTCTGCTTTCTTCTCTGAGAGGCTGCCCTTCTGTCTTGATCTTTTTCCCCCCACATGTTCCTGCACAGGAGAATTGTCCCTAAATGCCACCAGCTAGTAGGTCAGGTAGAGCAGAGCAGGCCTCCACCGTGAAAACTGTGTCCCTCTCAGATGGCGATAAAAGTCCCCCCAGGTGCATTAATGTTACTTGTATGTGTCTGGATGGACCCAGAAGGCAAACTGTAGATAGCGGTGCTTAATTTTAGTGCGTTTTGTTTTAAGCTCTTAAAATTCTATATGGGCTTTAAGAAGTCGGTAATAAACGTCAGTTTGCAAACCATATAGTTTTACAATTGACCCAGTGATAGTTAGATATTTATTGCAGTGATTCCAGGTAACTGTCAGTCTCAGTGGAACGGCAGCTGTCCTGTTCATCGCCCTCTCAATAAACGTCCCGTTTTCTTGACCTGTGCTATTCCCGTGTCAGCCCAACACCGCGAAGACGGCAGGATTATCAGATCTATTTTTGTTTCTGTTTCAAGTTACTTTAATTCCATTTAAATTCATGCGTGCAGTTTAATATGGCTAGAAATACGAGCTGAAATTTTAAACACGCATTTTCCAGCAATAACCTCTGAGACATTTTTGGCGAGAGTTTGATAAGCTTTTGGTGCAGATAACATATTATACACGTAACACCCCCTTCCGCCCTCCTGAAAGGCTCTCCCTCCCTCATTAATATACGCCAGCCGTCCTCCCAGCCCCTAGTGCCCCTTAAGCTGCTCACTCTATTACTTTTGAACGTTGACTGTTATCCCTGCTGTCGATTTGCCTCCCCCCCACCGGGATCCCCACTGCTTTTGATGCAGACGGTCACTGATTACACCCACTGCCCCTCCTCATATCTTACAGCGCCTTTCCACCGCCACCAAAAGCCAAGTCGTACCTGTGCCATACCCAGCCCATTCCCCATCTGATTAATCAAAACACACACATATACTGGTGTTCTGCCCATGGATTACCTGATGGGAAAAAATGGCATATTCATTATTAGCAGTATTGTACGTCACTGTGTATTGATGCGTTCCCGATAAATCAGAACTTGAAAATTTCCAAGCTCCTACTTTAAAAAGTGCCATAGAACAGCTGAACAGAACAGATTTGTAATGCAAATTTACTGAAGCAAAGCTAATTCTGCTAGCGTTTGATGCTAACATAGCACCGTGTCTCGTGGCTGCCTGGCTATTTCGCAGTGTCGTCACGGTGAACACCTACCTGGGATGCTCTACCTGGCAGCCTGTTCGGGGGGGGGGGGGGGGGGTGAGAATATTTTGTTGCTGAAGCCATGGCATAGATCAGGGGTGGCCAGTCTTATCTGGAAAGGACCGCTGGATAAGATTGGCTGAAGAGTCCTCATGCCTGGGTTTGAACAGCTTGAACAGCTGACCTAAAGGTTATCCTGAGAACCTGCATACACACTGGCATTTGCGGAAAAGATTGGCCACCCCTGGCATAGATGCTCAGTAAATGGACTCCGACAAACATGGCACCGGGAACAAAAGTTTTCTCTGCAGTCTAATGTGGACAATTTGTACCAGGATTCCCCAATAAGCGGCCCGCTAGAGTGGAATATTTGGTCAAATTGTTCTGCCCCCCCCACCCCACAGTCCTTGGAGACTTTGGGGGGGGCTTTGCTTGCTCACCTTATTTTTCACCCTTGTACCTAAAACTCGCTATAACTTGCAAATGTGTGTATGTGCCTAAGTACAGCTGAAAATGCTGAATGAAGTGTCTCTCTGTCCTCCTCCTCTGGACTCACCTCTCTGTCTCACTCACCATGACCTCAATGTCCCAGTCGGTCCCCAGTCAGACTTCCCTGCTGGTTCCGGCACCAAGCGCCCCAGCCGACCCCTCCCTGCCCCAGCCCGCTGTCGCCCCCTCCCTGCCCCCTCTAACCCGCCCCTCTTTGCCCCCTCTCCGCATGCAGACAGACTTCGAAAAAGACGTGGACTTGGCATGTCAAACAGGTAAGAAAGCATTTTGTTGCATATTCATAATCTCGTACCGAATAGGAAGAGCAGGCGGTAATATGTAAAGTTTGAATCGATCATTTATGAAACAAGTCTGTGTTTGTAATGCCACGTTGTTGCAGAATTAGCAGTGCTAATTTTCCATAGGTGTCACTTCAGTTTTTTGTTTATGAATCAGCTTCTCTTGAGATGTAAGCAGGAATGTTGTTGCTCTGTGGCTGCCTGTCTTCCAGATGCACCCTGCTAATGAACTAATGCTTTGTCTCTCTGCACACTTTCAGAAAGAGGACACCCATGTAAGTCTTTCGCCTCGCATGCCATGTGTTTGCACTCACTACCCTCGTCCAGAGCGGCAGAAAGTATAATTACACCGTTACATTCCTTTTTTGCAGACCATTTGATCTGAACAAGCTTACTTAACATATTTACACGTTTACATGTGTCATTGCGACTGGGGTCTTCACGGGAACCATGCAAATCCAGTTACTCGCTGAAGGTATCTGGGTCTGTACCCTGTAGTTCTATAGGTCGTCGGGCCTCTTTCAGAACCACCACAATGCCTGCCCAGATCAGTCGGCATGCGATGGGCTACTGATTCTGGATGAACCATTTCCTTTAGCACTGAGCCCGGCATTGATGGATTTTACGCCCGTGGAGCAGATTGTAGCCAGCTCTCTCTGGGTTTATGTCATCCATGATCATTAAAGTCTAAATCAGTGGTTCTGAACCCTGAGCCCCGCAATGAGATTTTGGAAACCTCAAAAGGAGCACGAGGTACTTTTTGCATGACAAGAGGTACTTCTCCCCGTCGCGACTGGGGGTTTGGCGAACTCTTTACAGATGCAGTAGCTGGAAAAAAAGTTTGGAACTGAGGGCGTAACAGTCGACTGCTACTATTCAGATTTTACCGCTACATTTATCATTCTTCATTCAGCTTCAGATGCGATTTGTTGTTCGCTTTTTAAATGTGTTTTGAGCACTAATGCCATCACCCTTCAGAAACACTGCGGTGAACATAGACAAACTGGCTTATTTTTCATTATTGTACAGTTAATTTACGAAATGCACATCTCAAAATGCAGGCTGCATTTTTTTGTTTTTGTTGTTGTGGAAGTGCTTCTGTTTCAGATATAATTGTTTGCTCATCCAAAAGAATCTGATGTGCCGAGGACTGCTTCATGCTTTTTCACAGCAATGTGACAGTCTTTAATTCTGCATGGACTGCCCCATGTGCACCCTGATCCAATACACCCACTTCACGTAACCTTCTCGATGCACCCTTCCCCAAAACACCCCCCCAACCACATTCTCCTCTTCTGGTCTCTTGTCCTCCATCCCCTGGTCCTGTGTGTGACCTTCACATCCTCCCCATGAATATTTCACGTTGCTGCATCTCCAACTCCTTGTGATCCTTTTATTCTCTTTACTTCCTCTTCCATCATCCATTCTCTTTTTCTCCCTCTGTTCTAACTTAATTTACTGTCATTATTCCATCATCCTTTCATTTATTACATCCATACTTCCCAATTTCTTCTCGCTTCCTTCCTCTTTATTTGTACCTACTTCTTTGACTTCTGTCTCTACCGCTTCTTCCTCCACTGCTCCTTCCATCATTCCCACCTCCTCTCCCCCTTCTGTCCCTTTCTCTTTCTCTCTATCTCCCCCAGTCATTTTTAAAGAGGTGAACACCTGCAACCCGGCCACCATCACGGGCACGCTGTCCCGCATCTCCCTGGACGACGAGGATGACCCCAAGCTGGCGGCCCACCGGGAGGGCGGAGTCAACTTCAGCAGTCTCCCCGGCAACATCCCACCACCTAACCTGCTGGTGCAGGTGCAGCCCCTAGGGGGCCTCAACGAGCTGAGCGATCAGTCCCTGAAGAAGGAGGTGAACGTGGAGCAGCAGCACCAGCGGGGGGCGCCAGTCTATCTCTGTACCGAGAGCGGGCTGGGCTGGGCCAAACCACCGGAGGCGGGGGGCGCTGGTGAGGGGGACTACATGGTCCTGCCCCGCAGGACTGTCACACTCAAGCCCCCGCTTGCTAAGGACGAGGGAAAGTCGCTGAACATCACTGTGGATGACCCACCGTTCCCCCCGCCGCCCTCGCCCCTGGCGCTGCGCCCCGCTGAGAGCGAGGCCTACCCAGACTTTGCTTCGGTGGACCGTATCAGCACGGGCCTAAACCGCTCTTACGGCACGCTGAAGCAGCTGCCCGCCCACGCGCTGCAATTCCAGCAGCGCCCCTCCGTACGGCAGATCCTAGCCTCCGGCACGGTCGAGAGGACCAGAACCCTGCCCCGAAACCTGGGCAGCACCAACACCAACACCAGCCTGTCTGCGGGCTCCCTGGAAGTAAGTAGTGAAGAGGCTTAAGGTATCACGCCATCCCTCCTTTCCGCCCCAATCAAAAATGTCTTTCATTCGCCACCTGAGCCTCCCACCTCACCTCCAACCCCCGATGCAGCTGCACTGCAAAATGCCATGCGTAGCTTTCGCTTCGCTCCAGCCAATAAATGTGAGGATTGGGTCATTTTGTTGATCCACCAATCAAGGGATTTTGCTGAACAACCAATGAGAATCGAGTCACTTTGCTGATCAACAAATAATAGTCCAGCTTCCCCTTCACTCATTTCTGTCCAGTTTCGCCTAGGGACATATTCCCCAAAAAACATGGCAACCCATACAGTCATCGTATTCAGCTCACCACCTGAGATGATATAGTTCTCATGCACTTGCACTGTTTTTGGGAAACGGACCCCAGAGCTTCTGTTCTGAATAGAGTGAGTATCAAGTTTGGGCTGCAAATTTTAGCTCTGTATCTCTGTCTGTATCTGATTATAGAGCAGAGATTCTACCCCTCTCAGTGTGAGTAGCACCTTCTACTCTAATTATAGTCAGCATCCCGCTAGAGTTCAGTTCCTCTTCCACTCACCGTGAGCTTCCAATTAAAGACCCACAGCTTCCGCTCTGCTTATAGTCAGGCTCCCATAATAGGCCTCAGCTTCTGCTCCACTTACTGCGAGTGACCGGAGCCGTACGCCTCCACTGTACGCCCCCCCAAGCGGGTCGTACGTCCTCCTGAGCGCCATCGCGGGACTCCCGCATTCAGACTTCCTCCAGCTGCCGCGGTTGAGATGTCGAGAGCACGGAGCAGGTTTCTGAGGGCATGCCGGCAAGCTGCTCGCCCCGTCGCTCACCCTTAAAATCTGGCAATGTGTCTCAGTCCTGGGGTGGTCCTCCGCGTACGTGACAGGTACTGTAATTACACCACAGGCCCACTGGGAGGGGCTGCGTGCCGAGGTGGCGTACTGCAGATCAAGTGAAACAACCTGACGTCGAACTGCTCTCTACCCAGTTCCCTGCCTCCCCAAACAACGTCAATGTGTTTATCTTCTCCGTCGGTCATGCAGAAACCGGTGTGATTAATCGAGGTAGGCGGGCTGACCCCCTACTCTTTTAGCAAAGTTGACATCGGTCGGGTGTCTAGAAGGACTTTTTTAATCTTTTAATCTAGATACTAATACTAGCTTACATTTTGTCCCTTTGTAGTGGAATGAGCAATATATTTTTCTATATCTCATCACTCTATTGTGTAATATTTTACATTCTGCCTCTCTCTCTACACACACACAGGTAGAATGTAAAATATTGCACAATACAGTGATGAGATATAGTAAACAATGAGCACCTAACTCAGTCTGTGACCCAGCTATGAAGTACCTGAGACACAGCATCCACATTTACACGTCTCATTAAAAATTGAAGCCCTTTTGTGTGTGGTGTGTTGGGTAGTTGGGCTGGTGGTGGGGGGTCAAGGCAAATCGTGGCCAAAGGAGGTGAGGGAAAAAGTGAAGGGGTGGCGTGATTCTTTAAGACATAGTGGAAGGAGGAACCCTCTCCTGTATCCATCGCGAGCTGGGAGGGGCGTTTGGCTCTTAGCCTGCACCTGCCAGCAGGTAGGTCTGGGCCAGGTGGTGGACCGACCCCCCCTCCAGTCCCAGGCTACTGCTCAGGCTGCCGGCTTATAAAGCCGCTGATGAACAGGACTTCGTTTCCTCCTTGAGCTAGAGGACTGACGCTGCGTTCTGTGGGACACTGATGGGCACCATGAGGAGGGCTGTGATTTGTCTCATCAGGATAGTCCAGCTCAGCACACACTTGCCCGTCCCATTGAGTTGTTCTTGTTAAACATCCCTGTTGTGTTTTTTTTTTTATGACTGGAGTACATCAACGCCTCACCTGAAATCCCTCAAAGGTCCTTTTTTGCCCTGGTGTTCAAACAGGTCTTCTGACTGGAATGAAGACTTCATGCAGGGGTCTTAGCCTCCAGAAGATAGACTAGAATATAGTCTGTGTGTGTTTTTTTGTGTATGAAACAGTGTTGTCTGAGGATGACCTTTTGAAAGGTAAGAGTAGAACGTTTCTACTGATTCACTTGCTGTGGGACTGCAAAGAAGCTGACTTGTGCGTCTTTGGGTGGTCTACCTGCGGAATACAGTTGCCATCAGGATTTTACATTATTCTTCACCTCTATTTAGCATAGTGCTAAAGTCTGTAGTCAGAATGCTACTGACACAAACACGGCTGAATGAGGATGTCAGTTCCTTTCTCTCTGATCACATCCAAATCTTAATGGGAGAAGCTTCCTTCTAAGTCCTTCCTACAAAATGCAGTCTGGCGAGGTTTAGCAAGGTCACTGTGACGTCACAATATTCACTATCAGCAAGCCATTTCCACCAGGATGAATCTACTTAGAAAACAGCCCTAAAACCTACTGACCATTGATTCTTTATTTTTTCTGTCTAAGGCTAAATGTATTTCTGCTCTCACAGTTTACAAAAATTGATCTTAACTAGATCCTTCCAAATTAAGGTTACACACACTCCGATATTGTGACAATTTCCTGCCAGATGTTTTTGCTCACCTAGATATGAACACTTGCTTACATTTACTCCTTCTAGTGGAATGTGCAGTAAATCGGACACCAGAATTTGACTCTGTTGACTCAGTTACCAGTAGAAGTTTAACCATAAGGTTGGGTGATGGTTAGTTGATTGAGAACATGTCAGCTGTGGCCACTGTTAATCCATCATTAGTTCAGTATTTTCTTGTTATCTGAGTAGAATCCAGCCGTTCTGATTGTCATGCTGGCTCTGCTACTAGTTGGGTTTAGGCAAGTTTTCCTGTCAGAGTTGCCTTTATGAGCTGAGTCCGTTCTCCAGGGGGCACCTACACCATTATTTGTGTTGATAGTGGCTTGTGGCCGTGGAAACTGTCATTGACGATATGTTCTCTTCCTCCAGAGGAAAAGAGTTCGGTACTCTGAGCTGGACTTTGAGGTAAGAGTTTGCCTGATGATCCCACGTACCTGTTTGTGTGGGCCTGCTTTCTGTGTTTCTGTTCGCTCTAGGCTCAGAGGGGGGCAGCTGTGTGGGACAGAGGTTGGGGAAGAATAGAGCCTCCACCAAAATCTTGTTTCCATGCATTTAATTTAGCATAAGCTTTTCCACTGTATTCCCCATCCATGCCTAGCAGAAAGTGACATGGATGTTGAGTGTCTGGCATCATTGTGAATGTATGGAAATGAAGATGAGAAAGGAAGTGAGACGGGGGGGGAGGGGGGTAGCTTGTGGTTTTGTTGGCATCTACAGAGGCAGGGAACAAGCAAACCTCCAGCCTGGATCATTTGTAGGTACAGGTCATCCTTCCGATACCCCCAAAATCCTCACTGAGCACTGAGGTAACCACCTGTTAATCTGGCCCAAATTAGAGCGAGTGGACTTGAGGCTTATTTCGACTGGAGATTTGCGATCCGATGTTGAGGCATCATCTCAGAAGGTATGTCTGGCTGTTGGATGCCTAACTGACATCTGGGCTGCGATCTTGTGCTTTTCTGGCTTTACAAACCGCAAGGTGTAGATCACAGGGATTTCTCAAACTCTGATGCCCGTGAACATAAATTTATTAAGCCAAGCAGGTTGGCTCAAAACCAGAGGACCTCCTTCTGCTAAATGTTTTAGCCCATGACAAGCAGTCAAAAAGAAACAAAATAATCGATTGCAGAGCCTCAGCCATAATTTGAGTGAGAAGCTGTTGCTCCTGATCAAAAACCAGCTCGATTGTGTCGATCAGACAGCCAGGCCGAGCCTGAGCGGCTAATGCTAAATGGAGATGACGGTGTCCAAGCTCTGTGTCTCTTGGAGCATCACTGACCACGGAGCATGTAGAGTGCAAGTTGCCATTACCAGTCAGTCACAAACATAAAGGATCCGGCACGAGTCCCATCAGCACCACACACACTGCAGTCCCTAACTCCTCCAGCATTCCCTCGTTCTTTTTTCTTCTTTTTATTTTTCATTGTTTGCCTTCCTTCCAGAAAGTGATGCACACTCGCAAAAGACACTCAGAGCTCTACCATGAAATCAACCACTCCACCAAGTTCCACACCATAGACAGGTATAGCAGAGAACCTGCCAGGTCTACCTTCAAGGTAAGCTTCTGCTCTGTGGGGCATCGTCTCCCTCTACAGGCAAAATAGGAACTTGCTTGCACTGCCCCCCACCCTCAACATCGCCATGTCAATGCCCAACCCCACAGTTTTCCACAGTAGTGGTTTGCTTCATTTCAGTATTTTCCTAGGAGTATAGTAAACCCGTGGAGGAAGGAGAATACTCTGTAGAGAGTATCATTTGGCTGCTGCATTATTTCAGCAGAACATTTGATAAACAAATCTGGACTTTTTTTTTCTTCCTGAGATGTTCTGCTACTGTTCTTTGAAAGTCTCGATGTGGGGGATTTTGAATAACCAAGAAACAATGTCTAAGGTGGGGTAATGGTGGGTTCTATTTAACATCTTACAGCTTGCTCAGCATGTTCAGGAATAGCCTGTGTGCTTGAAATGTAATGCTCCTGAAGCACAGAGAACTGGAAAAATGCACTGGCATTGCAGTAGATGTCCTCAGAAATAGATTCTACTACCTTGGCTTACAGTCAGTGTTTCCAGTGGCAGTGGTAACTGTCCGCTGTGCTAAATGCCTCCGTCCTGATAGCCCGACATTGACACCCATGATGTGGTCCACGTCCTCTGAGATCTGAGATGAACCAAACCAATGACTTAGCGCTGCCTCCTTGTATCAGCCTGGTCCTCGCTACATCCTCTGCTGTGAAGGAATTTAGATGCTGTGATGAAACCTGCTTACTCATCTAGATTTTCAAGCTTCTAAACAATCACATAATTAGTATTAAGCCACCATTTGCTATTAGATGGTACGGCGTGACCTTGACTGCGAGCTTCCTTTCCAGTTGTTTTTACTCGTGCTGCTAAAAGGACCCCAATCATAATTACATTCATGGTGCTATGACTGCCTGATTACAATTTGCCAAACGAATGCTGGCATCATGCTGAAATGTTTAAGCGCATGCACATGTGTACAGTTTCTTTTTAGTCCAGCTTTGTTTTCAGGTTTTTTTTCCAGAGTAGGGGTGCGTGATTAATCGTTAGAAAACACTGGTGATTCCCCCGTAACTCCAGTGCCAGTTGACTGTCTGGCCACTGGCCCTGCATGTGCACCCATTTGCATGCCGTGCAAAAGACAATGGAGCTAGCCAATGTTAATCATAGTAGCATCAAAATAATGGCATCAGAATAAATTGCTCGTCAACCCCCCCCCCCCCAGAAAATTAACCCATCACCAGTGCCTTTTCCGCTCAGTTTTGCTGCTGGCCAACGCCTATACTATGCGATGATAGTGACTCACCACACACTGGAAGTAGATGGGACTGATTTGGAACATTTTCGTGTTCTTTGTTATCTTAGCAAGCAGAAACAAGATTCCTACTCTCTCATATCCAGCAGGTATTTCATTAAGATTTTAACATTTTTCCGCCTTAGTGTCTGGTCTCCCTTTATTGCCTTATCTTGCCAGTATAGGTATACTCCCTTTGGGGTTTAAAGCTTCTGGATTCATATTTAATTTGGTAGCTTGCAGAGTCTCCTATTCAGCAAATGGCTACATTCTATGATTCCCAATCAAACTTATAAACTGATCATACTCCTCAAGCAGAATATTAAGTAGGTATTCTGGAGTCAGGCAATTCTTTTAAGACCTTGTTCACTGCTTGCTACACCTTAGCCAGTCACAAGCAGGGAACTGTCATGCGAACTCTATTGTACATTTTTCGTTTAGAATTCATACTTTGGCCGGCAATAAAGCAGCGCCAAGAGATTCTAATATGCAGATGAGAAGCAAATCGGATTAAGAAATTCACCCTGAGCACACAGTGTTCAAAGCAGGAAGTAAATGTTAGTATGATGAGCTACCGTATTGAGCAAGAGTTATAATTACCCTGAGGGTAGCCGCTGACAGATGGCCCCTGTAGATTTGGATACCTTACCTACCCTTTCTCAAGGCTTGTACCCCCCCCCCCTCCCCCAGGTATCTGCAACCTTTTGGTCATAGGGTATTAATTTAGAATATGGTGGTGGCTTGGATTCCTGTAAAACAGTGATTTAAAATAAGGCGTGTATAATGAGTGTGGTAGCTGAAGATTTAACCTTTCAAAGTCAATAAATTGGTTCCGTCTGAAAAACCTTGTCTTGGTATAACATCATGAATTTATCGTCATGGTATAAGCCTAACATAAACTGACACAAAACCGTGTTTTAAACCTCGTGTCTACTGCTCCAAGGTCGTTGCTGAGGAGCATTGCCGTTTCTTGAATTAGTTAGCATGTATTATCCCTCAAAGTCTCTAGTTATCTTTCAGGATCTTTCAGTTCCTTGTAAAATACAAGATCTTCATGTACAACAGCTACGCTTCCCGTTATGTTGTCAACCCTAAACCCTAAACGATATGCTGCCCCTCTAAGAGACCCAAACCTCACATTCCCAAACTGCTCGATGTCCCCCGACCAACCCGTCTGTCAAAGACGTTTCTCTGGCTGAATGTTCACTCACACAGGTCTGTCCCATTCGACTGCCACAGCAGACAGAGCCACAATTAGTGCGGAAACTGAGCTTCATTTACAGAGAAAGCCAACGTAAGCATGTTTAAGTGAACCTCAAGAACTTATCTGTAAATGTTTAGAATGCCCTTGGGTTCAGAAGAGGTGTTTATTCTGCGTGTTTTTTTTTTTCTGTAACAAGTGTCTGTGTGTGTGTGTGTGTGTGGGTTGTATTTATATTACATTGTGGGGACGAAATATAGAAGGTCAAGGTTGTCATGTTGGGATTAGAGTTTTCTCCATAGAAATGAATGGAGAGTCCCCACAACCCACAAAGACATAATTATAAACCTATGTGTGT